>CM077097.1:36017421-36617421 GCA_039513925.1 Platanthera zijinensis
GGCCGTACAACTACAGAAAGCAATCATACGGATAAGAATGACATCAGGATCATATCCAGATGGGATATCAGGGTCTCAAACACTGTCACATCGCTCAATGAAACTGATGGTGATAAATCATCCCAAGGATCACTTGAAGCTAAATCACAAGTTGCCGTTTTCATGATTTATTATTTCTTGATAATACCCCAGCGCAAATCTAGCTTGGAAAACAAATGCGCTCCCACCAGTTGATCGAATAACTCATCGATCTGAGGTAACAGATAGGTGTTCTGAACTGTCAGTCGGTTGAGCTCTGATAGTCTATGCATAATCGCAGGGTTCCATCTTTCTTCTTAACGAATAGAACAGGGGCTCCCCAAGGTGATGAGCTGGGGTGAACAAACCCTGATTCTACCAACTCTTGCACCTAAACTCTAAACTTGGTGAGTTCCTTCGGGGCAACTCGGTAAGGAGTCCTAGAGATAGGCTTTGCACCCGGTACTAACTTGATTTGAAAATCTACTTCTCTGTGTGGGGGTAATCCTGGCAATTTCTCCAGAAATACTTCGGGAAATCGCGCACCACCCGCACATCCTTGATATCCAACGCCAACTCCTTCAGCTTGAAATAGATCATGAAACTTCACCCCCCCCTTCATGTGGGCTTTTAAAGCCTGTACTGAAGATAACATCATACGGGGCGCGAAGTTAATACCTTGAAAGATGACCTCCGAATCTCCATGTCTCAACGAGATCCTCTTCTGTACGTAGTCAATCTTCACATAGTGCTAATCCAGCCATACCATGCCCAAAATGAGGTTAAACTCTGGCATTCCCAAGACTATGGCAGGGGTGTCAAAGAGCTTTCCTTCAAGGAGAACCTCAAACACGCACTTCGCAGTGCCGTCATCTCTGATCCGTCTTGAAGGCGCACCCTCCGAGCAATACCAGTGAAGTATTGCACTCCATGTATATCTTTGATGAAGTCTTCAGACACATAAGAGTGCGAGGACCCGGTGTCGAATAACGTATAGGCTAGTTTCCCGCCGACCATTACGGTGCCTAAGTGTCAATAATAATTCTCAAGCTAGGTCTCTAGTATATCTTAAGCAACTTGAGGGTATTAATGAAAATAAAATGACTACCTGTAATCATACCTGCAATCACATCCTGAGGGTTCTGCTCTTGAGTCATGTCAAACGCATACATCTGATCCTGAGCGGGCCCGGGGTTTCCTCCTCGTGGTCCTCGTCCTCGACCATGCATGTGCCCCTGCCCTCGAGGAGCTTATGGAGGGAAAGCGAGAGGCGCATTTCAAAATAGTTGTGCGGGCAGTAGCATCGAATGTGGACTGGTTGGTTGCATTCGAAGCACACTCGCTCCTGCCGCCCACCGGGTTGCTGAAATTGTTAAGGTGGAAGCAATGCTGGAAGTTGCGGAACCGGGCGCTCCATTCTAAAATTCTGGGGAAACGTCTGCCACCTCTTCGACATCCTCTTCCTCCTCTATTATCAAATCTCCTTCTATTGCTGGGGTCGGCTTCCATCACGCCTTCAGCTGGCCTCTTACCACTTCCGAAGTGGTCCGCTTCCAACCTCTTCGCCATGTCAATAATCTCGGCTAGACTGGAGTCCGCTATAAACAAAAGAGCTTGCCTCAGGGGGTATCGCAAGCCTTTGTAGAATCGTTTTGCGTATCCTCTATCATCCAACTCATAAGAGTCAACAAATCTAGCCAAATGCTGAAACTCACATTGGTATTCTGTCACCGACTTAGACCCTTGCTTCAGTTGTAAAAACCTCTCTTCAAGATTATCCCGAGCGGTCGAGGGGATGAAATGCTCTAACAAGGCTTCAGAGAATTCGCTCCAACTGATATCCGTTTACACCCGTCCTTGAAAAGTGGAGCCCATGAGGGACTTCCACCATCTTTTGGCGTGCAACTTTAAGAGTGTCACTACAAGGGTCACCGCCATGTTGTTTGGGGCACCTTACTCCTGCCAACAGTTCTTGTAGGTACTGACTGCTGACTTCTTCCAAAGGTAAGTAGGAGGGCAGAGAGCTCGGAAAGTGCTTAACCAAGTGGATCCCGGACCCTGCTGTTGTACAGGGGCTTATTTGGATTGGGACCTGAAGGCGTCCAAGATGGTTGTAAGTGTCTACCCCAGCTCAAATTGTTGGAATTATGTAGGTATGGACGGGGCGGGGGTGCCCCTCATCGGCTCAACATGTGCTGGGATCTACACGTAAGGTACAAACTTAAGGTTAGGTCGGCTAATCTAAGGCCAAAGATGGACAAACTTAGTGTGAATTACATATGGGCACACCACTGCTTCCGCTAAGTCAGTTTGTCCGCAAACTAACTAAATGAACGGGGGTGGTACCATTGTTGAATGACTTCTTTAGTTCAGGATCGTAGCAAGTTGATACCATTTGTAAGACCCCCACCCCCCACCCCCCCGTACTGGAACACAAAACACGGCACGAGAGGGGTCTTATGCCCAGAACAGCCGCCTTGCGGTAGCACTAACACTCGGTTTAGACTGTACCACAAGACGCCTATTCTGCTAGCCACAAATAATATCACACATTGCCAACCCAACCAAAATATAACAGTATATAAGTCAAATCAACACCAAGCATATAGTCCATAAAATATAATAAAAGTAGAGAAGCTACAACAAGCTTCTAATATCAGAGTACGTAAATAGTTTTCCCAAAAAGGGTACAACAAAAACCTCTCACACTCACATCAGTAACCGATGGTAGCGATAGTACTGTCCACTCAAGCCATGTCGTCCTGGCCTGCTGTCCGGCTGCATAACCTGCTGCTCCACCTACAGGGTTTCCTCCTAAAAAGTAAGACATAGTAACTGTTAGTCATAAAGACTAAGTGGCTTCACATCCGCTCCCCCGGCGACTCCTCGGCACCGGGCGGAGAAAGGAACAGGGTACAATACATATGAAACATAGATACAAGCAGGTGGTATATCACTATGTATATATAAAGCAGTGTAATAAATGAGCAACATCTTATTCTAGCAATTCTATCATCTACAGCAGCATGAGAGTATAATGTTATAACAGTAAGTAACACAACTTACATGAATGCCCATATAAACTTATAAGTTGAGGATCGTTCAGCAGTAAGTAACTCATCGTATAGGAGTGCCCATACAAACTTATACGATGAGGATCTTTGTGTATGCAATGAAGTGTAATGACATGTATACAATGCAATGACTCACCCATGATCACGCACATGCAATCGCTATGTCGACACAGACTCGCAGATCCCACTTTTCGAGTAGGTAGCTAACCTCTCAGGCATCATCTATCGTGGCCAGAAGGTGACAGTAGAGCGGGCATCTCCACAAAACACGATACGAGAGGAGTCTTATGCCCAGAATAGCCGCCTTGCGGTTATACTAACACTCGGGTTTGACTGTACCACAAGACGCCTATTCTGCCGCCATAACCAATATCACACATTGCCAACCCAACCAAAATATAATAGTACAGAAGTCAAATCCACACCAAGCATATAGTCCATAAAATATAACAAAAGTAGAGAAGTTACAACAAGCTTCTAATATAAGAGTACGTAAATAGTTTTCTCAAAAGGGTACAACAAAAACCTCTCACACTCACATCAGTAACCGACGGTAGCAACGGTACCGTCCCCTCAGGCCTTGTCGTCCAGGCTTGGCTGTCCGGCTGCATAACCTGCTACTCCACCTACGGGGTTTCCTCCTAAAAAGGAAGACGGAGCAACCATTAGTCATAAAGACTAAGTGGCTTCACATCCGCTCCCTTGGGGACTCCTCGGCACCGGGCGGAGAAAGTAACAGGTACAATATATATGAAACATAGGTACAAGCAGGTGGTATATCACTATGAATATATAAAGCAGTGTAATAAATGTGCAACAGCTTATTCTAGTAATTCTATCATCTGCAGCAGCAGCATCAGAGTATAATGTTATAACAGTAAGTAACTCAACTTCTATGAATGTCCATACAAACTTATAAGTTGAGGATCGTTCAACAGTAAGTAACTCATCGTATAGGAGTGTCCATACAAACTTATACGATGAGGATCTTTGTGTATGCAATGAAGTATAATGACATGTATGCAATGCAATGACTCACCCATGATCACGCACATGCAATCGCTATGTCGACACAGACTCGCAGTTCCAACTTTTCGAGCAGGTAGCTAACCTCTCAGGCGTCATCTGTCGTGGCCAGATAGTGACAGTAGAGTGGGCATCTCCACAACTAGGCTGGTCTCCACACTACCTATCCTAGGCCTTCGTATGCCTCAACGCAAAGAACACAATAACGGATCTCACATGCTTACTACGGCTCAACGGGTGTCTCGGGTAGATGTGCACTAAGATCCTAGCCCCGAACTGGCCAAAGGTGTGATACGGAAGGAGCCTCGAAAATGAGCATGAGGACCAAGCCCATCCATTCACTTGGCACGGAAGGAGCCTCGGGACGTGAACATCGAGTACCAAGCCCAACCTCCCAAGGTCTATCAATCAACTCCCATCGTTGTGGCGATTGGCGAGCCCGTAGACCTGCCACACTATCCTTAACTCAGGATTACGACACTGCGTGTCGAATCACACCGCATGCAATACAACCACATCGTGGTACGGAAGGAGCCTCAAAAACGAGCACGAGGACCAAGCCCAACCAACCATTTATGATTCTTCCCAACGTTACCAACCAGTGCGATCGGATATCCCGACTCACCTATTTCACAATCCGGTGCCCAAGGAACCATAAGGGTTTACCACAAACACAGGTGAGAACCCCACATCATACAGTAGACCATTTTAGACTCCCTTATATGACAAGCCTCAAAACCATGATTACGTCTAATGCTACGGTTATATAACTTAAACATCACCTCTTAATACTCCTTCAACAAAATCAATCATTTGTGTACACATGAGTTAACCATTTATTTAACACATCATGTATTCATAACAACTAACACCGAACAATTACCCAAACTCTAGTAAATCTTGTTATAATTAACCTTCGTTCACTAACCCCCACCAAGTCGTTTCGTTCAACAACATACCATTTCACCATTTGTTACGTGGGGTCTATCCAGTAATTTCATCATGTGTTGAATCATCACAATTAGGCATATTATGATTCGCCTACAACTTAACGTCAGATTGTTACAAAATTTCTTCCTAGTCCAAACCCAATTTTACACTTACCCAGGAATTTCAGGTGTGGAACACCTGCTAGACATCAACTTCAACAAGAGATTACTGTGGCTACAGGAATCCAGTGAGTGCGTGAACTCCTCGATAGAAAGGTCTTTCCATGGGCTACAACATTCATGTTCAGTCTGCAACCCAGATCAGACTGTTTCACACATGAAATTGGCTCCAAAGCCTACTGCGTACAGAATACAATTTCTGCACGCTTAGTCTGACAGCCCTCTACTTCGATCTGACATTCCCGTGGCTACAGACTTCACCCGAAGGCATGTAACCACTCGTCTAAAAGGTAATTCCAAGGTATACGACTCTTGCGTTCAGTTGGAAGCCCAGATCTTGCCATATCTTGCCTGAAAATAGCAAAGAAGGTCGCTACGTGCAGAACACAGATTTCTGCACGCATCTTTAGGTGAAATGAACGACATCGGTTCATCTTCCTCCTCAAGCTGATCATCCCAAATCACAACCAGAAGTTCCTCCACCCTTATTCACCCTCTTAAGGCCATTCCTCTTCACGAAACCACCCCCATCATCACTTTAAAGGAAGGGAGGTTGAAGATGACTAAACCTTAGAACACAAGTTCTAGCATGACCCTCCTAGAAATCTTCATCTCACACATCAAGACTAATTTGAGTCGATATCTCGCCTAAGTATAACTATAAGTCTAGCACCAAGGGAGAGGGAGGAAGCTCACCTCATTTTCTCCGGTTCCGTCATCTCCGGCCATGGATCTTGTCATTTTCTCATCTGCATCCCTTTTCCTTGGTGGCGGTGGCGATTCCTTACAAAGTTTGGTTGGCTCCAGCAAGTTTCCTTCCTCCAGAAGTTTTGTCCAGTAGATGTGGCTTGGAAGAGAATGAAAACGGCTAGGGTTTCATTTTTCCTTTTTATTAAGAGATGATACAGGTAGGGACACGCCCGTGTCCTTACCAATATTCCTGCTCGGGCGAAACAGCGTCAACGGTTCGACTGCCGCTTCGTGAACATTCACGGGTACTGACATGCCCATGTTTGTACCCGTATTAAGGTGACATGGTCGTGGTCCTGCCCGTGTCTATACCCGTGTACTGCTTTGGAAATATTTCGTCGAGCTTGACTTGACGCACACGGGTAGGGACACGCCCGTGTCTCTACCCGTGTCCTTCTCGGGACAATGACTGCTTAACTCTCAACACTATGCCACTCCACGCCATGCCACTCAACGGCACGACATACGGGTAGGGACACGCCCGTGTCTCTACCCGTGTCATACCAAAAAAAAACACTCAACGCCATGGCACACGGGTAGGGACACACCAGTGTCTCTACCCATGTCATACCCAAAACAAACACTCAACGCCACGACACACGGGTAGGGACACGCCCGTGTCTCTACCCTTGTCTTTCTCGGGACAAGCCACTCAATGCCATTTTCTTATCACTCAACACCATGCCACTCAAAGCCACGACATACGGGTAGGGACACGCCTGTGTCTCTACCCGTGTTCTATACAGGGCCAACTTCATTTTTCCCCACGAGTGCGTGCCTGATCGCCAGCACTCTCTGAGCCTAAATCAGCTCTCCTAACTCAAAAGCGCGTACAAGGGGCCTAGTGCGAATAGGGACATTATATATAGAGTCCAACATTTGCAAGAATTCAGTCTCTACATAATCCTCTTCAGTTGTGAACAGTCCAATATAGGCTTCAGCTTCAGCCTCTTCTCCAGATTCTGATGATGAGGAGTCAGTCCAACTCTTCTGCTTCTTCGCAATAATGGATCTCTCCTTCTTGCTCTTATTTTAATGCTTCTTCTTGTCATTAGATTCCTTTCTTTTATTAGGGCAGTCAGCTATGACATGTCCAGGCCTATTGCAATAATAGCAAACAGTCTTAGAAGAAGTTAGTTTGCTTGGTTTAGTGCCATACCTATCTTCCTTAGAAGATTTCTTCTTCTGGTAGTAGTCATCCTTGGAATGAGAGGAGGATGGCTTTGTTCTCCACTGTTGTTTTCTCATGAATCTTTGGAATTGCCTTGTGAAGGCAGCAAAGTCTTCATTAGAATTTGGGTTGTCTGAATTGTTATTGTCAGAATATCTGAGTTAACTTCAGCAGCTTTCCTAGCAGGAGATGGAGACTTCCTCCTATCCTTCTTTGTGCCTTCAACCTTGAAGGCCACATATTTCTCTTTGTACTCAGACCTATTACTTTTCTCCTCCTCCTTTCTGGCCATATGCTACATCTCATACGATAAAAATTTTCCAAATAGGGTTGGAGAGATGTATCTTCAAGTTTGGCCACTTCCCGATGGCACATATCTTTGTATCCTAGTCCCTGGTTAGTGATCTGAGAAACTTATCATTGAGCTCATATGTGCTGAAGACTCTTCCATAGGTCATCATCTCATTAACTATTCTGAAAAACTTCTTATAGCACTCAGTTATGCTATCTATTTTGGTTTGTCTAAAACTTTCATATTCTTAATTTAGCATAGACTTTCTATCCTCTCTTACTTCTTCTGTCCCCTCCATGTAGACAATCAAAGTGTCCCACATCTTTGGAGGTTTTGCAATGAACCTAGTTTTATAAAGTAGAGCCATCTATAGCACTAACTATTATGTTATGTGCTCTCTTGTCCATTGTGGCTAAGATGATCTCATCCTTAGTCATTTCAGAGTAACTTTTTGGAGTCTTGAGGTTGGTATCAAGAACTGAAATGTTCATAGGAATGAATGACCCTTCTTGAACTGTGATGTAGATTCTTGGGTCATATGCTTCCATGAATAATCTATCTCTCTCTTTCCATATGTCAAAGATTTCCTTTCTACATATGGGAATCTTCATGGATCCAAGTTCCTTGTGATTTTCACCTGAACCCATTTTGGCTAACTGATAACTGCCTTGGAGATCAACTCAGACTGTTGAGTCTATTCTTGAGTAACCTCCCTCTGATACCACTTGAAAGAATTTGTTTCAAGATACCCTAAACACCTAGAGGGTGGGGGGATGAATCGGTTCAATTCCATTTTAATTAGGCAGATAAAATATATCACAGTTAGACAAACTATGCTACATCTATCACATCACAGATCAAAAATAAACACAACAAACACAGCATACACATAGATTTATAGTGGTTCCCAAAGAGATGGGTACATCCACTTTCCCCTTCGCCTATCTAGCAGTATACTAGATTCGGCCTAACTCCCTTCTTTTTCTTAGATCCTCAGATCTTACAACTCAGAACCCAGAATGGTTCCTACAGCTCAGACATCAGCAAGTCCTACAACTAAGATTCTTTGAGAGAATCCTACCTCAGAGTGAGTCCACACTCCTACACTCAGGCCAACAAGCCCTACCCCAGCCCTTATAAGCAGGCCTACAACTCAGATCACAAAGATCTTACTTCAGATCTATAAAAGATCTTATAGAATTGATTGAGAGAATGATTATTTTTTCACTCGAAAAGAAAGAGAAATGGATGAAGACTTCTTGATCAGATCTGGAATGAACTGACTACTTGAGATCCAACTGTCTTTGCTTCTTCAAAGCTTCTTGAATCTGAATAAAGTAAGGTTGATCTTCTTAAAAAGTTGGAGTCGATCCACAATCCAGCTCTTCTCTTCTTTCATATGTGATTCTGAATTCTTTTTGCTGACTTGTTTAGGATCTGCCTTCTCTTTAACAATGACTTGTTGATTTCAGGATGAACCAGCTACCCAGTCCCTCTTTTTCTGATAGAACAGGTCTTTATATAGATCCCATCCGAGGTTACCAGCTGATCTGGTTTATAACTGCCTTCTGACAGCTCTGATAGATGTGATAACTTTGTCAGTTATGACAGCTGTAAAGTATTCACTTTAGACATCTGATACTTCATCACTTTTATCTTAGTAGAAAATGTCGAGACAAAACTTCATATGTGTCTACACAAATGGAACATGTGTCGACACAATTCTTGATGATGTCGACACAGCTCATAAAATGTCGACACAACTCTTCTTTATCTTCTCGACACAGCTTCTGTAGAATGTGTCGACACAAGTCCTGTATGTCGACACAATCTGCTTCCAGTCTCGACATAGTTGGGGTCGAAAGAATTCTTGAGTGTGTCGACACAAGTCCTGTGTGTCGACATAATTGCTGTAGACTGAATTTCTGTGTGTCGACACAAGGCTTGTGTGTTGACACAATTTGGCTCCTGGTGTTGACACATTTCCTTCACAAGTGTCGACACCTCTACTTAGAATATTTTTTTTTGCATTTCTTTAACCTGCACATTGAAACTCAACATCCCATCAAATACACAATGATGTATATCATTGAGTTAAGTGAGGCTTCTCCAAATCAGGTACACAGTTTCTAATGTACCCAACATCGACACTTTTGAAGGAGCTGTGTCGAGACAAGAAGCAAGTCTGTGTCGACACACATGACTTGTGTTGACACTCAGAGTTTATGTCGACATCAGCTGTTTCGACACTCATAACTTGTGTCGACACACTTAGACCTTGTTGTACTGTCAGTTGTAAATAAGTAACTATGTCGACATCCAGGACATGGTCGACATATGGAGAAGCTGTGTCGACACATTCTAAAAAAAGCTGTGTTGAGAACTTGATGAAGAGCTGTGTCGACAGTTTTCATAAGATGTCGATGACATCAAAGAAGCTGTGTCGACACCAAGGAATTGTGTCGGCACACATTTCATTTGTGTCGACACATTCTATATTTGTGTCTCGACACATTCAGCTGAGTTAAATAATTCTAAGTGCCAGATCTCAAGACTGAAGACTTGACGTCTGTCAGAATCGTCAAGGCTGTCAGATATGTACGAACTATCAGATGTCGGTTAACTACCGGATCAGCGGGTTGTCTCTTACGAGATCTATAAATAGAGATGATCTATCACATAATGATAAAAAAGAAAAATAAGAAGTAGGAGAAATCACTCCAAGAAGAATTCACAGAATTCTATACTACAAGAAGATTTTGATTTAAGATCAGAGAAGTTGACAGCATCTCATCAGATCTATCATTGTTTCCAGATTTAATTCTGCAAGGAGGAAGAAGCTGGATCTACACCAACTTCTCAAGAAGATTCAACCTAGGTTCTCTCTTTCAAGAACCTTTGAATAAGCTAAGTCAGGTTAAATCAGATTCATTACAGCAAAGGTCAGGAGAAAGCAGATCCATCAAAATCTGATAAAGATTCCATCACCTCTCTCTCTCTATCTAGGTGAAGGAATAAACATACTCTTTAATAAATTTTTTGTAAGATCTATTTTTAGATCTGAGTGTAAGAGATTTCAATCTCTGAGTTGTAAGCATGTAATTATAAAGGCTGAGGTAGGGCTGTTTGCTTGAGGTAGGATATTAAGTTCTCTGAGCTGTAGGCCTGGTGAGAAGGGCTGAGGTAGGGCTTGATTGCTTGAGTGGTAGGAGTGTGGATTCACTCTGAGGTAGGGTTCTTGGGAAGAGACTGAGTTGTAGGACTTGTTGAAGTCTGATATGTAGGAACTAATTTGGGTTCTGAGTTGTAAGATCTGAGGTTCTGAGAAGGTGGAAGGAAGTTTGGCTGAATCTAGTGTACTGCTAGATCGGCGATTGGGGAAAGTGGATGTACCCATCATCTGGGGAACCACTATAAATCTGTGTGTATGTTGTGATTGGATTATTGTGTGTTGTGGTAGCTGTAGAATTTATAATTGTGCTGTGATTAATTTATTAACTGCCTAAGTGAATAAGAATTAAACCTATTCACCCTAGGTGTTTAGACATTCTTGAAACCAATTCTTTCAGAAGGTATTATTCCCGTCTCTCGTAGGATGTTATCTTCTATTCAGGCCGTCAAGGCCCACATGCAGGGAGATGAGGTTTATCAGGTATTATTTGAGATGGTCGAGGTCAAGACGGTGGTTGCCGATATATCGGTGGTGTGGGACTTTGCAGATGTGTTCCCAAAGATGCTAACAGGATTTCCGCCGCATCGAGATAAGGATTTCCAGATCTAGTTGGTGATGGGAGCTAAGCCGGTGTCTAAAGCTCCCTATCGGATGGCTCCAAAGGAGCTGATGGAGTTTAGGAGTCAGCTGAAGGAGCTGGTGGAGGATTGATTCATTAGGCCAAGTTCCTCGCCTTGGGGAGCTCCGGTCTTGTTCGTAAAGAAGAAGGATGGGACCCTCAGGTTGTGCATCGATTATCGTGCGCTAAACCGGTTGACAGTTAGAAACACATATCCCCTGCCAAGGATTGAAGAGTTATTTGATCAGCTAGAGGGAGCACATTGGTTCTCGAAGCTGAATCTGAGGTCGGGATACTATCAGCTATGGATTCATGAGGAAGATATCTAGAAGATGGCGTTTACCAGCAGATATGTCTTATACGAGTTTATCATGATACCCTTTGGGCTCACGAATGTGTCATCGGCATCCATGAACTTGATGAACCGGGTGTTCGAGCCGTACCTCGACAGGTTTGTCATTGTGTTCATAGATGACATCCTTATTTATTCGAGGATGAAGTAGGAGCATGCATAACATCTGGCCTAGACCCTACAGAAGCTCAGGGAGCATCAATTGTATGCCAAGTTCAGGAAAATATAGTTTTGTCTGACGGAGGTAGCCTTTTTAGGCCACATTATCAGTGGAGCAGGATTAGCTGTGGAACCCAAGAAGATTCAGGCAATGCGAAACTGGCCTCAGTTGAAGATGGCCATGGATGTTTGAAGTTTTTTGCGATTGGCCGAGTACTACCGGAAGTTTGTGTAGGGATTCTCTCAAATAGCCCTCCAACTCACTTCTTTGACGAATAAGGACTCTCTATTCGTTTGGATGCCGCAATGTGAGGCGGCCTTCCAGGAGTTGAAGGGTCGGCTTACATCGGCCCATATCCTTGCTCTTCCATCTGTGAAGGAGGGTTTCCAGGTGTACACTATTCCATCATTTCAGGGGATGGGCACTGTACTGATGCAGCATGGACATGTGATAGCATACGCTTCCTTCCAGCTGAAGAAGCACGAGCAGAACTACCCTGTGCATGACTTGGAAATGGGAGCAGTGGTGTTCTCTATGAAGATTTGGCGGCATTACCATTTTGGGGTGCACTGTGAAATATTTTCGGATAATAAGAATCTGAAATATGTCGATACGCAGAAGGAGTTGAACATTCGCTAGAGACAATGGGTGGAGTTCTTATCTGATTATGATTACACGATACACTATCACCCGGGGAAGGCGAATGTGGTGGCACATGCACTGAGCCGGAGGGCTACCACTTCGGGAGCAGAGCCCCAATTGATGGCTATGGAACTCGGATGATGGAGGATATGTAGATTACTTTGGTGTCCTCCGATGACTAAGAGCTTTATGAGTAGTATCTGTCCGCGATGAGCACTACCGATGATGTTCGAGATCGCATCAGGGCTAAGTAGAAGAGGGATGACAAGCTAGAGTCAGTATTCAGGACCTTGGAGGCAGGCACGGCCAGGGAGTATGCAGACAGAGATGGGTTGAAATGCTTTAGAGGAGGGGTATACATACTGGCTGGTGGAAAGATTCGGGAGGACATTATGACCGAGGCTCACTATAGCAGGTACTCGGTACATCCGGGCATCACCAAGATGACAGCCGACCTGAAGAGGACGATGTACTGGCCGGGCATGAAGAGGGACATCATGTATTTTTTGACCCATTGTGAGGCCTATCAGTTAGTGAAGGCCGAGTGTAAGAGTCTGGCAGGATTATTGCAGCCACTTCCGGTGCCGGAGTGGAAGTTTGACAATATCGCCATGGATTTCGTACATGGTCTTCCTCGGTCACATACGAGAAATGACTCGATATGAATGATCGTCGATCGATTGACGAAGGTGGCTAGATTTCTAACAATCAGGAAGGATGCTCCAGTGGGTGATTTGGTGCGGAGGTTTGTGGAGCAGTTCGTCTGATACCATGGAGTGTTGAGGACGATAGTGTCCGATCGTGATGGACGATTTATGTCTAAGGAATGGAGGTCGGTCCAAGCTTATTTGGGGACCCGGTTGACATTTAGTACCGCCTTCCACCCTCAGACGGATGGACAGATAGAGCACACCAATCGGACACTGGATTATTTGTTGCGTCTTTGCTTACTGGACAGTGGAGAGCCATGGGAGATGCAGCTACCGTTGATTGAATTCTCATACAACAACAGCCACCACTCCAGCATCAGCATGGCCCCTTATGAGGCTTTATACGGGCGGAGATGCAGAACTCCTTTGTCTTGGATCCAGGATGAGGATTTGAAGGCACTTGGCTTGGAGTTCATCGATGATACAGATGCTCAGGTGCGGTTGATTCGAGATAGGATGTTGGAGGCCGAGAGTAAAAAGGCCAAGTATTACGATGCTCGACATCATCAGGTAGAGTTTCAGGTAGGAGACTGGGTGTTTCTGAAGATACGATCGATGCATGGAGTCTCGCGGGTGCGTGGTCGGAAGAAGCACAGTCTGAGATACGTGGGGCCTTATAGGATCTTGGAGCGGATCAGTCCCTTGGCATGCAGACTGGAGCAATAGCCAGTGCTAGCGGGTTTGCACAAAGTTTTCCATGTCTCCTCCCTCAAGAGTGCTATACTTCGGCCAGAGTAGCAGATTACGATTATAGATGGGCCTATAGCTTTTAATCGATCGGTGCACTTGGAGCCGATCTGGATAGATGATACTAGGATGCGGGTCTTGCGATGCAAGAAGATTCCACTAGTCAAGGTCTTGTGGAGGAAACATGGACAAGAGGAGCACACGTGGGAGCCATAGGGCTTGATGTAGCAAAGGTACTCGGAACTTTTCACGTCAGGTATTCCCGTTAACCTCTCGGGATGTTACATTTTATCTCTAATACTTGAAACCTCGTAGGCCTAACTTGAATTTTGAGGATGAAATTTTAATTTTTATGTATTGGGATTTGTAACATCCCTGAGAATTCTAGACCCCTAGGATAGTTTTGTTATAACTAGGTCATGACAAAAAGTACATGCTAAGAGTTGGCCTGAGCTGGACGGAAATCGTCGAGCAAAGCTCGAAGAAATGTCAAGCAGAGCTCCACGAAATATCTGCATCACAGTAGGTCGTTATACTAAGAGAGGAAATCATCGAGCTGAGCTTGACAAAATCATCGAGCAGAGCTCAACGAAAAGCCTTGAAAAAGGCTGAGCGGAGTTTGACGAATGGAATATCCTTGGAGGCTCCATAACTCCCACTTTTATGGGATTTTATTCCTCTGAGGGAGAGGAGGTATTTCTGGAGGTGGCCGACAATTAATTTGGTTCACCCCCTTGATTTGGTTGAAACCGAAGGGATAGAGTTAATGACCATTAATGGAATTTAATGGCATTGAGGAGTTACAAGCCTCCTCTCCCAAATTCCTTTTTTAAAGACCTTCACCATAGCAAGGGAAAGCGTTTCCCCCGATTACTTCTCAATTTCATTGAGGTTGGTATAGAAGTTGCAGAAGAGCCAGAAGCTCGGTGGCCGGAATGGTGAGAAGGCAAAACGCGCATCTTCATGCCGCAAATCAGGTCTCCTCTACTCCTTCTACGTGGGATAGATCATAGGATTCATTAGAGATAAGAATTGGGCTCAGTTGAGCCAATTCAAAGCTTCAAAATACATAAAATTTTTTGATTTGGGTTTCCTCTCGGGTTTGCCAGAATCAGCACCTCCGACGACCATGCCACCGCTCGACGATAGCCACTACCCCAACAGAGGTGGTGTTGTCGATGGCCGGCTAGGGAGGTGGCCACGTGGCCAATAAATGGACTTGGAAGCGCTCTAGGTCGGGTTAATCACAGCCTTAGGCTGGAGGTCATTTATAAAATTCACAGAACAAGTTTGCAGCACGAGCAAGTACTTTTGTATATTTTTTCTGTACTAGGTTGTTTGGTTCTAGCGGTTAAGCTAGGTTTTAACTAGTTGTTTTTTGTGATTATTAGAATGTCGAGACGTCCAGTGACAAAGTTGACTCCCCAGTCAGAGGGCGAGTCGTCTGGTGCTCAGAATGAGGATGTGATTGAAGGACTGTGACAAAGCAACGAAGCTTTGTCTAGGAAAATGTTGGAGGTGTAGTTGCAGATCAAAGCCTTGTTGATTGTTATTATATTACAACCACTTAGAGTTCAGGACCCTGTTGTGGGTCAAGGTGTTCCAGTTCCTTTTTCTCCTCTGGTGTCCCTAGTTATGCTGCCGCCAGAGATGAATTTCATCTAGTATTTCTAATGATTAGGACCCCCTACCTTTGATAGTAGGGCAGACTTCATGGATTTGGACAACGGGATTATATCCAACGAGGAGATGTTTTCATACTCGGGAGTTTCTGTCGACCAGGGAGTGATGGTCGCTGCTTATCAGCTCAAGGGACTTGCAAAGAGATGGTGGCTGAGGGAAAAGGAAAACTTGAAGGATGGATGTTCATTGGAAGTCTTCAAGGAGCTTTTGCTGATGAGGTTTCTGTCGTCGGTCGAGCGAGACCATTTGTTGAATGATTTAATACACTTAAAGCAGAGGCAGCTCACGGTGAGTGAGTATGAGGTGAAGTTTAGCAAGCTGAGCCGGTTTGCCCCAGATATAGTTGTTTCTGAGGCCAGCAGAGTTAAATGTTTTCTGGGTGGTCTAAGGAGTGATATTCAATAGCTAGCAAATGCTTATGGATCGAAAACCTATGCTAAAGCAGTAGAATCTTCTCTGAAGGTCGAAGCGATCGACAATGCTAAGAACCAAGGTCAGCAGTTGAGAAAAGATAAGAGAAAATCTGATGAGGGAAGAAACTCCAAGTAATCTGGTTCTGGTTTTAGGAAAAGAAGCAATGATTCATGCAGTTTCTATGGCCGGTCAGGCCATCTATTCGAGAAGTGTTTCCAGAGAATAGGAGCTCATAAGCAAGAGCAGGTTCATGCGATTTTGGGTGCTCCTAAGGGAGATTTTGTTTGTACTTCATGCAAATGAAAGGGGCATGATGATGCCCACTGTTGGGGTAAGGATATGGGTTGCTTTCTGTGCGGACAGAAAGGATATTTTAAGTCAAAGTTCCCACAGGCTCATCCCCTATTGCAACCAGTTCCACTTCAGGATTTGCCACCGCCACAGCATTTAGACAAGAGAAAGGGGAATCTTAACGCGGTGTCTCTTGAGGAAGCCCAGACGTCTGCTCAGGTTATTTCAGGTTAGATCCTAATCTAGTTTTAGATTTTAATTCATAGTTATAGGTTCAATGTTCGTCCTCTCAGTCGCGTATGCGATTATTTTTTTTATAGGAAGGTTTAAGGTAAAGAACCATTGGGCACATATTCTTTTTTATTCTGGTACTACCCACTCGTTTGTGGCTAGGACCTTTGTTGAGCGTCATCGTCTGACTCTAGATCAAGTTGGCGATGCATTTTATGTCAATTTTCCCTTTGGTGATTCAGTGGTATCAGAACAAGGCATTCAGAGTTGTCTGATTCTTTAGGTTATTTTCTAGCGGTTGCTGATTTAAAGGTGTTAGACCTGGAAGATTTTTATGTTATCTTGGGCATGGACTTGTTGTCTAGATATGATGTTGCTATCCAGTGCAAGGTTAAGCGCTTGGACTTCAAGATGAACTATGGTCAACCCAGGAGTGTTTATGGATATCCGCGCCAGGTATCTCCAATTATTTCTGTGGTATGTGCTCGGAAGCTTTTAGATTCTGAATGTTTTGCCCGTTTGGTTTCAGTATTGGAAAACAAGGTTGGTTTGCCATGTTTAGAGGAGATCCCCGAGGTGCGTGAGTTTCCTGATGTTTTTCCTAATAATATTCCTGGTCTCTTGCTTGAGAGAGATATGGAGTTCGTCATAGATTTGGAGTCGGGTACCCGTCCTATTGCTAAAGCACCGTACCGTATTGCCCCACGTGAACTTGAGGAGTTGCGCACCCAGTTAGGCGAGTTGCTTCAGAATAGTTTTATTAGGCCGAGTTCATCGCCTTGGGGTACTCCTATTTTGTTTGTAAAGAAAAAGGCTAGATCTATGAGGTCGTGCATAGATTACAGAGAGTTGAACAAGGTATCTATCAAGAACAGGTATCCCCTGTCGATAATTGATGATTTGTTTGATCAGTTGCATGGTAGCGCTGTGTTTTCAAAAGTTGATCTTCGTTCAGGCTACCATTAGTTGAGGATCCATCAATCAGAAATTCCACGGGCTGCCTTCCGTTCCCAATACGGACATTTTGAATTCTTGGTTGTCTTTTGGTTTGAAGAATGCACCCTCTGATTTTATGGATATGATGAACAGAGTGTTCAAGGACTTTCTGGACCAGTTTGTAGTCGTGTTTATAGATGATGTTTTGGTGTATTCCCGCAATGCTGTGGATCATGCCCGACATTTGCATTTAGTTTTGTCTGCCTTGAGGGACCATAAGTTGTTTGCTAAGCTGAGTAAGTGCGAGTTCTGGTTGCCTCAAGTTTCTTTCTTGGGTCATGTGGTTAATAAGGACGGAATCTCTATTGACCTGGAGAAGATAGCTGATGTTATGGATTAGCCTAGTCCTGCCGCACCTAAGGTGATAAGGAGCTTCATAGGGTTGGCCGACTATTATAGAAGGTTTGTAGAAGGGTTCTCTACATTGTCTGCACCATTGACTAAATTCACGCAGAAGAACTCAGCTTTCATTTGGAGCGAGATGTCCGAAGAATATTTTCTGGAATTGAAGAGGAGATTGTGCACTGCTCCGATGTTGACCTTTCAAACCGAAGGAATGGAATATACTGTTTATGTGGATGCATCACATGTTGGTCTGGGTTGTGTGTTGATGTAGGAAGGTAAGGTTATAGCGTATGGGTCTAGGAAGTTAAAGATTCATGAGAAGAACTATCCTACGCATGATTTGGAGTTTGCAGTTGTAATTTATGCACTACAATTGTGGAGGCATTTATTGTATGGTGCGTTGTGTAAGATTTACGCCGATCCTAAGAGCTTGAAGTACGTTTTCACTCAAAGGGAGTTAAAATTGCGCTATCGAAGATGGTTAGAGTATGTAGCAGATTATGATGTCGAGATCCAGTACAATCCAGGCAAAGCTTTGAGTAGGAAGACAATAAGATTTTTAATCTCTCTGTGGGTTCTCTGGTTGAGGAGTTTTTAATGATGAACATTTCTATTGGGTTTTGTAACTCGTCAAGTAGTTTGGAGGTAGCTGAGCCTTCATGGATTGCACTCACAAGACTGCATCAGATGGAAGATCCTGATTTGTTGCACCTTTACAAGAGAACTGAGAAAGGGGAGTTACTAGATTTTTCGATCGATGATGCGGGTACCTTGAAGTACCGCGGTAGATTTTGTGTCCCTCCTATTGAGTATATTCATTTTAAGTTGTGCAGTGAGGTGCACGGTTCTTGTATTGCCTACCACCCAGGTTCTACAAAGATGTATCAAGACAAAAGAAGATTGTCTGGTGGTTTGGAATGAAGGGTAATATAGCCAGGTTTGTGTCTAAATGTTTTACATGCATGCGTGTTAAGGCCGATCATAGAAGGCATGGTGGCAAGTTGACGCCTTTGTATATTCCAAGCTAGAAATGAGAGAGTATTTCCATGGACTTCATTACGGGTTAACCGAGATCTCCCTGAGGTCACGATTCTATTTGGGTGATAGTAGATTGATTGACGAAGTGTGCTCACTTCGTTCCGTTTAAGATTGGCTACTCCATGAAGAAGATAGCGGAATTATATTTAGATGAAGTCATCAAATTGCATGGAGTACCAGTTAGCATTGTATCAGATCGAGACTCCAGGTTTACGTCTAGCTTTTGGAAAAACTTACAAGAAGGGTTGGGTACCGATTTGAGGTATTCCACTACTTATCATCCGCAGACTAATGGTCAAATGGAGAGAGTAAATCAGATCATGGAGGATATGATCAGATGTTATATTTTGGACCACGGAGGAGCGTGGGATGAGTGACTTAGATTGATGGAGTTTTCATACAATAACAGTTATCAAGAAAGTTTGCAGATGGCCCTGTTTGAGGCATTGTATGGGAGGCGATGTAGAACTCCATTGTTTTGGGCTGAGGTCGGTGAGAGACCATTATTAGGTCCTGAAGATGTAGAAGAGATGGAAATATCTATAAATCTTATTCGAGAGAAGCTTCGGATTGCGAAGTAACGTTATGAGAAGAATGTCAATCGGCGTAGGACTTATTTGGAGTTTGATGTTGGGGACCTGGTTTTTCTGAAGGTTTCCCCAATGTCTGGTGTTTAAAGATTTGGAAAGAATCATAAGTTGGACCCGAGGTATGTAGGACCTTTTAGGGTTATTGAGTGTATTGGAGTATAAGCTTATAGGCTGGATTTGCCCGCAAATTTTCCTAGTGTGAACGACGTGTTTCACGTGAGCAAGTTGCGGAAATGTGTGCTCAACGACAGACAGATTCTTGATGTTGTGCCCCAGTTGGAGCCTGATCTTTCCTATGTTGAGATTCCTGTCCACATTTTTGATACTCAAGATCGAGTGTTGCGGAGGAAAACCATACAAATGGTTAAAGTTGTATGGCGCAACCAAGACGTGGAAAGTGACACTTGGGAGTTAGAGTAAGCTATGAGGGAGGCTCATCCTCATCTGTTCTCCTAGTTGGTTGGTATGTAATCTTTTCAATAAACCTTGGTTATTTGTTTTTTTTATAATAGTGGTTTTGTGCGTAATGTTTCGGGACGAAACTTTCTTTTAGGGGGAGTGGCTGTAACGCCCCCGATTTTTCGATATTTGATTTAATTCATTATCTGGTGTGTTTTTGACGTCAGGGTGTTACGTTGACGCATTTTCGGCATATGTCATTGTTAGAGCGTGGTTTTAGCTCTTAGGTTTTTCTCTGTGTGGCTGGGTTTAGCCTGTTTGCAAGATTCCCTAGCGAGCCGGGTCTGTTTTGGTGACCCGGTGAAGCCTCTATGGGAATGCTTGTGTTTTTGGTTTCGGGAGGTGTTTGCCCGAGTTTGGATCGTCGAATCTTAATTTCGACTGCACCTTGGGTTCTTATCGTCGGTATTTAGCTACGGTGTGATTTTCATAGAAATCCGTGTTGACGTAAATTTTGGGTCGTTTGGACCATTATTTAATAATAAACTATTATTATAGTATTTATATTTCTAAGTATAAATAGCCTTGTGAATAGACAAACCCTATTCATCGCCTTCTACTTGAAATTGTCGGCTGTTACGGGAAGGGCAAGATCAGCGGTATCTTCTAAGATTTTGGCCACTGATTTCTAGATTGTTGGTGCTCTAAAGCATCTTTGGAGAGTAGATCCGGGTAGATCTCACCTAGATCTACGTTTTTACGATAAGTTTTCCCCGTTTCGTGGATTTTTAGAGGTTTAGATTGCGGTTTTGACCTTCCTTCCCCTCGAAAAGTTTCAGGATTTGTTTCTTAGGCGTTCTTGCGACCAGATCTGTGAAGAAGAGCATTGTGAGGCCGGATTTCGGTCGAATCGAGGCAAGTGGTGATCTCTTCCCCTTGCCAAGCTTTTATTTTCCTTGTATATTTTCGTGCTATTCTTCCCTTCGTAGATTTTTGGAGTAGGGTAAGATCCGGCCATTGCCGATCATCTTTATGGTATAGTTTTCAGGCCAAGTTCAATATAATCGATCTTGTAGGAGATTGCATAGTAATTGTTGAATTTGGGAATAATCTGGACAAGATAGTTGGTCGATTATATGTCTGATAGTCAAATTAATACGTCAATTATATGTCTATTAATAGGTTAAATCCCACCGATTTTATGTTAGTTAAACCTAGTTTAATCCATCTATATGTGGGAATAGATGTCGTTAATTATGGTTCTTAGTAAAATTAAATCCGTAGGTTACTTGATAATTAGTCTAAGTATAATTAGTAGGATATGGCTGATTAGGCTAAGTCAGTAAAAGCAATCCTTGATAGTAGTATGCATTTTTCTTGCCACTGAGTCGTAGACTTAAGCTTTTTGTCAAGCAGGTTTAGGCGTTGAGTGTAACCTTAGCACTGAAAGTCAGTTTTTAGCCTACGTCCAAAAGCGTTGAGTGAGCTAACTTCACTCAATGCGGCATTGAGTGTGTTGAATGCACTCAATGCCATGCTAAATGTCTGAGCGACTAAGTGTAAAAGTGTTTAGTGAGCTGACTTCACTCAACGCGGCGTTGAGTGTGTTGAATGCACTCAATGTCATGCTAAGTGTCTGTGTGGCTGTGTAAAAGCGTTGAGTGAGCTCACTTCACTCAACGCAACGTCTAGTTTATTGAAGACACTCAACGCCATCGCTCAATTTGCTGTCTAAGTAAGAAAGCGTTGAGTGAGCGGTATTCACTCAATGCAGCGTTGAGTGATGTCTCGTCATGTAGGAATTCTGAGTCTAAGTCAAAAGAGTCGACAGCGTTGAGTGGACTCAACGTGACATTGAGTGGACTTAATGCGGCGTTGAGTGGTTTGATTTTTTGTTGAGTTTAGCTGGATGGCGTCAAGTGCGTTGACTGCACTCGACGCGGCGTCGAGTGTACTCGACGCTTTTCCATGGACTTAGAATTATTTCGCCGATTCTTGTCAGATTCCTTGAGAATGGGCCTCAGGGTGAATTTGGGATTTTCTTCCCCATTTTAGCAGAATAAACATGTGGTTAGTTGAAGTTTTACCGGTGCCTGGATGTTAAGGCCTTTGGTGCCCAGTGTTGTGCATCTTTACCCTATGTGGGTTGGTGGCTGCTGGTGTGTTGGGCAGGTCCCTTCCTCCATGTGTTGTGACTGCTAGTATGTTGGGTAGGTCCCTTCCACCACAGGTACTGGTTTTTCCCCGATTTTGGATGTGTCGATGCATGAGACCACCTTTTCTTGGGCCCATTGAAGCTTTACTATTGGTGTGTTGGGTAGGTCCCTTCCACCGTAGTGTGTTGGGTAGGTCCCACCCACTGCTTGTGTTGGACTTTGCTGGTGTTTTTGCTCTCCAATGATGAATTGACCAATTTTTCTTTCATTTATGCACGTATTTATGCTTATGTTATTTAAGCTTTGATCTTTATAGCACTTGGTGTAATTTGGGATGTTTTACCCTTGTGAGTTCCTTCTTCCCTTTTTCTTTAGGCTTAAATGTTGATGATTCCTTATAATCATCTAGTCATGTGTTGGTAACCCTTTTGACATTTTGTTGTCTATTGATTTAATTCTATTACCACTTGTATTTTTTTGCTGAGGTGTTCTTTTTTTAAATTCCTCAAGTTTAGGGCAGTAGCCGGGTGAGCAGCTAGGTTTGGAAGTTTGCTAGTGGACTGCTGTTTTGCAGAGGTTTTCCTCACAGTAGTGAGGTAGTGTTTTGTTGCTTTCATGTTAGTACAGACATACATGCTCTCTAGTGGGTTCATGTTAGGTGGTTGACGCCCACTGGGGGTTTTCTTTTGAGATGCGAATTACTTTGCTAAGCTGCCTAGTTGGCCTATTTTGTGGTTGTGTTTACTTGCTCTCTGGGAATGTTTATGCTAGGTTTCATGTTAGGTATTTTAACTTATAAAAGCATTACTACTAGTATTTCATGCATGCCATCTTTCTAAAACTAAAATGCCATTTTCTAACTAAGGTAAAAACTATTTCTATACTTATAATGAATCTAGAGTCTTGCATACCGCTAGTTGTCCTTCGGGGATGTTTATGCTCATGTAGGATGTTAATCCAACATAATCAAAGTATTTCCGCAGCGTATAATGATAGTTTTAACTTCAAGACAACCTAAACACCGAGAGGGGGGGTGAATAGGTTCTTTTCCTTGTTTTAACTTAAGGCAGAATTTAACTTGAGTTCTTTAATATAAATCAGATATCTCTACAGTTAACACAGCACATGCAATCACAGAATCTAAAATAACACAAGCATCACAGATTGCACAGAGATTTATAGTGGTTCCCCAAGGTCTGGGTACATCCACTTTCCCCCTTCACCTATCTAGCATTGTGCTAGATTCGGCCTAACTTCTTCCTTTTTCTCAGATCCACAGATCTTACAGCTCAGAACCCTGAAAGGTTCCTACAACTCAGAACCCTATAAGGTTCCTATAAGTCAGGCTAACAGCCCTACCTCAGCCTTGCCATAAGGCCTACAACTCAGAGAACCAATTCTCCTACACTCAGGCTCAATCAGCCTTACCTCAGCCTTACCACAAGGCCTAAACCTCAGAGATCAAAATCTCCTACACTCAGTCTTTATAGCATAGGCTTACAACTCAGATCTTTGAAATGATCCTACAGAATTTGATAAGTAATTTTGATTGTCTCTTACCCTTGTTGAGAGAGAAAAGATAAGAGGATTCTTGATCAGCTTCTTGATGAAACTGAAGACTGAAATCAACCTGTTCTTAGCTTTCTTAAAAGCTTCTTGAATCTGAACTTAGTTGGGTTGATCTCCCTTGAAGTTGACTAACTGCTAGCTTCCTTCTTGGATTCCAGATATGGATCTGGATCTTCTTAGTAGATTAGTTCAGGATCTACTTCTTAAGAGACTTGTGATTGTCTCCTTCTTGACCTCAAAATAGCTGGAGCTCTCTCTCCCCAAACATTCTGAAGTTTCTTCTGAATTCTGGAATGAATTCCCCTTATAAAAAATCTGAGTGGATGAACACTTCAGACTGTCTTCTTAGATCTTCTCACGAAGATCATCTTCTGTGACTTGCACTTTCTTGATCAAAGATCAATCTCACAATAGTTATGTTTGTTGTGTGTCTGATCCTTTTATTGTGTGTCTTTATTCTTCTGAATCCATCTATATATAGACTTCATCCATGGTAATCGGCTGATCCGGTTTCTAACTAACTTTTGACAAGTCTGACAGCTTCAGTTAACCTATTGTAACTCACAGCTGTCAAGTCCACAAACAGTTCTTGAGCCTTTGTCTCTGTCAGCAAAGCGTCGAGACTGACTGTCTTAAAGTGTCGAGACAATCTATCAATATGTGTCGACACAAGTGACTTAAGTGTCGATACAGACTTTGGTGATGTCGGCATAGCTTCCTTGATGTCGACACAGCTTCTTGACACTGCATCTTGAGAATGTGTCGACACTGATTATTTGTGTCGACACAATCACTTCTTCACTCTACAGCAATCAACTATATTGAAACTCTGCTGTGTGTCAACACAAGTCCTGTGTGTCGACACAGTTGTTGTAGACTAAGAATTCTGTATGTCAACACTGCCTTCAGGTGTCGACACAGTTGATGTCGACTCTACTTCTGTGTGTCGACACAGTCTCCCGGTGTAGACACAATTGATGTCGACTATGCTTCTGTGTGTCGACACTGCCTCCCGGTGTTGACACAGTTGATGTTGACTAAAATCTTCTGTGTGTCGACACAGTTTCTTCTGGTGTCGGCACTGCTTCTCCAAGTGTCGACACAGGCTTTCTTAAGTGTCGACACATGAACTTAGAAACTTTTTCCTGCATTTTAGCCAATACTTATCCTGCACATATAAACTCAAAATAACATCAAATACACCTTGATGTATATCATTGAGCTAAGTGAGGCTTCTCCAAATCAGGTACACATTTTCCAATGTACCTAACAATCTCCCCCTATTTGGAGAAGTCATAACCCTTTTGTCAATGATATACACCACTTATGATAAATAAACATGATGATGTGTATAAGTATTTTTAACAGGGTAACTTATTAACAAAACAAATAATAAACTATCATCACAGAAAAAGGATGCAAATTAAATGAACATGAAACATTGTTTTGTTTATTATCTCAAAAAGTTTCTTAACACTGTTTACATAGATTTCTTTAAAACTAAGAATTACATAGTTCTAGAAACATCTAGTAAAACTAAACTAAGGCTGGGTTGGCTCCTTGATGACTATTCCTTTTCCTGATTTAATCTGAGCCTGCACAGAAGGTTCTGTATCTTCAATGAGCTTCTTGCCTTTCAAATCAGCCTTCTTTTGAGCTTCAACCTTAATCCTTTGCCTTTCAAAGTAATGAAAAGGCTTAGGAAAATACTTGCTAGGCTCCTGTGCATCAGGAGGTAGCTTCCCAATCTTGGCCTTCCTTCTGTATTAAACTATGGATTCTTGTCTGGCCTCATACTTCTGCCACTCCTGCTCATTATACCATTTACCCCTTTCATGAACTTGGTCTTTGACAGCTTTCCAGGCAGTTAATATGATATTTCTAGATGTGGGGCTCCATTGCTCAAAATCAGGTTTTAACTCTGCCTGCTCTCTAAATCTTTTCTTTGATAATTGAGCATCTTGCTGATCTTTCAGACCAGCTTCTGGCATATCTACCTTTTCAATAATAACATTAGTAACTGGTTGAGGAGGGCTGTACATAGACTGAACTTGTTGATGTATCATCTCAAGATCTGTAGGGGGTAAATAACTTTGGCAACCTCAGGTTGATCACCTTCAAGTTGAGCTGGTTGCACACCTGACTCAGCCACATTATCATCATCACATAAGGGTGGATATCCCAGAGTGGCTCTAATGATGTTGGTTACCCATTTAGCATGATCAGAGCCTGCATAGACTATCACCATCTCCCCCTTTATAACTTCTCTGGTCACATGATCTCTCAAATCCTCTTTTTGAAATCTGATTTGCCCATCCAAGTAATTGACTCTATCTTTAAAAAATGGCTTTAACTTTTTAAGCTGATCAGAAATTGTTTTCCTAGAAGTTGTAATAGCTGTCTTAAAGGAATCTAAGGCTTCCTGTAGCTTCTTATCAAATTCTTCTTTCTCCTTATTTCTTGCCTCAGTCATTGCAATAACTATTTTCCTTACTTCAGTGACTATCTCATTGTGATATTCAATCAGATTGTCACTTATTCTTATTTGATTTTCAAGGACATAGCTTTGTTTGACAGCAATATCATCCACTTGTTGCTTGATTTCAGCTTGTTGCTTTGCTATAAAGACCACAACATTGCCCCCTTTGTGGAAGCAATCTGTCATCTCTTTCTTATTCTGATTGACCTCAAATCTGATTGACTTTATGTCTTGGGCTAGATCAAATTGAAGAGCCTTATGGCTTTCATCCACATATTTTTCAAGAGCCAATCTCTGCTCATCCAATTTCACTTTTAAATCTACCAAAAATTTATTATAATCAGTCTCAGGAGTTTATTGGGAAGTAGTAGCTTGCAAAGCCTTCTTATAGTTCTTGCTTCTCCTCTTAAAAACCATCAGTTTTCTTTTCTTTAGACTTGCTATCTACTCATCCCCAGAATCGGAGGAACTGTCAATATTTACTCTTTCTTTGGGACTAGGAGGCATTTCCTTTTCACTCCTAAGCTCCACCTTCTCAAGGTTAACTTGCTCCCCCTCAACTGCTGCTCCTTCTATTTAAGGAAACAACTCTTCTAGAGTAAACTCTTTTTGATTGTGAACTGGTGAGAGTTCTTTTTCAGCAACATTAGCAAGTCCAGAAGTATCAAGATCACTTTGTAGAACTATTTCTTCTGATAAGTTGATTCTGTCTTCCTCCTGCACCTGTGCAGACCGTGTCTCCCCCTGCAACTGTGCAGTAACTGTCTCCTCAAGGACTTGGGCATTTTCAGTCAGGTCCTGGACCTATTCCCTAACTTGCTCCCCCTGCACTTGTGCATTCATTGTGTCCTCCTGCACAAGATCAATATCAGTACTATCATGGACTTGTGATTTAGCTACAGTCTCTTGGATATCCAAATCAGGTGTTTCCTTGGAGAGGACCCTATCCCATCTGGATATGATCCTGATGTCCATCCTTCTCATATGATTTATCTTAGTTCCTGTAAGCTGATGCATTACCTCTGGAATTGCTCTAGCCAGGTATAAGCTCATTAATCTAGCCAAATTAGGCTTTTTGATTCCTTCTTTTATCTTCTCAAACAGAACTGTAGACCAGTCTGTATTAATCTTATAGATTATCCATGTCATCACACTGAACATATAGGTAGAGAGCCTATCATGTCCTCCTGGTTTACACAAAATCACCTTCTCTACTACTTCAGATAGAAACTTTCCTTGTTGATTCATCCCTTTTCTGTTGATTGCTGCTCCAATCTTCATGGCTGGATCCAATCCACACATCTGAAGGGCCTCCCTTGTCTTTGAGGCAGGGACCTCTTCTTCATCCTGGATTCTTGGAATGTGAAGAATCTTTCTTAAACTCTTCAGAGTAAGTTTGACTTTATTACCATGAATTGTCGATTTAATCTTTAGTCCAGTGGAGTCCACTGTTGCAGTAGCATAGAATTAAAATACTTCTTTCTTCCAGATCTTTGTATGTTCAGAAACAAGATATTCTTACCCAGACTCAGTAGCTAGGGTAATGACCCCTTTTATCTCTGTCGCCGCATCATCAAAAGCATTGTGCACCAGCTCGTAGCCTTCGTTAATGTTATCTTCAATATTTGGCGCCATTGGAAAGGAGAGAAATCTTGAATTGAGAGAAGAGAGTTTGTCGACACAAGAGTTTTGTCTCGAAAATCTGGTAAGCGTGTCGATAGAATACTTCTCGACCTATTTATACCATTTTAAACAATGAAGGTCAAAAGGCGGGCAAAAACAGTCTAAATGTGTCGACACTGTTGGAAAGTGTCGACACATACTTCTATTGTCTCGACCACGGCGATGACTACTATGTGTCGACATCAATTGATGATATGTCGGCACAAGACATACTTAGTAGACCATCAAAAATTCTGTGTCGACTCTTATTGCAAGTGTCGACACAATTTCTGGAGGTGTCGACACCATTACTCTGGTTGTGTCGACACAACTTTTCTGGATGTGTCAACACTTTGTCCCTTAGGTGTCGACACTACGATACTGTGTCGACACAATTTCTCTGAATTGTCGACACAACTCCTTTGTGTCGACACATTATTACTGAATGAGTCGACACAATTTTACTTAGCCAAATTTGTTAGACTAGTCTATGTTCAACATTCCTAATTTAATTTGAAATCTATTGAATTTAGTTTCATCTAGAGGCTTAGTAAATACATCTGCAATTTGATAATCTGTCTTAACAAATTCTAGTGAGATGTCCTCTTTCTTTACATGTTCTCTAAGAAAATGGTATCTTATTTTTATATGCTTGGTCCTACTATGTGAAACAGGATTATTAGCAATAGAAATAGTACTAGTAGAATCACAAAATAAAGGTGTTATACTTACCTGAATACCATAGTCTTCTAGCTGGTGTTGAATCCACAACAGCTGTGCACAGCAACTTCCTGCTGCCACATATTCATACTCAACTATGGATATTGCCACACTAGTCTGCTTCTTACTGCTCCAAGATATCAATCTTCCTCCTAGAAATTGACATGTACCTGGAGTACTTTTTCTATCTTCTTTGCAACCTGCAAAGTCTGCATCTGAATAGCCTGTTAGTAGAAAATCTCCATTCTTAGGGTACCAAAGGCCTAGATTAGGTGTGCCCTTTAGATATCTCAAAATTTTCTTTACTGCAGTGTAATGATATTCTTTAGGGCATGATTGGTACCTAGCACAGACACATGTTGCATACATAATGTCTTGTCTACTAGCAGTGAGATATAGTAGAGAGCCAATTATTCCTCTATACAAAAACTCATCTACAGGCTTACCTGCATCATCTTTGCATATAGACATACTTGTTCCCATAGGAGTTCTCATGGTGGAGGATGATTCCATACCATACTTCTTAATTAACTCCTTGGTGAACTTAGACTGGGATATGGACAAGCCATCATCAGTCTGTCTTATTTGGAGTCCCAAGAAGTACTTAAGTCCCCCCATACTGCTCATTTCAAACTTCCCTTGCATAATTTTTGTAAACTTCTTGCAAAGGTTGTTTTCTGTAGACCCAAATATTATGTCATCTACATAAATCTGGACTAAGATTATCTTACCTTTGGATTCCCTTAGGAATAGAGTTTTGTCTATTTTCCCTCTTGAAATTTGTTCTCAATAAGGAAAGTAGACAGGGTTTCATACCAAGCCCTTGGGGCTTGCTTTAACCTATACAAAGCTTTTCTAAGTCTATAAACATAATCTGGTTTAAGAGAATCTACAAAACCTATAGGCTGCTCTATATAGACTTCTTCTTTTAGATTTCCATTCAGGAATGCTGATTTTATATCCATTTGGAATACTTTGAATCCTTGATATGCTGCATAGGCAAGAAACATTCTGATTGCTTCCAGTCTTGCTACTAGGGCAAAGGTTTGAACAAAGTCAATACCCTCTTCCTGTCTGTATCCTTTTGCAATAAGTCTTGCTTTGTTCTTCATAATGATTCCATTCTCATCCATTTTGTTCCTAAAGATCCACTTTGTTCCAATGATATTGTGGTCTTTTTGTTTAGGAACTAACTCTCAGACCTTGCATCTTCTGAACTGATTCAGCTCCTCTTGCATGGCATCAATCCAATGTGGGTCTAGAATAGCTTCTTCAAATTTCTTTGGCTCCAAATGAGATAGTAAGCTTGAGCAAAGCACTGTGTTCAAGTTCCTGCTTTTGGTTTGCACTCCATGTCTTTGATCACCAATTATCTGATTTGCTGGATGATCCTTTAAGTGTCTAACTGCTAGAGATAGTCTCACTTCAGGCTGAATACCTTCTGTTTATCCAAGGTGTTCCATCTCTTGGTTTTCTTCAGCTTCTAGAGAATCTTGTACTCCCCCTTGACAACATCCACCATTTTCAATTTGTTGATCTGCAGTTGAATCTTCTACAATGGAAAGCTTGTCCAATCTCTCTTTTATACCTGTTGGACTGCATGAACTACAAGGCAACTCACTATTGATCAATCTAGTTTCATAAAATACAATATGTACAGATTCTTCTACAACTTGAGTAATCAAGTTGTAGACTCTATAAACCTTACTATTGTTGTTGTACCCAACAAATATGCCATCTTGGGATTTGACAGCAAACTTAGTTAAATAAGACTTGCCATTGTTAATGATATAGCACTTGCAGCCAAAGATCCTAAAATAGGATAAATTTGGTTTTCTACCTTTCATAATCTCATAGGGAGTCTTTTTGTAGCACTTAGTGATAGAAGCCCTATTGAGCACATGACATGCAGTGTTTACTGCCTCGCCCAGAAATATTCTGGGAGAGAAATGTCACTCAATAGTGTTCTACCAGCCTCAATCAATGTTCTATTCTTCCTTTCAGCAATATAATTTTGCTGTGGTGTTCTTGGTGAGGAGAATTTTTGGAAAATCCCAAATTCTTCACACAATCTTGTCATACTTTCAGATTGAAATTCAGTGCCATGGTCATTTTGACCACTGTACTGTCCAGTTCATTCTGAATTTGTTTGACAAAACTATGTAAAACACTTGGGGTTTCTGATTTATGTCTCAGAAAGAACACCCAGGAATATCTAGAATAGTCATCTACTACGACAAAAGTGTAGACCTTCCTACCTAGACTATGAACTGGCATAGGACCACAAAGATCAATATGTAAGAGGTATAGACGTCTCACTGAATCCTTGTTTTCAAGGCTATGAAAGGAGGATTGTGTCTGCTTGCCCTTTTGACAAGCTGAACATATCCCTTCCTTTATACACTTAACTTGAGGACCACTCCTCACTAACTCTTTGCTAAAGAGTTGGCCAATTGTTTTGTAGTTAAGATGGGTCAGCCTCTTGTGCCATTTGACACAATAAGAAGCTCTCTCATCAGCAACAAAACAAATAGGAGAACCTTTGTTATCACACTCAAAATTTAGACAATACACATTCCTCTTCCTATATCCTGTCAAAATGATCTTTTGATCACTTGACCTCTTGATATGACATCCATTCTTAACAAATGAAATGTCATATCCTAAATCACTCAGCTGACTTATGCTTATAAGGTTGTGTTTCAAACCCTTCACATAGTCCACTTGAGTGATAGTAATCTGGTTACTAGAAATGTTACCAAATCCTTTGATGATGCCTTTTTCAGAGCCACCTAAGATTACTTTCAGCCCATTTAAGATAGGCAAGTACTCCTTCAGCAATCCCTTTGTTCCAGTCATGTGCCTGTAACATCCACTGTCCAAGTACCATATAGGGGTATGATGACTTGGACTCACCTGCAGCAAAGAATTACTTTCCCTTAGAACCCAAGTAAGTCTTTGGTCCTTGGTTCAGGTCAGCTTCATGCTTACCAAATCTACCTGTAGCTCTTCTAACAAGTAGACTGTTGTTCTTCCTAACACTAGTGTTGTGCCAGCAATCTATGGAATAATGACCTGTCTTGCCACAGCACAAGCATTCATACTTGTTATATCTATTTTTAGATACATACTCTTTTGTATTGTGCTGGTACTGCTGCAGCTACACCCACTATTTTCTTAAAAACATGGGGTTTATGAACATTGGCTGCCTTATTGACATAACCATTCTTATCATTCAGAACTTCAGTCTTACTATGACCTTGAGTATTCTCAAAGTCATACTTGTTAGAAGGCTCATGCACCTTTCTAAAAACTACAGGGACTTTAAAATTCAGTGGCTGGACTGAGGCTTTTCCTTTTCTCTTGAATTGGACAGCCCTGGTGTTACCCTTAAAGCCTATTCCAGCCTTACCCTTTTGAGCCACAAACTCATCTATTAAAGGTAAAACTGATTTTTGCTTGGAATAACTAGCCACCAAATCTTTCTCCTTTTGAAGTTTGACTTCTAGACTTTTAATTAGATCATTTTTGTATGTGATTGTGCCCATCTGAATAACAGTTATAGTTTTCAGCTTGGCAATCTCATTTAATTTTTTATCCAACTCTTTCTCTAAACCAGATGCAACCACCTTAAGATCTGCAATTTCCTTAGCCTGAGTTTTGGCCAGGTTCTTGCTTTTCTTTAGTGCATGCAACAAGTTCCCATATTCATCTATCAACTGATGAATATCTCCTTCAGATTCTGACCCATCCACATCACTTGATGCAGATGTAGCCGATTCTGTACCAGTGCTACAAACTGAATTACTAGACAAACATTGTACCTTGCTAGGACCAGGTTGATCCTGGCATTTGTCTTCTTCTGATACAACCATCAGTCAAATACACTGATGGTCTTCTTGTTCATAGATGGAGTCCAGCAATTGCATAAACTCATCTTCTTCATCAGCTGCATAAAGACCAATATATGCCTCAGCTTCAGATTCAGACTCTGACGTTGATTGGTCTGTCAAGCTTTTCTCCTTCTTAGCAACAAAAGATTTCTCCTTCTTGCTCTTATGTTGAGTCTTTCTTTTATAAGATGACTCTTTTCTTTTGTCAGGACACTAAGCTACAACATGTCCAGGCTTATTACAGCAGTAGCAAACAATCTTTGATGTTGTAGATTTGCTAGGCTTAGACCTGCTCCTGTCCTTTCTTGATGACTTTCTCTTTTGATAATAGTCATCAACTTGCTGTGATGTTGAGGGCCTAGATTTCCACTGCTTCTTCTTTAAGAATATCTTAAACTGCCTTGTAAAGGCAGCAAAATCTGCATCTGAATCACTGCTATCTGAATTTTGGTTGTCTGAATTATCTGAGGTAATTTTAGCAACTTACCTAGGAGGTGATGGAGACATCCTCCTATTCTTTCTAGTGGCTTCAACCTTGAAGGCCACAGACTTTTCTCTATGCTCCCCTTTTGCATTTCTTTCTTTCTCTTTGCTAGTCATTAGTTGCATTTCATGAGACAATAACTTTCCAAATAAAGTTGGAGGTGAAATATCTGCAAGCTTGGCCACTTCCCTAATGGAACAAATTTTGGTGTCCCAATCCTTTGTCAAGGATCTTAGGAATTTATCATTCAGTTCATATGTACTGAAGACCCTTCCATAAGACATCAGCTCATTTACAATTCTGTAGAACTTTTTAGAGCACTCAGATATACTATCTGACTTCCCTTGTCTGAAGCTTTCATATTCCTGATTTAGCATAGACTTTCTATCTTATCTAACTTCTTTAGAACCCTCCATGTAGACTATCAAAGTGTCCCACATTTCCTTGGAGGTATTGTAGTGAATCAAATTCAAAAAGGTTGAATCATCTATGGCACTTACTATGATATTCTGAGCTCTTTTATCCATAGTTGCCAGTATAATCTCATCCTTAGTCATCTCAGAAAAATCCTTGGGAGTTCTCTTGTTTGCATCTAGAATAGATACCTTCATTGGAACATAAGGACCTTCTTTTACTGAAATATAGATCCTTGGGTCAGAAGCCTCCATAAACAATCTGACTCTTTCTTTCCATATACCAAATATCTCCTTCTTGCAAATGGGTGGTTTCATAGAACCTATTTCCTTGTGATTTTCTCCAGAACCCATTTTCTTGAGTCTTGATTCTGCCTTAGGGATCTAACTCAGACTATTAAGTCCTTCTTTGAGCAACCTCCCTCTGATACCACTTGATAGATTTAACTTCAAGACAACATAAACACCTAGAGGGGGGGTGAATAGGTTCTTTTCCTTGTTTTAACTTAAGGCAGAATTTAACTTCAGTTCTTTAATATAAATCAGATGTCTCTACAGTTAACACAACACATGCAATCACAGAATCTAAAATAACACAAGCATCATACATTGCATAGAGATTTATAGTGGTTCCCCAAGGTCTGGGTACATCCACTTTCCCCCTTCACCTATCTAGCAGTGTACTAGATTCGGCCTAACTTCTTCTTTCTTCTCAGATCCACAGATCTTACAGCTCAGAACCCTGAAAGGTTCCTATAACTTAGAACCCTGAAAGGTTCCTACAACTTAGGCTAACAGCCCTACCTCAGCCTTGCTACAAGGCCTATAACTCAGAGAACCAATTCTCCTACACTTAGGCTCAATCAGCCATACCTCAGCCTTGCCACAAGGCCTACAACTCAGAGAACCAATTCTCCTACACTCAGGCTCAATCAACCTTACCTCAGCCTTGCCACAAGGCCTACAACTCAGAGATCAAAATCTCCTACACTCAGACTTTATAACTTAGGCTTACAACTCAGATCTTCAAAAAGATCCTACAGAATTTGATAGGTAATTTTGATGGTCTCTTACCCTTGTTGAGATAGAAAGGATAAGAGGATTCTTGATCAGCTTCTTGATGAAACTGAAGACTGAAATCAACCTGTTCTTAGCTTTCTTCAAAGCTTCTTGAATCTAAACTTAGTTGGGTTGATCTCCCTTGAAGTTGACTGACTGCCAGCTTTCTTCTTAGATTCCAGATATGGATCTGGATCTTCTTAGTAGATTAGTTCAGGATCTACTTCTTAAGAGACTTGTGATTGTCTTCTTCTTAACCTCAAAATAACTGGAGCTCTCTCTCCCCAAACCTTCTGAAGTTTCTTCTGAATTCTGGAATGAATTCCCCTTAGAAAAAATCTGAGTAGATGAACACTTCAGACTGTCTTCTTAGATCTTCTCACGAAGATCTTCTTCTGTGACTTGCACTTTCTTGATCAAAGATCAATCTCACAATAGTTGTGTTTGTTGTGTGTCTGATCCTTCTATTGTGTGTCTTTCTTCTTCTGAATCCATCTATATATAGACTTCATCCATGGTAACCGGCTGATCCGGTTTCTAACTAACTTTTGACAAGTCTGACAGCTTCAGTAAACCTGTTGTAACTCACAGCTGTCAAGTCCACAAACAGTTCTTGAGCCTTTGTCTCTATCAGCAAAGCGTCAAGACTGACTGTCTTAAAGTGTCGAGACAATCTGTCAATATGTGTCGATACAAGTGACTTAAGTGTCGACACAAACTTTGGTTATGTCGACATAGCTGCCTTGATGTCGACACAGCTTCTTGACACTGCATCTTGAGAATGTGTCGACACTGATTATTTGTGTCGACACAATCACTTCTCCACTCTACAACAATCAACTATGTTGAAACTCTGCTGTGTGTCGACACAAGTCCAGTGTGTCAACACAGTTATTGTAGACTAAGAATTCTGTGTGCCGACACTGCCTTCAGGTGTCGACACAGTTGATGTCGACTCTGCTTCTGTGTGTCGACATAGTCTCTCGGTGTCGACACAGTTGATGTCGACTATGCTTCTGTGTGTCGACACTGCCTCCCGGTGTCGACACAGTTTATGTCGACTAAAATCTTCTGTGTGTCGACACAGTTTCTTTTGGTGTCGACACTGCTTCTCCAAGTGTCGACACAGGCTTGCTTAAGTGTCGACACATGGACTTGAAACTTTTTCCTACATTTTAGCCAATACTTATCCTGCACATATAAACTCAAAATAACATCAAATACACCTTGATGTATATTATTAAGCTAAGTGAGGCTTCTCCAAATTAGGTACACATTTTCCAATATACCCAACAATCTCCCCCTATTTGGAGAAGTCATAACCCTTTTGTCGCCTTGCCCCTCCCTGGTTCTGAGTTCACCTATCTAGCAGTTTGCTGAGTCATAACCCTTTTATCGCCTTGCCCCTCCCTGGCCGGCGCGCAGTGAACCCCAGAGGGACGTAGTCTGCCACGAAGGAGAGATAATTCTGCTCTGAGGGATTCCCATCGAAGAAGGGATACTCAGCAAACTGCTTCATGCACTTCAATCTCCCATCAGCATCAGTTCTCTTCTTTCCCATCCTAACTGTGGTTTTTGGCGAGTGCTTGGGGCGTGAAGTCCTGGGTCAAGAAGGTGTGGCTATAATAAATGTGTGGGGGTACAGGTAGGTAGGGGGTCCTATTTATAAAAAGAGCTGGGGTAAGGTGAGTCACTCCCTGTAACTGACTCACTAACCTCGGTATCGACCTCCCACGACCTATTCTACCAGAGAGCAAGCCAAATTCAAATTGAAACCCTACACTCGTGCGAGATCAAGAAGCATCAAATATTGTATATATTATAATTATTACAGAGCATAGTTTTGCGAATGTCTCAAACAAAATTGTAGTGGGGAAGAAAAATTATTACAAGCGTAAGAAGACCTCAGGGGGCCAAGGAGCGAATGCCGATAGGCTTAGAGTGTGAGCCATTTCCATCTTCCCCGACCTTGCACCCTCATCCCCAATAGTTTGTGGGGATTATTGAACTCGCGGATAATTTGAAGGTCTTGGTAAATGAGGCGCATGTTCCCTTGTATCCAACATTTAAGTGGCCCAAGGGAAGTCATCTCGCCGCTCGATCCACGCCTCACCTCGTCTGTCAGTTTTGTATAGTCTTGTTCAAGGGTGTGCAATCGCTACTTGCCGAAAGTCCTCTCCTCGTAAAGCTCCCGTAGCATGAACCTATGCTTCTTGAAGACCCCTAATGTAACACCCCCAATTTTTTTCGATGATTTTTTTGAATTGGTATCATCATATTTATGACTTCATGGCATTACTTTCAACGTCGAGTTGACGACGCAATGTCGTTAAGCCCTTTTTGCGTCCGTTCGGTCGAGTCGACTAAATTCTTGAATTCATGTTGTAAATGGAAAATTTTGCATTTGAAAATTAAGTTAAATAATTTTGGACTTGCTCGCCAAGTTTTCTTACTTAGTTCAGATATACTTCTATTTTATGTTGGTTCGTGTCAGATTATTGATGCCCACAGGATAGACGGTTTTGGATACCTTGCTAGCTGCTAGTTGTTTTTCTTTGTGATGGATTACTTGCTCTCTGGGATGATTTATGCTCGCAATGCATTTTAGGTATTTTCAAGTATAAAATCTACTATTATTACTTCATGCATTGCATAATTTAAAACTCTAACTTGTTATATTTAGCGACCGTAAAAGCTATATTTTCTACTATTATAAATCTAGGGTCTTGCATAGCATGAGTTGTTCTTTGGGGACGTTTATACTCATGTAGGATGTTGGAGTCAATCTAAACAAGTATCTTCCGCCGCGTATAATTATATTTTGATTTGTGGACTAGTTGATCTACTAAGCCGAGGGATACAACTAACTTCTTTACTTAAACTGGAAGTTCCTCTAAATAACCTAAAGATCTTTATTTATGTATTAAGTAGGAGTTTTCCTGAGCGCCCGTAGTTATCCCCTACTGGCGTGACATCATGACATGCATTTTTCCTTACTCTGATATATTATTTAATGCGGTGAAAATGCGGGTTATGACAGTTGGTATCAGAGGGAGGTTGCTTGACAATTGGTCGGGCAACCTTCCCTTGCTAGTATTAGTTGTTTAGTGACATTTCATACACACACCGATTTGTCATCAGTACGTCTTTTTCGAAGCATAGTCACTACACTCATAGCATTATAGGAAGTATACGAGGCATATTATGTAGTATGGGATGCATAATATGTGTTTGTATATGGATCCACCATAGGTGGAAACATGTGACGGTTATGTAGTATGGGATGCATAACCACCATCACATGGGTGCCCATTAGCATGTTTTCTTTTCTCTTTGCATGCGATGTTATATAGTATGGGATGCATAACATTACATGTATACGCCGCTCATAACATGCATTAAGGCCTTTTTAGGATGCATAGCACTGCATACATTGCATATCATCGCATAAACACACGTGCTAAGTTAAGGTTACATGATGACACATGTACACACATGATTTTAAATAAGAGTAAAGAATCCATACATTCATATCATAGGCACAAGAGTCAATAGGATGAGAGGATATTATCCTAAGTAAAACATATCATCATTATAAAATCCCAGAGCAAGTTGCAGCATAAGCAAGTGTCTTTTAAGTATGGTCTAAACTAGTTGTGTGTCCTAGTTATAATCTACGATTTTGATGAGTTGTTCATTTACTTTTTTTTAGAAATTCCGCCAAAGCATATTGCGACCAGGTCAACTCCCCAGTTAGAGGGTGAGTCGTTAGGTGCGCAAAGTGATGCGTTGATTGAGAGTCTGCGTTAGAGCAACGAGGCTCTGTCGAGGCAAGTAGTTGCGATGCAATCGCAAATTTAGTCCTTGTTTCCTATCGCTCCTGTGCAGCAACCCTTAGTACAAGCCTGCCTTGGGTTAAGCCGTACCCGATACTCCTGCTCCTCTGGTGCCCCCAGTGACGCTACCACCGGAGATGAATTTATCTCGTATTTTTAGCGGTTAGGACCTCCTACCAACGACGGGAGTGCCGACTTTATGATTTTAGATGATTGGATCATCTCCATCGAGGAGATGTTTTCGTATTCAGGGATTCTAGAAGCCTAGAAGGTAATGATTGCAGCCTATCAGATAAAAGGCCTGGCAAAGAGTTGGTGGATTCGGGAAAGGGAGAGTCTGAAGGAAGGTTGTTCTTGGGAATCTTTTAAGAAGATGCTGCGAAAAAAGTTTCTACCCTCTGTCGAGTAGGACCATTTGATGAATAACTTCCTGCATCTAAAGCAGAGATAGCTCTCGGTGAGCGAGTATGATATTGAGTTTAGTAAACTGAGTAGGTTTGCTCCTGATTTGGTAGCTTCTGAGGAGGGTAGAGTGAAACGTTTCCTAAGAGGACTAATAAGCGATGTCTAGTAGTGGGCATGCGCTTATAGAGCTGACAGTTATGCTGTGGCAGTGGAAGCCGCATTAAAAGTGGAGGCGATAGAAAATGCCAAGAACTGAGATACTGCAGTGAGAAAAGAGAAGAGGAAAGGTGTTGAAGATTGAAGCTCTAGGGAATCTGGCCCTTCTTCGAAGAGGAAAAGTGGGGAAATATGTAGCTTCTGCGGTCGACCTGGCTACCCTTACGAAAGGTGTTTCAAGAGGAATGCTACTCAGAAGCAGCAGCGGGTGCTTGCCATCCAAGGTGCACCCAAGGGATATCTAGTGTGCACATTCTGTGCAAGGAAGGGTCATAACATGAGTCATTGCTAGTTGAAGGAAAAGAATTGCTTCCAGTGTGGGCAGAAGGGACACCTGAGGACTTCATGCCCCCAAGCTTAGTCCCCACAGCAGCCTGCCCCGCTTTGAGCTCTGTGCCGCCACCAAACAAGGATAAAGGAAAAGGGTAGCTAAATGTGGTGGCAAGAGAGGATGCTCAGACCTCTACCCAAGTCATATCAGGTTAGATTCTAGCTTGACTTTTACTCTCCACTGTTTGTTATAGTTTTCATTCGTTTAGTTACGTATTCTATGGTTATAGTGAAGTTTAAGGTACAGAATATGTGGGCGCGTGTCCTTTTCGATTCAGGTGCCACCCATTACTTTGTGGCGCAGAGTTTTGTAAATAGACATCGTTTTTATGTGGTTCAGTTAGAGGATTCCTTCAACATCAAGCTTCCCTCCGGAAATCTGGTGTTATCAAATCAGGGAATTCAAAGATGCCCTATTTGTCTAGGTGCCTTTCTAATCTTTGCGGATCTAATGGTGTTAGATCTGGCGGATTTCGACGTGATTTTGGGCATGGACTGGTTGTCCAAGTATGATGCAGTCATCCAATTCAAGGCAAAACGATTGGATTCAAGATGGACAATGGCCAACCTATGAGTTTCTATGGTTTTTAGGACAAGGGTTCCATCCTTATTTTTGCAGTACATGCTTGTCGAGCTATAGAGTCAGGTTGCGAGGCGTATCTTATTTCTATGTCAGCTTTGGAAACAGCTTTTGTTACACCACGTGTTGAGGATGTCTTGGTGGTGCGAGAGTTTCAAGATGTCTTTCCTAATACTCTTTCAGGACTTCCTCTTGAGAGAGAGGTGGAGTTTGTGATAGACCTCGAGCCAGGTACTTGCCCGATTGCTAAGGCACAAAACTGTATGGCTCCGCATAAGTTATAGGAGTTGCGCACTCAGCTGGATGAGTTGCTGCAGTGTGGTTTTATTAGGCTGAGTTCTTCTCTGTTGGGTGCCCCTGTTCTGTTTGTTAAAAAGAAAGATGGTTCTATGAGGCTCTTCATAGATTATCGAGAGTTAAACAAGGTAACCATCAAGCCAATATCCATTGCCTCGGATTAATGATCTATTTGATCAGTTGTGGGGATGCGCTGTGTTTCCGAAGATTGACCTTCGTTCAAGCTACCACCAGTTGAGAGTCCGTGAGGCTGATATACCACAGACGACTTTTCATTCCCAACATGGGCATTTTGAGTTCTTGGTGATGTCCTTTGGTTTGATAAATGAACCCTCTGCGTTCATGGATTTAATGAATAGAGTGTTCAAAGATTTCTTTGACCATTTTGTAATTGTGTTCATAGATGATGTCCTTGTGTATTCACGCAGTTTTGAGGATCATACTCAACACTTGCGTTTAGTTTTGTCAACCCTGAGGGAGCATAAACTATATGCTAAGTTTAGTAAGTGCGAATTCTGGTTACCCCAGGCGTCCTTTCTGGGCCATGTTGTGAGCAAGGACAACATTTTCGTTGACCCGACCAAGATTTCTGTTGTGATGGAATGGAAGAGACCTTCTACTCCTAATTAGATTTGGAGCTTCTTAGGTCTTGCCAGTTATTATAGAAGGTTTGTGGAAGGGTTCTCTGTGCTGTCTGCTCCGCTAACTATACTTACACAGAAGAACATCGTGTTCATTTGGAGCGATAAGTGTGAAGAAGCCTTCCAAGAGTTGAAGAAGAGATTGTGTACTGCTCTAGTTTTAACCTTGCCTACTAAAGGAGTTTAGTATGCTATATATGTGGATGCATCACACATTGGACTTGGTTGTGTTTTGATGCAAGAGGGGAAGGTGATCGCGTACGGATCAAGATAATTAAAGATTCATGAAAGAAATTATCCTACACATGATTTAGAGTTTACTGCTGTTATTTATGCACTGAAGCTTTGGATACATTTACTGTATGGCGCACTATGCAAAATTTACACAGACCATAAGAGTTTTAAGTAAGTCTTCACTCAAAAGGAGCTAAATCTGCGCCAGCATAGGTGGTTAGAGTATATGGCTGATTATGATGTAGAGATCATGTATCACCCAGGAAAGGCTAACATAGTAACTGATGCTTTGAGTAGGAAGACCGCCGAAATCTTAAATCTATTTGTGCATTACCTGGTGGAAGAATTCTTGTTGATTAACATTGAAGTTGGGAGTAGTACTGTGCCTGCTAGTTTGGAAGCAAAAGAGCCCTCTTGGATTTCCCTTACCAGAATGCACCAGAAGTATGTTCCTGATGTGTTGCATCTCCGGAATAGAACTAAGAAGGGAGAGTTACCTGATTTTTCCTTGGGCGAGTTGGATGCTCTGAAATATCGATTTATATTTTATATCCCCGCTTTTGGTGACATTCGGGCAAAGATTAGTAATGAAGCTCATGGTTCCAGTGTTGCCTATCATCCTGGTTCCACCAAAATGTATAAAGATCTGAAGCAAATTGTTTGGTGGCCTGGAATGAAGAAGGATATAAAAAGTTTATGTCAGAATATTACACGTGTCAGTGTGTTAAGGCAGACCATAGAAGGCCAGGTGGTAAATTATCACCGCTTGATATTCCATGTTGGAAATGAGAGAGTATTTCAATGGATTTCATCATCAGTCTACTGAAATCTCCTCGTGGGCACGACTCTGTGTGGGTAATAGTTGATAGATTAACAAAGTGTGCTCACTTTGTGCCCTTTAAGATTAGGTATTCTATGAAGAAGATAGCTGAGTTATACCTTAATGAGATCATCAGATTGCATGGAGTGCCTGTTAGCATTATATCAGATCGAGAATCCAGATTTACGTCTCGCTTTTGGAAGAGTTTACAAGAGGGGTTGGGTACCGATTTAAGGTATTCCACCGCCTATCATTCGCAAACAAATGGTCAAACAGAGCGAGTTAATCAGATCGTGGAGGATATGATCAGGTTTTACATATTGGATCACGGTGGCGCTTGGGATGAGCGTCTCAGACTCATGGAATTTGCTTATAATAAGAGTTATCAAGAGAGTCTGCATATGGTCCCGTTTGCGGACTTGTGTGGGAGGTGATGTAGACTCCTTTATTTTGTCCTGAGGTTGGTGAGAGACCATTGTTAGGTCCGGAAGCCTTTGAAAAGATGAATGGTGCTGTAACTCATATTCGAGAGAAGCTCTGTGTAGCACAAGAGCATTATGAGAAGTATGCTAATCGACAAAGGGTCGATCTGGAATTTGTCGTTAGGGACTTTGTTTTTCTGAAAGTCTCTCCGATGTAAGGTGTTAAAAGGTTTGGAAGGAACCACAAGTTATACCCCCGGTATGTTGGGACTTTCCAGATTCTTGAGCGCATCGGAGTGTCAGCTTATAGACTAGAATTTCCTGCTACCTTCCCTGGTGTCCATGATGTGTTCCATGTGAGTCAGTTATGGAAGTGTGTTCGTAGTGGTCATCAAGTACTTGACTCGGTGCCCCAGATTCAGCCCAACCTATCGTATGTGGAATAGCATGTCCGTGTTTTAGAATATCAAGAGCGTGTGTTGCGGAGAAAGACCATCCCCATGGTCAAGATTCTTTGGAGAAATCAAGACGTCGAGAGCGCGATGTGAGAATTGGAATCAGCGATAAGGGAATTGGAATCAGCGATAAGGGAATCTCATCCGCATCTCTTCTCTTAGTTTCTGGTATGTCTCTATATTTTGGTTGTGTTTGATTTTCTCGTTTTTGGTTTGGTTTTGAAGTTGTGTTAAGTTTCGGGACGAAACTTCTTTTTAAGGGGAGTGACTGTAACACTCCCGATTTTTTTCGATGATTTTATTTGAATGGGTATAGTCATATTTATGACGTCATGGTGTTACTTTCAACGTCAAGTTGACGGCGCAATGCCGTTAAGGCATTTTTGCGTCTGTTCGGTCGAGTCGGGCAAATTCTGAAATTCATGTTGTAATTGGAAAAGTTTGCATTTGAAAATTAAGTTAAATAATTTTGGACTTGCTCGTCAAGTTTCGTCGCAATCCAAACGATATTCAGGCCTCGACGATTTTCCAAATTTTTGTAGAATTTATGTCTGTCGTAGACTTTGAAAATTTATATCTCGAGAATGGTTCGTTAGATTTTGTTTTTGACTTTGTCGTTGCGTTCGTAGCGTCAGTGTTCGCCTACGGTGTGAGTTTCGTTTAATTCGACGCGCGTTTGGGCCTCCGTTTTGAGCTTGTGTTTCCTTGTTCAAAAATGTAAATATGATTATTTTAAATATTAAAACACTATTCAAAAAAGTCTTTTACTATTCATCTCTATAGTTTAATTTTTTGTTATTTTTGTAAAATTCACTATTTACAAGGACAAAAAGATACTGTACTGCAGTTTAGTTCTCGAGTAATTCTGCTTTTCTTCTCGAGTGATCAGTTGTTAATCTCGAGTATTCTGATATTCCTCTCGAGTATCCTGCTATTCCTCTCGAGTAATCTGCTTTTAATTCTCGAGTATTCCTATTTTAGTTCTCGAGTAGTCTCCTGTTCATCTCGAGTAGTCCAGTTTTAGTTCTCGAGTAGTCTACAATTCATCCCGAGTAGTCTGTTATAGTTTGCGTTCGGATGCCTTTTTGATGGTCAAAACGGTGTCGTATAAAAAATGGTTAACATGAAATTTGTTTGACTCGACGAGATATACAACTTTCATATTTGGCACCTTTCGATTTAAAGCCATCCTAAACCTCTATTTTCCTTTTCTACGCGCTCGCTCTCAAATATTTCGTTTTCATCGTTTTAGACAGAACTTTTAATAAAAAATGTGTATATATATAAGTTTATACTTATACTTAAAGACATTAGAAAAGAAAGAAAGAAATTCATCTTCTCCAGATTATCTCCCGAACCAGGGCGGCGTGAGCGAGAGAGAGAGAAAGTTTTTCGTGAATCTTCCTATGGCCGCCGACTGTGCTCCGGTGCTCCAAATCTTTAATCGAATATAGATCCGGAAAGCTCTCGTCGATAGCTACGCCATCATGGTAAGACTTTCCCCATTCCTTGAGTTTTCTCGTTAGGGTTTTTCGGCCCAAACCTCTATTTCGGCCATTTTTGTTCAGATTTCGACTCCTCGCGTCTTCTTTTGCCCCGATCTACGACGTGGAGTGATTCAGAGGATTTTTTCCGGTAAAACCAAGGCAAGTGGTGGTTTACTCTCGTTTTTCCTTGTCTGGTGTGATGGTAACTGTCAAGTTTTTTAATGATCCTTAAAACTTTCTGCATTTGTCTTTTCAAAGTTATTGCAATGATTAATCCTCTTTGATGATCACTTGATGTTGTAAGATCTTGTCATGGTAAACTCAAATCTTAGGTTTAATTGTTCTTGAAGTGTCTTATTGATGGCTTTAATCGCCTTATCTATCATTGTTGAATGCGTTCGAATTTATCTAGGACTGTAAATCATTCCTAAGGGTTGATCAACAACATCTTTAATCTAGAAATGTCTAGTAGAATCTGATGTGCCAAGTCTCGAGATATATGTGTTTGTTTTTTGTCGGTTTTCTTGATTGTGGGAGTTAGTGGACGCAACTACCTTCGCATTGTCTGTTTCCTTTATTAGTACCTTATGGAAGTCTACCAGGTTTTTGGGCATCTGCGGTGTATGGTGGAGTGTATGAGTCTCTCCCGTGGTTAGATGGATATTATATTCGTGAGGGTGTGTCCAGTTGAGTGACCACCTCGCCCGTGTTTTAGGGTAGAGTTGACCATAGGTACCTAATAAAGGTTATGCAATTCCTTCCTTATGAGTTACTCATGTTTTTCACCTTATTGCCTTGTGTATATGATGTATTTATGATGTACGTGACGATTCACGTAAGTGTTCTTTTCCTATTTGATGTTTTATTTTTGTACTTTACTTCAGTACTTTTCGTCATGGGTTGGTACCCCATTTGAACCCTTTTTTTGTTAGCTTATTTTTCTGCCACCATTCGTACATTCTTTTTGAGGTGTTTTATCTTTGGAATGCCTCAGGTTTAGAGCAGTAGCAAATAGCGGAGCTGGTTTTTGAGTTTCCGGACAGTAGTGTTGGCTGTGGTTTTCACCTCGTCGTAGCGAGGTAGTTTGTTGTTTTAGTTTGCTTACTTAGTTCAGACATATTTCTGTTTTATGTGGGTTCGTGTCAGATTGTTGTCGCCCAGAGGACAGACGGTTTTGGATACCTTACTAGCTGCTAGTTGTTTTTCTTTGTGATGGATTACTTGCTCTCTGGGATGATTTATGCTAGGAATGCTTGTTAGATATTTTCAAGTATAAAATCTACTATTATTACTTCATGCATTGCATAATTTAAAACTCTAACTTGTTACATTTAGCGACCGTAAAATCCATCTTTACTACTATTATAAATCTAGGGCCTTGCATAGCATGAGTTGTCCTTTGGGGGCGTTTATACTCATGTAGGATGTTGGAGTCAATCTAAACAAGTATCTTCCGCAGCGCACAATTATATTTTGATTCATGGACTAGTTGATCTACTAAGCCGAGGGATACGGCTAACTTCTTAACTTAAATTGGATTTTCCTCTAAATAACCTAAAAATCTTTATTTATGATTAAGTAGGAGTTTTTCCTGAGCGCCCGTATTTATCCCCTACTAGGGTGTCATCATGACGCACATTTTCCCTTATTCTGATATATTATTTAATGCGGTGAAAATGCGTGTTGTGACACCTAATGTTTGTTTCTTCATCTCAGCAGGGTCGCTCGGGACATCCAAGAAATCTTCAAGCTAGTTGGGAGAAGGGGGCAACGATAAGAGCTCCTGATAAGAGGACTCTTCAGCTTCAGAGTTTCCGGGAAGGCCTGTGATAATGACAGTTCTGGTAATACGCGAATCGAAGTATAAGAAGGGGGCGAGTGCTTCAACTAACCATGCGAGGTGGATATCCACTGGTGGTGAGGCTAGCAAGAAGAGCTCGACTGTCCTTGGTGGGGCCGACTAAGTGGTGAGGCGAGTACTTTATTATGACTGAAAGTGAGATCTATCCTAGAGATTAGAGAAAACTCACAGCAAAAATAATACAAAAAAGAAATAAAGGAAAAATAGACAACACAAGAATTTTATAGTGGTTCCCCTAAACTTGGGTAGTCCACTCTTCTACCACCCTTGGTAGGAATCCACTGCATAATGAGTTGATCAGGTGTCCTGGACACCAATGAGCTTTTGATAAGGTACTAAAAAACCAAACTTTGATTTTTTTTTGATCAGGTGTCTTGCCACCACTGAGTTTTGACAAGGTCTAGGAAACCAAGCAGAACTTTTGAAGGGAGTTCAAGAACCCTTTGTACAGTGGGGAAGGGAGAGTTGATGTTGTCTTCTCTCTTCAACAATTAAAGAGAAGCACAAGTGGATTTTGATGATGTTGTCAAAGCTCCTCCTGATATTAGTAGTAGGTTCAGGAGTGGAAGCTTTGCAAAAGGGTGATAGGTCTTCAATGATTGAGATCTCCAGCAAATAATGATTTCAGCAAAGGCTGAAATGTGAGTTGTCTTGGAGTGTGAATGATGAAGCCTTGATGAAGTTGATCTTCTAGTAAGCCTTCAGACTGATGTAGATTAGTTGTCTCTTCTGGCTTCTTGGAACAGTAGATCTGAGAAGTGCACTGGCTGTACAGGTGATGTTGAGTTCTTCCTGGAACTCTGATTCCTGTATCTCTTTCTATTATCTTTTCTTCTCTTCTCTTTTCTATTTTCACTACTTTCTCCTACTTATTCCTCTGTATCTCTGTGTATATATTCTGATAGGAGGCCAACGGTCATTTGAATTCTTGCATTTATTACTGCTGCCTCTTAGTTACTCTGACGGCTATAATCTCCATAAATGCATTCTTATAACTGTCCTGTAATAGAGATGTGTTGGAATATGAATAGCTCACTTTGATTGTACCAAGGTTATCCTAAAAATCTGCCTGGGAAATTCCATTCAGTGTGATGGAAGAAATCGTCGATATCAACAAGATGATTGTCGATCTGATCTCTACTATCGTCGATCTGAGCTCAGAGATATTGGAGCTGGTCTGGGACAGAAAACGTCGATCTGAGCTCGGAGATCATCGAACAGAGTTTGACGCCTCGTGGACCAGAGCTCAGAGATCGTCGATCTCAGCTCGACGCCTAAACTCATCTCGTTGATCTGATCTCGACGCTAAGGTTGAATTCTGAATTCTTCTCTTGACTGATTTCTCTTGGCTGATTTCTTCAATCTCTGAGAACTTCTGACTTAGCACATCCTATGACCCTTAGCTATACATTGATGGGTCAATCTAATAGTCCTAAAGACATAGTGATCCTGATCCAAATCCAAACTAGGGTGTTCCAACAATCTCCCCCTATTTGGGTTAGGATTACTATTTACATGAAAATGAAAATATTACAATAAATATTACAAAGCATAAGATATAAAAAGAAAAGCTTTGCAATGCTGTCTTCTGTTGCTGTTAAAAAAAACTAACTGCTGCCAGCATTACAATCTCCCCCTATGTTGATGCAGTAACTGTGATTGGAGGAGGCTGGGATGACTTTGAAAATTAAATTTTGATTGAGTCATCCAGCTAACTCTTATAGATGGTACCTGCAGAAAGCTATGGTAGAGATTGCTCTCTCCTTGAAAAGGATATGTTAGCAGAAAAATGATATTTGTCCAGCAAATTTTATTAGGGTTCTGAATCTTAAAAACAAAGTCTGATATCTTCCTTCCTATAGAATTTTTTTTCATCAGAAGAGATTCAAACTCAGTGCCATGATCACTGCTGACCAATGTAACTAGAGTAGAGGACTCAATCTAAATGAATTTAGAAAATGATCTATAAGAAATATAAAGTTTATCTGATAGAGAATTCTTATATAGAAAACCTAACATAATTTTGAACAAGATATCAAAAAGATGGAAGCAGCCCTAAGAAAAGATGTTTCCTAATAAATTTATTCCAAATAGGAAAAGGATTTAAAAATATTTTAAATAGTTTATCCTTATAATTATAAATCAAATTTATGAAAGAGCAGACTTAGTTCGACGATTTTATATAGGATCGTCGATCTGAGTTCGACGGTCTGAACTCATTTCGTCGATTAAAATGTTTCTTCTTCCTTTGAATATATTCTGAAAACATTCCTCTGAGAAGTTTTGTTTCCTCCTTAGGTTTTATTGATTCTTGGCAGCAAAATTGAAGTTCTAAGTTAACTGAACAGAAAACAAAGTTAGATAATATCTGATCCTCTTCAGGTTTTGATTTTCCTTCTGTTTGGTCAGCCTCTAAACTGCTGCTGGAAGTATTGATGGCCATTAAGCAGAATTTTTTGGCCCTTGCTTCCTCCTCTTCATCTTCAAATGATGATTCATCATCTGATACATCCCAAATAACAGCTAGGGATACTGATTCTCTCCTTCAAATAAGATATTGTGGCTTCTTTCTGTTGTTCCATCCACTGGTTCAGAAGACATTTGATGAAGCGAATCCCATATCTCCTTAGCTGTTGAGCATTCAACAACTTACTGGAACAAATCATCAGATAATGACTGTGCTAGGATATTCATGGCTCTGGCATCAGCTTGCTTGACCCTTTTAGTTGTTGTTGCTGAGGATGGGAGACCTGTCATAATGGCATAAAATATTTCTTCAACAATATTGTCCATAAATGACTAAATTCTTGTCTTCCAAAGTGCAAATTTGTTTATATTGCACTTAGGAGGTCTGGTGTTAGAATATTCCATATTCTTGCTATGTGAAAAACAAAATGATTAATCTAACTAGGATGGATCAAAAGAGAGATCTTTTGGTTCAGGTGTTAGCCTGCATAAACAACCAACCTAGTTTGGATTTAGTTGTTGTATAACCAACCTCCCTCTGATACCAATTGAAAGTGAGATCTATCCTAGAGATTAGAGCAAAAACACAGCAAGAAAAATACAGAAAAGAAATAAAGGAAAACAATATGACACAAGAATTTTATAGTGGTTCCCCTAAACTTGGGTAGTCCACTCTTCTACCACCATTGGTAGGAATCCACTGCAGAATGAGTTGATCAAGTGTACTGGGCAACAATGAGCTTTCTATAAGGTACTCAAAAACCAAACTTAGATTTTTTGATCAGGTGTCTTGCCACCACTGAGTTTTGACAAGGTCTCAGAAACCAAGCAGAACTTTTGAAGGGAGTTCAAGAACCCTTTGTATAGTGGGGAAGGGAGAGTTGATGTTGTCTTCTCTATTCAACAATTAAAGAGAAGCACAAGTGGATTTTGATGATGTTTTCAAAGCTCCTCCTGAGATTAGCAGTAGGTTCAGGAGTGGAAGCTTTGCAAAAGGGTGATAGGTCTTCAATGATTGAGATCTCCAGCAAATGATGATTTCAGCAAAGGCTGAAATGTGAGTTGTCTTGGAGTATGAATGATGAAGCCTTGATGATGTTGATCTTCTAGTAAGCCTTCAGACTGATGTAGAGTAGTTGTCTCTTAAGGCTTCCTGGAACAATAGATCATAGAAGAGCACTAGCTGTAAAGGGTGATGTTGAGTTCTTCCTAGAACTCTGATTCCTGTATCTCTTTCTATTTTCTTTTCTTCTCTTCTCTGTTCTTTTTTCACTACTTTCTCCTACTTGTTCCTCTGTATCTCTATGTATATATTCTGATAGGAGGCCAACGGTCATTTGAATTCTTGCATTTATTACTACTGCCTCTTAGTTACTTTGACGGCTATAATCTCCATAAATGCATTCTTATAACTGTCTTGTAATAGAGCTGTGTTGGAATATGAACAACTCACTTTGATTGGACCAAGGTTATCCTAAAAATCTACCTGGGAACTTGCATTCAGTGTGATGGAAGAAATCGACGATCTCAATAAGATGATCGTCGATCTGAGCTCAACTATCGTCGATCTGAGCTCAGATATATTGGAGCTGGTCTGGGATAGAAAACGTCGATCTGAGCTCGGAGATCATCGAACGGAGTTTGACGCCTCGTGGACCTGAGCTTAGAGATCGTCGATCTCAGCTCGATGCCTAAACTCATCTCGTCGATCTGAGCTCGACGCCAAGGTTGAATTCTGAATTCTTCTCTTGATTGATTTCTCTAGGCTGATTTCTTCAATCTCTAAGAACTTCCGACTTAGCACATCCTATGACCCTTAGCTATACATTGATGGGTAAATCTAATAGTCCTAAAGACATAGTGATCCTGACCCAAATCCAAACTAGGGTGTTCCAACAATGACCCCGACGGAAGGAGCCTTAGTTAGAGAACAAAGTGGAGGGGGGAACGGGGATGTCCCTAGTGCCTCCTATCGCGAGTGAAGTGTTAGGGGTAGGATCACGCTTGGGCTTGCGAGCTGGCAAACTCAATGACAGAGAGCCAAGGCTGGTGGTCCCAAAGATAGGAGTTTGAATGAAACGATACAAATGAGAAGGGTAGTGAGAAAGGGTAGAAGGAGGAGATGATTTACCTGGGGTTCTCGCAGGATTGTCAGCAGTGATCCAGGGTTGCGAGTTTGTGGGTGTGGGGGTGACCTGGACCAGGGGAGAACTTGCGTCATCATACGATAGAGAACCCTGGTCGGCATAAGCGTCATCGACCTCCTTCCCCTTAGAGTGTCAGACTTGCAAGAACATCCCGAATAGTTATGCCCAGGTAGTATAAGTTAAGTCAATGAGAGTGAGCAGAATCTTCAAATACCTACATAGAAGAAGAGGAAGAGAATCCACGACTTGGCGTGGTGGGTCGTTCGCCAAGGACGGGCTCGCCGATCATTGAGTTAGGTGTAGTATTCTTCGCAGGCTTGCGCTTCAGTAATTTACTCGAGGACTTGTTGGTAAGCTAAGGCATGAGTTTGGTAGTGTGGCAGGAGTTGAGCTCCCTTGCATGGTTGAGCCTCTCTTGGAACTCCTTAGAAAGAGGCATGGTGTAGCTAAGATTAGGAATGTTGGAGGGGTAATAATGTCCCTCTAGTTGTCTGAAAATGTTTAAGTTGTCTACATAAATCACCTAGAGGGGGGTGAATAGGTGAGTTGTGCATCTTTTTACGGAATAAAAATTTAGCGAGCTATAAACAGTAAATTCACCAAGCAATCACAGACGACACCAAGAGTTATAGTGGTTCCCCAACCTTGGGTACATTCACTTTCCACTCACCGATCTAGCAATGCACTAGACTCGGCTACTCCACTAATCTCGGATTGGAAACAATCCTACTACTCGAAACAATGTTCCTACAACTCGATCAAAAAACAGGATCTACACTCAGAAGAGAAAAACTTCTTAAAACAACTCAGAGAGCAAAGCTCCAACACTCGTAGAAGAATCTCCTACAAGAATAAATTGAAATATAAAAGAAATACAAACAATATTTTCTCAGATCTGAAAACTTCAACCCTTCTTCTTCCTTTAATTTTAAAGCTCTGTCAGAAATAATTGAAGAAGACTTGGCTAGATCTCTGATCTAAAATTTCTAGACTCATAAGATCAAGTAGAGGATTTATCTATTATAGAAGATCTTGATCTGTGAATCAACTGCTCTGAATCATTCTAGATTAAAAGCGCTTTTGGTGATGAAGACGATGAGCGGCGGCTTCCAATTTTGGAAAGAAAATTAGGGATTCAAAATACTTAGAATTTCTTCTTACGGCAACTTAGGGTTAGTCGAAAATGACAAGACCTTTTATAGGTGATAACTCTAATTATTTCTATCTTTTTATTTATTATTTTATATTAATAGTTAAATATTTTATATCAATTTTATAATATTAAGTTTATTTTAACTTGTTTCTATAATTTATATCTATTTGTTTTAATAAAATAATTTTCAATCTTGCAGGGCTGATCTATAGGTTATTTAGAGTAAAACAAGAATTTTCCTGTTTTCTGCCTAGACACGCCCTGTGACATGCCCTCTCTGGGCGTGACGTAGGGGCGTGACACACAAAAATCCAGTCTGCTTTAGAAGATCGTCGAACCGCGCCTGAAGATCTTCGACCGGCCAAGACACGCCCGTGTCGATAAATGACACGCCCGTGTACCCATTACACGGGGCGTGACATCCTGTGGAAGAACAGCTGACTGTGCCACGTTGGATTAAAATTACATGCCTGGGTCACGGGCGTGACCCAGGGCGTGTCCCGGGCATTTCCAGCCAATTATTCCTCCGTTCCAGCCGTAGCCCCCAGAAACCGTTCCTGCTTGACACGCCCTTAGTCACGGGCGTGACTGGAGGGCGTGACACCTCCTTGAAGACCAGTTTTAATCCCGCCATCTTCAGCTTCCCTCCGTTTTCAAGAAACAGCCTTGACACCTCCTAGAAGACCAGTTTTACTCCCGCCATCTTCAGCTTCCCGCCGTTTTCAAGAAACAGCCTTGACACGCCCTAGGTCACGGGCGTGACCTAGGGGCGTGACCCGTCAGTTAACAGATTTTTGCGGTTTATCTTCCAACGTTCCCGGGGTTTCAAGATGACGGTTCCGGACCTAACACGCCCTAGGTCACGGGCGTGACCTAGGGCGTGACCAAACAGAAATTTTTCCTATAAATTCCAGACAACTTCAGATGATCAGGAGTGGAATTTTGGGAGTTGGAGCCTTGTAATTTTCTGTTTCTTTTGCTGTATTTTCTCATTTCTTAGTTAGATTTACTATTGTTGATTAGCTTTAATTCTACTTATTTTCATTTCAATCATGTCTTTCCCTACTCTAATTTGTAATTCTCTAATCATGATGAGTAGCTAAATTTCATTTAGCACTTGATCATGATGAACCTTGGAATAAAATAAATCTTTCTTCTTTATTAAATAATTGTCTTGTTCTTGATCTTACTCTCTGCGATTTATCTTTGAACTTTTATTTTGTCGAATTCATATTTCGCGAATATGTACTTCGATCTAAGATCCGTATCCTAAATGATCGAGAGGTTGCCGATACGAGGTGATCACTCAAAGATAAAAGGAGTTGAATGCACTCCTCGAGAGAGGATGACGTAAATCTTCCGGATTGGAGTCAAATCCAATAGTGGGGTTCACCGCATAAAGAAAGCTTAGGGGTTTCGACTGGCCGAGAGGTCTTAATCGATCAACCTAAGGTTAGTTAGAAGCATGAGCTCGAGGGAGACGCTTCTATACTTTAGGAACCTCCACGGTCGAGTGAGTATAATTAAGAATTCGCATTTCATTATTTTTCAAGAAGATTTATTTTAGTCCAAGGGGATTCTAGATCAAGTGCTAGTTTCCTCATATTTGAATTTCTCTTTAGCATCAACTTTAGTTTTATTAACTAGTATAATCAAACCAACTTTTTCGTTCAATAAAATAATAGCTCTTCCTTGTGAGTACAAGTACTCAACAAGCCCCGAATCGCAATACGACACTTCCTATACTACATTTCGATAGGTACGCTTGCCTAATCGAGATTCTAGTTTGAATGTAATTTAACTTTTAGAAAATCTCCATCAAGTTTTTGGCGCCGTTGCCGGGGACTTTTTCTTGGTTGATATTTCGAAAGCAAGGATCTATTAGTTTTATCATTTTCTTTTTTTATTTCAAAAAAAAAGAACTTTTTCTTTCAAAAGTTTTATCTTTAAATTTTTATATTTAAAATTTCTTGCGAAAGGGCCGTGCCGGGTTTTCATCCCGCAATACCGCCTATTACCTTGCGAACCCGTCACTTGGTAGCCCTTGGGAAGTCCGAGAAATTTTATTTTATAAATTTTTAAATCTTAAAACTTTTTTCTTTTTGTTTTGTTTTTGTATATGACCCGAGGGAATCCGTCAAATCTATTTGATTTGGATCCGGAGATCGAGCAAAGCTTATGGCGACGCCTAAGACTCCGTGACCTCAATTCTCCAGATTTGGTTGAGGAATCCGTAGGTAACACTTTATCTTCTTCTTCATCTACGTCATCTTCTTCTTCTTTTTCATCTTCCCCTTCTTTTCAATTTTCCTTTAATTTGGGTAATTAAAATCCAAATATGGCCGCCTATTATGCCCGACCAAATTTGGATGAGCAGCAATCAAGTATTGTTCGACCCACTATTGCGAACAATAATTTTGAATTGAAGCCAAGCATCATTCAAATGGTACAGCAATCTGTACAATTTGATGGGCTACAAGATGAGGACCCAAATGCGCATATTTCTAACTTTTTAGAAATATGCGATACTTTTAAAATCAACGGGGTTTCGGATGATGCCATCCGACTAAGACTTTTTCCTTTTACATTGCGCACCAAAGCTTAGCAGTGGTTGGGTACTCTACTAAGAGGCTCAATCACTACATGGGCCGAGATGACGGAAAAATTTCTCACGAAATATTTTCCGCCCGCTATGACGGCCAAATTGCACAATGATATTACTTATTTCTCCCAAGTTGATACGAAAACGTTATATGACACTTGGGAGCGATTTAAGGAATTACTTCGCCGTTGTCCGCATCATGCAATCCCCGATTGGTTGCAAGTGCAAACCTTCTATAATGGCTTTAACTCTCAAATGAGGCAACATATCGATGCAGCCGCCTATGGAACATTAAATAACAAAACATCGGCGGCCGCCCAAGAGCTTATAGAGGGTATGTCCATGAATACGTATCAATGGAGTACACCTCGGTCTCGTCCACCTAAACCGGCCGGGATGTACGAAATAGATACGATTTCTAATTTATCTCTCCAGATGAGAAGATGCAAAAACAGATGAATGAGATGACTGCTTCCTCGTCTACGCCTTCCTGTGAGCCCCAATTTTGGGAGCCTTCTACTATTGCTGAGCATGTGGATTACATGGGTAATCCGAATCGGCCACCTTATAATCCAGGTCATAATTTTGGTAATACCTATCACCCGGGTATAAGGAATCACCCCAACTTCTCTTGGAGTAATCCAGGGAGCGCGGCTCGCCCACCAAACATAATCCCACAAGGATATTTTCCACCACAAGCTCCAAAAGATCCAAATCTCGAGGAGTTGTTCGCCAAATATACGAGTACAAATGATGCCAATATCCGGAATCTCACCGGATCTCTTCGTAATTTGGAGACTCAAATTGGGCAAATTGCAAAGATGCTCTCCGATCGACAACAAGGAGCGCTACCGGGCAATACGGAGCCCAACCCAAGGGAGCAAGCCAAAGCCATCACTCTACGGAGCGGGAAGGAGGTAACAACTACTTCCCCAATTTCGGTTGACATGGAGGTACCAATTTCTTCATCTTCTCCTCCATCTAAGCCTTCTAATTATACTAAACCACAACCTTATCAACCGCCTCTTCCCTATCTGTCTAGAATGCAAAAAGATCAGATAGATGAGCATCACGGTAAATTTTTAGATATGTTTAAACAAATCCAAATAAATTTACCGTTATGCGAAGTGATAGCACAAACGCCGAAATATGCTAAGTATCTCAAGGATCTTTTATCAAATAAAAAGAAACTTGAGGATATCTGCACGGTTCAATTGAACACGGAGTGCTCGGCGGTTTTACTTAATAAATTGCCTAAGAAATTACCTGATCCGGGTAGTTTCTCTATACCTTGTTCATTTGGTGATTTATTGGTAAAACGTGCGTTAGCCGATTTAGGTGCCTCAATAAATTTAATGCCTTATTCTTTAGTTAAGAAATTGGGTTTAGGAGAACCTAAACCCACAAGAATGAGCATTCAATTGGCGGATCGGTCTATAAGATATCCGATGGGTATTATTGAGGATGTGCTTGTCAAAGTTGACAAATTTATCTTTCCGGTAGATTTTGTCATCTCTGACATCGAAGAGGACACCGAGGTACCACTCATTCTCGGTCGCCCATTTCTTGCCACCTCGCGCGCAGTTATAGACCTTAGTAACGGTAAACTTCTCCTTAGAGTTGGAGATGAAAATGTTACCTTTACTATTGACACGTCTATGAAAAATTCGCTCTCCAATGACGACTCATGTTACTATTTAGAGGCTTCTCCCAAAGAAGACTTCATTCCTTTTTCTGAACATTCTTTATCTTCTATTGATCATAACACATATTTTGAAAATTTAGATTTAATTGCTTATGAAAATAGTGATAAGGATTTGATCACTCGCACACCTACTTTTGAAATTTTGGAAATTGGTAGTGATCGCTTGAAAACTTCTTATGATGAACCTCCCTCATTTGAACTAAAACAATTTCCTGATCATTTAGAATATTTATTTTTAGCAGAAGATTCTAAACTTCTGTTATTGTGTCGGCCTACTTGACCGATGATGAAAAACATAAATTATCTAGTATTTTAAAATGTCATCGCCGCGCAATTGCGTGGAAGATCACGGATTTGAAAGGAATTAATCCCTCCTTTTGCACCCATAAAATTTTATTGGAAGAACACGCTCACAAAACTATTCAACCTCAACGTCGGCTAAATCCTAACATGAAGGAGGTAGTCAAGGCTGAGGTAATTAAATTATCAGATGCGGGCATCATCTATCCGATTTCGGATAGCTCTTGGGTGAGCCCGGTCCAAGTGGTGCCTAAGAAAGGAGGATTAACGGTAGTTCCTAATGATAAAAATGAATTAATTCCTTCTCGAACCGTTACCGGATGGCGGGTTTGCATTGATTATCGCAAATTAAATGATGCAACCCGAAAGGATCATTTTCCTTTGCCGTTCATTGACCAAATCCTTGAACGGTTATCCGGGCACTCGTTTTATTGTTTTCTTGACGGTCTTGAACTGGGAGAAGTGCCATTTTATGGTGCGGGAAGGTTTGGTCTTAGGCCATAAAATTTCTAGCAAGGGTATAGAGGTAGATAAAGCAAAAATTGAAACTATAGAAAAATTACCTCTTCCCTCAAATGTTAAGGCCATTCGTAGTTTTTTGGGGCATGCCGGTTTCTATCGCCGGTTTATTAAAGATTTTTCTAAAATCACTAAACCCCTTACTCACTTATTAGAAAAAGATGAGCCTTTTATTTTTGATGAAGATTGTTTGCGCGCTTTTTCGCTTATTAAATAAAAATTGATAAACGCACCAATCGTGATAGCTCCCAATTGGGAACTTCCTTTTGAAATTATGTGCGATGCTAGTAGTTTTGCCGTTGGTGCGGTCTTAGGACAACGCATCAATAAAAATTTTCATCTGATATATTATGCGAGCAAAACACTAACCACCGCACAAGAAAATTATACAACCACCGAAAAAAAACTTCTTGCCGTAATTTTTACCTTTGATAAATTTCGTTCTTACCTTACTTTATCCAAAGTTATTGCTTTTACCGATCATTCGGCTTTGCGTTATCTACTAACCAAAACAGATGCAAAGCCTCGATTGATTAGGTGGGTATTGCTTCTCCAAGAATTTGACTTGGAGATTCGGGATAAAAGAGAAGCGGAGAATCTAGCGGCGGATCATCTTTCTCGGTTGGAGAACCCCAATTCAGAGGAGCTCAAAGAGGAGGACATCGATGATACATTTCCTGAGGAGATCCTCCTCGCTATGCATAAGGTAATCACTCCCCCCACTCCTTGGTTCGCTGATTTTGCAAACTTTCTTGTTGCAAGATTCCTCCCGAATGTTTTTTCTTATCAAGAAAAGAAGAAATTCTTTTCAGATTTGAAAAATTATTTTTGGGAGGATCCATTTCTCTTCCGAGTTTGCGCGGACCAAGTAGTGCGGAGGTGCGTTTCTCACGAGGAGGGCACAGAAATTTTAAAACATTGTCACGAGGGGCCCGCAGGTGGGCACTATAAAGCTAATCGAACGGCTCGGAAAGTACTTGAAGCAGGCTTTTATTGGCCGAGCATCTTCAAGGATGCTCACGCACATGTAAGTCGTTGTGAACAATGCCAACGCTCAGGTAATATTTCCCGCCGAGATGAAATGCCCTTAAATTTATTTTTAGAAATTGAAGTTTTTGATTTATGGGGAATCGACTTTGTCGGCCCGCCACCAACTTCCTTTGGAAATAAATATATTCTGGTAGTGGTTGACTGCGTGTCACGGTGGGCGGAAGCGCAAGCTCTCCCCACCAATGACGCCCGAGTCGTGACCCGATTTCTTAAACAACTATTTTAACGATTTGGAGCACCGCGGGCAATAGTTAGTGATAGGGGCACCCACTTTTGTAACGCACAATTTGCTAAAGTATTATCTAAATACGGCGTTACACATAGGTTAGCCACCCCCTATCACCCTCAAACTAGTGGCCAGGTAGAAGTAGTTAACCGAGAAATTAAACGAATTTTAGAAAAAACGGTTTCTACTAATAGAAAAGATTGGTCGGTTAAGCTTGATGATGCTCTATGGGCTTATCGGACCGCGTACAAGACCTCTATCGGTTGTACGCCGTATCGATTGGTCTATGGGAAAGCATGCCATCTACTGGTTGAGTTTTAACATCGTGCCTTTTGGGCACTTAAATTTTTAAATCTTGATGAAAATTTGTCCTCCGAGCTTCGCAAATTCCAACTTAACGAGCTCGATGAGTGGCGCTCCCTTGCTTATGAGAATAATAAATTTTATAAGGAGCGCACCAAATTTTATCATGATAAAAAAATTAAGCACCCAAAGGACTTCCAACCGGGAGACCAAGTCCTTCTTTTTAACTCCCGCCTACGCTTATTTCCGGGTAAACTTAAGTCCCGTTGGTCCAGCCCCTTTGTCGTCAAGGAGGTTTGGCCCTACGGGACGATGCTTATTTCGCACCCGGAAGGAGGCGATTTTAAGGTGAATGGGCACCTGTTGAAACTATATGTTTCCGGTGATACTATTAACGCCCAAATTGACAACATGTTGTTGTCAAATCCCTAGATCACGCGCCTCACTATGGTCGAGCTCACCGACCATAAAAAAAGCGCTCGTGGGAGGCACCCCACAGTTATCCTTTCTTTTTTTAAATTTTCTTTTTAAGGTTTTTACAGGTTTGAAGGACATCGGTGCATGACGACCGGTTGGAGACGAACGTCGAATCTTCGTATTTCTTCAAGTCGATAAATTTTAATTTATTTTTTTTGGCTCTTTAACATAAGATGATAAAAAAACAAAAACAAAAATAAAAACTATTTATAAACAAAAAGAAAAAAAAAAGAATTTTTGTTTTTTCTCGCACGCGTATGTCACGGGAGTGGCCCATGGGTCACGGGCGTGTCCAGGGCGTGTTTTGCCGAGCCGGCGGGAAGTCCCTCCTCCCTTGGTTTTCCCACCCATCATTCGGATATGACATGGGTGTGACATTTATTGTCATGGGCGTGGAGAGCCCGTGTCGCGAGTATCCGAGGCGTTGACCAGTCATGCCTCGGATTCCTTCTTAATGAGTCAGATTTGACTGACACGCCCCGAGTCACGGGCGTGACTCTTGGGCGTGACCGAAAAACCCGATTCCATCGCATCGGATGCTCTTGGGATCCCCCTACACGCCCGATGTCACGGGCGTGTCACTCAGAGTCACGGGCGTGACTCTGAGGCGTAACACCCGAATCCGAGGTGGTCAGCCTCGGAATCCTTCCCACTTTGACTCGTGCTTGTCACGCCCCCTGTCACGGGCGTGACAGGGTGGCGTGACCAACCTGACAACCTCTATAAATAGGACTTTTTCTCTACTCTTCTCTTCACACCTCCACCCTTCAACCCCTCTCTTCTCTCCTCCCTTTGGCCGAAATTTCCTCCACATTTCTCACCATGCCTCGCCACCACCCTCGATCCGTCGCTTCTTCCTCCGAGCACCCCGCCGATCCAGCCTCGGCAGAGGCCATGCTCCTATTTGAGAATGCAACCCAGCAATATCGAAGCGAGCGACTGCGCGCCAAACCCTTTGGTGTGTTCAGGATCTTGGATTGGGCCATCCTTGCCCAATTCGGAGCAGCAGAGCTAGTTCGGGAGCTCATCTCTACCCAAGGGTGGGCTCCCCTTTTCGCCATTTTCGAGCCCGCTTTCCTCGAACACACTATTGAGTTCTTGGCCTCTTTTGAGTTCCGGTGGGCGGCGCATGATGATTTCATCATCTTTCGCATCTGCGGAGTGACGCACCAGTTCACTATCCACCAGCTCAATATCATCATGGGCTTTTGTTCGGAAGCCTTTTCCACTTCCCCCGCCTACCTCGAACTCCGGACTGATTTTCCCTCCGACTTTAATCTCTTCACTTTTTGGTCGGAATTCAGCAATGAAGTCGCCCCCTACACCCCAAAGAAATCTAAGGGTAGCCACCTCATCTTCCCCGCTTTGCGCATTCTACACAACCTTCTCACTTTCACTCTTTCCGGACGCAGCGATAGCCACGGCGTGGTGACTCGGGCAGACTTACTATACTTGTATAGTATGTTTTACCGGGTCCCACTCAACCTTGGTTACATGCTTGCCATTTTCTTTCGGCATCAGGCCGAAAATGTGAGATTGGGAGCGGTGCACGGCGGGAATTTCATCACTTTCCTCTCCAAGCAGACCGGCGTTTGGGACGCTCTTCTGCGGCTCACTTGCATACAAACGCCGCAGCCTCTTCAGTTCCTGACCCTTCAGGCTCTTGGTTTAGCTCGCCGACGCGACGGCGAGTTTGAGGCTATTCCCCCGTTAGTTGGTGGCGGTGATCCTGATCTTGATCATGGTGCCGGCCCAAGCGGTACTCATCATTCCCCCCAGATTCCGTCACCACCGCTGCATTCCGCTCCGGCGCCCGAGCCTTCAAATTATTGGGACCAACAATTTAGGTCGATTCACACGCACATAGACCAGCTACAGACCCATTTTGACGGTTGCTTCAATGCTTTTGATGTGTGCTTTACCAGGCTCGAGCAAAACCAGACTTCTTCCATGGCGCATATTACCCGCGAGTTCGCGAACTTGCGGACGTTCTATCAACTGCCCGGGGACGCTCCAGACCAGGAGTAGCTATCTTTTCATTTCTTTGGACTTTTAGAGGGCCGCCTTTATGTATTTGTATTTTTATTCTTCTGTATGTGTTTTTATTATTATGATGAAAAAAAATCCAAAAAAAATCTATAAAATATTATGTTTTGCTTTCATCATCTTGTACAGGTCTCTTTTGATGCTGGCTTGCATTTTCAGGGAAGTCTCCTCTCTTTTCTTTTCTTTATTTTTATATTGGGGACAATGTATTGCTTAAGTATGGGGGACAATGTATTGCTTAATTAAAATTTAAATTTTTAATTAGAGAAGTCTTTATTTCTATATTTATTCACATGCAAAACTCCTAGTAATTCAACTTGTTTATAGTGTTTAGAGAATTTTAATGTTTTAATTGAATGTTGAATTTTGGAGTAGAACTGTTGGCCATGTTGTGTTTTGTAACGACCCCATCCGTAAATGACGTATAGTAGAAGGTCTGGCCGGGGCCCCACACGATATGCCACAAACAGACGGTGAGGTCACAGGATAATACCAAACCAAACGAGTCCTAACTCAGAGCATTCTAGCGGAAGCTTATTAAGTGCAAGAACTCATAACAATGAATGTCCACTAATATATAAATATCCCATTTATATAAAAGACCAGGAATGTTTACAAGACCACACCGCACACGGCCTTAAGGCCTTAGAAGTTACTCTTTACAATACATATAATTTCATACATCGGCACGCAGGCCGGCCACACATGAAATCCAACACTTCGCACGGCCTTCAAGGGCCTACCAGCAGCATGGGCTTTTGCCCGCTCAATCCAATCAGCCCGCAACACCTGCATATGGACGTCCACCCCATGGGTGATAAACAAAGCAACGGTCAGCATTCAGCTGACCAATTATAACGACCCCACCCCTTACCCGGGGTAGTGGTTCCTTCCCTGCATGTATAGCAATTTCAACATATATATAACATACACACAACATCACAAACACCGGCCTCAATGCCAGGCGCTCCGTGCACTCAGGGCACCTTTATGGTTTGTACTTGGTAGGCGGGCATAAGCCTCCAAACCCCTGTTGAAGACCTCACGCACCCGTATCACTCAGAGGTACGCACCACACCAAAACCCGTGAGCACTACCAGTCGACCTACCCACGTAGTGTAACAAGCCTAGGGAATTCGCCCTGCTGCTTTGCTACCAATCGACCGCTCATCCGATCTTAACATCGCCACTTGGTGGAATGGGCATAAGCCTCCAAACCCCTGTTGAAGACCTCCCGCGCCCACCCACTCAGAGGTGTCCGCACTCCATCAACCAGCTCTTAGCAAGCATGCAACCAAAGGAGCTATGCAAAGCATCCTGACCACCAAGCACATCGTCCTCACCATCTCCGCAGGCTAAACGATGAATACACGGAGTCTTCTCCGGTTCGCAATATAAACATCACCAATCCCGACATACGTCTGGATGGGCTTCACACAGCATGCCTATGCCGTACTACATATTTCCGGCTCTAGATGCAGACTCAACTGCTGGAATCACTTACGCGTTTCCATCTCTTGATGGAGGATCCCATGCACATGCAAAACAAAGGGCTTCACCTGCCCAAGGAAGAAAGATCGTTACCCTTGACGATCGCTTCGGTGCCATAGAAGAACTAGCCGGATGGAAATCACCGCAGCGGCCTTGCCTCCGCAACGCTGCACCCGGCTCTCTATTCGGCTCGACGAAGCTCCACCGGTGGCCGGAAAGCTCCTCCTCCTCCTCCAAGCTCTCCTCTCTTTCTTCTCTTTAGAGAAAGAAAGGCTAAGTGGAAATGAGATTTCATCTCAATCCACGGCCTTAAAGAGGCTGGAAATGCTTTGGACCACAAGATCCAAATAGAAGGAAACGAACGGCCGAGATCTGCCCAAAAAACCCAATTTTTGGCTGACATGGCCTGTGACACGCCCGTGTCACAGGCCGTGTACCCTTAAGCGGCACACGCGGTTTCGAACCGACTGAACAACACGGGCATCGACACGCCCGTGTCGAACCTGACACGCCCGTGTCATTCTTGAGACACGCCCGTGTCTCCTACTACACGGCACTCACCGATTTCCAAAACCAGTACACGGGTCAAAACACGGCAGCTGACACGCCCGTGTCCAGCCTGACACGCCCGTGTTCAAGGTCGTGTTCAAGGCCGTGTACGGCTCTGACTCGAATAGGCCAAATTCGAAATTTAATTCGAACACGCCCTGGGACACGCCCGTGTCGAAGGCCGTGTCCCAGGCTCGACGATCGTCGACTCTAAATCGTCGACTAAGCTGAACACGCCCTGGGACACGCCCGTGTCCCAGGCCGTGTACCCCCGACACGCCCTGGGACACGCCCGTGTCCCAGGCCGTGTCTAACAGCCTACTACTCAAAACTGTGTACAAACATATTTTGAGATTCTGGGGTGTTACAACCCTCCCCTCCTTATAGAAATTTCGTCCCGAAATTTAGCGCAACGCACAAGTATCAACACAACCACGCTGTTGCGATACAAACCAAAACGATCCAGGTTTAGAGTTCAGAGGCCACAGCTTGTCTCGCCCCATGGAATCGTACCACCACAATTGTTTGTCACAAACAGAAATACATACATACACACATACAATAGGCAACGTAATAAAGTGCATATTCCACTTTATTTCGGCTTCTCCGCATCTCGCAGAATCCGTTTAGCGGCCTCCATTAAGTCCAATGCACGGATTTGCTGTTCTGCTTGATTTGAGCTTTGCGGCTCCTGCATCTCAAGAGTGTATATTCGCGGTTGCGTCCGCGATGCAGACGACTCTGCCACAGCTTTACCCTTCTCGTCATAGGACGCACCTGCCTTTCTTTCACCCCTTGACACACCATTCCAGCAAAATCGCGCGATATGCCCTAGCTTCCCACAAATGAAACATGTACGCGGCTCAACCCGTTCTTGCCCAAACGTTGCTCCTGACACAACATCTGAAGAAGTTTGTTCAGCAGGCCTGAACCGCTTCTTATCACGTTTCCTGAAATCTGATTGCTCTGATGGCGGAACTTTAAAGTCGGACTTTTCCACCGCTACGTTCTTCTTCTCCCGTACCCGCTTCAAATCCTTCTCTAGTGCACTAGCGGTATGCACCAATGCTTGGAATCCTTGGTTCACTGAACTCGGGAGAGCCAACCTCAGCTCATCACGCAGCCCTTCATAGAACCTATTCGTCTTCCGCGCCTGGTCCGCAAACGTCGACCCCGCATAACGACCGAGCTTGGTAAACTCATGCAGGTAATCGTCCACGGTCTTATCACCCTGTACCAGACGTTGAAATTCATTTTCCATTGCAATTCTCTGCGCCATTGGCAAGTATTTCGCCCAAAATAATCTAGAGAATTCGTCCATCGATATGTCGCCCAGATCTCTACCTCCCAACTGGTGCAACTCGATCTCATCCCACCAAAGCCTCGCCTCGCCTTCCAGGATGAAAGTGGCTAACGGGACTTTCTGCTCCTCACTAATCCTGAGCGCAGCCAGGATTCTTTTCACTCTAGAGAGCCAATCCTCGGCCTCTGTTGGAGACGTTGCTCCGACAAACGTAGGCGGATTAAACTCCATAAAGTGCTTAAGTTGCTCGTCCGCTGCTTGCACAGCAACCGGAACCTCAACATGCTCTTGCCTCGCACCAACCTCAACATGCTCTTGCCTCGCACCAACCTGCACTGGCGCCACAGCGGGCCTCGCTTGCCCAAAAGGTTGTGCCTGAAGCATAGCAAAGATCACCTCCGCAACTAAGCGCACCGTTTCCGCAGAAGGGGGAGGTGTAGGCACCTCAGGTGGTGCCGCACTCTCATCCGAACGCTGGGGCTCCGACTGCCCAGCTCCACTCCTCGTCACCTATAGGTGAACAAGATAGCATTACTTTCCATGGTAATACGGCAAACTCACCGAATAGACACACACACATTCCTTAGTGGACATTCCAGAGTTCATTAGCATTACAGCAGGTCGCACAAACACGTGCTCGCCACCCCACAAAAGAATTCGACCACGAATTCGAAAGAGGAAGACCGACAAAAGCTGATACCAAAATGTAACGACCCCATCCGTAAATGACGTATAGTAGAAGGTCCGGCCGGGGCCCCACACGATATGCCACAAACAGACGGTGAGGTCACAGGATAATACCAAACCAAACGAGTCCTAACTCAGAGCATTCTAGCGGAAGCTTATTAAGTGCAAGAACTCATAACAATGAATGTCCACTAATATATAAATATCCCATTTATATAAAAGACCAGGAATGTTTACAAGACCACACGGCCTTAAGGCCTTACAAGTTACTCTTTACAATACATATAATTTCATACATCGGCACGCAGGCCGGCCACACATGAAATCCAACACTTCGCACGGCCTTCAAGGGCCTACCAGCAGCATGGGCTTTTGCCCGCTCAATCCAATCAGCCCGCAACACCTGCATATGGACGTCCACCCCATGGGTAATAAACAAAGCAACGGTCAGCATTCAGCTGACCAATTATAACGACCCCACCCCTTACCCGGGGTAGTGGTTCCTTCCCTGCATGTATAGCAATTTCAACATATATATAACATACACACAACATCACAAACGCCGGCCTCAATGCCAGGCGCTCCGTGCACTCAGGGCACCTTTATGGTTTGTACTTGGTAGGCGGGCATAAGCCTCCAAACCCCTGTTGAAGACCTCACGCACCCGTATCACTCAGAGGTACGCACCACACCAAAACCTGTGAGCACTACCAGTCGACCTACCCACGTAGTGTAATAAGCCTAGGGAATTCGCCCTGCTGCTTTGCTACCAATCGACCGCTCATCCGATCTTAACATCGCCACTTGGTGGAATGGGCATAAGCCTCCAAACCCCTGTTGAAGACCTCCCGCGCCCACCCACTCAGAGGTGTCCGCACTCCATCAACCAGCTCTTAGCAAGCATGCAACCAAAGGAGCTATGCAAAGCATCCTGACCACCAAGCACATCGTCCTCACCATCTCCGCAGGCTAAACGATGAATACACGGAGTCTTCTCCGGTTCGCAATATAAACATCACCAATCCCGACATACGTCTGGATGGGCTTCACACAGCATGCCTATGCCGTACTACATATTTCCGGCTCTAGATGCAGACTCAACTGCTGGAATCACTTACGCGTTTCCATCTCTTGATGGAGGATCCCATGCACATGCAAAACAAAGGGCTTCACCTGCCCAAGGAAGAAAGATCGTTACCCTTGACGATCGCTTCGGTTCCATAGAAGAACTAGCCGGATTGAAATCACCGCAGTGGCCTTGCCTCCGCAACGCTGCACCCGGCTCTCTATTCGGCTCGACGAAGCTCCACCGGCGGCCGGAAAGCTCCTCCTCCTCCTCCTCCAAGCTCTCCTCTCTTTCTTCTCTTTAGAGAAAGAAAGGCTAAGTGGAAATGAGATTTCATCTCAATCCACGGCCTTAAAGAGGCTGGAAATGCTTTGGACCACAAGATCCAAATAGAAGGAAACGAACGGCCGAGATCTGCCCAAAAAACCCAATTTTTGGCTGACACGGCCTGTGACACGCCCGTGTCACAGGCCGTGTACCCTTAAGCGGCACATGCGGTTTCGAACCGACTGAACAACACGGGCATCGACACGCCCGTGTCGAACCTGACACGCCCGTGTCATTCTTGAGACACGCTCGTGTCTCCTACTACACGGCACTCACCGATTTCCAAAACCAGTACACGGGTCAAAACACGGCAGCTGACACGCCCGTGTCCAGCCTGACACGCCCGTGTTCAAGGCCGTGTTCAAGGCCGTGTTCAAGGCCGTGTACGGCTCTGACTCGAATAGGCCAAATTCGAAATTTAATTCGAACACGGCCTGGGACACGCCCGTGTCGAAGGCCGTGTCCCAGGCTCGATGATCGTCGACTCTAAATCGTCGACTAAGCTGAACACGCCCTGGGACACGCCCGTGTCCCAGGCCGTGTACCCCCGATACGCCCTGGGACACGCCCGTGTCCTAGGCCGTGTCTAACAGCCTGCTACTCAAAACTGTGTACAAACATATTTTGAGATTCTGGGGTGTTACATGTTTCTAGTTAAATGCACATGTAAGTAGAATTTAAGTAAAATTAAATATTCAGCATACAATTAAAGTTTTGTTTTTCTAAATGCGTTAAAATGTTTTATTTTACTTTTTTGAAAACCGGTAAAACTTTGAAATAATTTAGGTGAGTAAGTAGAAGTTTACTAGAGAGATATTTCGCGGACCAAGAAAGAGATATTCTTTCTCGATGTCTAGAACTTGCCCTCTAACTATTCTCAAGACTTTGCATAGGTTAAACTCATTAGCATATATATGATTTAGGCACTTCTTTTGGCTAGTTTGAGCTTTTGTACCCATACCTAAAATTTTTATCTTTCTTAAGCCATTTCGAGCCTATTTCCTTATTCCTTTGTTTTAGCTCCACCAAGCACTTTACCAAAGCCTAAAAAGCAACCTAATTGCACACCTAAGTCCAAGCTTGAACATAAATATACAAACATGGTTTGTGAGTGATTAGAAGCCTTTTATTTGTGGTGGCCCTTTTCTTATAAAAAAAGGAGTTTATTTATTTTTCCCCCCTCTTCAAAATAAAGAAAAAAATTATCATTAAAAAATGAAGAGGTAGAAAAAAAAAATTTAAATATGATGAGAGAGTTAAAAAATAAGAAAAGAAACAAAAGAAATAGGAATTTGGCTACGTTCTTATAAGCCGTAACAAATCTTTATGTACAAGCTTCTCTAGGTTTTGGTGTGACTAGTCATCGTGTTTATCTTTGATCACGCTCTCCAAAACCTAAGCCTATATTTAAACCTAATTAAGCCCTATTGATTTATGTTTATAAGTTAGACTAGTGTCGTGGCGAGAGTGTGAAAGGGCAAGCCTATGGCCATCGACATTGATGGATTTCTTTGGAGGGTATCTTAAACTTCATTTGTGCAATGTTATCTTAGTACACACGCTACATTCTCCCTAAATAAAATTTTAAGATTTACCGGATTTTTCATTTTAAAAGTAAAAATAATAGTGAAAACGCATTTTAAAGAAAAATAAAAACCTAATTTGTATGCTGAGTAAGTCTTTCTACAAAAATATCTACAAACATAGGCATAAGACTTCGCATTTTACTCCTTAGGTTCAATTCTCTTTTCTAGCATTTAAAATTTTTCTACTCCCTATAGGAAGTTGTTTTCTCGGGACTAGCAAACGGATAAGTATGGGGGTATTTGATAACTCTAATTATTTTTATCTTTTTATTTACTATTTTATATTAATAGTTAGATATTTTATATCAAATTTCTAATATTAAGTTTATTTTAACTTGTTTCTATAATTTATATCTATTTGTTCTAATAAAATCATTTTCAATCTTGTAGGGCTGATCTACAGGTTATTTAGAGCAAAACAAGAACTTTCCTGTTTTCTGCCTAGACACGCCCTGTGACACGCCCTCCCTAGGCGTGACGAAGGGGCGTGACACACAAAAATCCAGTCTGCTTTAGAAGAACGCCGAACCGCGCCTGAAGATCGTCGATCGGCCAAGACACGCCCGTGTCGATAAATGACACGCCCGTGTACCCCTTACACGGGGCGTGACATCCTGTGGAAGAACAGCTGACCGTGCCACATCGGATAAAATTACACGCCTGGGTCACGGGCGTGACCCAGGGCGTGTCCCGGGCATTTCCAGCCAATTATTCCTCCATTCCAGCCGTTGCCGCCAGAAACCATTCCTGCTTAACACGCCCTTAGTCACGGGCGTGACTTGGGGGCGTGACACCTCCTTGAAGATCAGTTTTACTCCCGCCGTCTTCAGCTTCCCTGCGTTTTCAAGAAACAGCCTTGACATGCCGTAGGTCACGGGCGTGACCTAGGGGCGTGACCCGTCAGTTAACAGATTTTGGCAGTTTCTCTTCTAACATTCCCGAGGTTTCAAGATGACGGTTCCGGACCTGACACGCCCTAGGTCACGGGCGTGACCTAGGGCGTGACCAAACAGAAATTTTTCCTATAAATTCCAGACAACTTCAGATGTTCAGGAGTGGAATTTTGGGAGTTGGAGCCTTGTAATTTTCTGTTTCTTTTGCAGTATTTTCTCATTTCTAAGTTAGATTTACTATTGTTGATTAGCTTTAATTCTACTTGTTTTCATTTCAATCATGTCTTTCCCTACTCTAATTTGTAATTCTTTAATCATGATGAGTAGCTAAATTTCATTTAGCACTTGAACATGATGAACCTTGGAATAAAATAAATCTTTCTTCTTTATTAAATAATTGTCTTATTCTTGATCTTACTCTCTGCGATTTATCTTTGAACTTTTATTTTGTCGAATTCATATTTCGCGAATATGTACTTCGATCTAAGATCCGTATCCTAAATGACCGAGAGGTTGCCGATACGAGGAGATCACTCAAAGATAAAAGGAGTTGAATGCACTCCTCGAGAGAGGACGACGTAAATCTTCCGGATTGGAGTCAAATCCAATAGTGGGGTTCACCACATAAAGCAAGCTTAGGGGTTTTGACTGGTCGAGAGGTCTTAATCGATCAACCTAAGGTTAGTTAGAAGCATGAGCTCGAGAGAGATGCTTCTATACTTTAGGAACCTCTATGGTCGAGTGAGTATAATTAAGAATTCGCATTTCATTATTTTTCAAGAAGATTTATTTTAGTCCAAGGGGATTCTAGATCTAGTGCTAGTTTCCTCATATTTGAATTTCTCTTTAGCATCAACTTTAGTTTTATTAACTAGTATAATCAAACCAACTTTTCCGTTCGATAAAATAATAGCTCTTCCTTGTGAGTACAAGTACTCAACAGGCCCCGAATCGCAATACGACACCTCCTATACTGCATTTCGATAGGTACGCTTGGCTAATCGAGATTCTAGATTGAATGCAATTTAACTTTTAGAAAATCTCCATCAATAGGACATGCTTAACGGTCATAATCATAATTAATGATATCCACATGGACCAATCATGTCTAATGACATTTGAAAATCCTGCCAGCCTGGACTTAGAAGAATTTCTGAAAACAGTACAGCTGTTATCGAGAAGTATGATTATACTCGAGAAAAAGAAGTTTTGTTCTCGAAAACAAAGATGGAGAACTCGAGAAAAAAACTTGGTAAGAATGTGGAGGTGGAAAACAACAGTCTCGAGAATGAAGGAAAGTACTCGAGAAAAATAAATTATTGTTCTCGAGAAGAAGTACTTTGGTACTCGAGAACAAAGAACTATCTTGAGAACTAAACAAGGCCTTCTCGAGAAAAAGACTGAGAAATTCTGTTTTGAAAGGAAGTAACTCGAGAAGAAGTGTCACGAAGCACTCGAGTACATAATCCCTTCTCGAGAACAACAATAAGCTTTCTTGAGAACTGCTTCTCCCACTCGAATTCATGATAAGTAAAACTCGAGAACTAACTTTAGTCCTTCTTGAGTACAAAACATTGTACTCGAGAAAAACACTTAGATAATTTCTCTGAAGATCTGAAAACTTAATTTCTTCAAAAATAATCAGCATCCAACTTTCCTCCCATGCCCTTAGTGCTTGAAAATGAAGTGTATCCCAATAGAGGGGCTACACATGTGTCAATACCATGGATCACACAATAAGGAATTACATTGTATGGTCTTGTGTTTGGAGACTCATTGTAGACTGACATTGGTATACACTTGACAAATAAGTCCTGCAAACACTCAACTAAAAAGAGCATCAAATACAAACTTAATTCATCTTAGTTCAAGGGTAACATCATACAAATCTGGGCTATTGTGGATTCAATACCCAACATAGTCATGTATATATTGCATTTTGTGGAGCCCACCATAAGATTCCTTCTGACTGCATCCACACTCGTCGAATGCCCGAGGTTGGATGATTCTTTCCGAGCTTGGTTCAATCTCGCAAAGAGCAAGGATTGTGTACAACCCCTTGCCTGGCGAGTTAGCCCATCAGGAGAAGACCCAGCTAGATGGAGCTGGGTATAGGTCCCGAGCGAGTGTAGTAGGAACTCCCCAGCTCGCCTAGGTGAGTGGTTAGGAGCGTGGGAGAAAAATGGGGGTATATAGGCTCGCACTCGCCCTGTGCCCATAACAAAGGGTGGGCGAGTGGGGTAGTCGGACTCGCACACACCCTAGTCCTGGGGCTAGTGGCGAGTGTCAGCCCATCGAGCACTCACCGCCACAGGCGAGTGGCATTTTCATGGACCACTCACCCAGTAATTTCTTTTACCATATTACCCATATTGTCTCGCTAGTAGCCTTTCAGAACAACAGTGTTACGCTGTTGGCAGACAAATTTAGGCTGCGTATATCATTTCAGAACATCGGAGTTGCATTGTTTGCAGACCAGGCTTGGACTTCTATAAACATATCCTGAGGGAACCTTTGGAGGGGATCATGTTATTTTGGCTTCTTCCTCCTTAGGTAATTTTGTTCGGCTACGAAAGCCCTCCAAGGTGCCCAGCTCAGCTTTTGTCTTAGGAGTGGAAGTGCTCTAAGGATTTTCCGAGTGTGTGGTGAGACCTCAACGCTGTAGCCCAGGGTTACTTTCCAGTTCCGAGTGGATGATCGGGAGTTCAAGTTTTAGAGAAGTGGGTGCAAGCTACCCCCTTGTGTCTGAACTTTCATTGTTGGCTTGTTAGTAGCCTTCCATAGTGTGCAGTGCCACATGGTAGTTTCAGCAACTGTTGGGTGTTGCTTTCCAAGTGCCTATATGGCACTGTATTATAAAGCCACATGGTGTTGAATTTCACACGGCGGACCATGGAGTAGCTACGTGGAAAAAAGAGGCAAAATTTCTACTGGGCTCTATTTTTGGGTTTTTAGTTCTCTAAAAATTATGAAAAAGAACCTATACCCTAGCATTTTTTGACGTTTTGGACCCGTTTCTGGTCTCAATGTCACCAAATTTCGAGTTATTACTATTTAATTTGCACTTTTTCCATATGTTGCCTATTTTTGACAAATAAAATATTGATTTATAATTTTGTTATTTTGAGTTTAATGACAGACTCAGTTTTGCAAAATTTGCATCAGTTATACTAAAAATTGCAAATTTTCTAGCAAAACTCCATTTTTGGCAAATTATATATTGATCCTACTAGAGGACACTACTCGAAATTCATGCTGGTTGCACAAAAAATTGTGTGTTTTCTAATGATATCTGATTTTAGTAAATAATATGTCAATTCTAAGGCTTTGGACCTTCTAACTCTAACAGTAGGCTCCATTTTTTAAAATTAAGATTCATTAGATAAATTTGAACACAATCATTAAATAAAAAAGCAGTATTAATTATCTATAATTAGGATTATATAAACACGGGATATTACAATCTTCCTCTCTTACAAAAATTCCATCCTCAAAATTTGGTATCTAAAAATAGTTTAGGGTATTTCTTTTTCATGTATTTTTTGAGCTTCCATGTTATTTCTTTTAGTGGCCGTCCTTTCCAAGAAATCTTAATCATTGGTATAAATTTTCTCAAGATTCCTTCTCCTTGTGGTCTATGAATCGATCATGGATAGTGTTATAGGAGAGAATAAGATGCTTTTCTTACATTTTGTATAAAACTGGATGATATTAGATGGATCATAGATGTATCGTCTCAACATCGATACATGGAATACATTATGTATCCCTCTCATGACTGGGGGTAATGTGAGTCTATAAGCAACTGGTCCAACTCTGTCTATGATCTCAAATGGGAAAATATATCTTAGTTTCTTCTTACCACTACTTCCAAATCTTTTGATACCCGTTCCTGACTTTACTGTCAAGAATACATGTTCTCCATTCTAGAAATCTACATCACGATGCTTCTTATCATAGTACTTCTTTTGCCTTTCTTGAGCGATCCAAAGTTTGTCTTTGACTAATTGGGTAATATTTTGAATCTTCTATCAATTGTGGTCCCAACATTGCCTTCTCTCTTATTTCAAACAAACATATAGGAGTTCAACATCTTCTCTGGTATAGATCCTTATTGGGTGATTTGAATACTTGATTGGTAACCATTGTTATAAGTGAATTACATCATAGGAAAGTATTGCTCCCAACTACCGCCAAATTTTAGGACGTGCTTTCTCAATTTTTTAAAAGCAATTGGATCATTCTCTTAGTCTATCCATCTATTTTAGGGTGATAAGCATTACTAATATTGAGTTGTGTTCCCAGAGCCTCTTGAAATACTTTATAGAATCTTAAAGTTAATCTCAAATCTCGGCTAGAAACAATTGTTATTAGAAATGGCTACCGCCCGGCGGTAGGTCACAAAGATTACTCTTTATGCGCTCAACATAAATTCTTCAACGCTACCGTCGTCGATAGTGCTAGTGCAACTGCCCGGCGGTAGGTCATAAAAATTGAAACTTTCATTCTTCATACCTGTAAACCTGCACAATATACCCAACATAAGTATGATCAAATACATCATAGGATTAGATATTTTAAAACTAAAGAGGTACAGACCGTGGGTTCTAACAAACACCCCCTTTTGATAACATCAAATCCCATTCATGAGACATAAATAATTAGTTGCAAGGTATAGTGTAGTTCAATAATAAGCATGAAATATAAAAAGAAGTATGAAGTACGACTCCCCCTACATGTGTGATCCCCCTACATGTGATCATCCCCTAGGTAACTAGTATGACATACTCATGAAAAAATAAATCTCCCTTTTAATATTATCAAAATGGGCGGGGAACTAACAATAGAGGCTTGTGATTAAACAAAGAGATGAAGTTTTGGCAAAGCAAACACACAAATATGGGAGAAACAATACGAGCGGGGCATAATGAGAACAGACTTAGCCATCATAATAAATGCATTTGATTTAAATAATTGTAGAGCATAAGAAAAATATTTGGACAAAACATGTGATTCTAAAGACACAAGATTGGTCGTACAATGTTAGGTGATTTATAGAGTTAATGCAATATAACATTGTAAGCATCATGAATAATAATCGTATACTAGAACACTTGTGCAATCGATAGTCAGTGCAATTTAAGTCCAATTCTTATACATGGAAGAGTTAGATAGAATAATGACATGTGTACATGCAACATAAAAAGAGAAAACAACATGCATAAATAATCATTAATTCATATTTTATCTCAATAAATCAATATGCTAACACAAGAGTGATGAAGTGAAAAATTATGTCACGATTCTACCTATAATATACCAAGAGTAGAACAAAAGGGCTCTAACTCAATTTACTTTCTTTGCACAAGATCAAAATAATTCTATGGACTATTGTCTTTTTCTCACAATGCGCATAGAGGCTTATCAGGAGAAATGAGTAGTGCTTGGGGGGGGGGGGTTCCTTAACAAATACTTTGATAGAATAAAGAAATGTACACACTTTTTTTTCATTTAAGTTTTTTTCATTATTAATTATATATATATTATTTAGTTCAAGGTCCCTGAATCAATCAAAATCTACCCACATTGATAGATATATTTAAACTTGTATACAAAGACCTTACAACTATAATTTTGTCTGAATGTTCTGAACTCTATATATGAAAAATGAACAATGTGGCATTGATTTTTCAAGTCATTCTTAGCATGTTAGACACAATATCACGAGTTATAGCATGTAAGCTTTGAAATTTCTACACAAGTGCATTTCTTAGGGATGTGTGATCAGTGAAAAAGTCATTATGCTACCTAAATCCTCACATATATTGTACAACCCCATATTCACTGAGTGGGACCCCTCGATAAAGCCAATGATCTAGAAGGATCAAGCCATTAAGAGTAGGCGAGTGGGGTAGGAAGATGCACACTAGCCCAGATATAGTGAAATGCTTTCGCCAAGTCACATGAAAGGGCCTTCGCCCAGGCAGGTAGAAGGACTATAGGGTTAGGAGGAAAGGCCCTCGCCAAATTAGGCAGATGGCATGAGCATCCCGCACTCTCCCTTTGAGGAGCTGTGGGGGGAAATTCTCATCTCACCCTAGCATTCATTTCTTCAGGCAAGAGGTACTTTCATAGGCCACTCGCCCAATGGGGTCCAGAGGTAAAATTAACTGGATGCCCTTGGGTGTCTGCAAATAGCCTTTCAGAATAGTGGAATTTCGTTGTTGGCAGACCAATTAGGGCTGGGTATAACATTTCCAGAATAGCAGAATTATGTTGTTAGTAGACCAGGTTTAGAAATCTATAAATAGACCATGTGGGCACCTTTGGATGGGATCCAGTTCATTTATTGGTTTCTTCCTCCTTGGGTTATTTTGGTCTGGCTGTGTAAGCCCTCCAAGGTGCCAAACTCAGCTTTTGGTTTAGGAGGAGAAGTGCTCTAAAGATCTTTCGGGTGTATGGTGGGACCTCCACATTTTAGCCAAGGATCAGTTTTTTAGTTCCTTGCAACTGGTCAGGAGCCCAAGTTTGGGAGAAGTAGGTGTAAAATACCCCCTTAGGTCTGAACTCTCGTGCAGGCCAAGTTTTGGCTCCAAAATTTTTTGGTGCGATGAGCGTGGACCTTAGCTTACATAGGAAAATCTTGAGCTAAGCTTCATGGCTAGAGGCGAGGACAAAGGAGCTGGCTCAGGCAGCACGCCACCCCCGATGAGTGGTGTCACGATCGGGATGCTAAAAGTCTTCAAGAGGGAGGTCCTACAGACCATCCACCTGGCATTCACCACGAGTGGCGAGTGGGCCACTCCTTTCATTCTAGTTATCACGACCCCATCTTTATGCAAGAATACTCCTAGACAGCGCCCTGGGAAGGAGGTCTCAATTGAGAGCGGAGAGAGGGAACTCGCTGGGTGGGAGCTATTCCTAGGGCAGGCGAGTGCTGACATGGTCAGTGAGCCGAGAGCGTGAGATGGACCCACTCGGCAGGGTAGTGGGGGGAGCCCTTTCAGCGAGTTGTTCGTCTCGGCCTAGGTTCCATATGGGTTTTGAGAGCCAGATATGTCCTACTATATGAGCAGGATGACCTGGTGCAACATATTCAATGGTTCGACGATGCCATCTCCATAAGGAAGATGTAGGATGCATTCAAGTGTCGGCTTTTTACCATCACTCTAAAGGAGAAGGCTAGAGACTGGTTTCACCAGCTTCCCGCAAGTTCCATCTACTGTTTTAATGACTTGCGACGTGTATTCCTTTTAAGGTTCTCAACATTAAAGAAGATGAGGAAGGGAGCGGAGTGTCTGTTTGCCATCAAGCAAAAGTCAGAGGAGATGTTGGGGAACTATGTAAATAAGTTCCAGGAAGAGATCCTTTGGGTTCAAGAGGTTCCAGGGTATGCCCTAATGCTCTCCTTCTGATGGAGACGTTTCTGATGCGGCCACCATTGATCCCCATTTGAGAGAGTTTGTGGATTCGGACGACCGTTTTCGCAAGCTCGAGGATGGGATTTTTACCATGAAGCCCGCCGCCATCGCCGCTATATGTTTTGCATGTCGTCTGCCATCACCATTAAATAAAATATATAATTATAAAATAAATAATTATAATTATATATTTTATATATTAATATTTTATCAATTATAATTTTTTTCATGTATTGATGGGTGCCTATAACCATCCTAGTTTCTTTTGAATTTTTAATTTTTAATTTTGAATTTTGAATGAAGGGTTGATTGAGTGGTGTAAGCCTATTTATTGGCCATGATATTTATCATATTGTATAGAGAATGAAAAAAAGAAATTAAAATCCTAAATCATGAGAAGATTTTTTTCCTCTTTCCCCTCCTCCTTGGCCTCCCCCTTTCTTCTCCCTCCTTGGCAAAATTTGGCCACCACTCTCCTCCTTTCTTTGGCCACTGGCCTCCTCTCCCTCCTCCTCCCTCTCCTTTCATCTCTAAAGGAAAACTGACCCCCTTCCTTGCCCTTTCAAGTTTGTCCATAGCCTTGTCCCCACTCCAAACCTACCCCCCATCATCCTCACTCAAAACAGACCACCAACAAGAAAACCATTCAGCCCTCATCCTTGAAGAAATCGGCCAAGGTATAAGGTTGCCTCCTTGAGGATCTCCAACTCCGACATGAAGTGAAGAAGGCAGACTAGTTTCTCTCCAACCGGCGTGACTCCGACAGAACCGTTGAAGAGCGATCCAAGTAGAGAAATCAGAATCATCCATTCCGGTTGGATAACAATAATTTTCTACCTTCTTGTGTGCTCTTCTCTTAGATTAATTCCTGCGGTGGTTTACTCTAGCATAATTTTGGAAGCATTGAATTTTTGTGGATTTCTCTCGATTGAATTTTGTGGTTCATCTAATTTTCTTTTAAGTTAGAGAGGGCTTTGGCGAGCCCCGTTTTATTTTGTTTGGAGAAAACTACCGTTACCGAATCGTTATTTTTTGGTAGATCTCTTTTGGTACAACCTTCGCTCGATCGGACCGGTTGGTCCTTTTAGCCTGAAAGAATATTGTCCTATTGCCTATATTCGATCCTAATCGGTTTGGCTACCTGTATGCTAGCATATAATTGATAAAATTAATTAACATGGTGCTGCGTAGAACATTTGTGCGAGTATAGGATTTGGATCAAAGAGAGGTATACGTGCTAGTCTGTGGATTTATTCGTTGTCAACGTGTGAGCCTGCATCAATTTGGAATCAGAGGGAGGTTCACGTTGATTTCCTAACTGGCACCCTCCCCCTTTTATTATTATTTTTTCCCAACACGCACCTTGTATGCACGTTTATTTGCCAAAATGTTTTTTAAAACAATTCCTGGTCTGCCAATAGCGGCCTAAATTTCTTATTTTCCAGCAAAAATCAAAACTATTTTTTTCAATAATCTTCAATTTATTTCCTGTAAGAAAACAATTTTTTTTTACTCTAGTTACTAGGCGGAAACAATTCCATCTTTCCTAGAGTTTAGTGTTCAGGTTCCTTTTTCATTGCTTATGCACATGTTTCGAGTAGATTTTTCTATCCCATCACCACTGAATATGGCATATGACGTATATGCTGCCCGATTAGACTATTCATATGCTAAGGAGATGACTAAGCACACCCTTGCCTTGTTTTCCAACCGTCCCCACACGTATTCTCACACTGAGAATGATATACCAACGTATGATGGTTATGTGAATTCGCAAAAAATTAGGGACTCGCTTAAGTGGGTAGATATTTACTTTGATTGTCACGAATGGGATTAACACCAACAGGTTAACATCGCTCGAGTGCGATTAGTAGGTCAAGCTCGTATGTTCTGGTACAGCAAAGTGCTTCGTGTTGGTAGTTATAAACATTCTTGGTCGTGCATGCGTAGCCTGCTCTCGGATCTATTTGATCCTGCCTACCTTCACCCTACTGACACCAAGCCTATGAGTGAGGATCATTATGGCCCTAGTTCCATACCTGCCTTTAAGAATGACTATAAACCAAATGCCCAGACCGAGCGGCAGATAACTGATGATTTGGCTACCCTTAAGCAAGTGAATAAGTCGGTCTCGGATTATATGTGTCTTTTAAGGATATGATGGTTAGGAGTGTGTGTGAAGGAGTTGCCAGAGATCACCCTCTCTAGGTTTCGTAAGGGGTTAAACCCCTACATCTAGGGTAAATTACTGTGTTATGGTCACACCGACCTAAACACCACTTTTAATACAGTATTGGAAATTGAGAAGCACCACCTTCCTAGGAATAAAGCTCACTCATGTCAAACCGGAAAGGCCGTATTAGGACAACCACCCCCCGTTAGGGAAACCTCTCATAATAGGTCATTTATTGTGGACTCGATAGATGTTACCACTAGGGTTATGCCTCCGTTAGCCTTGATATCTAAGCCCCTTGAGATAGAAACTGATACCCTTGAGGATGCTGATGTAGGTGTGATATTTCTTGATCCTAAGGATGACCCCATAGGTGAGAGTATTCCGTCGTGTGCGATAGAGCCCGATGATTCTTATGAGTCTCAAATTGAGGGAATACCTAGTGACTTAGACGACAATGACTAGGATAATGATAGTCTGATCTGTGAGAGTAGTACATTGCCTATTACTAGCCCTACTAGCACTATGACTGATCACCCTTATATTGAGAGTCCTCTCAAAACTACGATCCCTATTGTATTAGATCCTACGGTTACACCTACTGATATACCTGGGATATCTGAGGAGCCTGTGAGTGAGGATTTACCTATGGTTATTTGTAACCCTAAATTAATGGATGTCCTGACTGATTGGGAAGACTCACCTTATGAGAGAAGGTTGTGTTTGGATGATTTTAGCGCTGCGAACCCGAATGATTGCTATTTGATATTATCTCCATTATCTGAAGTTCAATCTGAATTAAAACTTTCGTCGGGTTCAATTTTGCCCATTTATTAGGCCTATACTGATTCTGGATTGGATGACGTATCTAATGTGGTTGAAGAATTTTCATGTGAGAGAGATATACTTTTGGAAGAAGTTATTGAAGTAGACCCGGAGTAGCGTCCCCTGATACTGTCTCCGTTGCATAAAATTGAATATGATTTTTATTCTCTCTCGGTTTTAGTTTTACCGACTCTCCAACTTGATCCGTTGACTCTTTTAGTGGGCCCTTTAAGACACGAGTTTGGTATGTTTGATCTATGTCGTTTTATGTTGCCAACCCTGTGGGCCCCTCCTTTGGACATGTCTTGTCGTACAAGTTCTAGTGAGTTATTATATTTTGTAGCCGATCTTTTCACCGCGCCTCCTTGATATAATTACACGTCACATTTGACTATTCATTTTTCTGCATTTCCGGCTACGGGTCTATCCTCGTCTGTGTCTGATTCTTTGGCTATTGTGCCTCTGGTTGTGGTGCCTCCTTCACATACTTATATACCACACCCGATCGCACACATTTATCCACCGCCTTATGATGACCCTCATTTCCACACGTTAGTGACCAAGGTTAGGTCCCATGAGTTGTATCGCTCGCACATCTTTTCACACCCGGGAGCGTCTAACTCTGTTATTTAGGATGAGCAGTTCTCCTTGGCATATCTTCATGCCAAGCGTGAAAATGACGAATATCAAATTAGAACTGCGACTTTGGAGCCATTGAAAGTCATCTTTGATGTTAAGGCTCCCGAGCTCCCTGACTTAACCCCTATAGCATCCGTATTCGGGTTGAGACACGTAGCACATGGGTTCACACCTCACGGTAGCAAGATATTTAGGCGCACTTTTAAGAAATTACTCAATCAAGTCGCATCTTATTATTATTTATATGCATGTTGCTCGCCGAATGACATCGTGCACGGATATAAAAGCACAAGTGCCTTTTGACTTAATTTCGTTACCACTGTATTATTAGACAAGTCAACTCACACAAGTTTATGCCTCTCATACTCAAAAATTATATAAGCACATTAGTGAAGCGCTATCCATACAAATTACATTTTATAAACATCATGCTAGCTAACATAAAAGGGCGTCTCACTATATTGTTTGCGATTTAGTTTTGGTGCGTCTCGTCCCTGAACGGTTGCCTTCGGGCACTATAGAAAGATGGTGAGTTGGCGAGTTGCGCCTTTTTCGGATATTAAAGAAATTAGGAGAATACGCATATCATTTGAAGTTATCCACTGATTGGGGTATTACCCCTATTTTTAATGTTTCTGATTTAACGCCATATGTTTCTCCACCACTTGAATTATCTGCCTGTCCATTTTGTTCCACTCTGTTTTCTTATGGTTAGGGTAGTGAGCTTGTGCCTGGATCGCTCTCTTCATCGGTCTTCACTGGAGGTACATTGGTTGTTGATGTAGAAACTTTTTCTCCTTTATTGCCTAATGCTTTTCCAAGGTTCCAAGGACCACCTTTTTGCATGACAGGATACTTCAGGATGAAGTTCTCTCCTCGCCAAGTTATGTGGTTTGCTGCTTCATGGTTCTCTTTAATGATTCTCTCCTGCACTGGTACTTTCAGACCAACTCATCGGTGATGAGTTGTTTGAGCGGGGGAGGATTGATGGAGACGTTGCTGATGTGGCCTCCATTGATCCCCATCTGAGAGAGTTCGTGGATTGGGATGACCATTGCCGCAAGCTCGAGGATGTGATTTCTACCACGACGCCCGCCGCCATCGCCACTACATGTTTTGCATGTCATCCGCCATTGCCATTAAATAAAATATATAATTATAAAATAAATAACTATAATTATATATTTTATATATTAATATTTTATCAATTATAATTTCTAGCAATTTTTATTCAATGCAAGTTTACTTTAAGCATTTCAATTCATTGTCAACGTGTGAGCCTGCATCACCTTCACCTTAGTCTTAAGACAGGGGTTCTTCAGCATGGAGCTGAAAAGAGTGCCCACCTTCCTTTGGGGAGTTGATGAAGAGGGCGGCAAAGGAGATAGAAAGTGAGACATCCATCCCAACGTTCGCTAAGAAGCTAGCCAAGTTGGCTGAGGAAGAGGTAAAGGAGCCATGAGTAGGAAGACATCGAGAAGAGAGGAGCCCCGAGGCCAGGGGATCCATGGACATCAACAAGGTTGGGGGCATCGGGAGCCAAACAAATGGTTGGGCTAGAGGCCCTAGGAGGGACCTGCCTAGGAGCAGGTGAGAGGATTTCATGGTGGGGGAAATTTTCGCAAGGTCAAGGGCAGTTCAACCCACTAGGACGGAGGCAGGGTCAGAGGGAACCCCTCCCACAGCAGTATCAAGCGATAAAGATCACCCGGGGAAGGGGGATGAGAAGAGGAGCTAGAAGAGGAGAAAAGAGAGAAGGGGGAGGGTGGCGTTGCCTTTCTGTGACTTCCATCAGGAGGAAGATCATGCGACGGCCACCTTCCCGGAGTTCCTGGAGATGAAGGAGGCCCAAGGGCAAGTGCAGCAGCATCCACTAATGAGGATAGATGGGGTTCTGTCGGGAGAAGAGGAGTACATGTGTGAAGATATGGCCGATGTGGGAGCCTATGGAAGGATCAGAGTGATCCATAGGGGAGTGGGAATAGAAGGACATGCTAGACTATAAGGACCCATTCTGTAATGCATTGGTGATCTAGACAACCATTGAGAACTTCACGATCTCCCAAATACTGGTTGATAACGAAAGCTACGTAATGTGATCTTCAAGAAGGCCTTCAATGAGATGAAGATGGAAGCTAGAAGGGTGTTGGCCTAAAATGGACCGCTTTTTGGGTTTTCAGGGAAGAGGAAGGAAGTTGAAGGAGGGGTTGGTCTTCATGTGACACTGGGGGGAGTGTTGATGAATTGTCGGTTCGTTATCGTAGATGCTCCGAGAAGCTACAATGTCATCTTTGGGTGCCCCCTCATCAGCGCCATTCGCTGCATCCCCACTTCATTTCATCAATGCCTCAAGTTCAACAGTGGGGGTCCAAGTTTAGATCAGGGGAGACCCAAAGGTGTCAAGGAAATGCTATGTAACGGTCGTCCACACCATAGCCTAGATGGCGGAGGAAAAGGAGTTGGAGAGAGAACTAGGGGCACAGGAGGAGTCAGAAGTGAGCAGGGGAGGAGTAGTGGGGGAGTCGGAGATGATGGAGTGGGTGGTTAGTGCCTCGGAGATTGGGGAAGTGGACCTATAGGAGAGCTGGGCAGAGGCGATGGAAGTCGAAGAAGCGGAGGAGGAGATACTTGAGCAAGGGGAGAAGCTGAGAAGCGAGTGGGAGCAATCCAGACTGGAGCCAGCAGAGGAGGTCGTGGAGATGGAGGTCTTCACCAAGGTAGGGAAGATAGAAAGAATCCGGATCAGCGGCAGGCTGAGCCACGAAGACCATAAGAGGATGCTGGAGTGAATCCATAAGAACGTCGATGTCTTTTCTTGGAGTGTGGGGGAGATGCCTGTCATTGATGTGGATGTGGAATATTACTGTTTGAATCTTGACCAAAAGACATGCCCCATCCAGGAGGTAGAGAAGCTCCTCCAAGCAGGTTTTGTATCGGAGATCCAGTATCCGGGCTGGGTCTCAAATGTTGAAATGGTTAGGAAGGTAGACGACGATGGAGGATGAAAGAAATGGATATAGATAACCTCTAATACCAAATGAAAGATAGGGTAAACTCTGATAAACTCTAGAGGGGTGGGGGTGAATAGAGTTGTTAAAATCTTTTTGATTTTTGTGGAATTAAAAAATATTTAATAAAATATATTACTATTATATAAGTGTATGAGTGTATAAGTGCAGCAAATGAATTAGAGAGAGGATAACTAAGCTACTCAGCAAAATATATCACAGCACAAGCACACAGGAAAATCACAACCATATAGACAACACAAGAAATTTATAGTGGTTCCCCAAACTTGGGTACATCCACTCTTCTACCACCCTAGGTAGGAATCCACTACAGGTTTTGATCAGGTGACTGCCACCAATGAGCTTTTTATCAGGTGCTCAAAAACCAACTCAAGTATTTTGGAAGGAGACTTGCAACAAGAATAATTTTGAAGGGAATTAAAACCCTGTACAGAGGTGGGGAAGAGAGGTTGATTTGGACTACTCTTTTCTCAAACAAAATGAGAGGAGTCTTGAGAATTCTTCAGATATTATCAAAGCTCCCCCTGAGATTAACAGCTATTCAGGAAGGGGAACTTTGCTAGGATGAAGGTCTTTTGCAATAAGATCAACTCTCCAGGGATCCTTTGACTGATTTAATATGCTTGTCACTTGAGATCCTGGAAACAAAGAAGGAGGAGAGGAAAGACTCTTGATTGTGATTGATGTTTTTTCTTCTTCTTCTTTTGAGAGCAGTTATTTTTCTCTTTCTTTTTCATATATTCTTTCGTATAAACCTCCAAGAGTGTGATCCTTTTTTTTATCTGGCAGTGAGATGATCAGGATGATAGCTGCCTCAAGTTCAAATTCAAAAACCTGTAATAAATGCTCAGCCGAAATCTGGGAAATGAAAACCGGCAAGTATGCTGTCATATATTCTATTATATGTCTGTCCCGAGATATACGCAATTAATTCTATGGAAAATATTTACAATCAATGCTGCCAGTAACGGCTCGATTTAAAGGATATAAGTGTATTGATTATCCTGGGAATTAACGGCCTATAATAGATATAGAATCAGGAGACAGAAAAATAAAGAATAGATAACAATATGACTTACAGTTTTCGTCGACCAGAGAACAGCTTTCGTCGACCTTAAATCAGAGATCGGCGACCTCAGAACTATTCCTCAACCTGAGCTTTGCGAACAACTGCACTGCATAAATTGACGGATTCTGTGCTCTAATTCGTCAACCTGAGAATGTGATTTTTGTCGACCTCAGAACTTGGTCAAACTGAAGGTGTTGAGATAATAGCACATCTGGCGTTGAGTCATTAAGAGCGTTGTGTCATTGATAGCGTTAAGAGCGTTGAATGATCTTTGATTCTGAGTAAACTTTGGCTTTGAGTGAACTATGGAAATGAGACAATTATGGCGCTGGGTGATCTTTGGTGTTGAGAGAATTTTAATGAAACACACACTTCGGAGACCAATGATTTTTTCTTCTAAGACCAAATCGTCGACCTCAGAACTCTTCTCTTTAACTTAGAGTTCGTCGACCTGAGAACAAACTGAGAGAATTTTCTTCTAGGGCTAATTTTGGAGCTGTCTTCAGGCATGTCCTTTATCTTCCATCTGTAGGACTGACCTAAGACTAGAAAGACATAAAACTTGACCCTTCTATACAACATGGGTCACACCCTAAGAAGAGAACCTAGCCCAAATCACCTAGGGGTTCCAACAATCTCCCCTTATTTGGGTGAGGTTACTTCAAACAAAATCAAAAGAAAAACACAGAATAAAGTGAAATAAGCATAGCAAAAAAACTGAGATGACTGATAGAGTAAATAAGCTATCAGCACCTTTATAAGGCTATGCACCCAAATTGTTCACAAACAGAAATAAAGACAGAAAATAAATAACCTAAATGTCCTTAGGAGAATCAGGAGATTTAGCAAATTTAATTACTCTGTTAGGATCTTGTGCTTGTTTCAGTGTCATAGTCATATCTGCATCACCCAAAGTCTTTTGAGATGTTGCTATGGGAACAATGGCTTCAGGATGCAGATTCATATACTCTTCAGCATTGAACAGATTCCAATTTGATATCTTTCTAGCTCTTTCTTCTTGTAGGATGACATTATAGAATACTGGGAGGTGTTCTGACCCTGTTCTCTTGCTTTTCTGATTTGAGATAGAGCAATAGATTCTTTAAATCTAGCCATTCTGGTAGTTGGACTAGTCTCAGGATGATAGCCTGGAATTAGAGGTCCTTCAGGGCTGTTGGCTTTGTCAGGAGATGGAGGAGGAGAGAATGTTGGCTTGGGGGTAAATTGCTGAGCACTATATGAACTTCTAGAGGAGGGCTAATGTATGTGTTAGCGCTGACTACCTCTAGAAGATTGAGAAGATATTCCTTGTATCTGATAGGTTTTTGTGCTGCTGGAAAATTTTTGCTGACCACTGCTGGCAGATCCTGCACTTGGAGGAGGAGGGGGTGGAGGATCTCTCCTATGAAACCTTAGAGGAGGAAGAGGAGGAGGGTTCTTCTTAGATTTCTTCTTGGATTTGATCTCATTCTTTGACATTCTCATCCACTAGGGCATATTAGGATAAGGCTCAATGTTGTGCCTGATATAATATGAAGTATCATTATGTGGATTGGGAGTAGAGACAGGAGCTTTCTTTCTTAGTTTTCTCTTCTTGGTTTTAGGGGAATCATCACTGTAGATTTCTTCTCGAAGAAAAAAAAGGGGGGTCTTACAACTTACACACAGGTAGGGACACGCCCATGTCTCTACCCGTGTTCTTCTCTGGAATTTCCACGAATTTCCAATCCTGACACCGGAGTACCCAACGGGTATGGACACGCCCATGTCACTACACGTGTCCTACTCTGGATGTCATTTCACCTCCCTTAAACAAGTGTAAGCCTAATTGCCAGCAATCCCTGAGCCCAAGATTGCTCCCCTAACTTAAAAATGCGTACGAGGGGCCTATCGCGAATCGGGACGTTACACCTTGGGTTCTTGATTCTTCTCAAATTTATAACTAGAGATGTAAGAATAATCAGGTTTGTCTTTGTATCCTAAGGGGTGAAATCTTCTAGGTGGAATTATCCATTGGGTAAAGGGATTTACAAGTTTTGGTTTCTGATATTCAGTTTGATTAAAATTAAAATTTCAATTTCAAAGTTTGAGTTCGACGAATTTGGTTGAGTTCGTCGAGCTAAGGTCAACAAAAAGTATTTATGTCGTCGATCTCGGTTCACAAAATGATAATGCTCACTTTCTGCATTCCACGATCGTCGATCTCTGTTCGACGAAACATGTTGATTTCGTCGAGCTCCCTCTCTTGAGTAATCATACCCAAAATCTGGGTTCAGAGTTCATCTATTGTCATTCGATGCAAAATACTGATTTCATCGATCTGAATTCGACGAATTTTGTTGAAAATAATTTTTCTGCGAGTTTTTATTTTTCTTTGATTTGGGTTTTTGAAATACTTTATTTTGTTGGTTGTTATCTACTACTTTTTCTTTGCCCTTTTCAGATATGAATTTTATAGGGGTTGATAAAATATTTTTCTTTAGAATAGGTGGCTGACAAGATGAAGCTCCTAAGCCTAGTTTACCATTGAGCCTGGAATTGACCGTTCTAGTGATGTCCATTAATTTTATACTTCTCCTATTAAGGGATTCTTCAAATTATTTTACTTCATTTAGTTTAGTTTTTAAAGAAATGATTTGTTCAGAAGCTATATCTAGTTCATCTTTTAATTTTATGTTTTTAGAAAACAAATTTTAAATTCAATTTATTTATCTCTGAGAAGTTTGATTTCCATCTCAGACTTAATTAAATCATTACATAAGAGTTTGAATTCAGCTTTAAAATGATCAGAATTTAAATCAAAATAGGCTATTACCTGATCGTCTTCTGATTCTAATTCTTCTGTTGATTCATCAGCTGCTGAATGACTGTATGAATCATCAATTGCCATCAGGAAAATCTATTTGTCTTTTTCCTCTTCTTCATCCTCACTAGAGCTAGAGGATGAAGACTCTTCTTTAGACTCACTCCAAGTCTCAGCAAAAAAAGCCTTTTTCCTTCTTCTTATACTTGCTGAAAGAAGGCTTGTTGTAGTGCTTCTTGTGTTACTTCTCTTTTCTTTTATCCTTTTTTTAAGCCTCTGGGCACTCTAGAAGAATGTGTCCTGGCTTCCTGCAACCATAGCAGACAACTTCCTTAGTAGGAGTCTTGTCATACCTTGGCTTACCTTCATCCCTTATTGACCTTCCTCTGAAGACCTTCTTAGCCATTTTGAAGAATCTCTTGGCTAAGAGACTCATCATGTACAACCTCGTATTCGCAGAGTAGGGTACCCTCGGCAGGCGAAGGACAAGCTTTATGTTTTTAAGCATTTCAGAGATTTTGCACTTTTGGTGGCCAATTTTGGCATGGCCTTGGAAATATACTAGTATGGGGAGGAAAAATCTACCTACCCCCAGCCACTTTTTGGGGTGGGTGAGGCAGGATGGTTATCACCCCCCGGCTTGCCTTAGCGCGAGGTAGGAGCGGCGAGACGGGCGCGGGCTGGTGGTCCCCTGGGCAGCTTACCCTACAGGTGAGACCAGTGCGGGCTGGTGCTCGCCCGAACGGCCTGCCCTGCGGGAGAGACACATGCAGGCTGGTGCTCGCCCGGGTGGCCTGCCCTAAGGGAGAGACCCCTGCGGGCTGGTGCTCGCCAAGGCAACCTGCCATGCGAGCGAGACCAGCGCTGGCTGGTGCTCGACCGGGCGAGACCCTTGCGGGATGGTGCTCGCTCGGGCGGCCTACCCTGCAGGCGAGACCAGCGCTGGTTAGTGCTCGCCCGGGAAGCCTGCGCTTCGGGCGAGACCAGTACGGGTTGGTGCTCGCCCGGGCAGCCTGCCCTGCGGATGAGACCAGCGTGGGATGGTGCTCGCCCGGGCGGCCTGCCCCACGGGTGAGCAAGGCCTGTGGCCTAGTGCTCGCCCCCGGCGGGTGGTTTCCCTGGGGGGTGGGGAGCATGGTTCGGCCCTCGTCCACCCTGGACCTCTCTTTGGGTCATGCTTTTACCGTTGTGTCCTCGGGGTGGAATTACCCCTTTACCCTCCAGTTTAGATGCTTTCTTTTGGATCAAGACATATTTGTCCTAGGGGTATTTCAGACCTTTTGGTCCCCAAGCTTGGAAAAACTATAAATAGACCCCCTTGGGTACCTTTGGAGGGATGATTTTTTTGGCTTCCTCCTCCCTTGGTTTCTTCTTCTTGGTTGAGTGAGATAGCTCTCCAAGGTGCCAAGCTCAACCAATGGTGAGGAAGGGGAAGTGCTCTTGTGACCTTCCGAGTGTGTGGTGGGACCTCCACTCTAGAGCCGAGGGTCTATTCCTAGTTTCCCAAGTCTTTGGTCCGTGACGTTCCTCCGAGTGTAGTAGGTGTGAGGTCACCCCTCTTTTGGGACCCCAAACTCCACGAGAGACCAAGTTTTTGATTTCAACATTTATGTGTGGTGAGCTTAGAGAGTGACCAACATAGAAGATCTTGGAAGAGTGTCATCGCCGGAGATCAGGGAGGTGGTGATGATCTCGACGAGCTCCCCAACTCCGGACCCTTCGTAGGAAGGGAGGAGTTCATGGCTTCCATCCAAGGCATCATCGAGATGCTAAAAAGCATTGCCCCTCGGGCTAACAGCTCAACCCCCACCCCCAGGGACTAGCTCCCAGGGGTCTCGACGAGCTGACCAAGAGTGGTCTCGGCGAGCTGCCTCCCAGGGGCCTAGGAGAGATGACCCCAGCATGGGGAGAAGGAAGTACACCATGTAGGCGACCTGGGAAGGAAAAGATAGGAGAGGGGCTCGAGCAAGACCTCCCCGGACGGGAGATGTTCCCCAGCCCGACGAATGCTAGCCCTCCAGGCAAGAAGGTCGCGCGACTAGAGGGGGAGAGAGCAACCCTTAGAAGGTCACCCTTCAGCGAGCTGATCATCTCAGCTCCCATTCCAGAGGGGTTCAGAGATCATGACATGGCCTACTATACCGGGAAGGATGACCCCGTCTAGAATCTGCAGTGGTTTAGGATGCCATCTCCATTAGGCCGTTGACGGATGCCTTCAAGTGTCGCGTCTTTGCGATCACGTTGAAGGAGAAGGAAAAGGACTGGTTTCATAACCTCCCCCCAAGATCGATCTATGGGTTTGAGGACTTGAGCCGAAGCTTCCAGCTCCGCTTATCCACTTCCAAGAAGAGGAAGAACAGTCTAGATTCCATATTTCTGATAAGTCAGAGGGCCGAGGAGTCGCTAGCCCACTATGTTTATAGGTTCCAAGAAGAGATCCTGGACATCCAGGAGATGTCGGGGTATGCCCTCCAGATGGCATTAATGATGGGGTTGTGCGAGGGGTTCTTCAAGATGAGCCTGACCTGAAAGGCCCCCCTTTTCTTCGAGGAGCTGATGGAAAGGGCGGCAGAGGAGATAGCAAAGGAGGTGGCCAATCCGGGATTCGTGAAGAAGCTGGCAAAGCTAACGGAGTCGGAGCCAAAGGAGCAAGGTGGCTCAAGGCATTAGGAAGGAAGACGGAGAGAAGAGCAAAGAGCTCAGGGGTTTTAGGGACAGGAGGGTCTGGAACCAGGCTGGAGGCAGCAGGGAGGACCTGCCCAAGGTCAAGGAAGAGCTCTCATCCAGGGTGGGGGAAACTTTTATGGGGACCAAGGGAGGTTCAACTTCCAGAGGCAAGCACCAAGATAGCTTCTAACCCCACCACAGCAAGCCTTGGCAATAGGTTAAGGAGGAAGAGGCAACGGGAGAGACCGCCGAGCAAGCCGAAGGAGGGGAGAAGGAGCATCGCCATACTTTGACTTCCACCAGGCAGAGGGTCACGCCACAACTACCTGCCCTGAGTTCCTGGAAATGAGGGGGTGAGAGGCCCTGCCCAGCAGCAGCCGCCGGCGCAGGTTGAGGAGGTTCCACCCAGAGTGGGGGAAAGACATATGTGAGGATCGGGTTGATGTAGGACCCCGAGGAGGTATAGCAGTGATCCACAGTGGAGTGGGGATCGAGGCCACTCGGAAGGCGAGCCTCCATGTCATCTATCGATGGAGTGTCGCTTTGACATCCCGGATCCCGCCCCAGGAGGATAAGATCACCTTCTCGATGAAGGACATGCTGGATCATGAGGACTCATTCTGCGATGCGCTGGTCATCATGACGGCCATCGAGGGCAACACCGTCTCCCGGATCTTGGTTGACAACAGGAGCTCCGTCAACGTCGTTGTTAAGAAAGCGTTTGACGAGTTGAAGGTGGAGCCAAGGAGGGTGTTGGCCTCAAATGGACCCCTATTCGGATTTTCAGGGGAGAGGAAGGAGGTTGAAGGTGTAGTAGGACTCCAAGTGAAATTGGGGGGGGGGGACGTCAAGGAACTGCTGGTTCGTCATAGTTGACACTCCGAGCAGATACAATGCCATCTTCGGAAGGCACCTTATCAGCGCCTTCCGCTGTGTGCCATCTTCATTCCACCAGTGCCTCAAGTTCAGCTCCGGAGGGATCCTGGTCAGAGTCAAGGGAGACTCCAGGATGGTAAGGCAGTGCTACGTCATGGCTGTTAACACCATCTCTTGGTTGGCCAAGGCGGAGGAGATGGAGAAGATCATGGTGAGCCTGAGCTAGATGGAGGTATCCGAGGAGAAGGATGACGGCCATCATGCCCGGACCCCCTTAAGAAGCCTCGCCTTGGCGGAGTCCTGTGAGTTCATCCCTCGACCGGCTGAGTTGAGGGGGTCATGTAACCCATCTTTTTTTCCCCTTTTGAGGATGTTTGAATTAACAAAGCTTAGGTGACATGCCCAATCCCACCCCTCGATAGGACCTCCTCATGCCAGGCTCTCACTAGCTAGGTGGGTCAAGGGTACCTCGGGGAGTCTAGTTCCTTTGCTTTGATGATGGTCCCACTGTAAGGCTCTCACTAGCTGGTAGGTCAGGCATACCTCTCATGGAGGTCCAAGTTCCCCTTCTCCGATGACGGTCCCGCTGTCAGGCTCTCACTAGCTGGCATGGCAGGCGTACCTCTCGTGGAAGCCCAAGTTCCCTTGCTCCGATGACGGTCCCGTTGTCAGGCTCTCACTAGCTAGCAGGGCAGGCGTACCTCTCGTGGAAGCCCAAATTCCCTTGCTCCGATGACGGTTCCGCTGTCAGGTTCTCACTAGCTGGCAGGGCAGGCATACCTCTCGTGGAAGCCCAAGTTCCCTTACTCCGATGACGGTCCTGCTGTCAGGCTCTCACTAGTTGGTAGGGCAGGCGTACCTCTCGTGGAAGCCCAAGTTCCCTTGCTCCGATGACGGTCCCGTTGTCAGGCTCTCACTAGCTGGTAGGGCAGGCGTACCTCTCGTGGAATCCCAAGTTCCATTGCTCCGATGACGGTCCCGCTGTCAGGCTCTCACTAGCTGACAGGGCAGGCGTACATCTCGTGGAAGCCCAAGTTTCCTTACTCCGATGACGGTCCCACTGTCAGGCTATCACTAGCTGGAAGGGAAGGCGTACCTCTCGTGGAAGCCCAAGTTCCCTTGCTCTGATGATGGTCCCGTTGTCAGGCTCTTACTAGCTGGCAGGGTAGGCGTACCTCTCGTGGAAGCCTAAGTTCCCTTACTCCAATCATTGTCCCGCTGTCAGGCTCTCAGTAGCTGGCAGGACAGGCTTACCTCTCATGGAAGCCCAAGTTCCCTTGCTCTGATGATGGTCACGCTGTCAGGCTCTCACTAGCTAGCAGGGCAGGCGTACCTCTTGTGGAATCCCAAGTTCCCTTGCTCCGATGACGGTCCCGCTGTCAGGCTCTCACTAGTTGACAGGGTATGAGTACCTCTCGTGGAAGCCCAAGTTCCATTGCTCTGACGGTCCCGCTGTCAGGCTCTCACTAGCTGGTAGGGCAGGCGTACCTCTCGTCAAAGCCCAAGTTCCCTTGCTCCTATGACGGTTCTTCTATCAGGCTCTAACTAGCTGACAGGGCAGGCATACCTCTAGTGGAAGCCCAAGTTCCTTTGCTCCGATGATGGCCCCGCTATCAAGCTATCGCTTGCTGGTAGGGGAGGCTTACCTCTCATTAAAGCCCAAGTTCCTTTGCTCCGATGACGGTCCCGCTATCAGGCTCTCCCTAGCCGGCAAGGTAGGCGTACCTCTCGTGGATGCCTAAGTATTTTCACCCCGAGGCTATCTCGTCACCCATGCTCCCATTAGCTGACATGACAGGTTGATCCCTCGGGAGGCTAAGTATTTTCACTCCGAGGCTATCTCATCACGCAGGCTCCCATTAGCTGGCATGACAGGTTGACCCCTCGGGAGGCTAAGTATTTTCACCCTGAGGCTGTCTCGTCGCCCAGGCTCCCATTAGCTAGCATGACAGGTTGACCCCTCGGGAGGCTAAGTATTTTCACCCTGAGGCTGTCTCGTCGCCTAGGCTCCCATTAGCTGGCATGACAGGTTGACCCCTCGGGAGGCTAATTATTTTCACCCCAAGGCTGTCTCGTCACCCAGTCTTCCATTGGCTAGCGTGATAGGTTGGCCCCTAGAAAAGGCCTTGTAATCTTTCAAACCACGAGAAGGGGCTACTCAGCGAATTTGTTGGGTTGTATGTTTATTTCCGAGCTTGTGCCAACCTCGAAAAGAGCGGGGATTGTGTACAACCTCGTATTCACAAAGTAGGGTCCCCTCGGCAAGCGCAGGACTAGCTTTATGTTTTTTAAGCTTTTCTGAGATTTTGCACTCTTGGTGGCCAATTTTGGCTTGGCCTTGGAAATATACTAGTAGGAGGAAAAATCTACCTCCCCCCGGCCCTTTTTTTGGGTGGGTGAGGCAGGATGGCTGGCACACTCTGGCTTGCCTTGGCACGAGGTAGGAGCGGTGAGACAGGCGCGGGCTGGTGGTCCCCTGGGCGGCCTGCCCTAAGGGCGAGACCAATGTGGGCTGGTGCTCGCCCGAGCAGCCTTTCCTGCGGGTGAGACCCGTGCGGGCTAGTGCTCGCCCGGGCGGCCTGACCTGCGGGCGAGACCAGCTCTGGTTGGTGCTCGCCCAAGAGGCCTGCCCTGCGGGCGAGACCCCTGCGGGATGGTGCTCTCCCTGGTGGCCTGCACTGCAGGCAAGACTAGCACTGGCTGGTGCTCGCCCGAGCGGCCTGCCCTGCGGGCAAGACCAGCACGGGCTGGTGCTCGCCCGGGCAGCCTGCCCTGCGGGCAAGACCAGTGCGGGCTGGTGATTACCCGGGTGGCCTGCCTTGCTGGCGAGTAAGTTCTGCGTCCTGTTGCTCGCCCCCAGCGGGTGGTTTCCCTGGGTGTGGGGGGTGGGGAGCATGGTTCGGCCCTCATCCACCCGGGACCTCTCTTTGGGCCATGCTTTTATCGTTATATCTTCGGGGTGGAATTACCCCTTTACCCCCCCCCCCCCAGTGTGGATGCTTTATATTGACTCAGGGCATATTTGTCCTAAGGGTATTTTGGACCTTTTTGTCCCTAGGCTTGGAAAAATAAAAATAGACCCCTTTTGGTACCTTTGGAGGGATGAGTTTTTTGGCTTCCTCCTCCCTTAGTTTCTTCTTCTTGTTTGAGTGAGAGAGCTCTCCAAAGTGCCTAGCTCATCCATTGGTGAGGGAGGGGAAGTGCTCTTATGACCTTCCGGGTGTGTGTTGGGACCTACACGCTAGATCCGAGGGTCTGTTCCTAATTTCCCAAGTCTGGTCCGTGACATTCCCCCGAGTATAGTAGGTGTGAGGTCACCTCTCTTTTGGGACCCCGAACTCCACGAGAGACCAAGTTTTTGGTTTAAACACATCAAATCTTCATTTACTGGTAGTGCTTCTGATTCTTTAGATGCCTTAAATGCAATACTTTGCTCCTTCCTTCCTGAGGTAGGAGTCTTCTGTTCAGCTACTTCTCTAGTCTTGATAAGCTGTTCATAAGACTTGAGCTTGCCTAGCAAAGACTCAGTAGAAATTTCATTTAGGTTTATGGCCTCCTTGATTGGTCAGATCCTAGAATCCCATGTGCTAGGGAAGCACATAAGGATTTTATCATTGATCTCAGTCAGTGATATGTTCTTGTCCAGGTTCTTCAGCTCATTGATGATCAAGCTGAGTCTGTTTTACATATCAGCAACTGACTCTAACTCTTCTTTCTTTAAGTTCTCATATTGAGAAATGAGATGAGATCTTTTATCTTTTCTTTCATCAGCGGATCCTATTATTATTTGGTTAAGAGAGTCCCAAATGGCCTTTGTTGATGTGCATTCAGTAACCTTCTGGAATATGTCATCAAACATAGTTTGGGCCAGAATATTCATGCCTTATCATCAGCAACCTTTGCCTTTTTTGTGCATTACTCCACTCAGGTGGTGGAACTGCAGTTGTATCTGAAGTAGTAGCCACTAGAAGTGGGGGACCTATCAAAATGGAATTGTAGATATCTTCATCTATTGAAGTCATATATAACCTAATCCTTTCCTTCCAAAGTGTAAACTTATTAAGGTTGCACACTGGAGGTCTGGTGCTTGAGTATTCCTTATTCTGTGCCATGATATAAAAAGGACACTAGAGATAATAAGATCTATCAAAGATCATTTGGTTCAGGTGTTAGCCTGTGAAACCAAGTAACCACCCTCTGATACCAACTGAAAGTTAGGGATAGATCTGTCTTAACTCTAGAGGGGGTGAATAGAGTATTTAAAAAACTTTGATTAGTTTCTATAGCGGAATTAAAATAAGTGATATCTATATGTATAGAGAGAAATAAAACAAAAACAATCACACCATACAGAACAAAAGAATAGAGCAATCCAGACGACACAAAGATTTTTTAATGGTTCCCCTAAACTTGGGTACATCCACTCATCTACCACCCTGGTTGGAATCCACTACAGGTTTTTTATCAGGTGCCCTGCCACCACAGATTTTTTCTCAGGTGTCCTGTCACCACAAGATCTATTTCAAGGGAGATCTCACAACCCTTTGAGCTTTTGACCAGGTGCCCAAAAACCAAACAAAGTCTTTTGATCAGGAGACTTGACAACCAAAGGATAACTTTTGAAGGGAGTTAAAAACCCTTTATACAGGAGAGTTAAAAGAAAAATAGATGTTGTCTTCTCTTTCTCAAAGTTCTGAGAAGACTAGTGGATTGTTGTTATTGTCAAAGCTCCCCCTGAGATGTAGAAGAGTTCAGGAGAATGAGAGCTTTGCTCAGGGTGTAGGCCTTCAGATTGAAGTAGATCTTAAGGAAACTTTTAGACTGATGAAGATTGTTTGTCTCTTGAAAGTTCTGAAGCAAAATTGAAGAAGACTGATATTGTATGTGAGCTTTGTTCTTCTTTTAGTTTTCTTATATTCACAATTCATAAGCTTCTGTATATTCTGTTTATTCCTATGTATTTTTTGTGTCAATAATCTTCTGAAAAATGGCTTTTTATATTCCTTGTAGAAAATTGGCTTTTGAATTTAAATCCTATCCTTGATTGACTGCAGAAAATCTGGGAGACTGAACGGCTAGAATTGTCTTAAATGAATTCCCTTACTATCTCTGGAAATAAGCCAAGTAATAACTCTGTGAAATACCATAATTAATGTTGTCATGGAACGGCTATATTCTTGAGAATATGAGCATTAATTATCAGAGTATTACTTCTTAAATATAATCAAATAAATTGACAGTATAACTAAGAAACTAAAGAGGAAAAACGTCGAACAAAACCTGAAAGAAAATAGTCGACCTCACGAAGAATTTCGTCGACCTGAACTCCAAGTTCGTCGAGCCGAGAAATCTCCTTCGTCGAGCTGAGCTTAGTGATTATGAACTGAAAAAGGATTGCCAATCTGAGCTCCAAGTTCGTCGACCAGATAAAGACTTTCATCGAGCTAAACTTCTGATATGAGATCTGAGATCGTCGACCTCAGCTAGTCTTTCGTCGAGCTCAACTCAGAGAAGGAACTCTAAGTTTTCGATCGGAGATCGACGATCGTCGAGCTGAGTTCAGCTATCGTCGAGCAGAAATTCTGAAGTCTTTAAAACTGCTTGTCTTTAAATTCTTGAGTCTCTGAAGTCATCTGAAGGTAGGTTCAAAAGGCTAACCTCATAAGACTAACCTTAACCTTAGAAAAAACAAATGACCCTAGGCTATACATGATGGGTCAACAAACCTAATAGTGAACATAGCCCAAATCAACCCTAAACAAAGTGGGGTTCCAACAATTGTGAGGATGATCACCTTGGTCCAAAAATCATTTTGATCATGTGCATGGTGTAACACACCTATCTGTTACATAGTATATAGCAGTAGGTCATGCCGGGGCCCGACGCCATATACCTCGGACATACCGGTGGGTTACTCATTGAAACCAATCAACCAATCACAATGTCCTACAAAGAGCATCTAGCGGAAGCAATTTATTAAGTTGAAAGAAAAAAAGAACCAAGCCACAAGCATGAATGTCCACTACTTAAACCAACAGGAATGTACAATACACAAGTACTGGCCTTATGGCCTTACAATAGTTTTCTCAAATATTAGTGTCTTCAAAACCTCGACACGCAGGCCGGTCACACATGAGAATATAAGAAAACACTCAAAAACTAGGCCTTCGAGGGTCAGCTCAGCAACTTGGGCTTTTACCGCTCGACTCTGCGGCACCTGCAAGCAATAATCCATCGCACGGTGGCAAACAAAAGAAACGGTCAGCCATGCTGACCAAATTATAACGATTCCGCCCCCCAACTCAGGGTGACAAAGCTTCTTCCCTGCACTTGTTAGCCTAGCAAGTAAAATAGAGAATAAGCACAACATCACAGGTGTAGGCTCACACGGCAACACACCCCGTGCTCTCAGGGAACTAACTAGGTGAACATGGTCATAACCGTGGTCTTACCACCATCCCTTGGATGGAAAATCTCGTTAGCATTTTTAGTCTTTCCGGTCTAAGCCTAAGACTCGCACGACCATGCCAATGGCCAATCCCTTTTTCAGGTATCTGACACCAAACCACATAGCCCGGGTCCGCATCCACTTGCCTGTTGATCACACCGCCTAGTCACTTTAAGACATACGCGCGGGTCAAGCTTCTCCCGGATCGCAAAATTCGATCACATAAGCACATAACCCAGTTATGTTCATGGTTGACTCCCAGGCCACGAAGATGGTAGAAATGCGTTTCCGACAAGTTTTTTGGGTGCAACTTGGGGTTAATCCCCAAGGATCCCTGCTGCAATCTACCTCGTAGAAACCCGAAAATAATCAATGGCACGGAGTCTTCTCCGGCTACAATGCAATGCAATATCACCGATCCACACCAAATTGTCCGGGTAGGCTTCACACATATGCCTATGTCTGTACTACGATTCCAGACTCTAATAAGGGGGCCTTTACATATCTACCCCAAGGAACACCACAAACTCACCGCACACTCGTGGGAGCGGGTTTTCCCATGCAAAGGAAGAAGAGATTCACATGCTCAAGATGAAAATTGTTACCCTAGCATTTTTCCTTGGCGCCATGGAAATCTATGCGGATAAAAAGCACCGCAATCTCCTTGCCTCCGTAGATCCAAAGTCGGCTCGTGATTTGGAGCTCCGAAACTCCGCCGGTGACCAGATCTAACCCTTATTCTTCCTCCTTGCTCTCTCCTCTCTCTAGATCTTAGAAAGAGAGTGAACCCAAGCAAATGAGGTTTTCTAAACCCTAAACTCGGGTATATCCCTGAGGAAACAACCCCCAGCCGTCGGATCTAAAAACAAGGAATCGAATGACTGCGATTTAGCCCGAAAATCCAAAACCTGGGCCGAACACGGGTTGCGACACAGCCGTGTCCAAGGCCGTGTCACCCATTCTCCGTCAAAACCACCGCTTCCCAAAAAGAACACGGCACTCGACACGCCAGTATCAGGCTTGACACGCCCGTGTCACCCAGTACACGCCCGTGTAGCTGGGCGTGTTCCTCCAACCACACAGGTCCAAAATAACCAGAGCACGACACGGCCATATGACACGCCCGTGTCACATGTCTTGTGCTAGACATGCCCTAGGACACGCCCGTGTCCTAGGCCGTGTAGCTGGCTTAGCACAACATGCCAAACAACCCGAGCAAGACACTGGCATTCGACACGCCCGTGTCGAATTTGACACGCCCGTGTCAGACCCGAAAATGCCTGGGCTTAGGTCGTGCGCCCTCACTCAATGATCATTGAGTGGAAAGCATTGAGTGACTGACACACCCTGGGACACGCTCGTGTCCTAGGCCGTGTTCACCCCCCCCCCCCCCCGACGATCGTTGACGCCAAAAATCATCGACCACGTGACCAATGCCGAACACAAGCACGATATGCCCTGGGACACGCCCGTGTCCCAGGCTGTGTCACCTCTACCAAATCCCAGATTTGGCTCAAAATGCCACTCATCACCCTTTTGAGTTTCGGGGCATTATAACTCTCTCCCTCTTAAAAGAATTTTGTCCATGAAATTACCAAAGGAAAAGAAAACAAAAAACCAAAAGCGGTACCTTAGCGGAATAACTCTAAGTACTCCTCCAGCATGGTTTGCTCCCGTTCCGAAGAGAGCTCCTCCCGACCGCAATTGTCCCATCGGACCTTGACCATCCTTATCTCCTTATTACGGAGTCGCTAACTTCAAAGTCTTCAATACGAATGGGCTTGACCCTAGTCGTTAACCCTTCATCCACCGGCACTTGATCAACTGCAATCACCTGTGAAGGCTCTTGCACCGCCTTTCGCAACACTGAAATATGGAATACATCGTGTAGACCACTCAAATCTACTGATAGCCTCATATGATAAGCCTCTTTGTCGATCCGCTCCAGAACTCAAATGGTCCAAGGTACCTCGGGCTCAGCTTCTTCAAGCATCGTACCCGTGATACACCCTTGAACGGCTTTATCATCAAGTACACCCAATCGTCAACCGCGAACTCAACATTTCGATGCTTGGCATTGTAGTACTTAGCTTGTCTATCTTGAGCGATCTGCAAGCACTCTCGAATGGTCCGCACCAAAGAAGTAGCATTCTCCACCTCCTGCTTTTTATACAACCCATCCTCACCCGTTTATAGCCACGATAACGACATGTGACACCTCCTACCATATAGGGCCTCGAAGGGCGCCATTTGAGTACTCGTCTGGTAGCTATTGTTGTACGCAAACTCCATCAAATACAGGTGGTCTTCCCAATGCTTTCAAAAGTCTAGAACACACATGCGAAGCATGTCCTCTATAGTTCTGTTGACCCTCTCGGTCTGCCCATCCGTCTGCGGATGGAAGGTTGTGCTGAACTTCAATTTCGTCCCCAGCATTTGCTGCACCAACCTCCAATCATTGGACATAAAACGCCCATCTCGATCACTCACGATGTTGCGGGGCACACCGTGCAGTCTAACTATATTATCCACATACAGCTTCGCTAGTTTCTCCACAGAATCATCCTTCCTATGCGGAATGAAGTGCGACACCTTTGTTAACCAATCTACGATCACCCAAATGGCGTCGTTTCCCTTCTGCGACATTGGCAAGCCATACACAAAGTCCATCGAAATGTCATCGAACTTCCACTCCGGAATAAGCAAGGATTTCAAGAATCCCCCTGGCTTTTGGCACGCTGCCTTTACTAAGGTGCAAGTCTGACATTTAGCCACAAATAGTTCCATATCCTTCTTGAGTCCTAGCCACCAGAACAACTTCTTCAGATCTCGGTACATCTTCGTGCTCCCTGGGTGGATTGAGTACTTGGTATGATGAGCCTCGTACATCAACTCCTCCCGTAGATTTCCCACATTTGGGACGCATAAACGATTGTCCTTCCTTAGTAGCTCATCTTCTACTGAAAACTCAGAATTTGACCCATCCCATGCTACATCCATGAGCTCCTTCATACTGTTATCCAGTTCCATAGCCTGCTGAATCCGATCAGCCAAATCATACTAAACTTCCGTCCAGTTCAATAATGCTTCGGCGCTAGTATGCTTGTCAACACAACAGATCTCTAATGCCTCCAACTCCCGAATTAGTCTCTCATCATGAACCGACAACCAGTTGGCTTGGTCGGGAGACCTGCGACTTAACGCACCCGCAACTGTATTGCCTTTCTCGGGTACATAATGAATCTTGAACGTATAGTCCCCCAGGAACTCCATCCATCTCTGTTGCCTTATGTTCAGATCCTTCTGATCCAACAGGTACTTCAGGCTCTTATGGTCGGTATAAATATTGACCTTTACGCCGTACAAATAATGCCTCCATAGCTTAAGCGTGAAAATCATGGCCGCCAACTCCAAGTCATGGACCGGATAATTCCTTTCGTGCACTTTCAGCTGACGAGATCTATACGCAATAACACTTCCATGTTGTAACAGCACGCAGCCCAAACCACTGCCTGAGGCATCACTATAAATCTCAAAGCCCTCGGTCCCACTTGGCAAACTTAGCACTGGCATCGTGGTCAACCGACTCTTCAACTCCTCAAACGCTTGCACGCACTCCTGCGACCATACAAACTTCTGATCATTCCTTTTCAACTTCGTGAGAGGTAGCGCTATTCGCGAGAAGTTCTCTACGAAGCACCTGTAATAGCCGGCAAGCCCAAGAAAACACCGGACTTCCGCTACTGAAGACAAAACAGGCCACTCTCGTATCGCAATAATCTTTGTCGGATCTACCACTATCCCTTCTCCACCTATTATATGCCTAAGGAACGCCACTGAGAATAACCAAAACTCGTACTTGGAGAACTTTGCGTATAGTTCGCCTCCTCAGCGTCTCTAACACCAGATGTAGATGCTTGAAGTGATCTTCCTCGCACTGCGAGTACACCAATATATCATCAATGAAGACGATCACAAAACGGTCTAGTTACTCCCTGAACGTTCTGTTCATCAGATCCATGAAAACCGATGGCGAATTGGTCAGCCCAAACGGCATGACCGTGAACTCGAAATGCCCATACCTTGTGCTGAACGTTGTCTTCGGGATATCACTCTCCTTTATCCTTAGCTAATAATAATCATACTTCAGATCCAACTTTGAATATACTTACGACCCGGCTAACTGATTAAAAAGATCATCAATCCTTGGGATCGGGTATTTGTTCTTTTTTGTTAGCTTGTTCAACTCTCTGTAGTCGATACAAAGCCGCAAGCTCCCGTCCTTCTTCTTAACAAAGAGGACCGGTGCGCTCCAAGGAGGCGAGCTTGGACGCACATACCCTTTCTCCATCAACTCCTCCAATTGAACCTTTATCCCTGCCATCTCCTTAAGCGCTAACCTATAAGGAGAGCGTGACACAGGTTTGGCAACTGGCACTAGCTCGATGGTGAAATCGATCTCTCACTGCAGTGGGGCTCCGGGTAGATAGTCCGGGAACACATCTGGGTACTCGCATACCACTGGGATACCATCCAAAGTGGTCTTAGGCTTTACAGCCTCCACTAACTTGAAGAACAGCTCTGCTCCAGCATGAACCCCCTTCACCACCTGAAAAGTAGACATCAGCATCTTGCTCGACCCCTTCAATCCCACAAACGTTATCTCCTACCCAACACCCAGCTTGACTTCTTTATGGTTGCAATCTATAAAAGCCTTCTGCTACAAAAGCCAATCCATACCGAATATGATGTCGAACTCTACTAGCGGCAGCAACGATGCTAGCAAGTCGAACTCTTGGCTTCCAATATGAACCTTTACGACACATACTCTGTCCGCGCGCATCGAACACCCATTCGGCAACAGCATATCCAATTTGTCCTTCGCCATCGAAGAAGGGACTCCGATGAGCATTATGAAACTTTCGGACAAAATGGAGTGTGAAGCTCCCGTATTGAATAGTGCTCGTGCTGGACTATCGTCAATCAGAACAAAGCCTATACAAACAATATTAAGCTAACAAGCACTAGATAGAAGTATTTAAAGCTAACTTGCTATAGATTAAACCGTACCTATCACAACGTCTGTCTGTTTAATGGCCTCCTGCTGGCCCAAATTATAGACTCTCGGTTGAGTCGGAGCATAGTAGGATGCGGTTGACTCCACCGCCTTTCCCTTTTCTTCATAGGTTACTCCATGTTTCCTCTCGGACTTAGGACGTCCGCTCCAACAGTCACGGGCAAAATGTCCTGTCTTCCAACAAGTAAAACAAGCACCCAGGGTTTGGTTGGTAGTTGCCCCCGAGGCACCCGAAGAAGGGGCTGGACCCGACGTCCGAGCCTTCTTATTCCACCTTCGAAAACCAGACTTTGAAGTCGGCACCGAACTCTGACTTCCTACCACTGGATTCCTTCTTTTTCTGAACATTCTTCGTGTCCTTTTCCAACGACCGGGCCGTGTTGACCAAGGTTAGGAAACCCTGCGCCATAGGCCCCGAAAGTAACAATCTCAAGTCATCTCTCAAGCCTTCATAGAATCGGTTCGTCTTGCGCTCCTCATCAACAAAGGTAGTGCTTGCATACTGACCTAGACGAGTAAACTCGTGGAGATAGTCATCCACGTTGCTTTCACCTTGCACAAGCTTTTGGAACTCATTTTCCCGTACTATCCTATGAGCTGAGGGGAGGTAGAGAGCTAAGAACAGTCTCGAAAATTCGTCCATTGAGACGTCCGTAAACTGCCTACCCCTCAGATGGTGTAGCTCCAAGCCTTCCCACCATAGCCTTGCATCACCGCCCAGCAAGAACGTCGCAATCGTGGTCTTTTGTCACTCTTCAGTCTCAGTAGCTATTAGCACTCTCTTAATTCTAGAGAGCCAATCATCTGCTTGAGTTGGGGTTCCCGTCCCCAAGAACACAGGAGGATTTAAGCCCATCACGTGCTTCAGCTGCTTCTCCGTTGCTCTCCTCGGCAACACCGACTCCAAAACCACTTGTTCCACCCTCCTTGGCTCTGCGGCTTGGAGCGGTACTTACCCACAGCAGGAGCAGGCTACTACACCTGCCTCGCAGGTTGTGCATTGATCATCGCAAACACATCCTCCGCTACAAATCGAATGGTCTCGGCTGAAAGAGGTGTTGCAGGCGCATCATTTGGTGCGCTGCTCGCCTTAGACACTGCCGTTCTGATGGCCCAGTACCACTCCTCGTCACCTTTAATCGTGCAAAACACCGATAAGCGACCAAACAACATTGCAAAAAGCAATTATAAGAACACGCAGGTTCCTCAAACATGTGTATTTTCATTCCTAAGTGGATATTCATGGGTTATTTTAATGTTATAACGATGACGCACACACATGTGCTCACAACCCCTTAAAGTGAATTTGTCCACAAATTCATTTAAACTTGACCGAAACTGGTAGTCTGATACCAAATTATAACACCCATATCCATCACATAGCATATAGCAGTAGGTCCGGCCGGGGCCCGACTCCATATAACATGGACAGACAGGTGGGCTACTCATTAAAACCAATCAACCAATCACAAAGTACTACACAGAGCATCTAGCGGAAGCAATTTATTAAGTTGCAAGAAATAAAGAACTCAGCCACAAGCATAAATGTCCACTACTTAAACCAACAGGAATGTACAATACACAAATACTGGCCTTATGGCCTTATAATAGTTTCTCAAATATTAGTGTCTTCCAAATCTCGGCACGCAGGCCGGTCACACATGAGGATACAAGAAAACACTCAAAAACTAGGCCTTTGAGGGCCGGCTCAGCAACTTGGGCTTTAGCATGCTATTTACCATTCGGCTCCGCAGCACCTGCAAGCAACAATCAACCGCACAGTGGCAAACAAAAGCAATGGTCAGCCATACTGACGAAATTATAAAGATTCCGCCCCCAAACTCGGGGCAGCAAAGCTTCTTCCCTGCACATGTTATCCTAGCAAGTAAAATAGAGAATAAATACAACATCACAGGTGCAGGATCACACGGCCACACACCCCGTCCTCTCACGGCACTAACTCGGTGAACCCGGTCATAACCGTGGTCTCACCACCATCCCTTGGATGGCAAATCTTGTGAGCATTTTTATTCTTTATGGTCTAAGCCTAAGACTCGCACGACCATGCCAATGGCAAGTCCCTTTTTCAGGTATCTAACACCAAACCACATAGCCCGGTTCCGCATCAACTTGCTCGTTGCTCACACCGCTAGTCACTTTAAGACGTACGCGCGGGCCAAGCTTCTCCTGGATCCCAAATTTGATCCCTGAGGAAATAACCCCCAGCTGTCGGATCTCAAAACAAGGAAGCGAACAGCTGCTATTTAGCCCGAAAATCCAAAAACTGGGCCGAACACGGGTTACGATACGGGCATGTCCAAGGCCATGTCACCCATTCGCCGTCAAAACCGTCACAGCCCAAAAAGAACACGGCACTCGACACGCCCGTGTCACCAAGTACACGCCCGTGTAGCTGGGCGTGTTCCTCCAATGACACAGGTCCAAAAAAACCAGAGCACGACACGGCCATGTGACATGCCCATGTCACATGTTGTGTGATAGACACGCCCTGAGACATGCCCGTGTCCCAGGCTGTGTAGCTTCCTTAGCATAATATGCCAAACGACCCAAGCAGGACACGGGCATTCGACACGCCCGTGTCGAATTTTTTGGGTAAATGGTCGTCGGGGGGGGGTGAACACGCCCTGGGACACGCCCGTATCCCGGGCTGTGTCACCTCTACCAAATCCCGAATTTGGCTTAAAACGCCACCTGTCACCCTTTTGAGTTTCGGGGCATTACACATAGACTAGAACCTAAAGATTAGTACCCCTAGCTCTAGCCTTAGTATAATGTAGATAGCAACGTGATGCGATTTTTCACTGCATTCCTCTCGTGATAGCATGTTGAATTATTGAGATAAACTATGTAATGAATGTTAACTCTACTTGATGTTTGTCTTCCGATGCTACACGTACACATATCATTGTTCTATCCAATGCTTCCATGTAAAAGAATTGAACTTCCACGACACTATATGTCTATAGCACGTAAGTTCTAGCACACTATTCCTATTCATGACATGTACACTAGTCCTCTGTATTAATTCTATAACTCTTTTAATATTGTACTCTAAATCATTATGTGCTTCGCTCACCTATGTTGTCCAATTCTTTTTAACTCTAATACCTGATTTAAACTATTTTTGTGTACTGCACTCATCGATTTGACATCTATGTTTAATCCTCTCTGAATTTGTTTTTTGATTCACCCCTATTTTTTTCGCATGTTTGTTTTTTTTGGTCTCGCCGACCCCCTTTTCGATAATATCAAAGGGGGAGAATTGATTGGTAAGGATTAATAAATTGGTCAGAGTCATGAGATATGGAAGATTACATGTAGGGGGAGTTTATTACGTTGTGTGCACGTAGATTGGGGGGAGCGCGTAGAGCACGCATATAGGGGGAGAACGTGTGTAAGGGAAGCTATATGCAACCTGAAACCTGACTTCATATTTTCTAACATTTATCTCTTTTATGCGCTCTATCATGGATCTTATTGTTATATCTCATGAACGGGATTTGATATTATCAGAAGGGGGAGTTTGTTGGAACTGACGGTTCACATATCCTTAGTTTGATAATATCAATTCTCATGTTATATTTGATCACATCTTGTGTCTAGTGGAGTGTGCAGGTTTACAGGTCCAAGAAATACAAGGAGCTCTACTCTAGAACCTACCGTCAAGCGTTAGTAGCTACCGACGGGCAATAGCTTTAATAAAATGGACATGGCTCTCGAGTTATTACCGTGCCGTGCTAGTACTACCGCTCGCGCTAGCCAGAGGACTTATTTCGGCAAAACGCTTGGGAAGCTACCGCCAGGCGATAGTAGTATACCACGTTGTGCTGGCCCACTCAATGATCGTCGAGACGGATTGATAAAGACGTCTGGCCTATCGTGCGACGTTACCTTCCTACCGCATGGCATTACCTTTCTACCGCGTCGTGCTAGAATTGGAAAAAGGAAAATATTCATTTTGAAAATTTTTCTAAATTTGCAGGACAGCTGTCACATCAAGCACGTGAACCTACCATCGGGCGCTAGCCTTACCGCCGGCGGTAGCCTATTTTTAAAAAGACGTATAAAAGGAGTCTCTTTTTTTGGATTCCTAACAAAGATGAAAAGAGACTCAGTTCTATGATTCCTAGGGTTCCATCGCCTCTCTGTGGTTCGTCCTACCATCTTCATCGAAGGAAAGGAAACCGCCTCCCTCTCTTTCGCGCACGAAGAACTCAAGCGAGCCAAGGATTACAACGACTATGAAGAGTCTGCTGGTTGCGAGCACATGAAGATCTCAAGCACTGGTCGTGGATCGCTCAATGGAGTAATCATCACGAGGGAGATTCAATCTTAAATCTCTTAAACTTTTTGTTGGGTCCATTGTTCCCAATGACCCTAATTTGTGAGAAGTCAAACTGGTCAATGACACACACACATGAACTGTATTTGATGTGCATTTGAGGTTTTGAGTACAGGTTGTCCATATCACATTGATTGGACATGTGGACACAATAAGTGGTTGATGGACATAGCAAAAATCGACTAAGTTTACAGGCATTAAGTGGAGCAAGCTCACTCAACGCCAGAGGTATGGATTCTATTTTGCATTATAGAAATTTGCCTAAGTCCACAGGCTTTGAGTGAGGACAGCTCACTCAACGCCATATAACATATAGCGTTGAGTCTATCTCAGCCTAACTGGCAGATAGCCAAAAATGTAGCTAAGTCCATAGGCGTTGAGTGTAGTGTACTCACTCAATGCCATACAGTAAAAAGGCTGTGAGTCATCCTGAGTCAGTCTAAGCCTAGAGAAATTGGCTGAAAATGTGGCTAAGTCCACACGCATTGAGTGTTGTCTACTCACTCAATTCCATACAGCTTAGCGTTGAGTTTTGTTGTGTCAGTCCACTCCACAAAAAAGTTGGGCAAAAGTTTTACCAAGTCCACATGCGTTGAGTCTAGCTTACTCACTAAATGCCAGATAACAGAAAAATTCGGTTAAGTAGTTTGGTGTTGAGTGGAGCATATTCTCTCAACGCCAAGACGTGGAAATATTTGCAAAGGCAAATAGCGTTGAGTGAGGCAAGATCACTCAACGCTCTAAACGCTCTCAACGCCTTGTAGCAGAAATTTGGCTAAGTCCAAAAGCATGGACTGCTTGACTTTCGTCGAGCTCAGCTTCGTCGAACTGAGCTCAGCGTTCGTCGAACTGAGCCAAATTACTCAGTTTAGCCTGGAGTTCATCGAACTCAGTTAAGCCTTTCGTCAAACTAAGTCCACAGTTCGTCGAACTGAACTTATACTTTAGTCGAGGTGAGCTCGACGTTCGTTGAACGGAACTCAGCTTTGGTTGAGCTCAATACTTAGAATTTTGTTTAAGTGTTGTGGCGTTAAGTGATACCTACTCACTCAACGCCTTTAGTTCTAATGATTGAATTTTGTCGAAGTCCAGAGATAATGTGTCATATTGACGTCAGCAATGTCAAGTTGTCAACCAAAATTCAAATAGTACATAATTGTTGCCTGAGATGTTGGCGGTCAGCAATCATCTTCTGCACTTTCAAAGGAATATTTCCATCATAAAGTGATGGGGCCCACACACAGCAAGGAGCCATTAAATCAAGATTAAATGGAAAGCATGCGCTGGATGGCTTAATCTCAGCCATCAATACTAGTGGTGGGACCCACAGCTCAATTGGCCTACAGAGTATAAAAGGGAGCAAATCGGCCAGAGCAATCAATAGAATCAATTCCTTGTCTAGGTTTTCTGAAAACGAGAAGAAGGGCGGGCGAACATCATCTTCTTCCTTGCCATTTTCGTCGAGCCTGAAGAATTTGTTCTGCACAGAGAACCTTGCTAGGAAGGATATAGTTGGAGCAATTACCATCTATAACAGTAGGATCGGAATTCATTCTGAGGTTCCGGATCTACAAGATTCTGCAGAGGGAAGGTTAGTTGTTTGAAGAAAGAATCTACTACCTACCTATTATCTTCAACAGCAATTGGTTAGACTGATATTTGCTTAGTCTAGGAAGTAGGAGACACAGTGATCTTGCTCTGGTGTCTAATCATCTCATTCTTTATTTCTTCTTGTGTAAAGATTCTTGGTGAATCTGGAGTTGTAAGCCTATATTAAAAAGGCTAAGGTCTTTGTGACCTATGTTTGGCTTTGTGCCTGGTGAAAGGTCTTTGTGACCTGTGTTTAGCTTTTTGTCGGGTGAAAGGTCTTTGTGACCTGTGTTTGGCTTTGTGTCGGGTGAAAGGTATTTGTGACCAGGGGTTTGTTTAGTGCCTAATTGTTAGGTCTATGTGACCTGTGTGGTCCTACAGGATATGTGTTATAAGCTATTAAGTAGCTGAGTTTTGGATAGAGAGTGGAATCTAACACATAATTAGATAGGAATAGAGGGACAGTGGATGTACCCAAGATTGGGGAACCACTATAAAATTGTTGTGTCATTTGTGAATGTTCTTGAAAGCTGATAATTAACCAAATCACAGGCACAGAAAGCAGAAAATAAGTTAGAAAACTTAAATAGAGACAAAAACCTATTCACCCCCCCCCCCCCCTCTTGGTGTTTAGTTAACCTTGAAAACAAGACTTTCAAGTGATATCAGAGGGAGGTTACTCTTTAAAGTCTTAATAGTCTGAGTAGATCTCCAAGGTTAGCAAGAAGTTTGTCTCCATGAGTTCAAGAATGACCAATAGGGAGCTGAGTGTTGTGAGACTTCCAATTTGTAGGAAGGAAGATTTTGGCATTTGGAAAGCAAGGGTGAGGCAGTTCATGGAAGTTGCTAACCCTAGAATGTACATTATAGTTAAAGAAGGACCATTCATCCCAATAAAGGTCTCTGCACTGGATGCTAATGTCAAGACCCCCAAGACATATGATGAGATAACCAAGGATGAGTTGGCTCTGGCCTCAATAGACAAGAGGGCAAAGAACATCATCATGGGTGTTGTTGATGATTCTACACTTCATTACTTGATCCATTGAAAAATAGCAAAGAAAATGTGGGAAACTCTAGTGATCTACATGGAGGGGATAAATGAAGTTAGAGATGATAGGAAGTTCATGCTCAACCAAGAGTATGAGGCTTTCAGACAATCCAAGGGGGACAATATAACCACCTGTTAAGAAAAGTTCTTTAGGATTGTGAATGAGTTTAAGACTTATGGAAGAGTGTTTAGTCACTATGAACTGAATGTTAAGTTCCTTAGATCTCTTTCTAGAGAGTGGGACACAAAAATCTGTGCGATTAGAGAAGTGGAAAAGCAGGGTGACAATGTTCCTCACATAATCTTTGGGAAGCTTTTGTCATATGAGATGCAGTTGGCAGCAAGGAAGGAAGAGGAGAATAACAACAAGTCTCAGGCAAGAGACAAATCTGTAGCTTTTAAAACTGAAGGCATTAGCAAAAGCAGAAGAAAGTCTCCCTCTCCACCAAGGAGAGATGTTGAATCTGATTCTGGAAGATCAGAGGGAAGTGTATCAGACTGCCAATGGTCTGATGAAGATTTTGCTGCCTTCACTAGGCAATTCCAGAAGTTCTTGAAGAAGAAGCACTGGAGAGGCAGGCCTTCCACCTCCTCTCATCCCAAGGATGACTACTATAAGGGCAGAAGAAAATCCTCTAAGGAGGATAGGTATGGTTCCAAAACTGGTAAATAGGTTTCCTCTAACATAACTTGTTATCATTGCAGAAAACTTGGGCATATGATAGCTAACTGCCCAGTCAAAAGGAAGGAACACTGTGAGAAAAAAGACCACCAACAAAAAGGCAAGAAGGAGACATTTCTCATTGCTAAAAAGCAAAGAAGTTGGACTGACTCCTCCTCATCTGAGTCGGAAGAAGAAGAAGAAGCCTATATTGGGTTGTACTCAACTGAAGAAGGAACTGTAGAAGCAAACTACATCAAAAGGCTGGCAGCTTTAGAATAAGAAGCTGAAAAGATTCATCCTACTATCAGGATTGAAGACAGGGCCCCTCTATCACAATCTGATAATGATTCAGAGGTGGATTCTAAAGATGACAGCTATTGTCTTGGGCTGATGGCTAAGTCAGATGAAGAAACCAGCCAGGATCAGTGTGGTCCAAGCAAGGTAAATTTTGTTACCATCTCTGCATGTTCAGATTATGAATCAGTTCCAGATTCGTGTGCCTCTTCATCAAGTGATGATGATGGCTCGAAATCTGAGGGAGACATCAATCAATTGATTGATAAATATGGTGAACTTCTGCAGGCTCTAAAGAAGAGCAAGCTCCTGGCCAAATAGCAGGCTCAGGAAATTGTCTCTTTAAAGCTTGCTGCTTCAGAATCAGCAAAATTATTGGATCTAAAGATGCAGGAAGTTAGCAAACTTAAGAATGTGACAATCATTCAGATGAGCACCTTAACCTTCAAGAATAATCATAAAAGGAATCTTGAAGGAAAGCTCCAAAAGGAGAGGGAACAAGGGGCTAGCTACTCCAAGCCTAGCACAGGGTTTCCCTTAATAGACTCATTCTCCTCCCAAAGGGAAAGAAAGGGTTGGGATTCAAGGGAAGGATAAGAGCTGTTAATCCCAAGGGAAAGGGCAAAGCTCAAGTGGAGCCACTAGCCTCTAAGCCTCCTATAAAATTTGTTAGAGTGCAATATCCTTCCAATAACAAAGACCATGAGAGTCTTTATGGTCACTAAAATCATGTTAGACCATCTTGTGTGAACAAAGATGTTCCACAACATGGTGGTAGTAACAGCAAAGGTGCAAGTGCCTATGAGAAAATACAAATGGCCCATCCTGGACCATTTGTGTTTGGTGCAACAGCCCCTTTAGTCAAGGGTAAAGATGCTGACTGTTCTCAAATTCCTCCAACCTACTCTAAGACAAAGGGTAAGGCTGTCAGTAGACCTGACCTGGGCATCTCTGAGGCCATCAAGAGTACGCTTCCTGAAAAGAAAGTTGTTGCTAGAAGGGCTCAAGATATCCCAAGCACTTCTACGGCCAGACCAACCACTTGTCATATTAGAGCTGGAAAACCATGGAACAGGACTGCTGCTACTCCTTCTAGACCCAAAGCTGTTGTTAACACAACCACTAGAGCTTCTCCAAAAAGAAGGTACAACATCCATGAGTGTTGGTGTTGTGGCAAGGTAGGCCATTTTATTGTTGATTGCTGGCACAAACATAGTGTGCATAGAGCAAATGTTAGCTTGCCTGTTAGAAAAGCTACAGGTAGACATAATTATCTTTAGTCTAACATGCACCAAGGACCCAATAAAAATTGGGGTCCTAAGGTTAACTGATGTGTGTTTTGCTGGTTAGTCCAAGTGCCCATACCCCTATATGGTACTTGGAAAGTTGATGTTCCAGGCACATGACTGGAACAAGGAGTATGCTGAAGGATTATGCTTCAGTAAGGAATGGACCAAAGGTTATCTTTTGTGGATCTGAAAAAGGAGTGACTAGAGGTTATGGTAAGATCTCTAATGATATAGTCACCATCACTAGAGTAGCCTATATGGAAGGGTTGAAACACAACCTGATAAGCATTAGCCAACTCTATGGTCTTGGTTATGACATAGTATTCCATAAGGATGAGTGCCAAATTAGGAGGTTAAGTGGCCAAGAGAGCATCTTAATAGGCACTAGGAGTGGAAATGTGTACTGTTTAGATTTCCTATGCTCTAGAAAAGACACACCTGTATGCCTTGTTGCAGATGAGAAAGTCTCTTTCTGTATCCAGTTGCACAAGAGGCTAGCCCATCTAAATTATTGGACCATAGGCAAGCTATTTAGCAATAAGCTATTTAGGAATGGGCCTAAGTCTATATGCACTAAGGAGGGTATCTGCTCTGCATGCCAAAAGGGTTAACAGACAAAGACCTCCTTCAAGAGCATTGGCACCAATGACTCAGTGAGGTGCTTATACCTCCTGCATATGGATCTGTTTGGTCTTATACCACTTCAAAGTCTAGGTAGGAAAGTCTACACCCTTGTGGTTGTTGATGACTTTTCCAGATTTGTCTGGGTGTTCATTCTAAGGAAGAAATCTAAAACCCCTGAGTCTTTCAGACATTTGTCAAGGAAATTCAGAATGAATTCAACAGCACTATGGTCAAGATCGGAAGTGACCAGGGCACTGAGTTTCAGTCTGAGTGCATGACAAGGTTTGGTGAAGAGCTAGGGATTCATCAAGAATTTTCCTCTCCTAAAACACCCTAGCAAAATGGAATTGCTGAGAGGAAAAATAGGACTCTCATAGAGCCCGGTAGAACCTTACTAAGTGACTCATCCCACCCAGAATACTTCTGGGCTGAGGCAGTTAACACTGCATGCTATGTCCTTAATAGGGCTTCTATCACCAAGAGCCACAAGAAGACTCCCTATGAGATCTTGAAGGGCAGAAAACCAAACATGAGCTATTTCAGGATCTTTGGTTGTAAGTGTTATGTGCTCAACAATAGAAAAGTTTATTTAACTAAGTTTGCTGTCAAGTCCCATGAAGGGATCTTTGTTGGGTACAACACTTATAGTAAGGCATATATAATCTACAACTTAACTACCCAAGTTGTAGAAGAGTCAATGCATGTTGTTTTTGATGAATCCAACATGGTTAACTGTGAGCTGCCAAGCTCCTCCTCTTATAGTATTGCAGGTACAAAGTAGATGATGAACAAGTTGACCATCAAGGAAGCTACCCCCACATTTCAAGAAAATGATGATGGACTGTCTACTCCAAGAGAAGGGGATAACATACCTGAAGAAAATGAAGACCAGCTAGCTGAAAACCCTGAAGATCAGCAAGCTGCAACTATATTACCTCTAGCTATAAGGCATCTAAGGGACCATCTTGTACACCAATTCATTGGTGATGTAAATCATGGAGTCAATACCAGAAGCAGGGGCATGAATATAGCTCTCTACTCAAGCTTCCTGTCTCAAGAAGAGCCAAAGAAGTTTGAAGAAGCAATCAAGGACCAGTTCTTGATTGGAGCAATGCAAGAAGAACTGAACAAATTTAAGAGATGTAAGGTCTGGAAGTTGGTCCCCAGACCACAAGGACAAAATGTCATAGGGACTAAGTGGATCTATAGGAACAAGTTGGATCAATATGGCATTATTGTCAAGAATAAGACTAGACTGGTGGCTAAAGGCTACAGGCAAGAAGAAGACATAGACTTTGACCAGACCTTTCCCTAGTAGGCAGATTGGAAGCCATAAGGATCTTCCTTGCATTTGTTTCCCATCAGGGATTCAGAGTCTACCATATGGATGTCAAGTCAGCATTCCTGAATGGGGACCTAAAAGAGGAAGTATATGTGAATCAGCCACCAGGTTTTGTAGATCCTAACTCTCCCAAATTTGTTTTTAAGCTTAGGAAAGTTTTATATGGGCTAAAGCAAGCCCCTAGGGCTTGGTATGAAACCTTGACCAGCTTCCTAATTGAGAACAAATTCTCAAGGGGGGAGATAGACAAGACTCTATTCCTAAGGGAATCAAAGAGCAAGCTTATCCTAGTTCAGATATATATTGATGACATTATCTTTGGATCTACTGATGACAACCTTTGTAGGAAGTTTGCTAAACTTATGCAAGGGAATTTTTAAATGAGCAGCATGGGTGAGCTCAAGTTCTTCTTGGGACTCCAAGTAAGACAGACTGATGATGGCTTATCCATATCCCAGTTCAAGTTCACCAGGGAGCTAATCAAAAAGTATGGTATGGAGAATGCCTCTACCATGTGAACTTCCATGGGATCAAGTATTCCAATAGGCAAAGTTGAGATAGGGAAACCTGTTGATGAGTCTTTGTATAGAGGGATAATTGGATCCCTTCTATACCTGACTGTTAGTAGGCCTGACATCATGTATGTCACATGTGTCTGTGCTGGGTATCAGGCCTGTCCTAAAGAATCTCATTACTCAACTACAAAGAGAATCTTAAGGTATCTTAAGGGCACACCAGATCTTGGCCTATGGTACCCTAGAAATAGGGATTTTGATCTAATTGGATTTTCAGATGCTGATTTTGCAGGTTGCAAAGAAGACAGGAAAAGCACTACTGGAACCTGTTAGTTCTTAGGAAGAAGGCTAGTTCCTTGGAGCAATAAGAAGCAAACTAGTGTGGCTATATCCACTGCTGAGTAATAATATATATCAGCAGGCAGCTGTTGTGCTCATCTGTTGTGGATCCAACATCAGCTCCAGGATTACAACCTTTAGGTAAGTAGAACTCCTCTCTACTGTGATTCTACAAGTGCTATTTTTATTGCTAGAAATCCTGTCTCACATAACAGGACTAAGCATATAGTAATAAGATATCATTTTATTATGGAGTATATAGAGAAGGAAGACATCAGTCTAGAGTTTGTCCCCACAAACAAGCAAGTGGCTGATATCTTCACTAAGACATTAGATGAAGAAAACGTTCAACACCCTCAAATTTGAGTTGGGTATGTTGAACTTGGCATAGCTTCAGGCACTCGCTTTTGCATTTTTTTTGGTGCAGTTATTGTTCCTCTTGCTGGACATATAGAATCTCAAGTAGTATCAGTTCACTGATGCTTCTACTGAGGGGGAGTAAGTTACTCTAGAGAGAAGAGAGAAGGTCAGCCAATAGAAGGTCCATCACCCATCTGCCTATTCTGCAGAAGTCAAAAAGGGGGAGAGAATAGAGAAGGTCCTAGCAAGGGGGAGTCATAGCAAGTGGGAGAGTTGGCAAAGGGGAATGAAAGACATGTGGCACTCAAGTAAACCTTGCAGTAAAACAGGGGGAGTAAGTGATGCTCATCATACAGGAAATGAGGTATATTTACTTATAGCTTATCAGAATTTCAGTAGTTATTTTGCTGTATAGGTTGTGTGTATCATTGACCAAGGAAAGAAAACTTTTTTTATAAAGGTTGATAAGGGTTTTGACTTCTTCAAATATGGGGAGATTGTTGGGTCCATTGTTCCCAATGTCCCTAATTTGTGAGAAGTCAAACTGGTCATTGACACACACATCAACTATATTTGATGTGCCTTTGAGTTTTTGAGTGCAGGTTGTCCATATCACATTGATTGGACATGTGGACACAATAAGTGATTGCTAGACATAACAAAAATTGACTAAGTTCACAGGCATTGAGTGGAGCAAGCTCACTCAACACCAGAGGTATGGATTCTCTTTTGCATTGTAGAAATTTGCCTAAGTCCACAGATGTTTAGTGAGGACAGCTCACTCAATGCCATATAATATATAGCGTTGAGTCTATCTCAGCCTAACTAACAGATAGCCAAAATGTGGCCAAGTCCACAGGCGTTGAGTGTAGTGTACTCACTCAACGCCATACAGTAAAAAGGCTGTGAGTCAGGCTGAGTCAGTCTAAGCCTAGAGAAATTGGCTGAAAATGTGGCTAAGTCCACAGGTGTTGAGTGTGGTCTACTCACTCAATGCCATACATCTTTACCGTTGAGTGTTGATGTTCCAGTCAACTCCACAGAAAAGTTGGGTAAAATTTTGACCAAGCCCATAGGCGTTGAGTGTAGCTTACTCACTCAACGCTAGATAACATAAAAATTATGTTAAGTAGTTTGGCGTTGAGTGGAGTTTACTCTCTCAACGCCAATACGCGGAAATATTTGCTAAGGCAAATAGCGTTGAGTGAGGCAAGCTCACTCAACAATCTCAATGCTCTCAATGCCTTGTAGCAGAAATTTTGCCTAAGTTTAAAAGCGTGGTCTGCTTGACTTTTGTCGAGCTCACCATCGTCGAACTGAGCTCAGCGTTCATCGAACTGAGCCAAATTACTCAGTTTAGTCTGGAGTTCGTCGAACTAAATCCAGCCTTTTATCAAATTAATTCCACAGTTCATCGAACTGAACTTATACTTTCGTCAAGCTGAACTTGACGTTCATTTAACGGAGCTCAGCTTTCGTCGAGCTCAATACTTAAAATTTTGTCTAAGTGTTGTGACGTTGAGTGATACCTACTCACTCAACGTCTTTGGTTCTGATGATTGAATTTTGTCTAAGTCCAGAGATGCTGAGTCATGCTAACGTCAGCAAAGTCAAGGTGTCAACCAAAATTCAAATAGTGTGGAATTGCTGCCTGAGATGTTGGCGGCCAGATTTCATCATCTTCTGCACTTTCCAAGGAATATTTCCATCATAAAGTGCTGGGGCCCACACACAGCAAGGAGCCGTTAAATCAAGATTAAATGGATAGCATGCGTTGGATAGCTTAATCTCAGCCATCAATCCTGGTGGTGGGACCCACTGCTCAATTGGCCTTTAGAGTATAAAAGGGAGCAAATCGGCCAGAGCAATCAATGGAATTGATTCCTTGTCTAGGTTTTCTGAAAATAAGAAGAAGGGCGGGTGAACATCATCTTCTTCCTCGCCATTTTCGTCGAGCAATTACCATCTACAACAGCAGGATTGGAATTCATTCTGAGGTCGCAGATCTACAAGATTCTGCAAAGGAAGGTTAGTTGTTTGATGAAATAATCTACTGCCTACCTATTGTCTTTAACAGAATTTGGTTGGATTGATATCTGCTCAGTCCAGGAAGAAGGAGACACAGAGATCTTGCTCAGGTGTTTAATAATCTCATTATTTACTTCTTCTTGTGTAGAGATTCTTGGTGAATTTGGAATTGTAAGCCTATATTATAAAGGCTAAGGTCTTTATGACATGTGTTTGGCTTTGTGTCGGGTGAAAGGTCTTTGTGACCTGTGTTTCACTATGTGTCGGGTGAAAGGTCTTTGTGACCTGTGTTTGGCTTTGTATCGGGTGAAAGTTCTTTTTGACCTTGGGTTGGCTTAGTGCCTAATTGTTAGGTCTGTGTGACCTACGTGGTCTTGCGGGATCTGTGATGTAAGCTATTAAGTAGCTGAGTTTTGGAGGGAGAGACGAATCTAACACACTGTTAGATAGTCGTAGAGGGACCGTAGATGTACCCAAGATTGGGGAACCACTATAAAATAAAGCTGATAATTAACCTAATCATAGGCACAGAAATCAGAAAACAAGTTAGAAAACTTAAATAGAAACAAAAACCTATTCACCCCCCCCCCCCTCTAGGTGTTTAGCTAACCTTGAAAACAAGACTTTCACTTTTGTTGTATTCTTTGCTTTTCACTATATTCTTGTAGTGAGGGAAATCGACCAGGGAAGGTCATCGGAATCCGAGGAGGATTCCGTGAGAAATCGTCCCGGGAAAGGGACGTCTAGATTTGGTGATCTAACGGGGCTCTAATACCCTTCCTTGTATGGAGGTGAAGAGCAGGCTCGATGAACTTTCTTGGAGGGAAAGGTAAAGAGCCAACCAGTCTGGGAGCAGGTCAGTATAGAAAACCAAAAGTCTTTCTTCATTCACCACCTCCGATCTCGGGCATCACGGAGATTGAGTTTTTGTAATCTTGTAAAACACATTTTGATTTAGTTTGAATAAAATCTTTTACTATTCTTTATTATGCGTATAACATCGTGGGTGTTAGCCGGTGGATCTCTAAAGGGTGAGTACATCTCCAAGGAGAAATTTGCTCAGGAAAATGAGGTATGTGACCTACTGCCATGCATTAGCTAGCTAACGTCCCGTGGTAGCTTCCAGAACTTTATTTACTGGGCTAATATAATTCGAATTTCTAATAATCGTCATAAACCTTAGTCACCCCCCCCCCCCACTCTAAGGTTGGCCACTAGATCAAACCACCCTTTGACTGTTTCTTCTCTGTTATGGATTCGATTTGTATATCAAGTTTTGGGACGAAACTTCTTTTTAGGGGGAGTGGTTGTAACACCCCTGAATTCTCTACAATTATTTTAATTCCTTTAGTGGCGTAATTATGACGTAAGGGCATTACGATGACGCATAGTTAATGGTACGCCGTCGTTAGTGCGAGATTTTGTTTGTTGGGGTGGATCGGCTAGTTTTTAGACTCATCAAAATTAGAGTTTTGACTTGGAAAATTAAAGTAATTAATTTAAAGCGTGCTTGTGAAGTTTCGTTGCGATCCTCGCTTAATTGAGATCTCAATAAATTTTATAAGGATTATTATCGTTTTAACTTCTGGGAATTTTTAACCCAAGTTTGATTTGTCAGATCCAAATTTTGACTTTGTCATTGGATTTGTAGCACCGACATTTAGCTTTGGTGTGAATTTCATCGAAAACCAAGGAAATTTGGTCACTCTCGTCATTTGAGTTTTTTTCTAGTTATTATATTAATAATATAATATTATATATATATACTTAATAAAACCCTATTCATCATATTCCCCAAGTCGTTGGTCCGAAGAGCGGAGAGTAGGGAATGATGCAGACATCGCTAAGCCTTCCCGTCGCCGCCCATCGGAGCTCCATTGCACGAAACTGTCGACGGAGCATAGATCCGGAAAGCTCTCGCCTAGATCTTCGCGTGCATGGTAAGACTTTACCGTTTCTTAGATTTTTGGACGTTAGGGTAATTGACCTTATCCCTTGTTTTGCCCCGAAAAGTTTCAGAGATCGTAGGCGAGAAGTTCTTGTGGCCAGCCGATCCATGAAGCAGAGCGCTTGAGAGGCCCTTTTTCAGGAGATTTTGAGGCAAGTGGTTATTCCTCCCCTCTTGCTTGTTATTTTATTCTCATTGTCTCTTTCCTTCCTTCATAGAATGTACGAATAGGTTAGGGTTAGTATTCGTCGAATCGAAGCAAGTGTAGGAATCGGTCAAAGTCAATTCGTAGAGTGATTCATCGAGTGTTCATGAGAGGTTGAGTCAGTTCGTCGAGTGATTCATCGAGTGATTCATCGAGTAATTCATTGAGTTATTCCTCGAGTGATTCATCTGGTGATTCGTTTAGTTTTCATGAGAGGCTGAGTCAGTTCGTTGAGTGATTTGTCGAGTGATTTGTTGAGTGATTCGTCGAGTGATTCATCGACTGATTCATCGACTGATTCGACGAGTTATTCGACGAGTGATTCAGCGAGTGATTAGATGAGTGATTCGTCGAGTGATTCGTCGAGTGATTCGTCGAGTGATTCGTCGAGTGTTTCGTCGAGTGTTTTTGGGAGATTAAAGATTTTTGTCGAGAGAACCTGGAAATTCGTTGAGTATCATTGGGTATTAGTTGAATTCACCAATGAAAGTCCACCTAGTGCCAACTAGCTTCACCTATGGGGGGAATAGGTGTCTTGCAGCGTATTTGCGGAATTAAAATTGTACCTGCACAAGAAAACAAAACAACACAGCACAGACAGGACACAAGCAATTTATAGTGGTTCCCCGATTTGGGTACGTCCACTTTCCCCCTTCGACCTATCTCCCAACCAGGGACGACTCGGTCACTTCACCAACAGGATTGAAATCCAATCCTTGCACTATCAGAAGGAACCCTTCCACACGTAGGAGTCAACACTCCCACAACACGGGTTGCACCCAACCCTACAACTAGGAACCAAATGTTCCTTTACAATGAAAAAGAAATTGGAGTGTATAAGAAATACAAACAACTTGAAGATCTAGGTGTCCCTTTTCGTTAGACTACTTGCTCTTGTAGGCAACGAAAAGTCCACAACCCTTGATCTTTCTTGGAGAAAATCTCCCCGAGACCGGCGGCGGCAAAGGGCGGCGGCAAGGCTCTCGGTGTTGGCGGCGGAAACTGAAAACAGCAGCGATGCTCTGGAGATTCAATCTTCTTAGCGAAGTCGGCAAGGTCTTCCAACGGTCACACTAGGATCGATCGTCTCGATCGATTCGGACGGGGATGGATTTCCCTATCTAAAATCAAGAGACAAAAGATCTCTGGTTAGACGCGTGAGACGCTGTGCAAGACTTGGCTTCTATCACCGGGGATCTGGAGGAGATCGAGATCAGCTACGGTGACCACTGCACGAGCGGCGGCGACGGAGGCGGTGCAGGTTCGCGATTTTAGGGTTAGTCGGCGGCTTGGCTTTTGTTTTCTGTATTCATTAACCACTGTACACAAATACCTATGTATTTATACAATAGGTCATGGAGATGACCGTTGTGGGCCCCACCAAAGCCAAGACCAAAGTCCGGTTCAAATAGTTGCAGGTAACATGGACCGGTCTAGGAATTCGGAAAAATCGCCCAAGGCAAAATCGGCGAGAATCGTAGGTGATTCTCGACGAATCGGCGAGAATCACTTACGATTCTCGCCGAATTCTACTTGGCGAATTCTGGCTACACAGGTTATAGAGGCCGGGGAGAATCGGCGGGAATCACATTTGATTCTCGCCGAATCGTCGAGAATGCAAAGTCATTCTCGACAAATCGGCGAGAATCACTTAGTGATTCTCGACGATTCTGCCTTGGGGAATTTTCTGACTGCGTCGAGACAGCCGGCCCAACCCGGCGAGAATCATCTAGTGATTCTCGACCACTCGTCGAGAATCACTAGTGATTCTCGACGAATCGGCGAGAATCACTTAGTGATTCTCGACGATTTACACTTTAGACGATTCTCGTCTTTCAACCCGTGAGCTGGTCTTTGGCCCATCCTTGCTCCTTGTCTGCTCATGATCTTTCATGACCATGTGCTTGGAAATAAGTACACTCCAATAGAGAGAGTACACGTAAGCCAACACACTGATCTGCTCAACGAGGGATTACGTTGCACAGACCCGTGTATATTGACCTACTGCACCCTGACATTGGTGTGTACTTAGCAATGAATAGCTGCAAGCACAATTAGAAGAAATTCATCAAATACATAGTGAATTCACCTTAGCTTGTTCAGGGGCTTCTTCAAATCAGGTACATTGTGGATACAATACCCAACAATCTCCCCCTATTTGAAGAAGCCTAAACCCTACAAGCTAAGGTGAATACAACGGCTTGGAAGAACAGAACTTAAAATAAAAGGTTGAAATTCCATACCGTTATCTTTAGAGCTTGTGGCGCTATCACCTTAGCACCTTAGCCGAGAGGGTAATGGTAATCTCCCCCTTTTCAGCTTCTGCAAATCGGGGACTGAAGCATGAGACACCATGCTCCCCCTCAGTTCTTGTACATTTGCTTTCACTAAATTCCTAGCAGAGGCTCCCCCTAGATGCATGAGCCTTGAGCTTCTGTAGTCTTCATTCCTCGTAGTTTAGCATCCCCAATTCAGTTTTGAACATACTGAACTTGGCCTCGTCAAGGGGCTTTGTGAAAATGTCTGCAATCTGCTTGTCAGTGGGAATATAGCAGAGAGAGATGTCCTTATTCTCCACGTGCTCCTGAATGAAATGGTAACGCACTTCAATATGCTTCGTTCTGCTGTGCGATACCGGATTGTTGGCAATAGCAATTGTATTGGAGGAGTCGCAGTACATCGGTACTTCCTTGAACTGGAGATCATAGTCGGCTAACTGGTTTTTTATCCATAGGAGTTGTGCGCAACAGCTGCCAGCCGAGATGTACTCAAACTCTGCAGTGGAGGTTGCTACACAATTCTGCTTCTTGCTGTTCCATGAAATAAGCCTTCTTCCCAGGAATTGACACGTCCCGGAAGTGCTTTTCCTGTCATCCCTACTCCCTGCAAAATCAGCATCTGAAAAACCTATTAGCTCGACATCATTATTTCTCGGGTACCACAAGCTAAGATTGGGGGTACCTTTAAGGTATCTTAGAATTCGCTTTGCAGCGACATAGTGAAATTCCTTAGTGTTCACCTTATATCTGGCACAGACACATGTGGAGAACATGATATCCGGTCTACTGGCAGTAAGGTAGAGCAGGGATCCAATGATGCTTCGGTATTTGGTTTCATCGAAAGGTTTACCTTTCTCATCCTTATCCAGAGACATAGTGGATCCCATTGGAGTCCTCATAGAGGTTGCATTCTCCATTCCAAATTTCTTGAGGAGTTCAATTGTGAACTTCGTTTGAGAGATGAAGATTCCATCCTCAGACTGTTTCACTTGAAGTCCCAAGAAATACTTTAGCTCTCCCATACTGCTCATTTCAAACTTTCCTTGCATAAGTTTAGAGAACTTTTTGCAAAGATTGTTGTCCGTTGAGCCGAATATAATGTCATCGACATAGATTTGCACCAGCAAGATCTTGCCTTTGACTTCCCTAAGAAACAATGTCTTATCTATTTTTCCTCTAGAGAACTTGTTCTCAAGAAGAAAACTAGACAAGGTCTCATACCAAGCTCGAGGAGCTTGCTTTAAACCATATAGAGCTTTATTAAGAAAATATACATGATTAGGATAAGTAGGATTGACAAAACCTGGGGGTTGAGCAACGTATACTTCCTCTTTCAGGTCTCCGTTCAAGAAGGCTGATTTCACATCCATTTGATAGACAGTGAATCCTTTGTGCGAAGCATATGCCAGGAACAATCTGATGGCCTCGATCATTGCCACTGGTGCAAAGGTCTGGTCGAAGTCAATCCCCTCCTCCTGTCGGTAACCTTGAGCCACTAGCCTGGCCTTGTTCTTTATGATGACACCATGTTCATCCAGTTTGTTTCTGAAGATCCACTTGGTGCCAATCACATTCTGCTTTTGTGGTCTCGGAACCAGCGTCCAAACGTTGCATCGTTCGAATTGATGCAATTCATCTTGCATGGCCAAAATCCATGCAGCATCTTTGTTCGCCTCGTCGAACTTTTTTGGCTCAACCTGTGACAGGAAGCTAAGATGCAAAATCTCATTAATGGTACCTCTTCGAGTTCTGACCCCGTCACGAGGATCTCCGATGATCTGATCTCTAGGATGATCCCTCACGTGTCTGAGCTCAAGAAGTCTGGCGTCAGGAGCTTCGACTACTTCTTGGGCATCTCCTTCTTCTAAAGGATTTGCTCCATTTTGATCTTCAACTTCTCCGATCGGCGTTGATGTGGAGACCTTGACGTATTTTGGAGTTGCATCTTTCTCGGGATCATCCAGTTGTAACTTTTCGAGTCTGGCACCTACATCTTCAGGAAGACAACTAGAAGTCTTGCAATTAAGCAAACTTCCTTCATTAAATACAATATTTATTGATTCCTCTACCACTAGGGTTTTCTTGATGAAAACTCTATAAGCCCGGCTATGGCTACTATACCCCATGAATATTCCTTTGAAGCATTTTTCACCAAACTTAGTACGAGGGTACTTCCCATTATTCAGTACATAACATTTGCAGCCAAAGATCCTCAGATAGGACATGGTTGGTTTCTTGCCTTTCAGTAGCTCATAAGGAGTCTTACGATGGCTCTTGTTGATCAACGCCCGGTTTTGTACATGACAAGCCGTATTGACAGCCTCGGCCCAGAAGTATTCTGGGAGAGAAGCGTCATTCAACATTATCGTGCACGCCTCAATGAGTGTTTTATTCCTCCTCTCCGCCACTCCATTTTGTTGAGGAGTGCGAGGGGAGGAGAACTCATGAAAGATACCAAGTTCTTCATAGAACTCTGTCATAGCCCCATACTCAAACTCTGTTCTGTGGTCACTTCTGATTTTGACCACTGAGCAGTTAAGTTCGTTCTGTATCTGCTTGACAAAACTGGTGAAGATGTCACACGTATCAGACTTGCGCTTTAAAAAGAACACCCACGTAAACCGAGAGTGATCATCTACAATCACTAGTGTATACGACTTCCCTCCTAATCTATGAACTTGCATAGGACCAAATAAGTCCATGTGCAGAAGATAAAGACATCTGGAGGAATCGTTGTCTGGGATGCCCTTAAAGGTAGCCCGAGTCTGCTTGCCCATCTGACATGCAGGACATGGACTATCTTTAATGCACTTAATAATGGGAGCATCCCTTACTAAGTCTTTGGAAAACAGCATATTAATTGTCTTGTAATTAATGTGTGCCAATCTCTTGTGTCATTGTTCACAAAGAGATGCATTGCCTTTTGCAACGAGGCATACTGGGGTAGAAGAATCTAAACTAAGAAAATCTAAACAGAAAATATTTTTGCTCCTAATGCCGGTTAATACTGTCTCCGAAGAGGCACATGATATTATCAGGAATTTATCCTTGCAGAACTTAACGTCATACCCTTTATCACATAACTGGCTTACGCTGATCAGGTTATGATTTAACCCTTCAACATAAGCTACGTCAGAGATAGAGAGTATACCGTTGGAAATCATACCATAACCTCTGGTGACTCCCCGATCAGATCCCCCAAATATGACTTTGGGTCCATTCTCGACTGGAGAGTACTCCCGCAGCAGGCTTCTTGTCCCGGTCATGTGACGGGAGCATCCACTGTCCAAATACCAAATAGGAGTTTTGTTGGCCTTTGGACATTCCTGTAAAACAAAATTAATTTGCCTTAGGAACCCAATCGTACTTGGGTCCTAGATTTTTCGTTAGCATACTCCCCCTCGGTTGGTTAGCCCTACGAGAGGTCGTCCTCGCATTGCCAACATGAGGAGTCTCGATATTCCTTGGATTAAACCAACAATCCATGGCAAAGTGACCAATTTTGCCACAGCACCAGCAGTCAAACCTATTATACCTCCTCTTGGGCGCCTGCTTCACCCTTGAAATGTGGGGTTCAGCCGGGGCCGAAGACCTGGAGGTGGAGGCATCATGATGACCACAGTCACATGACTTCTTCACCTCTTGGCTTTTCAGTGTAACAGGCTTGGCCTTAGGTGCCTGCTTCCTATTATGGCCGCTAGAGAATTGACCATAATTTCCCAAGTGGATTTCCTCATAAGGTGCCTTGAAGACACTCTCACCAAAGTTGCGGGGAAAAGTCCAACCATCATATCGGCTCTTCGGCTTTGCAACCGAGGGCCAGAAATGATGACCAAAGGTTGACTCAAAGTCATGTTGGTTGCAGGGAAAGCTAGGCTTTCTGAACTCAACAGGACTGTGTGGGGCCTTTCCTTTTTCAGCAGCAGAGGCCTTCTTGGAGGCCTTATTCTTTCTCTGTGGTTCCTGTTTCTCCTGGATGAGGAACCAGATACCCCTACATGCCCCAAGCCAGCTCCTTTGGCCTGAGCAGAGAAGGTATCAACTAATGGAAGAACAGTTTTTGGCATAGAGAAGCTCTTGACGATCTTTCTTTCTGCCGCAAGTAGTTCTTCCAACTTGTCGACTTCCTCCTGCTTAAGATCAAGGAGCTTAAGAGACTCTGAATGCTTTGAAGTCAGGTCCAAGTGCTCCTGTCGGAGGGAGATCAAACTGGTGATCTCTTCCCTCAGGGATACACTCTCACCTTTAAGGAATTTAACTTCCTTTTTCTCAGCCTTCAGTCTCTTTCGACATTCCACGAAAGTATTGAGCAGAAGCTCATACTTATTGAGGAGCTCAGCTTCACGGGCCGAAGGGCTATCCTCAGGGTCATCATCCTGAGACTCAGGATCAGAGTCAGAGTCGGAGAGAGGGGTGTGAGCTTTTACCTTCCCAGTAAATGGGGGGCAATCTCCTTCCAAGTCACAGCGACCTATTAGCCCAAAGTAGGCTTCCTCGTCATCGCTGGTGTCTGATGTGTCAGATTCACTCAGCGTCTTTGGCTTCTTCGCGATGTAACTCCTCTCCTTCTTCTTGTCTTTTGAGGACCTGTGCTCCTCTCCCTTTCCCTTTTCCCTCTTGCCATGATGGCAGTCGGCCACGACGTGTCCTGGCTTGTTGCAACCAAAGCAAATAATGTCAGATGAGCGGTGTTTGTTCGATTTGGAAACATACCTGTCAGAAGAATAGTTCTTCTTCTGATCCCTTGAAGAGGAGCCGTTTCTCTTTCTCTGATTCCTCAGCTTGAGGAACTTCTTGAATTCCCGTGTGATAAGGGATAAGTCTTCCTCAGACAATTCTGAGCCGGAGGAGCTTGGCTCAGAGTCTTCCTCTTCATCCTTCTTCCACGCACGGGAAGATGCAGCATCCTTGCCCTTTCTGGAATGAATGGCTTTTAGGGCCACGGTCTTTTCTTTGGTTGCGGCTTTCTCTGCTTCCTCTTCAGCCTTCCTTGTGTTCAACTGAAGATCATAGGACATGAGCTTCCCAAACAGAATCTGAGGGTCGGTTTCCGCAAGTCTGCCAAACTCGCGGATGGCGCAGATCTTTGTGTCCCATTCCTTAGTGAGGGACCTAAGGAACTTATCATTGAGTTCACCGTCAGTGAACACTCTTCCATATCCTTTGAGTGCATTGACGATCTTGAGGAAGTTTTCGAAGGTAACTCCGATCTCCTCCTTTGGCCCTTGTTTGAAGGCCTCATATTTTTGATTGAGGAGGGATCTCTGATCATCCCTCACTTCATCTGTGCCCTCCATTAGGACAATCAGACAGTTCCATAGATCCTTGGCCGTCCTGTAGTTGCAGAATTTCTGCATCATCGAGTCATCAACTGCGCTTACCAGGATGTTCTGTGCTTTCTTGTCGAGTCCGAACAGCACCATTTCGTCCTTGTCCATTTCCGAAAGTTTCTTGGGCACTTTCTTGGTAGGATCAATGGTGGAGGCCTTAGTGGGAATGTAAGGTCCCTCCTCCACTATCATGAAGGGCCGGGGGTCGACTGCTTCCATGTAGAATCTGATTCTTTCCTTCCAGATAGGAAAGTTCAGTCTGGTGCACACTGGGATTTTGCCGGAGTGCTTGAGTCCGTCCATGGAAGATATCGGTCTTCTTCTTGACACTGGTGGCAGGATTTTACTCAAGGTGTGAACCTTTTTGATGAGCAACCTCCCTCTGATACCACTTGAAAGTCCACCTAGTGCCAACTAGCTTCACCTATGGGGGGGGGAATAGGTGTCTTGCAGCGTATTTGCGGAATTAAAATTGTACCTGCACAAGAAAACAAAACAACACAGCACAGACAGGACACAAGCAATTTATAGTGGTTTCCCGATTTGGGTACGTCCACTTTCCCCCTTCGACCTATCTCCTAACCAGGGACGACTCAGTCACTTCACCAACAGGATTGAAATCCAATCCTTGCACTATCGGAAGGAACCCTTCCACACGTAGGAGTCAACACTCCCACAACACGGGTTGCACCCAACCCTACAACTAGGAACCAAATGTTCCTTTATAATGAAAAAGAAATTGGAGTGTACAAGAAATACAAACAACTTGAAGATCTAGGTGTCCCTTTTCGTTAGACTACTTGCTCTTGTAGGCAACCAAAAGTCCACAACCCTTGATCTTTCTTGGAGAAAATCTCCCCGAGACCGGCGGCGGCAAAGGGCGGCGGCAAGGCTCTTGGTGTTGGCGGCGGCAACTGAAAACAGCAGCGATGCTCTGGAGATTCAATCTTCTTAGCGAAGTCGGCAAGGTCTTCCAACGGTCACACTAGGATCGATCGTCTCGATCGATTCGGACGGGGATGGATTTCCCTATCTCAAATCAAGAGACAAAAGATCTCTGGTTAGACGCGTGAGACGCTGTGCAAGACTTGGCTTCTATCACCGGGGATCTGGAGGAGATCGAGATCAGCTACGGTGACCACTATACGAGCGGCGGCGACGGAGGCGGAGCAGGTTCGCGATTTTAGGGTTAGTCGGCGGCTCGGCTTTTGTTTTCTGTATTCGTTAACCACTGTACACAAATACCTGTGTATTTATACAAAGGTGGTTTATATATTGGACATTCCTGGTTAGAGTTCAAATTATAACTTAAAGCTTCCGCTAGAATGCTCTGAGGTAGGATTCGTGTTTGGTTTGGTATTATCCTGTGACCTCACCGTCTGTTTGTGGCATATAGTGTGGGGCCCCGGCCGGACCTTCTACTATACATCATTTAACGGATGGGGTCGTTACAGTGGGCCCCACCAAAGCCAAGACCAAAGTCCGATTCAAATAGCTGCAGGTAACATAGACCGGTCCAGGAATTCGGAAAAATCGCCCAAGGCAAAATCGGCGAGAATCATAGGTGATTCTCGACGAATCGGCGAGAATCACTTACGATTCTCGCCGAATTCTACTTGGTGAATTCTGGCTGCACAGGTTATAGAGGCCGGGGAGAATCGGCGGGAATCACATTTGATTCTCGCCGAATCGTCGAGAATGCAAAGTCATTCTCGACGAATCGGCGAGAATCACTTAGTGATTCTCGACGATTCTGCCTTGGATAATTTTCTGACTGCGTCGAGACAGCCGGCCCAACCCGGCGAGAATCATCTAGTGATTCTCGACGACTCGTCGAGAATCACTAGTGATTCTCGACGAATCGGCGAGAATCACTTAGTGATTTTCGACGATTTACACTTAGACGAGTCTCGTCTTTCAACCCGTGAGCTGGTCTTTGGCCTATCCTTGCTCCTTGTCTGCTCATGATCTTTCATGACCCTGTGCTTGGAAATAAGTACACTTCAATAGAGAGAGTACACGTAAGCCAACACACTGATCTGCTCAACGAGGGATTACGTTGCACAGACCCGTGTATATTGACCTACTGCACCCTGACATTGGTGTGTACTTAGCAATGAATAGCTGCAAGCACAACTAGAAGAAATTCATCAAATACATAGTGAATTCACCTTAGCTTGTTCAGGGGCTTCTTCAAATCAGGTACATTGTGGATACAATACCCAACAACCAAGTCCAATTCGTCGAGTATATTTGTGGAACCATGTCCAATTCATCGAGTGTATCCGTGGAACCAAGTCAAATTTGTCGAGTATATCTGTGGAGCTAAGTATTTTTCGTCGAGTGGACCGTGAATTTGTCGATTGTTTTCGACGAATTTTCGTGGACTTAGGATATTTCCATCGGGAACTTACCATGAATTCATCGAGTCTAACCTTAATCCTCGAGTCATTTCGTTGAGTATCAACGATGAACTGGTGTGGACTTAGACCTTTTTCGACGATTGACCTTCCTATTCGACAAGTGATTTCGACGAATCTGTGTGAACTTTGTAAATTCATCGAGTATACCTTAGAGAAATTTTTTTGTTTTTCTTCCCTTTGCGTCGTTGTGGAAATCCAATGATGAGTTTTGGGTTTTTCTTTCGTTATAAGTACTTTTGGAAGTTTATTTGTGACCTTGGGTTGGCAGTGGATAAAGGACCACCACCTTAGTGGCGGCTTGAGAATCATTACACCTGGTGGGTTTTTATGGACTATTGGTTTGTGTTGTTTAGATCGACACCGCCACAGTGCCCTTTTGGGTTGTTTTATCTAATGGTTTGTATTAGACAAGTGGCCACTGCCTTAGTACCATGTTTCTTTCACCGTTATTAATGATTCATGGCTTTTTAACTGATTAGTCTTTTTGTATATATACATATGAAAGTGATGATAGATACAACTCTAGAGGGGGGGGTGAATAGAGTATTCAAAAGTTAGAACACCCAACTCAACTCCCTTAGAGTTAATTTGCGGAATTAGTTTATAGATATTGATAACCCTAGAGCCTAACACAAAGTGTAGTGCGCAAGAGAGAGCTAACTATAATTACAGTTAAGCTTGGGATCCTATCACAGCAACTAGCAATCCTAGTTAATTCTACTCATAGCCACAGTACAATGAATTAAATAAACAGCACAGACGACACAAGAAATTTTCTAGTGGTTCCCTCTAAATAGGTACGTCCACTCTTCTACCACCCTGGTAGGAATCCACTACAGGTTTTTTGTTCAGGTGCCCTGCCACCAACTGATCTGCTTCAGGTAGATCAAGTAGACCCTTTGAGCTTTTGATCAGGAGCTCAATATCCAACACAGGTTTTTGATCAGGTGCCCTGCAACCAATGGTTCACTTTTGAAGGGAGTAATAACCCTTTGTACAGGAGGTTGAGAGAGTTAAGGCTTCTTCTCTATTATTAAACAGATTAGAGAAGCTAGTGGATTGCACAGAGCTAGATAGCTCTAAAGAATCAAGGCTCCCCCTAGCTTAGAGAATATCCAGGAAGGAGTCTTGCTTCAGGGTGCAGGAACTCTTCTGAACTAAGACAAAGAATTGTCTTGAGGTTCTGAAGGAGAAGCTTGAAGAGGATTCTGAATGTTCTTCTTCAAACAGCTTCCTTTCTTCTTCTTCTTCTAAAGGCCTCTGAGTGAAAGTCTTCCTGTAAGCAGGATGAACTCAGGATGAAGAAGAATGCAGAAGAAGCTTTGATCTTCTCAGTTGAATATGAAATTCTGAGAGCTGTAGAACTTTCTTGCTCTCTCTCTTTTTCTATACTGCTGAGTGTATGTGTTGTATATCAGTTCTATCTTGTAAGTAAGTTCTTCTTTCAAAAGAAGCTCTTTTTATATGAGCCTTTGCAACAGCTTTAATTTGAGTTTGAATCTTTGTCTTCTTCTGGCATCAGCAATCTGGGCTGCAAAAAGCATAAAGCAAAAAAACAAATCCTGCAGGCAGACATACTATAAGAGGATAAAGCTTTCTAAGAAGCTGCATAACCAATCAGATAAGAAGGGTGCAGGAAAAATGTCACATCAGAAAGAACTCTTTACAGCCAGAGAATACTTTCTGAGTCTAACGGCTTTAAAGGACAGCCTGGCAGATAAAGCAGAAAATGTATTTCAACTAATAAGACAAAATACTTTGTCAGAAAAAAAAGTTGGCTCATGCATAAGGAATGGAGCAGAGATTGCATGGAAATAATATCACAAATTTACAGAAATAATATCCCAAATAAATATGAAATAAATCATAAAATATAAGAGGACAAAATTATTAAAGACATACAGCAAAACGTCGAACGACTCTCGGAGATCGTTGAACGAAGCATAGAGATCGTCGACCTATCAGACAGATAGTCGAACGATACAGATAGTCGAACTACCCAAGCAGATAGTCGAACTACCACAGCAGATAGTCGAACTATCAGGACAGATAGTCGAGCTATCAGATAGTCGACCTATCAAGACAGATAGTCGAACTATCAAGCAAGACAGATAGTCGACCTATCAAACAGATAGTCGAACTATCAAAGAAAACAGATAGTCGACCTATCAAACAGATAGTCGAACTATCAAAGAAAACAGATAGTCGACCTATCAAACAGATAGTCGAACTATCAAAGAAAATAGATAGTCGACCTATCAAACAGATAGTCGAACTATCAAAGAAAACAGATAGTCGACCTATCAAACAGATAGTCGAACTATCAAAGAAAACAGATAGTCGACCTATCAAACAGATAGTCGAACTATCAAAGAAAACAGATAGACGACCTATCAAACAGATAGTCGAACTATAAGATAGTTGAACTATCCAAGCAGATAGTCGAACTATCAAGCAACACAGATAGTCGACCTATCAAACAGATATTCGAACTATCAGATAGTTGAACTATCCAAGCAGATAGTTGAACTATCAAGAAATCTGTCTGGTCAAAAGACGTCGAGCGGGGTTCGACGATCAGCGAGGCAGATTCCACAGAACGTCGAGCTACCAAGAGTTGAACTAACTCAGAGATAGACGATCTACTGACAGACAAATGTCGACCAACTGATAGACGATCGTCGAACATTCGATAGACGATAGTCAAGCGGCGTTCGACCATTGTCGAACAAAAAACAACTTAACCAAATTTTCATCTGGAAAAGTGACAACTCTAAACTAGAGCAAACTAACTAAACAACCAACCTTTAACCATAGATAAATCTTGGGTCAAGAGACAGAAAGAGAGGACTAAACTCAAATCAAAACTAGGGTACCAACAACATATTTTAGTAAGCGTACTCTTATAGATATTAATGAAGTATAGCTTTATATCGCATTTGGTGAAACTTTGCATATTTAACCCCTTTGAATTCTTCATTGCTTACTGTAGTTTGATTAAGGTGTTGTGGTTTGACAGCTTATCTGTTTGGGTTGGTAACCCTCTTGATGGGTATAACTATTTGATTATGATCTTTGCTGCAACTTGTATTTACTTTTGCTGAGGCATTCTTTTCTTTGAATGCCTCAGGTCCGGAGCAGTAGCATTCTGAGCAGCTAGAGTCGGAGGTCTCAGGTCTTCTGCAGTAATAGCAGTGGTTCTTCCCTCACCTCTGTGTGGTTTTTTGGTTGTTCTTATTTTTTGTTCAGACATACACTTGTTCTGTGGGTTGGTGTCCGGTTGTTGACGCCCACAGGGAATTATTGTAGATGCTAGACAATTTGCTAGCTGTTATTCTATTTTATAGCTGGTTTGTTGTACCAACTTGCTCTCTGGGAAGGATTTATGCTAAAATTGCATGTTAGTTACTTTCAATATATAAAAGGATCAATATTTTTATCTCATGCTCATAACATCTTTTTAAATAAAATGTCACTCTATTTTAACGAACGTAAAAACTCTTTTACTACTTATGTTAAATCTAGAGGTGTGCATATCATGAATTTTCCTATTGGATCTTCATACTTCTATAGGATAATAAATAAAATAAACCAAGTATTTTCCGTTGCGTATATGTATATTTTCACTCGTGGACTAGTTGATTCATTGACCTAAGGGATACGACCATTAAAACTTAAACTCAAACAATACTTTCATCATAACAAACTTGAGAATTTCATGAGAATTGTTAGGAGTAGGTTCTTTTCTGAGCGTCTGCAGTTGTCCCTTGCATAGTGTGGCTTCATAGCGCGTATTATCTGTTACTCTGATAAATTATTTAATGCTGAGAAAATACGGGTTGTGACATCTCCAAAGCAAGACTCTTAGGTGAGAACTACAAGACCTAACATCAAGCCTAAGTAATATGAAACAAAGTACCTTGCTCTCGCGTTGTAGGCCATATTGTCCCCACGCTGCAGGGCACCTCACTTCCGCATTGTATAGCATCTCACTCCCACGCTGCAGGGAACCTCTCTCCCATATTATAGGGCATGTTTCCCCCACGCTACAGGGCACCCCGCTCCCGTGTTGCATAACATATTTAACCCACGCTGCATTGTACCTCTCTCCTACATTGTAGCATATCTCACTCCTACGTTGTAGGTCACATCGCTTCCCCATTACAGGGCATATTACCCCCATGCTGCCGGGCACCCCGCTCCCATGTTGAAGAGCATCTCAATCCCACGCTGCAATGCACTTCACTCCCGCATTGTAAGGTGATGGCCGCGGAACAGAGACCTACTGTGGTTGGATCGAAATGGTCAGATTCCGCAGTCCGGTTAGAAGATCGAGTTTTCTAACGAGAGGAGGCAAGCGCACCTATCGCAAGTAGTACTCGGTATTCGGGAAAATACCGAGGTCGTATTATTCTCGGGGATGCGTTGATTATATCTACTCTTCCAGGAACACTATTATCTTACTAACAGTAAGGTGGGATTTTTTTAGTTTAATTAAAACGGAAAGAAAGAAAGTAGAATTTTGCTAAGTTAGTTCGATGACGGGTTAACGCTCGGCATCGAATCGGATTAAGACTAAAATAATTCTTAACAATTATTAAACTTTGTTTTTAATTTAATAAAAGGCACTTGGCCGTGGGGGTTCCAAAAATATGAGCGCACTTATCTCTAGGAATATTGCTCACCTAAACATTAAGACTATTCGACCGATCGTTAGACCGACGAAGGATTCCTCTTAATGTCCGCTTTACGCTAAGAACCCTGCTATTGGGTGGGGAACCCAATCCGGCAGAACTACGTTTCTCCTCTTTCGAGGGGGCGTACGCAGTTCTCTTTACCCAAGGGGGATCGGTCCATACGTGCAGCCTCTCGGCGTCGCGTATGGATAACGGAAATAGAGCCCACACATCGATTATGTGGTCCTATGCGTTGTTAACCCGGGGTAAACCTTAAGTCCTTAAATTAAAATAAAAATAAAGTTTTTTAATTATTTCAAATCATTTTTTATGTCCCAATGCTCTTCGATGCCGAAGGCTAAAAGAGATTAGCCACTCATCGGTATGGGTATGGCTTTATGTTTTTAGGTGAAGCGTGAGTGTTAAATTAAGCACTGAACAATTATAAGAGAAAACACGAAAAATAGGACAATTAGATAAATTGAAGGCTAATTGATGCAGGCACTCACGTACACTTCAAAACCATAAAGAAAATTAAATAAAGCAAATCCTACTCAAATGAGTAGGCGGAAATAAATGCACACACGCACACACTCTTCTTAATTGAAGAAAGCGATAAATAAAGCGGTAAAATTATCTCCTACACGCACGCACTCTACATAATTGAGAAAGCGATAAAATTGCAAGTCCCGGCTCAAATGAATGGGCGGGAGTAAATTTATCTCATACACGCACGCACTCTACTTGAAAGTAAAACACACACACGCACTCTTCAGAAATGAAAACACACGCACCCACACAAAGTTTTCCTACTCAAGTGATTAGGAAGAAAATGAAAGCAGTAAAAAGACAGGTCCCACTCAAACGAGTGGGCGGGAAATGAAAGCAGAGCGCCATTTAACTCTTAACGAGTAGGCGGAAATAAATGCATACGCACACACGCACTCTACAGGAGTTGAAATAAAGCAGTAAAACCTAACTCATACACGCACACACACTTGCAAAAATAAGAAAAACAAAGTGCTCAGAAAATTAAAACGACTGTATTTCTACCGCTAGAATGTGGTAGAAATGCATAAAAAGTGAAAATAAAAATTAACCGGAGCGGAAAGTTTTGCAAATAAACGCAAAATGAAAGTACTCGAATAATTAATACAACTGCATTTCTACCGCTAGAATGCGGTAGAAATGCATAAAAAGATGAAATAAAAATTAAAGGGACTAAAAGTTTTACGAATAAAAAGCTAAAATGAAGTGAGCGAAAAATTATAACGACTACATTTTTATTCATAAGTTTTTATAAAACCTCCAAAAAAGTGAGAATAAAACTAAAAAAGAACGAGAAGTTTTACATTCCTAAGAGCCTAAGTTAAAGAAAATAAAAACAAACACTTTCAGGTGAGTTTTTATAAAACCTATATGAATGAAAATGATAAAGAAGAAAAAGCTAAAGTTAAAAAGTGCGGAAAATGAAAACTAGACGGACGGCACAACGGTTAGAAATGCCGATAAATCCTAAATCTAACTAAGTTATGAAAGCTAAAAAGATGAAAACATAAAAGAAACACAAAAAGGGAACGAAAAAATTACTTAAGAAGGGCGCTTCCAATTGAACATTTCAACTTTGCAAGATAGAAAATCTACCATTTTATTGAATAAAAAGGCTATTACATGAAAAAGCTAAAACAAACAACCTAATACAAACTAAGAAAGATAGGGAGAAATTCTCCTTACATAGCTTAGAAGCCAAACGGGCAGCACCTCCCCTAAGTAAGATGGACCAAAAAAGTGGACAGAATAAGCTTCCTGGAAGCTCTTATTTATAGACAAAATTTCGGGTTGGTCACGCCCGTGACTAGGGCGTGACAGGGGGGCGTGTTGACAATATTCAAGAGCTGATCGGGTGACTTGACTGGAAAGTTGACTTCGGCTGAAAATGTGGCGATCACGCCCTAGGTCACGGGCGTGACATGTGTCAGTCACGGGCGTGACTGGGGCGTGACTGGGGCGTGTCGGGGAGGTCGATCTGGGCGCAGTCCGGCCGCAAAGTCGTGCACGTCACGTCGGGCCAGGTGGCAAGGTCACGCCCGTGTCACACCTTGACACGGGCGTGTCGAAGGGCGTGTCGAGCTGGGTTTGATGATCGCCGATCGTCGAGCTGGCACCTGTGGTCGGCGATCGTCGAGGGCATGACACGGGCGTGTCGGTCATGTGACATGGGCGTGTCAGTCAACATTTTGACTTTTTTTGGAATTTTTCTGGAAATTTTCTGCAATAAAAATAAAGTTAGAAATAATATTTTCAAAAATAAACAATTTATTGGATAAAACAGATAAAAAAAGACAAAAAACAAACAAAATTGACTTAAGTAAAATACGAAAATATAGGTATATTTACAACTCATCAAACACCCCCATACTTAAGCTTTTGTTATTCCAGAGCAAAAGTTTGAGGTGAACTTATAAGGAATAATGAAAAACCCTAAGTTCTGCTACCGCTAAATTAATTATAAGAAAGATCAAATAAAAATATACGGGGTATAAGAGTTAAGTCCTAAAATTATTTTGATGATTTAAACAGGGCAAAAGTTTTGGCCAAAAGACTTCTTGATGTAATCAAATAGAAAGCAATAATTGTATAGGTTAGATTAACAGAAAATAGTTTGGAGTTATACGAACTTTAGCTTATAGGAGTGTTATCGAAAATAATGCAATTTACGAATTATGCTCTCAAAAAGATTTTTGAATTAATTCTAGAGTCATGAAATTGGCTAAGGGGGGTTGATGTTGGTTTATGAAGATGCTTGGATTTTGAGGCGAGGTTATTTTTTTCGAACCTCCATTTTTTTTGATTTGGATGTTAAAGGAAAACGAAATCTTATTTTCCTTAACATAAAAATTTTTTCTTCTTCATAAATAACCCAATGTATATGTGTTGGAGTAATGAATTTTATCCTCTTACTCCGTAACGTATAATCTTTTAATTTATTGGGTGCCTATGTTTACAGAATGAAATCTTATTCCCATTGACATAAGATCTTTTTGAGGAAATATTTTTATCATACCGAGTAGGTTATAATAGGTAAGAAGAGAAAAGAGAACTAGATTTTTAATTAAAAATAATTGAGAGCAACCTTTATAAATTGTACGTTCAAATTTTTCAGAAAGCTAAAAGCAAGCATAATTGAATTCTATAGTCGTTATTTTCTAACATGGTACACATGCTCCTATCTATGAAAAATTAGAAGTAGTGCCTAAAGCGAGTCCCCTATTTTTAACAAAGTATAATAAATTCTTTAAAACTTAACCCCGGCTATTTAGATTTTTCAATCTATAATTAACAAACGAATAGTGAACAAAGAATTGATCAAATTCGCATATAAATAAACTCAAAACGAAAGTTTTGGATAACAAGAAACTTAAGAATGAAATATTTGATTTATTTGTTTCAAAACTTACATAACAAAATTTTTTTGTTGTTTTTTGAAGTTATGCTCTTTTTTTGTATCTTTGTATTTATATCTTTAATATATACATACTAAAAAGAAAGAAAGAAGAAAAAAAAGCGAAAATAAAATTTTTTGGATTTTTAAGTTTTGTGAATTTTTTTTGTATTTTTAAATTTTGTGAATTTTTTTGTATTTTTAATGAAATTTTCATTCTATTTACAAAAATTTGGGAAAAAGAAAAAATATTTACAAGGATGAGAGGGAAAAAGGGAGAGGGGAAAGAGAAAGAATATTTACAAAAAGTATTTACAAAAATTATTTACAAAAATATTTACAAGAATATTTACAAAAATACAAACTAAGTAACCGCGAGATGACTCGTTATGTGGATGGCTCGATGAGCCGGATCTCGCGGACCGAGTTAAAAATAAGTCAAAGTTTCAAAAATGAAACTTCAAAAATTTTTACTTAAATTTTTTTTTGATTTTTTTGTGTTATATATATTTTTTTGTTGAAGTTTTGTTTTTTTAAAAAAAAAAAAAATTTGTTTTGTTTATTTTTTTTTTAAGTGAAAAAGAAAGTACGAAAATACGAAAACACCCCCATACTTAGATCCAACATTGTCCTCAATGTTGTATGCTAAGCATGAGGAACAAGACAGCAGGTATATGTACAAAAAAGGAAAAAGAGGGGGGCAGAAAACGTCCCTGATCCGCGCTCGGGGAAGCCCATTAGAAACCATGCATTTATTAGAAAAATAGAAAACATAATAAATAAAGACGTAAAAAAGATAGACGTGGGGTGCCTCCCAGGAGCGCTTTGTTTATAGTCGCGTAGCTTGACTATAGTGGCGGGTTTATAAGTCGAGGAGGGATATGGTTTCGCTATACTCGATCATACGGTCGCCCGCTATGTAAGTCTTTAATCGATGACAGTTTACTTTAAACGAGCCTTTTTCCGGGTGGGAGACGAGTACGGTCCCATATGAAAAAACTTCTTCAACTAAGAAGGGACCGGACCAACGGGATTTGAGTTTGTCAGGAAAAAGTTTAAGACGAGAATTATAAAGAAGGACTAGATCGCCCGGAGAAAAAATTTTGGGGGTTTTAATTTTTCGATCGTGATAAAACTTAGAACGCTCCTTATAGAACTTATTGTTCTCGTAAGCGTTCGCACGCCATTCATCGAGCTCGTTTAGTTGCAGTTTTCTATTCTGAGCGGCTAAGTTAGAGTCGAGGTTTAAGAGTTTTAATGCCCAAAGTGCGCGGTGCTCCAGTTCTATGGGTAAATGGCACGCTTTGCCATAGACTAATCGAAACGGGGTACAACCGGTAGCGGTTTTGTACGCCGTACGATACGCCCATAACGCGTCGTCGAGCTTAGCGGACCAATCTTTCCTATTAAGTGAAACGGTTTTTTCTAATATGCGTTTTATCTCTCGATTTACTACCTTAACTTGGCCACTTGTTTGCGGGTGGTAGGGGGTGGCAAGCTTGTGCGTGACTCCGTATTTAGCTAACGTCTTAGCCATTAGAGCGTTACAGAAATGCGTTCCCCTATCACTAACAATAGCGCGAGGCGTGCCGAAGCGAGAAAATAATTTTTTTAGAAATGTAACGACGACTCGCACATCGTTGGTGGGGAGAGCCTGCGCTTCCGCCCACCGTGATACGTAGTCGACCGCCACTAAAATATACATATTTTTATAAGAAGGAGGTAGGGGGCCAACAAAATCTTTGCCCCATAAATCGAAGACTTCGCATTCTAAAAACATATTTTGGGGCATCTCGTCGCGACGTGAGATGTTACCCGACCGCTGACAGCTATCTCATGCGCGCACAAAATTGTGCGCGTCTTTGAAGAGAGTGGGCCAAAAGTAGCCCGCCTCTAGCGCCTTCCTAGCGGTTCGGTTGGCTTGATAGTGCCCCCCGGCTGGACCCTCGTGGCAGTGCCTCAATATTTGTGTGCACTCCACTCCCGCGACGCATCTTCGAACCGCTTGGTCCGCGCAGATACGGAAAAGAAATGGGTCATCCCAAAAGAAATTTTTCAAGTCGGAAAAGAATTTCTTCTTTTGATGACTTGAAAAATCTTTTGGAAGTACCCGCGCGACTAAGTAGTTCGCAAAATCTGCGAACCAAGGCGAAGATGACGAAGACGAATGAATGGCGAGAAGGCGTTCCTCGGGGAATCTGTCATTTATTTCAGATTCGACGAGCGCTTCCGCACCCGGATTTTCTAAACGGGAGAGGTGGTCTGCCGCTAGATTCTCCGCGCCCTTCTTATCTCGGATCTCCAAGTCAAACTCTTGTAGGAGGAGAATCCATCAAAGAAGGCGGGGCTTCACGTCAGCTTTAGCTAATAGATATTTAAGGGCGGAGTGATCGGTAAAAACGATAGCTTTAGATAGCGTAAGGTACGAGCGAAACTTATCGAAAGCGAAAACGACGGCTAAGAGTTCCTTTTCCGTCGTCGTGTAATTCACTTGTGCGGAAGTGAGCGTCTTGCTAGCGTAATAAATAGGATGAAAATGTTTTTATACGCGTTGGCCAAGAACGGCGCCTAACGCAATATCACTAGCGTCGCACATGATTTCGAACGGAAGGGACCAATTAGGGGCCACTAGAATTGGAGAATTGATAAGTTTTTGTTTTATAAAATTAAAAGCAGACTCGCAATCGCTACTAAAGACAAAAGGTGATTCTTTTTCCAAGAGGTGAGTAAGCAGCTTTGTTATTTTTGAAAAATCTTGAATGAAGCGCCTATAAAAGCCCGCGTGGCCTAAGAAACTCCTAATGGATTTTATGTTTGTCGGCTGAGGAAGTTTCTCTATGATTTCAACTTTGGCCTTATCGACCTCTATCCCCTTAATTGAAATCTTATGGCCGAGGACCAAACCTCCTCGAACCATAAAGTTACACTTTTCCCAATTTAAAACAAGATTCGTGTCCTCGCATCGCTGGAGGACACGATCGAGATTACGAAGACAATCCGGGAATGAGCATCCGAATACAGAAAAGTCATCCATAAATATTTCCATAATATCTTCTACTAGCTCGCCAAAGATTGCTAGCATACATCTTTGGAATGTAGTCGGCGCATTGCAGAGGCCAAATGGCATTCTTCGATAGGCGAAGGTGCCAAAAGGGCAAGTAAAAGTTGTTTTCTCTTGGTCTTCGGGGGAAATAGGGATTTGGAAAAACCCCGATAAACCGTCGAGAAAACAATAAAAAGGATGACCGGAAAGACGCTCAAGAATTTGGTCAAGGAACGGTAGTGGAAAATGGTCCTTGCGGGTGGCATCATTAAGTTTGCGGTAATCAATGACCACCCGCCAACCCGTAACAGTATGAGTTAGGACGAGCTCATTGTGCTCATTCGCCACTACGGTTAGACCGCCCTTCTTGGGCACGACATGAATGGGACTAACCCATACACTATCAGAAATGGGATAAATAATCCCCGCATCTAATAATTTAATTATCTCAGCTTTCACGACGTCTTTCATGTTTGGGTTAAGACGCCGCTGCGGCTGAATGGTTTTGCGGCAATTATCGTTTAAGAAAATTTTGTGAGTGCAGAAAGAAGGGTTAATCCCCTTTAGGTCAGAAATTTGCCACGCAATTGCGTGGCGATGTTTAAGCAAAACCTCCAATAAATCAGAGGTCTCTGAATCGCTTAAATACGAAGAAATGATTACCGGGAGTGTATTATTTTTCCCCAAAAAGGCGTATTTTAGGGATTCGGGTAATGGTTTGAGTTCCAGGATGGGCGGTTCTTCTAGTGAGGTTTTAGTGCTAATGTCTTTTGAACCAATTGGTTCGAAAGGCATATTCGTAGACTCGTCCTCATCGCAATAAAAATTTTCGAGCGAAAAAATATTTTCGTTTAAAAATTCGGACTCGAAAACCGGAGAAGAACAATCTCCATAAAAAGAATCTAAAGAATAGCAGAAATCGTCGCTCGGCGACGAGTCTTCCATAGAGGAGTTAATAGAAAAAGTAACTTGGTCGTCTCCTACCCGAAGGAGAAGCTGACCATTACTTACATCAATTAACGCACGTGAGGTCGCGAGGAAAGGGCGACCAAGTATTATTGGTACGTTGGCGTCTTCCTCGATGTCCAAGATGACAAAGTCCACCGGGAAGGTGAACTTGTCTACTCGGACAAGGACATCCTCAACAACCCCGATGGGGAACCTAACCGAGCGATCCGCTAGTTGGATGCGCATATTGGTAGGAGCAGGAGTACCCAAACCTAAACGCAGGAAGAGCGAGAACGGCATCAAATTAATGCTCGCGCCTAAGTCTGCCAAGGCGTATTTTACTAATACATCGGCAAAAAGGCACGGGATGGAGAACCTTCCCGGGTCGTTTTGTTTTAAGGGCAATTTACTAGTAAGAGCCGCCGAGCAGACAGCGTTGAGAGATATATGCAAAATATCCTCGAGTTTGCGTTTATTAGAAAGTAGTTCTTTTAAAAATTTTGCATATTTAGGCATTTGTGAGATAGCCTCGCAAAAAGGAACATTAATATGAATTTGTTTAAGTAATAAAATAAATTTTTCATATTGCGCGTTTACTCACTCATTATCTAACTTATGCGGGTAGGGCAACGCCTTGTTTAAAATAGTTTTGTCGTTAAAAATCGGTAAGGGTTGCGTAATCGAAGAAGAGGGAAGAGGGGTCGGAGGTGAAATGTGTACCTGAGGATCGATCCGTTTTGGATCGACCACCTCCTTACCGCTACGGAGGGTTATAGCGTTGGCGGTTTCCCTTGGATTGGGCTCCGTGTTCCCTGGCAGTGCCCCTAGGGCGCGTTCTGACATAAGTCGCGCCAGCTGTCCAACCTAGAGTTCTAAATTTTTTAGTGATCTGGTGATGTTCCGGATATTGGACTCGTTGGACGCGACATAACGATTAAAATTTTCCTCCACCGGGGATGGCTTCATAGGAGGGGGAGGAGGAAACGTTGGCGCAAAAGGAGGGGGAGGGGGACGCTGCGCGTTGTTCGGGTTGCTCCAGGAGAAATTTGGATGGTTCCTCCAACCCGGATTATAGTGGCTACTATAAGGGTTGTTTTGAAATGAGGGACGCACCGGATTTCCCATGTAGTCCACGAATTCGTCGACTACGCAGACGTTGGATGGGGGGAGAAAACAAGGCGGAGTGGAGGAGGCAACAAACATCTCCGCCACCTGCTTAGTTAGCCTTTCCACTTGGAGGGCTAGCTGAGCAGTGGCATCCACTTCAAAAATGCCCGCCTGCTTAGGGCGTGCCCGCGGGACATTCCACTGGTAGGCGTTCACCGCCATTTCCTCGAAAAGGGCCTAGGCGGCCTCGGGGGTCTTATTGTTCAGAGTGCCCCGGCAGCCGCGTCAATCATTTGACGCGTCTGACTATTCAGTCCATTATAAAAAATTTGTACCTGCAACCACGTTGGCAGAGCGTGGTGCGGGCACCGGCGGATAAACTCCTTAAAGCGTTCCCAAGTCTCGTAAAGAGACTCGGAGTCGTTTTGGACGAACGAAGATATGTCCGCCCGCAGTCTTGCAGTTTTCGCGGGCGGAAAATACTTCGTAAGGAATTTCTCAGCCAATTCTGCCCAGGACGTGATGGATCCCCGCGGGAGGGAGAGTAACCACGCCTTAGCCTTGGACTTAAGAGAGAAGGGAAAAAGGCGCAAACGAATGGCGTCATCAGTGACGCCATTAATTTTAAAAGTATCGCAAATTTCAAGAAAATTAGACAAGTGATTATTGGGTTCCTCATCCGGCAGTCCGTCGAACTGCACGGCATTTTGGATCATTTGAATCACACTTGACTTAATTTCAAAATTATTGTTGGCCACAGCTGGCCGAACAATACTCGACCCCGTATCATCCAAGTTGGGCCGAGCGTAGTAAGACATAGTACGCTCGGCCGGTTGGGCATTATTCGGGTCGGCCATAGAAGAAGAAGAGGGTTCTCCGATAGATTCTGCGGGGTCTAAAAAGGGAATTCGACGGAGAGATCGGATACGCGCAAGAGAGCGGTCGATCTCGGGGTCGAATTCAAGATTTTCAGAACTCGAAGGTTGTCCACGGGTCATGCACCCAAAAAAAACGAAAGGGGGAAGGATTTTTTGTATAAAATTTTTTTATTTGAAAATAAAGTAAAATTAATAGAGTCCCGGATTCAATATAACAACCAGACTCCCCGGCAACGGCGCCAAAAACTTGATGGCCGTGGAACAGAGACCTACTGTGGTTGGTTCGAAATGGTCAGATTCCGCGGGCCGGTTAGAAGATCGAGTTTTCTAACGAGAGGAGGCAAGCGCACCTATCGCAAGTAGTACTCGGTATTCGGGAAAATACCGAGGTCGTATTATTCTCGGGGACGCGTTGATTATATCTACTCTTCTAGGAACACTATTATCTTACAAACAGTAAGGTGGGATTTTTTAGTTTAATTAAAACGGAAAGAAAGAAAGCAGAATTTTGCTAAGTTAGTTCGATGACGGGTTAACGCTCGGCATCGAATCGGATTAAGACTAAAATAATTCTTAACAATTATTAAACTTTGTTTTTAATTTAATAAAAGGCACTGGGCCATGGGGGTTCCAAAAATATGAGCGCACTTATCTCTAGGAATATTGCTCACCTAAACATTAAGACTATTCGACCGATCGTTAGACCGACGAAGGATTCCTCTTAATGCCCGCTTTACGCTAAGAACCCTGCTATTGGGTGGGGAACACAATCCGGCAGAACTACGTTTCTCCTCTTTCGAGGGGGCGTACGCAGTTCTCTTTACCCAAGGGGGATCGGTCCATACGTGCAGCCTCTCGGCGTCGCGTATGGATAACGGAAATAGAGCCCACACATCGATTATGTGGTCCTATGCGTCGTTAACCCGGGATAAACCTTAAGTCCTTAAATTAAAATAAAAATAAAGTTTTTTAATTATTTCAAATCATTTTTTATGTCCCAATGCTCTTCGATGCCGAAGGCTAAAAGAGATTAGCCACTCATCGGTATGGGGACGGCTTTATGTTTTTAGGTGAAGCGTGAGTGTTAAATTAAGCACTGAACAATTATAAGAGAAAACACGAAAAATAGGACAATTAGATAAATTGAAGGCTAATTGATGCAGGCACTCACGCACACTTCAAAACCATAAAGAAAATTAAATAAAGCAAACCCTACTCAAATGAGTAGGCGGAAATAAATGCACACACGCACACACTCTTCTTAATTGAAGAAAGCGATAAATAAAGCGGTAAAATTATCTCCTACACGCACGCACTCTACATAATTGAGAAAGCGATAAAATTGCAAGTCCCGGCTCAAATGAGTGGGCGGGAGTAAATTTATCTCATACACCCACGCACTCTACTTGAAAGTAAAACACACACACGCACTCTTCAAAAATGAAAACACACGCACACACACAAAGTTTTCCTACTCAAGTGAGTAGGAAGAAAATGAAAGCAGTAAAAAGACAGGTCCCACTCAAACGAGTGGGCCGGAAATAAAAGCAGAGCGCCATTTAACTCTTAACGAGTAGGCGGAAATAAATGCATACGCACACACGCACTCTACAGGAGTTGAAATAAAGCAGTAAAACCTAACTCATACACGCACACACGCTTGCAAAAATAAGAAAAACAAAGTGCTCAGAAAATTAAAATGACTGCATTTCTACCGCTAGAATGCGGTAGAAATGCATAAAAAGTGAAAATAAAAATTAACCGGAGCGGAAAGTTTTGCAAATAAACGCAAAATGAAAGTACTCGAAAAATTAATACAACTGCATTTCTACCGCTAGAATGCGGTAGAAATGCATAAAAAGATGAAATAAAAATTAAAGGGACTAAAAGTTTTACGAATAAAAAGCTAAAATGAAGTGAGCGAAAAATTATAACGACTACATTTTTATTCATAAGTTTTTATAAAACCTCCAAAAAAGTGAAAATAAAACTAAAAAGGAACGAGAAGTTTTACATTCCTAAGAGCCTAAGTTAAAGAAAATAAAAACGAACACTTTCAGGGGAGTTTTTATAAAACCTATATGAATGAAAATGATAAAGAAGAAAAAGCTAAAGTTAAAAAGTGCGGAAAATGAAAACTAGACGGACGGCACAACGGCTAGAAATGCCGATAAATCCTAAATCTAACTAAGTTATGAAAGCTAAAAAGATGAAAACATAAAAGAAACACAAAAAGGGAACGAAAAAATTACTTAAGAAGGGCGCTTCCAATTGAATATTTCAACTTTGCAAGATAGAAAATCTACCATTTTATTGAATAAAAAGGCTATTACATGAAAAAGCTAAAACAAACAACCTAATACAAACTAAGAAAGATAGGGAGAAATTCTCCTTACATAGCTTAGAAGCCAAACGGGCAGCACCTCCCCTAAGTAAGATGGACCAAAAAAGTGGACAGAATAAGCTTCCTGAAAGCTCTTATTTATAGACAAAATTTCGGGTTGGTCACGCCCGTGACTAGGGCGTGACAGGGGGGCGTGTCGACACTATTCATGAGCTGATCGGGTGACTTGACTGGAAAGTTGACTTCGGCTGAAAACGTGGCGGTCACGCCCTAGGTCACGGGCGTGACATATGTCAGTCACGGGCGTGACATGTGTCAGTCACGGGCGTGACTGGGGCGTGTTGGGGAGGTCGATCTGGGCGCAGTCCGGCCGCAAAGTCGCGCGCGTCACGTCGGGCCAGGTGGCAAGGTCACGCCCTTGTCACACCTTGACACGGGCGTGTCGAAGGGCGTGTCGAGCTGGGTTTGATGATTGTCGATCGTCGAGCTGGCACCTGTGGTCAGCGATTGTCGAGGGCATGACACGGGCGTGTCGGTCATGTGACACGGGCGTGTCAGTCAACATTTTGGCTTTTTTTGGAATTTTCTGGAAATTTTCTGCAATAAAAATAAAGCTAAGTTAGAAATAATATTTACAAAAATAAACAATTTATTGGATAAAACAGATAAAAAAGACAAAAAACAAACAAAATTGACTTAAGTAAAATACGAAAATATAGGTATATTTACAACTCATCATAAGGCATCTAGCTCTCACGATGAAGGGCACCTCACTCTCACGATGCAGGGCACCTCACTCCCGAGTTGCAGGACATTGCCCCTACGTTGTATGATACCTCTCTCCCACATTATAGGGAATCTCGCTCTCATACTGCGGAGAACCACAGTCTCACTTTATAGAGCATCTCGCTCTCATGTTGCTACACATTTATCTCCCGCTTTGTAGGGCATTTAGATAAAACTAACTACATGTTTTTTTGAGGAATGAACGGACAATGGACCTTTTCCCCTTCAATCAGACTAACCTTTAGTCCTCTTGAGGCCCGAACAAATAATAAATCTTTGCCCCTCCAACCGACCGGAACCCAAGTCCTCTTGAGGACCAAACGAATAAAGATCCTTAAATTCACCCCTCTAATCGGATGGACCCCAAGTCTTCATGAGTCTCAAATGAATAAAGGTTCTTCTCCACCTCTAATGGAACAAGCACCGAGTCTGTCTGAAGTATGCACGAACCCAGGTTCATTGCTGCATCCTAAAGAAAATGGACCTTGAGTCCTTTTACTCCTCAAGATAGGGTTGAACAAAAATCCTCCTCTGGATCCCTCCTCAGGACGGACCTCGAATATTTCTGCATTATCTAGTAAAAATGGACTCCAAGTCCATCCATGACGCTAAGGCAAAGGAAAAAAATATCCCCCATCAGTATGCTTAAGAAAGAAGTCCCCGACACTAACCCTCGGTGATAATTGCCAAAGATAGTGTGCGACGTATAAGGAATATAAAGCATAAGATACTTCAGGACAACCACAATGCACAAAAGCTCAAAACATGAGAATGTCTCTGTAAAATAGTGCAATGTCTACCAAATGCGCAAAAGTGCATTCTGGCGCTATGTAGCACCTACCACTACAAGAACAAAAGTAAGGCACAGTTTAGTAACTGCCAATATCCCCCGCCAAATATCAACTGCCAATATCCCCCTACTAATGTCAACTGCCAAATCATCACCGTGCGACCTGAGGGGTGTGGCAAGCTAAATCTGCCACACGAAAACTTGCATGCTCAAGAAATAGGAGCAACAATAGCAGTACCTAAACCAAAGATACAAAGTGTACGCACGACATGGATGCAATCAAGTACTCCTTCGGCATCAACACCATCTTTTAAGGCATCGCATATTCAAGGGACAAAACACCCATACATCCTTCCCACCACACAGAGCCCCTCACCAAGTGCAAGGCACAGTATAATGATGTGCTCATCCTATCATGACAGAACTATCCTCGTAACAGACATCTCGGGGCCCACTCAGCCATCTGGCACTGCTCCGCTCCAAGGCCCTAGGAATCTCTGTGTTTTGTAATCATGAAAGCTCGCATTGTTCTGACATCCTAAGGCATAGACGACATTAGCTGCATCGGCCCAAAAAGGCTCCGTGTTAACTTTTGATTAGAATGGAGACCAAGTCCTTTTATGTTTCCATGCAAGAACGAACACCAAGTCCGTTTACGTATTCTAGTAAGGAAGGACCCACGAGTCCTTCCATGACACACAAACAAGGGGAAGAACTTCCCTCCATGTCACTTTCAAGAATCCGCCGCCAGCTTTAACGCCTAGCAGCAACCGCTCAAGCTAACATGTAGTGTCATACTAGCAAAATTATACAATATGGAACGTAAAAATAAACACACTTACGCACCAACACAATGCACAAAGCACGAGGCAGGAGGACATTCTTGCAAAGAGATGCAAACACCCACAGGGCAATCATAGGAGATACGCGGGCAATTAACCTCAAGAATCATCATTTAAGCGTCCACATCAGAACCTTCAACTCAAGAAACAGACATGAGTGGTTCAAAAACATACATGCCTAACAAAGGTAACATTTCATGACGTAGTCAAAAATTACTTGTGACACATGCATGATGAAATAACTTGAAGTCTAGAATGACTCCATCTAAAATTTCCGGGCTCGCCGCTTTGCTGGCCACGACCTACGAAAATTTGGGGCACTTGATCGAGTTTCCCCTAAGGATTTCCAAGCCAAACTGGGAAGACTTGGAGAAAAAAAACAAAGGCAAGCCAACCCAACCGAGCGAGCTGCGCGCACTCAAAAGGTCCAAAGACACCCCGAAGAGGGAGCAGAACCAAGCGTGCACAGGACTGCCTGGGGGCTTGTTCGTCATTTTAAGAAAACTGGTGATCTAGATGACTGCAATAGAGTGACCCTATTCTCCATCTCAAGACTCAGCCCGACGCAATTACCAGCCCGACCCTCCAGAAAAGCTATAAAAACGCTCATATGACTTCATTTGAACAAGCAACTTCCGTGACTAGAGAGAGCTCTGATGTTTTCTATCGAGAACGTGAGACTTAAATCATTCCTCCACTTGAAATTCACTATGTTCACTCTATAGTCTGTTCAATGCTCAAAGCTCTCTTGGAAGCTTCAGTGATGAGCTCGGAAGAAGGCTGCAAGGAACGCTCTCGCGGTCGCGGTCGCGCTCGCAGGCTACGCGCATGCAAAGGCTCCGAGGACTTCGCATTTTTCCATTCTTCACCTTATACTCGAAGCTTGTAACAGAGAGGTGGTCTGTCGCCCTCCGAGTAACTCCAAACACTTGTAAACAAAGCTGAATAGCGTATTTCTGCTCGGCACAGATCCGATCACATGATTTTTTTACTATTTTTGGGGTTTCCACAGTAAAAAAGTCTCGGCATTATTGTTTAGTTCTCATTGACTATTTACACGCCCGTTCCGACTCAGATCTAAGGTGGTCTGATTCTCCTTACCGGAGAAAAATCGGGCTACCCACAATAAATATAGAGCAATGTTATATGCAGGCCGCTTTTGGCTTTATGCAGGCCGCGGATATATGCAGGCCAAAGAATTATTCATGCAGGCCAAATTTCGCATATGCAGGCCAAATTCAAAAATTAATCTCATTTCTTTTATAATTAATCAAGTCAAATAGAACAATTTTATCATACAATTAAGCACATCAAATCACCCATAACAAATCAAATCAAAACTTGGCGTTAAACATGTTTATCAAAAATTAAATACTTATAGTCTAGATTTGTAAGTCGAAAGTCTATCACCGCATACCTTCGACGCACAAGACATGCATTTTTAATTTGTTTTCACCAACTTCACTTTACGATTGTCGAATCATAATCGACAATCATCATCTATTTTTTTTTTAAATTGTAGCCGTCAATTTGTATTTGACGTTCCTCAAATATATCTACGATCAAGGGACATATGTTTTTACGCTTTATGTCCCCATTTTATTTCTTATAAATCATTTTATTCTGTTTTATCAATTCTGAGTTTATATATCTCAGATTTTATAAGTAAAATTATCATTATTTATAAAATCAAGAAAATATATCATTTTACTTGCTGTGAATATATTAGTTCCAACACAAAATATCCTGCAGACAATTTGGGAAACGGAGCTCTCGCTTTCTCCATATTTCCTATCTACATGCAATCAAGCTAAACTTGGAGCAAATCAAATTCTCCGCCGATTGTCAGGCAGTATTTTCTTGGACAACAAACTTTCAGCATGCTCACCGCTTGATTGTACCTGAAATGCGGACAAGTTTGATGTTTTTTCAGAGAGCAACTAAATATCTCCAACTGGTTAGAGGAGCCGACGGCGGGCGAAGGAGCCGACGGTGGCGGAGGAGACGACGGCGGGCGGAGGAGACGACGTCGGGCGGAGGAGACGACGGCGGGCGAAGGAGCCGACGACAAGCGGCGCAACAGAGAGGGCGAGTTCAGAGCAGCGCGAGATGGGCTAGGGTTTCAGGCCTGCGAGTTGTGGTGTTGGGAATGGGCTGGCCTACATGTAGAAATGAGAAGAAGGGGAGTATTATTTTGAAAACATGGCCTACGAATAGCCTAAAAGGATCTGCGTTTAACAACACTCTAAATATAATATATAATAAGAAAAGGTAAAACAATGTGTGTAAAGAAGTGAGACTGAGGAATGAAAATACAAAATAACGGATCCAAATGCTGACCTAACATAAAGTGTACTGCCGTACAGGAGGACGACTGAAATGAGGCACAACAGGATGGAAACTGTACACGAATAATCTCTCTCGCACACATACGTCTCATTATCAAAATATTTTGTTCAATATTTTCTCATTCGCAATATGTACACGGGGCAAATCCACCACCATCTGGAATTAATATACGTGGCAAGTTACAGCTCCATCAATGATTGTAGATTCCACCATGAATGTGTGGCCGATAGATAGCCTCATTCTCTCATTCAATAAACTATCGGTGCGCTTTAACTAGATGAGATACAATCAAATAAATACACACATGATAGAGAGTATATGGGCCCCATGTGCCGTAGCAATATTTCGATTGTTACTTGATTTGTACAAGCACTTTGTGGACTGCGGGAGCGCAAACTTGCCATGGCACCGGTGTCGTCCCGGTATTGTTCTGATGTATTGAGTCCTTGTGCATAAATAATTTTTGGGAGCGTAAAGGAAGAAGAGCTGGTAGCTATTTCGTCATCCAATTATTTTTTAAAATTTATGTTTTTTTTTATTTCGGCGAGATCACCAACGTTGAATATGCAAAATCAAGACTTAAATTTCACCAACTCTCAGAAGAACAAGTGCTATCCGTACGCAATCATTATTTCTTGTGCATAGTGATGGATATAATAAAACTTATATAATAGTAATAGGTATTTTATATAAATGAGAAGAAAATTTTAAATTATATTTTGTAAATGATGTATTTTTTTATTTTTGAATAATCCTATAATATAATAAGAGATTTTTGAAAAAAAAAATATAAAGAACAAAAATTATAAACAACAAGATTATCAAATTATATATATTTATATATATATATAGGAGATATAATATGCTCGTACGCTTGTACGCCTGCACACACACTATATATATATATAAAGAAATATGAATGACATTTAAAAGCCTTGATTTTAAAAATCATAGAACTAATCTCAGCCGTCGGATCATAGATGCAAAATCTTGCTGCCGTCCGATCAAACCAACCCTCTCTCCAGATTTTTTTGTAGGGCTCCTAAACCTACTGTAAGACAAACCTAAACTTATGTTAAATAATTTAAAATTTTTGTTTAGCAAAACCCAAAGGAGGACCCGCCAGCCCGCCAGCACACCACGCCCGCCAGCCCGCCAGCACACCACGCCCGCAAGCCCAATACCGCCAGCCTGCAAGCCCGCAAACCCGCTAAAGCAATGATTTCAGAAACTTAACATGGGAACTTATATTTAAACCCGCAATATGCAAGATATTTGGCAGTGTGGGACTAAACATCAGCCTTTTTTAATAGGCGGCGTTGAGTGCAAAAGGCGGGCGTTGAGTGCACTCAACTCCCCATTTCTGGGGCGCTGAGTGCACTCAGCAATCTTGGACGATCATGAAGCCCACGGGGCGAAGCGCGCCGTCACCGGCCGGGTACTATGGCCCGTGGCCATCGGGCCGAGGCCTGTGCCTGTGACTCGTGTGTGTATATATATATACGGGTTGCTGTTTTTCATCTATATACGTGCAAATGACAAGAACACCTATATGGGGGCATTTTTTGGAAAAGTGTTAACACGGGGCTCCGCCCCTACGGCCAAGCGCGACAGTACCCGGTCAGCGACGACGGACTTCGCCCGCCCGGCTCGTTGCTCTCGGGCGTCCTCGGTCGCATTCAGGCGAGCTTCGCCTGCCTCTGCACACGCTTTGCACGTGCTCAATGTGTTTGCAGGCAGCGTTCGCAACGTATACATATGAGTATTCAAAATGACCGCAAAAAAATATAAATCATTATTTAAATTTTTATTTTGCAAAAAAAAAAATACATATTCACCTAAAAATATTATTTTCTCTCCCAACCCCCTCACTATCTCCCCCTCTTTCTCTCCCTTTCTATCTATCTCTTCAATTCAATCCCGTATATTAATAACCACTGCCTCCCCTTTGAGCGGTCCTCTCTCTCCCTCTTTGTCTCTCTCCTAGCCTAACCTTCAATTACAATAGTTTTAGGATATCTACACAATTTTAATTGTTTAATCAGAAAAATATCAATTATTGATGAGTATTGAAGAAAAAACCTGGTGGCTAATATTGTTTCAATGAATTTTACTTCATGTCATTCATATATCTTTATATACGGTAAAGATATATATATATATATATATATATATATATATAGGGGATGTATCATGTGCGGACAAACGGGCGTACGGACAAGGGTCAAGAAAGCTTCAAGTCAAAAAGTGATCAACATGAAAGTTGTAGATCTCGGCGATCCGAACAACTTTCATGTTGATCACTTTTTGATTTGAAGCCTCCGTGATATTCGATTTGGGATCCGAAAGTCTGGGCGGCGAGACTGCTACAGTAACCCGAAAATTTTCCAATTTTCGGGTCCCAAATCGGGGGTCAAGTAGGCTCCAAATCAAAATGTGATCAACATGAAAGTTGTAGATCTCGGCGATCCGAACAACTTTCATGTTGATCACTTTTTGATTTATAGCTTCTTTGACCCCCAAATCACTATGCCCGTACGCCCGCACCTATGCTAGCCCGCATATGATATATATATATATATATATATATATATATATATATATATATATATATATATATAAGCTCAAGCTTTTTTAAGCCTAAAAAAGCTTGAGCTGGTTCTCCCATAATACATATCGGAATTAGACATATAATATATGCATTTTGTAGGCAAGAACAATATCTATAACTTTCATGTTGAACATTCTTCCAAAATTTGCACGGTTAAGTCGGAATCTTGCCCGAAAGCTTGTTGGCTTGAAATGAATATAAAAATAATAAATTTCAAGATTCGAGCCAGCAACCTTTTGGGTCAGATTCCGGCTAAACCATGCAAATTTTGGAAAAATGTTTAACATGAAAGTTGTAGATCTCATTCTTGACTATAAAATGCATATATTATTTGTCTAATTTCGACATGTATTGTGGGAGAACCAACTCAAGTTTTTTTAATCTTTAACAAACTTGGGCTTATATATTCCAAACTCATATATATATATAGGGGGCTATGGAAAAACGCGCAGCGCGTTTTTCGCTAAAAAACGCGCTTCCCGGAAAAACGGAAAAATCACTCCCTAAATAGTATTTTTAGAAAAAGTGGTCAACATGAAAGTTGTAGATCTCGTCGAGATCTACAACTTTCATGTTGACTACTTTTTCTAAAAATGCTGTTTAAGAGGTCTATTTTCAAAAGGCGCGAAGGGGGTTCCGCACGGTAATTATTAGGATTTTTATTTTTTGCGCGGACCCCCCTTCGCGCCTTTTGAAAATAGACCCCCTAAACAACATTTTTAAAAAAAGTGGTCAACATGAAAGTTGTAGATCTCGACGAGATCTACAACTTTCATGTTGACCACCTTTTCTAAAAATACTGTTTAGGGGGTGTTTTTTCCGTATTTCCGGGGAGCGCGTTTTTTAGAGAAAAACTGGGGGCGCGTTTTTCCATTTATCTGATATATATATATATATATATAGCATTGTTATATGCAGGCCACTTTTGGCTTTATGCAGGCCGTGGATATATGCAGGCCAAATATTTATTCATGCAGGCCAAATTTCACATATGCAGGCCAAATTCAAAAATCAATCTCATTTGTTTTATAATTAATTAACTCAAATAGAACATTTTTATCATACCACTAAGCACAACAAATTACATATAACAACCCACTTCAAAACTTGGCATTGAACATGTTAAATACTTATAGTCTCAATTAAAACATCCAAATAAACAACATAGGACAATCCACAATGTTCTTCAAAAATACAGTTGAGATACCGCTCTCTCCCTCTTTCAAAAGTAAGAAACCTGCAAAATATAGGAACATTTGGACAAATTTAGAGTTATAATATGTATTATCAAATCTCCCCTCAAAGTTATTTTGGGGAAAAAAACATACAGCAAGCAGTGAACGAACATACCACATCCATATTGCATAGCCCATACCATGCAGTTCAAGAATCAGCCAGACTAACAATATTACTTCCATATTGCATAGCCCATTCCTCTGCAATGGCTTCGTGGTACCGCATCCACACGGAGAAAATAGGTGGCAATGGACAATCTTCCATCATTTGCAATTGTATGAAGTGGTTGTTGTTCACAAAACCAATAAAAATAATCTTTTTGCTTTCTGAAGGTGCAGAATGAAAGGGCAAAAAAGTGAATGACTGAAAGCGAGAGAAATGAACAACAACCACGTTATAGCGTGATGCTATTACAAATCCCATATCAGGCATTGACATCCACTTTTCAAGCGGAGCTGGGACGCTATTGCAATCCAAAGATTGCATTAAATCATGCAACCTCACACTCCCGAAAATATTTGAGTACAAAATTGACCTTTCTTGGAGCTCCTTGGAGAGGTCAATTCTAATTTGTTGCCAATTCTCCTTCATGTCTAAAGCAAGACTAACCACACGGTACCCACAGTGCCCATCTCCTGTGACATTAATGGCATCAACTATATGTTTTGAAATATAAGAAGGCATCTCCTTCCGAATGCAATTTACAAATCTCTTGTTGTCGGGACCGATTTTTCGTGTAAGCTTTTTCTTGACCTGCACTCCATCTTTTGGAATAACCTGTACTCCATCTTTTGCAATAACATGTTCAAAATGCGAAGGTTCCCGCTTTGTTGATTTGAAATCTCCCTTCAATTTATTGTTGCTACCCTTTGGCCGTCCTTTCAAACGTAATGGCATAAAAGGCTCTATAGTTTTGCTTGTAGAAGGCTCCAAAAGCTCTCGCAGTTTTCTTTTCAGCTCTTGCTTGTGTATGTCATCAGAATTTTTGTATTTTTTTAGCAGACATTCTAATTCCATTTGTATGTCACTTGTGGGAATATGCTCCTCCTTAATCGGTGTCGATGCTTCCGTAGGTTTTGCATCTAATGTCAATTTTTTCCAATGCTTATGGATCATCCATAAGGGAAAGGCACTTGACTGATTGATGTAAATTACCAGTTCATGTGCGCAAGGCAAACCGAGGGTATTTCTTACCCTATGTGTACAATCTGCCGCATCTGGATACCCTGACCTTAATAGTTCTTCTTCCTTTTTCATAATATCTAAAGCAGCAATAGATACAAAACCAACCAAATTGGAATACAAATGCCCACTAAACATGTTATTTACCTGTATAATGCTTTTACCAAATGATTTCTTGATCTCTGTGTGTTGGAGAGTTATCATTTGATGAAATGATTTCCAAACTGTAGTCAAGTTGCCGATAGATACCTCCAAAAACCTTTTCAATTGGCTATGACCGCTCTCAACACGATTAGTTGTGCAATTACCTAGATGAAAAAATGTATCTATCCAAGCTGACACAAAGCAATGTTTGTAAGGATCAATCCAAGTCGTGATAACATAACGGGTAACCTCTGGATATGTATCTGCATAAGTCGTTAGCATAGAGTTGTATCGCAAATTAAACTCATGCACTGTTGGAGAATTTACTAGGTTTTGCCATACGCATAAGAAGGTCTCACACTCCTTCCCTTCTTTGAATAATTTTTTGCAGTGCGCTAAAATATTCCTGCTGATATGCAACTGACATAATATAATTTTTGATTGAGGGAATACTTGCTTAATGGTATTCATAAGCGCAATCTCTCTATCAATCACAAAAACAGTTGGTAAAGTTGAGGGATATAATGTTCCATGAAAACATTCAAGTGCCCATTTATAGCTCTCCTGTGTTTCATTTGACATGAAGCAAAATCCAGAAAAATAAGACAGATATGTTGATGTCAACCCAACAATAGAAAGCATAGGCATTCTGTAGCGATTAGTTTTGTACGTGCAGTCCATAATAAACACATCTACAAATAAGTTACTCAACTGAATAGAGGTCGGATGAGCAAAATATACTCTTTCTAAGATGTTGGTTTTGACATTTGCATGACTATAACTCACATAACCTTCATCACATAAGCACTTGTACAAAAACTGAATTGGAGTTCGACCATCTAACTCTTTTTTATACAATCTAAACTTGTGATTGTATATTGTCCGCATTGTTGTTTTGTTATCAGGATTTCTTTTCTTCAAAGTAGATAATATTTTTCTTGGTTTCACAGCAGAAGCGTACATATCTTCCACAATTTTTTCTTCGCTTTTATCCAATCTACCTGCATACGAGTGAGCTTCAAGATGTACAAAACTGTGATTATGAGTACCGCATACTACTTCAACTCTCCAAACATCAACATTTGCATCTTTTCGACCTTGAATAGCAAAAGGACAACCGCATCGTTTTGAGCTACTCTTTCGTAAATTTTTCTTAACAAATTTTTTGTTATATTGACTAAGCCGAGGGAAACCCGCTCTATCACACGTAAGTAAAATTCTAGGCCTTGCACGTGCTGTTAGCTTATCTAGTCGTTGAATAATAACAACGAAGCCAAGACCATTGCCAATCTTACGAGCCCATTCAACTAACTCATCCTTGCTTGGGAACTCGATATCGGTAGTAAAATGAATAGCAACATCTACAATAGGGGTTTGAGGTGGTCCCTCAATACTCAACAACTTATTCTCTAAATCCATTTACAATACAAAAGATTGGAACACCTGTTAAACGTAAATGATAATTTATCTTAATGAACCAAAACTCCATACACTATCATTTACATAGCACTTAACAATGAGAGGAAAAGTTGAGGGTTTTTTTGGTTACCTGAAAATGGAGTACTTCACCGTTACAGCAAAAAACACCGAGAGTAGCAGCAGAAAATGTAAATTAAACCTGCAAATGAGAGAGATAACAATAGGTAATTACTAAAAAATCATGAAACAATATATATGAACTGCAAAAACGTATTAGCCTATAGTTTTGTTGTGACTACGCGACAAATAAATCTTTGATGTGAGGGCATCGTCAATCTAACCTAACAACCGGCAAACTAATTAGCCTATAGTTTTGTTTGGGAGTAATGGGAGAGCAATGACAGTGGTGAGTAGTAGTGAAAAACCAAGTCATATGCTTAAGTGCTTAACATAGGATCGGATCTGGAAGAGGAGGGCTCGGAATCAACAGGATCTGGAAGTGGAAGGCACATCAGTGGCTGGTCGGGGGGAGGAGAGACTCATCGGATCTTGACGGGAACAAAAAAAAAGATGGAGGCGAGGTCGTCGGGCGTTGTCGTGGTGGTGTCGATGTCGATCTCGTTGTCGGCGTGATTGTCGATGTCGATCTCGTTGCAGGCGGGGGTGGGCTGAGCAGAAAGAAGAAAGGAGGGGGACGGCAGGCGAAGGAGGAGGAGATACCTGTGGGCAGAGGAGAAGACGTCGGGCGGAGGATTCAACGACGATAGGTGAAGGAGACGACGGCTAGGGTTTCAGGATCGCGAAGTCCGGCGGAGGATCGGGCTGGCCTACAGGAAGAAATGAAAATAAGGGGAGGATTATTTTGAAAGCATGGCCTGCAAATAGCCTAAGCCGGCCTGCGTTTAACAATGCTCTATATATATATATATATATATATATATGAGATTAGCGGATGTTAACAGGCTGATAAAAGTGCAGAAAACACAAACAGAGCGTAATACGAAAAATACACATAGTAAAATGCATTTTTAGAAAAACGTGGTCAATATCAAAGTTGTAGATCTCGACGAGATATACAACTTTCATGTTGAACACTTTTCCTAAAAATACACGGAACTAAGTGTATTTCAAAAGGCAAACAGAAAGTTGTACATCTTTTGAAAATACACCTAATTCCGTGCATTTTTAGAAAAATACACCTAATTCCATGCTTTTTTAGGAAAAATGTTCAACATGAAAACGCACAGTACGAACTTGTTGAAAATGCGCAGCCCTCGGTTCCGGAATCATTAATTGCTCAAATATTTAATTTCTTGAAATAGTAAGTAATTGGTAAGCTGTCCTCCGGAATAAATAATACAAAATGGCGCAGCCTCGATTTCCGAAAATTTAAAATACTGCCACGAAGCCCGTCTGCAACAATATAAAACAAACAGATGAGTTGTTAAAAAATGTTAACAAATTTATTTTAATCACTATAAAATCAACATGACTAAAATATTTTATTATTGTTAACAAATGATATTTATAAATAAATAACTTACGGATTGATTTTGAAGAAATGTCTTGTTAATAAAAACTGTCCTTCAAAAAATATTATGATTCAATCCTGCAAAAATTAAATATTAATTTAGCAATTATATTTTTAATCACTATAAAAGCAATGTAAAATTTAGCAATTATCTTTTTATTTTTAGGACATGTGATAGAATAGTTACCTTTCATGCCGCAAGCATCACAAGTTCTTTTCTTGAAAATATTTTGAGAGATCTCAATACTTCAATGCATTTGGGTTGCTATTTTTGGTCTTCCTTTAGTTCGCACTTGTATCGGATCTCTAATTGTAGTAATATCCACTGTAACTGGTTCTTGTTCCTTCAAATTGTTAATGGTAGTATCATCTGTTAAACCGAGCTCATCTAATTTGTTGCTGATTAGATTATACACCTCTCTAAATGACTTTTCAAATATTGATGCCTTCTCCACCAATTTATGGCATAAATTTGTTAAATCCCATTTCGTAATGGGTGTTACTAATTGGACATTGGAGTTGTCTAACGGTCCTTTTTCATATGCCACCATATGTCTTGCCTGAATTGTCCATCTTTTTATGATATATTTAGATGGCAAAACAAACATTTGTTTTTTGAAAAAATATGAATAATATGTTTGCATATAAAACCATCTGTTTCAAATTTTGCACATTCACATAAAATACTATTTGATTCAAAATCCTCATAAACAACCTTATACCATTTCTCAATTGATTCAGAAGCGAGTCCAACAAGATATGTGCATGAATTTCCAGAACTTGTGAGCTTTTGATGACCGCACTCTTAACTTTGTTTAAAATCATTCTGAAGAAGTTTGAACATTGCTCTTGTATAGATTTTGCTTGCATATGTCTCGATATTTGTATTGCTGAGTAAAACTGGTGTAGAATTCAATGTCATGTAATCTTCTACTTCTTCTAAATGACGACGAGTTTAGCAATGCATTCTCATATTGAACAATAAATTCAGGTAATTGGGTATTTGAATTGACAAAACCATCAAAAAAGGAATTTATGCTCTCACTTCTACCTGTCGAAGTCATACCTGCGACAAAAATATCTTTCAAATAAACCGGTACCCAATGATGTCTTAGATTCCACATTTTTGATAATTATTTATTATTTTGCAACTTAAATCATTTAATTAGTTCTTTCCATAGGACTTCACAATGTTGTACCGTTCTGCTATTATACCATATTTTGTATTTTGATGCAAACTCACTTTCTATATCACGCATATCATAAACATGTTCGATTAGGTGCTTATTGATATACCATGAACAAAATCGATGTCTACAATTTGGAAAGACAAATTTAATTGCGTTATACATCGCACGGTCCATATCAGTTATAATAACTTTTGGATGTTTATCGAACATGCAGTTCAACCATTGTTTGAATAACCATATAAATGTATCCTTCGTCTCATCTGCTAGCAATGCGCATCCAAGCAAGATTGATTGTATATGATGGTTAACTCCCGTAAAAGGTGCAAAAGGCATCATAAGTCTATTTGTTGTGTAAGTCACATCAAAAAGAATAACATCACAAAAAAGTTAAATAATCATTTCGTGCACGTGAATCAGCCTAAAATAATGATCTTAATATCCCATCAGAATCTATCTCCAGTGCAAAAAAAAAAAGAGTTAGGATCTTTGACCATTTGTTCTTGTAGGTATTGCGCAACCAAAACACCTTCTCGACCAATGCTATTTTTTCTTTTGATTTTTAAGTGATCAATAACGTTTTGAGGTGTAATATCATTGTTAACCCCTGTAGAATTTAATGTTTTCACAATCTTTGATGGACCCAATCCAGCTTCATGCAAGTTATTAATTGCTTTCTTGACTATTAAGCTTTTGTGTGCAACGTTATGTGACCGATGTTTTATTGTCCTTCTCGGGGTATCTAACTCATGAGTATGTTGTTTTTCAAAACCAGTAACAACCCATTTCTCATATTTACTTCGCCGAACATCTAATTTAGCCTTACAATCCATCATAGTGACACTGTGTTTTTTTTAAGTTGATGGATCTTTTGTATTTTTCTTACCAGCTTTATCACAAACGTAATTCTTCCAAATCAGATCTTTAGTAACTTGAGATTTGGCACTTGAATTTTTTCTAATTCCAAAACCATGATTACGTGCATATGCATTATAAAAATGTATACATAATTCAAATCCTCAAACTCTAGCCCAATATATGGTTCAAGAATCTTATCATGTGTTTTCGGTGAATCATACACGCTATAATTAGTTTCAGATGGACATCCGTCTTCAGAATGAGAAAACAAAGGAGCAAATTCTGGGCTCGTCATGAAACACTATAATAAATAATAAGAAATCATGCTTAGAAAATTTTGTAATCATACAAATTTATAGCAGAGTTTTTAGCAGATTTTATAGCAGATTTTATAGGAAATTTTTAGGAAATTTAAACATAAGAATCATAAAATGTAAACCATAAACCAGTAAAACTGCAAAGACCTAGAACTATAAAAATGCAAAGACCTTGTAACTGTAAAAACAATAAAACCAGTAAAATTTGTAGTCGTTGTCTGTTCCTCCCACACCGTGCTCCCTCTCGGCGATTTAATTTCTCCCAAACGCACAGGGTTTAGGAAACCTAAACCCTAAATACCCGATAACTGTTCGTCGATTGCAATCGCCGAGAAATAGCCGCAATATCAGATTCCTCCCCCGCTTTGATCCCGATCGAGAAGTTTGCTTAACAAGAACGCGGCGTTTCCTATCCCCCCGTGAAGCCGGCGCGCCAAATGCCCAAAAACCCTGATTAACCTAACTCTTCGCTTCTTTTCCTCTCCCGCCGCGAAGCCCACCTGTCAAAACGCAAATGCGCGTAAATTACATAAATACGCGTTGCGTGTATAACATATACCTGTATATATATATATATATATATATATATATATATATATATATATATATATATATATATATATATATATATATATATATACCTGTTTATACGCTTAACGCGTAATTTAGTTTTATCCGCGCTATTAACGATTCCGCCACTTGAATAACCCTTCCGCATGAGTAACGCATCCGCCGCGCGATTAACGCCTCCCCTCCGGCGCTAGAGCCACCGGAGGCCTTCTCGCCCCACATCGGCAGGTTCGCCCGTGGCCGGCAAACCCGCCAGAGGTGGTCCACCGGTGAGCAGGCGGCGTATATTGCCATCTATGAGCTCTTCAGCAAACTGGCACTATGCTTATTGTTGCCGCCTTGTTCACGCCGATCCAAACGAGAACATGACTGGTGTAACATCTCATTTCCGGCTAGACCCCTAAGAGTCGGTTGGTCGTGACAGAACCCTAGGAAGCCTAAAAATTGAAATCAATCGACCGAGATTTCGGGTCACGGGTTGGTCACGCCCGTGACCGACCCGTCACGCCCGTGACTTGGGGCGTGACTCCTTCGACGATCGTCGATCCCAGGGAGACGATTGTCGGGCGCAGAGTTTTCAACCCGGCCCTGTCACGCCCGTGACCCAGGTGTCACGCCCGTGACCAAGGGCGTGACCCCTTCGGCGATCGTCGATCTCAGCACGACGATCGTCGAGCGCGGAATTTACCTCATGACCCTGTCACGCCCGTGACCCACAATGTCACGCCCGTGACATAGCGCGTGACCATGTTCGACGATCGTCGATTTCAGTTCGACGGTCGTCGACCCAGAATTGGCCACACGGGCCTGTCACACCCGTGACCCAGGTGTCACGCCCGTGACCACCCTTCGACGATCGTTGATCTCAGTTCGACGATCGTCGAACCCAGAATTGGCTATCCGGACCTGTCACGCCCGTGACCTATGTGTCACGCCCGTGACCAAGGCCGAAACGTCAGCCAGACTGGAAATTTCGGTAATCGACATTGTAATCAATTCTGATTATGGGAAGTTACACCAGGAGTATTTATGGGCCGTTTCCTTCTTTAATTATTTAAATAAATAAGGAAATGTTGGTCCAAACACCTCTTCGTTTTCCAGCGTTTCAACTGTCCAAACATCATAACCGAAACGTTATATTAATGGCCACCAGTGTTAGACCTTTCCCCTCCCTCCTTTTTACGGCTTTAAAAAGGCCCCTTAGGCTCATGGGTGAAGTTTCCCAGCCCTTACCTGAAGTTTCGAGCCTCCTACTGTGCTGTAGAAGAATTCCGACGACGCCACCACCGCGCCATGACAGTCCAACGCCCATCTCGCCGTCAAACCATGAATAAGGTCCTCCTCTACTCTTTCTTCTATGGATAGATCTTAGAAATCATTAGGAGAGATATCGGGCTCAAAAGAGCCGGATCGGGTAAGCGTTTCCATGCTTTTCTGAAATTTGCATGGTGGCGGGTTTGCCGGAAACCGCCTCTCCGGCGGCCGTGCCGCCGCCCGACGGTAGCCCTCACCTCAACAGAGGTGGTGGTGGTGGACGGCCAGGGAGATGGTTGGATGGCCGGGAAATAGCTTTGGAAAAGCTACAGGAAACTAAGTTTTCAAGCTTCTGGTTTCGGGCTGTTGAAGAAGATGAAAGTGCCATGAGAATTAAATTCTATTTTTAAAAACAATTTCTGAATAAAAATATCTGTCACTTTAAATAATTTGGGAAAAATACCTAGAGGCTTTTACAGGAAAAATGGTCAACATAGAAAATGTAGCCCTTGAAGTCTACTTTACTTCAAAATTGATTTCGCTCGATTTAGAGTCCTGGTTAGACCACAACACCGTTTTTGGTGAGGTCTGTCCATAGGGCTGTCTTGACCTTAGGAAAATTCCCCACTCCAATCCCGTCATCGAAATGACTTGAAATTTGGGGTGTAGCCTAATCTTACCTATATCTAGGTGCTATCCAAAAATGAGAATTTTTGGAGAATGTGTTTCTATAGTTTTTAGAAAAAATTCAATAATCCTAGCTTAAATTAATTAGATGGCTAAATGATTTCCAAACCCTCCCAAATTTTGGTGAGTGGTCCCTGGGTTTATTATAAGGTTCTGGTTAAAATTTCATCTCATTTGGAGATGTTTTGAATAGGGTTGGGTTCAACCCACGGATGATCCTTATAGGATAACTTAGGATCAAACACCCCCTTGGTGTTTGAGTGGCCATATCGCTTCCACAGGGGCTGATATTTTGGTCACTGACTTTTTAGGGCATGACGCACCATCCAAGGGAGTTTGGAGCGGTTTGGTGTAGGGTAGCCCTAGAACCCTAGGGTAGGTCCCTTAATGGGGATTTGTAGGGTTGTGAAGGTCATGGGATCAAATGACCTTGGACTGACTTGAAATTTGATGGAGAGAACCATAGGGCCAGTATAGTTCTTTGGACAAAATTTTAGGGTATTTAGAGACCTTTAGCCCACCTAAAACCCTAACCCTAGTTTAGGTCACCAACATTAATTTGGATTATTAAGCTATTAAATGAACTACAAATCAAGCAAAAATTTGGGTAGAGTGATGTTATGGTCCAAGTAGATATAATATAATTTTGTTGAGGTTTTTGGATAAATTTATACAGTACTTTATTTACAACTCTAACGGTGCCCTGGATATTTATTTTATGATTATGGAATTTCTGTTCACTGGAATATTATTAAATCTTAGATTAAGGCATCTTATAGCATATTATATCTTATGTAATTTTCTTGGAAATTTTATCTGAATATTTTGGGTACTTTATTCTTTAATGTGCTAAATGTGATATACAGTCAAAAATACAAATAGTGCTTAATTATTGATTGGAAAATTATGAAATTTGATCAGAGGGTGTTTCAAATTATGATAGTCACCTAGTAATTTTCTCTGGAATTTTAGATGGATAAAAACAGTACCTCCTTCATTAAGTTAGGAAAATTAGTATCTTACTTTAAAATAAATTCAGAGTTCAAATGATGGAGAAAAATTATGGTACTTGGTTTATGATGGTTTTAGATCATTATATAGCTTACATAATTTTCTTGGGATTTTTGGATAAATATTTACAGTACTTCCTTCATGATATAGTAAAAATGGCCTAAAATGATAAATTAGAAAATATAGGCATAAACATCTCTGGAATTTCTCAAAACTTGGAATTACTGTTTAAATGTCTCATATGATTTTTACTGACTTTATGATGATTTATTATTGACTAATTGGTGCACTTCATGTTCATACAAGGGCATTTGGGATCTTAGAATAAATGAATTAAATGCCAAATGAAATAGGAAAATTATTATTTTCTGGATTTAGACTATTTAGGTCATGGTAGACCTCCAGTAAATATTATATGAGATTTGGAAGACACTTGGGAGTACCACCCCTTGCATACCTCATAAAGATTAGGACGGTCTGCGTTTAGTAAAACTGCAGAAGCGGAGCTAGAGTGGGTAATGAACTTGGAGATGGAGTTTTGATAGTTTACTGGTTTGGACAGGATGAGTTAAATCAAGTTCATTAATTGGAAGCCAGGATGGATAGGGTGTGAGATTGACTAGCGATAGGTAGTGTTCGGGTTCGACGGAAGACCGTCCTCCCCAAGAAGAGGAAGAGTCAAGCCACCCTAGGAATAGCCCACTGTAATGTGAGAAGGGAATGGGTTAAGGGAACCAATCAAGTATAATAAGTGCCTTGGAAAGGGAGTTTTGGGATTCACCCCATCATAGCTCCTAGTACCGCTGCGAGCCCTTCACCGGGTAACCCTCGGGAAGTCCAAGGTTAACCTTAAATCTTAGGAATAAAATGATCAAGAGTAATCCTAATAATAGTTGTACCTCACACCTACACTTGTACACATAGGAAGAAAAATTGGCTGGAATGGGTAGAGTAGGTCCATAGTCTAAGGGCCCACTAGTAATGACTATGGTTTGGTTGGTAATTGGGAAGTCCAGGGAGCGGGATGCTCGGGGAAATGGTATAGGCTTAGTAGCCTAGAGAGCTGGAGGCTCGGTAATATGAGAACTTGTGCAAATATATTTGTCATGGTTGCATGTGCATATAAGTGGTGGGTCAACGGTACTAGGCGATCGATCACACCGACAGCGGTACGTTGACTCGGCGAAAAGCCTGGTGGGTACATCCAGCACTAATACGCGGATACTCTAGGTTGTGTTCTTCTAGGGGCGTATGGAAGGGCTAGGCCTGGTAGTGTGATTACCCGCCTAGGAGTGGGGGGACCGACTCACTGTCTCCGTTTGCCACAGCGGAGGTTCCTGGGGGTGAAGCTAGCCTCCCGAACAGGGGGAACTAAAGGTCTGTGCGCATAGAGTCGTGTGGGTGTGTTGCACTTGCTTGTGCATTTCATAGCATAATTGTGTGTCATAGCATAAACATGCCACCTAACGTATAAAATGGTATGGGACGTTTTATACGATAGGCCCTGCAAAACGACCCCTTGGTCTATAGGGGTAATCCCTATAAATCAATGGTTATATTTCTGGTGCTTTTACTTTTGCTACTCCTTGCTGTTTTATAACCGACACCCCAACGTATAAGTGATATGGGACACTCTATACGATGGGAGCCCTGCAAAAAATCCCTCGGCTTATGCGCTTCCACGCATAAGTTAAGGTTACATTTCTTACTTTCTGTTTCTATCGTATTTACTATAGAATTGCTAGTATAGGTCCGCTGTCACCTGTTTATTTGATCTAATCTCCACCTTCATGTCCTTCCCTTTCTTCCTCTCCGCTCGGTACCTAGGAGCCATGGGGGAAGGGGTAGGGGATGATAGGGCTTAGTCTTTATGACTAACGGTTTTCGAACCACAACATTTTAGGTGTACCATATGGAAGGGTCACGGCTATTGCAGTTCCTGACAGAGTTAGCCCCGCGACCGTGTTACCATTGTCACCAGCCGGGACATACACGGGTCAAATGCCCCTTGATGGGTGGGACCCCACCAGCTCAGCAGCCAGGAGGCCGAAGACGTAGACGCAGACGTGGATCGCGAGGCGGCGACGGCAGGCCGAAAAGGAAGAAGCACCCAGAGATGCAGCAATAGCAGAGTACAGAGTCGGTGGAGATGGGTCAGTCCAGCTTGGGTGCTCTCGGTTCAGTGACGGTTACGGTGACGCTTAGTTTTAGTTTTGCTTCCGCGAGTGACTTGTAGTGAGGATATGATGTACCGGGCATAAGCCCGTATTTGCAGTACTCTGATATATTGTGGACACTCCCTTCGTGGAGATTTATTCATTTACATGTGGTTATTGTGGACTTGCTTTTACTTATTATGCTACTATTCTGCGATCGAAAAGGGCCGGCAGAATTGGCGTTTTGTATTGGCGACCTTCCCGTGAGTCGGTGCCACCGCAAAGCGGCAGTTCTGGGCTAAGACCCCGGTGTTTTAAAAAGAAAAAAAATGGGGGTCTTACAAGTGGTATCAGAGGAAACCTCGATCGGAAAAGTAGCAGTCCACTAACCCTGGGTCACCCCCGCTCGAGTTTAGTTTGGGGACAAACTAAGCAGCGGAAGCAGTGGTGTGCCCATGAGGGAAATCACATGTGAAAGTCCACTTCATCATTAATTGAAATCCTTCTTTGTAGCCTGCGGCAAACCCTGCCCCCAGCAGGGAACACCTCCGGCTGCGAAGATCTCATCTTATCATCCTCTAACCAATGACGTAGACTCAACCAACTAGGACTCGTGACTAACCAGGACAATCTATAGTATGCCCTAGTTCAAAATAGACCTTGGGTATGAATTTGGTTAAGGTAAGGAGATACCCAAAGAGAATAAAGGAGGAGTTTAGTACGGGAATGACTACCTAAGACGTAAAACTCTGGTGTCCCTACTATCCCAATCAACGATTATCCGAAGCGGTAGACTACTTTAAGGAGAATTGAGACCAATAATACATTAGCAGAATGGTAAAATACAAGTAGTCTGAACCCTCAATACCGGTAATAAAATTACCTGGAGGCAACCACCAAGACAACCCTGAGGGTCGGATAGGAATTCAAGTTCGGAAGATACCCATGTGAGATTGGGAACATTTTGACCCGGATAAGGTTGTCGCAAATGTGACTCAGAGGGTGTAAAGTATGGAGTATATTAACGAGTTTTGAGGTGGGATCCCAAGTCGAAGATTGATGCCCTAGGGATTGTGCACCCAGCTAGGACAGATGTAACAGGGTAGTATCAAAGATACTTAGCCCAAGATGGGTAGGGGCTGACCTTTTGTTTATTGGTGGCTTGTCTTTTGTTTATTGGGCAAATAGGATTGACTTAGGTTTCCTTAGCCCGAATTTAGGAATGTGGCGTAACAAACCTAGTGAGATTGAAGTCGGTATAATTCGACGTTATTCGGGCAAACTTAAGATGTTGTAAAAAAAATGTTTGGAATAATGACCCATAGCGTTACCAAGACAATGACATGGTAATAAGACGGAATAATGACGAGGATTAACTATTGTCACATGAAATTAGGTGACGGGTAATAAGATTCGGGATATCTGAGAAGGTAAAGATTTAATCGCTAGGTGGTACCATCAAAAGGATGATGTATCTCAGAACATGTACCCCAGAGTGGAAATTTGAGGACATCACGATGGATTTTATTCATGGACTCCCCGATCACGGACGGGAAACGACTCGACTTGGGTCATCATCGATCGGTTGATGAAGGTGGCCAGATTCATTCCGATCAAGAAGGATGACTCTGTGGGGGGTACTAGTGGGGAGATTTGTGGAGCAGTTTGTTCGATACCACGGGGAACCATAGGAGAAGCTCCTACCCTTGGTCAAGTTCTCCTATAACAACAGCTACCAGTCCAGCATCAGAATGGCGCCATACGAAGCCTGGTATGGAAGGAGGTGAAGGACCCCACTTTCTTGGATTCAGGACGAAGATCCGAAGGCATTGGGATCGGATTTTGTCGAAAACGCCGAGGCTCAGGTGAGACTAATTGGAGACAGGATGCTAGAAGCGCAGAGCAGACAGGCTAAGTAATATGACGCCCGACATCGTCAGGAGGAGCATTCATGGGAGCCACAGGACTCGATGCGACAAAGGTATCCGGAACTTTTCGGTCAGGTACACCTCACAACCCCTCTGGACAATCAATCTGCGTTCCTATTTTAAACCAATAAGACCGAAAATTTCAAGAATAGGGGCTAATCTGAAAGTGCAGGATAAGATCAATCCTAACTCTAGAGGGGGGTGAATAGAGTTATTTAAAATAGTTTTGCAAATAAAAACTTGAGTGGAGAGAAAGTTTAGATTTACTTAGTGTATGGTGCTATAGCAAATAATCAGAGTAAAAATAAATTCACAGCACAAAGCAAAACACAAAGAAACAAGCAATCCAGACGACACAAGGAGCTATAGTGGTTCCCCAAAATCCTGGGTAGTCCACTCTTCTATCACCCTTGATAGGAATCCACTTCAAGATGAGTTGATCAGGTGTCTTGAGCACCAGAGAGTTTTTTACCAGGTTCTCACAAACCAAAGGAGCTGATTTTGACCAGGTTTCAGCAAAACCAAAGGTAACTTTTGAAGGGAGTTAAAACCCTATACAGAAAGTAAAAGAAAAATCTGATGGTGTCTTCTCTATCAATAAGTAAAGAGAAGCAAAGTGGATCTGTTGATGTTGTCAGAGCTCCCCCTGAGATCAAGAATTAGTTCAGGAAGGAGAGCTCTGCACAAGGGTGACAGGTCTTCAAAGATCTGATTTGCTCCAGCAAGGGATGATCCAAGAAAGTTGGATGGTTGTGTCTGAAGCAATCAGAATTCCTGTGAGAGAGCTTTCAAAACAATATCACAGAGAGAGAGCAGCTGAAGTCCTGTATTTTTGTTCTATATCTCTCTGTCTAGCTGAAAGAATAATATATCTGAGTCTTCTTCTTCCTTTTTCTTTGATAGCCGTTGGCAGTCTGCATTAAATGCTTTCCTTAAATGTCCATGTCTCAAAGGAAATGTCAGGCAGACATTCCTTAGAAAATTCCTTGAGCCATGCACCAGATATGCTGTAACGGCCAATAAATCTTCAGTATTAATTGTCTGACAGAAGGAATTTGAATTCCTATTCAAAACTGACGGAAGTCTGGAAAACGTCGAGCTCACAGTAAAACGTCGATCTGAGCACGACACACGTCGGCCAGAGAGTGTTTTCTGTAAGCAGAACTGGGTTCGACGGAACGTCGAGCTGAGGTCGACTCCACGTCGAGCTGAGGTCGACTCTACGTCGAGCTGAGGTCGACTCTGCGTCGAGCTGAGATCGACTCCACGTCGAGCTGAGATCGACTCTGCGTCGAGCTGAGATCGACTCTGCGTCGAGCTAAGAACGACTCCACGTCGAGCTGAGATCGACTCTGCATCGAGCTGAGAATTACTCTAACTAGCCTATGTGACCTTTATAACAACAAGGAGGTCACAACACAAAATCCCTATAGAAATATAGTCATCCTGATCCAAATAGTAATAGGGTGTTCCAACAATCTCCCCCTATTTGGATTAGGATTACTATTTACATGAATTTAGGGATTCAAAGAGAAGTAAAGCAAAAATACAATACAATACAACCAGACATATGACAGAATAAAAAGCAGCATATATATAACACTATATAGCAGCAGTAATATTTAAATGTCCTGTGTCCAGCAGATAGAAAGAATTAAAACACCTTACTTTACTTTTCCTGTGGGGCTTTGTCTTGATCACCTTTCTTGAAGATAATTTCTCTGTTAGGATTTGAAGCCTCCTTCTTGGATCTGTAATCATCAGCTGCACCTAAGGATTTCTGATCTCTTGCACTAGGTGGTACAGCTGCAGGATGGAGTTGCATATATCTGTCTGAGTCAAAGAACTTCTTTGAATTATATTTCTCCAATTCCTCTCTCCTTTGGTCTGACATTGTGCTGATGTGAGAGGTGTCCAGACCTCTTTCTCTAGCTTTGTTAATCTCATTTAGAGCAGCCATCTCAGTCATTCTAGCTTTCCAGTAAGCTGGAGTTTTGGTGGGATCTTCAAAAGGTACTGCTGGCTCAAATCTGTTGGAGGAGAGTTCTTGAGTAGTTCTTGGGGTGAGGTCAGCTCTAGGTCTGTAAGGATAGGGACCAGAGGTTGGATCAATGGATCTTCCCCTTTGATAAGGTTGAGAACCTGATCTTCCTCTGGACTGCCTGCCTCTGTTGTGTCCTCTTTGCTGATTTCCCCTTTGCTGACTATCTCCTTGGGATCTTCTTGCTTGATAGGTCTTTCCATGTAGAGATGATGGGGCTGGATTGGAAGATAGACTTGCACCGGCACCTGCATCTGGAGGAGGTGGAGGTGGAGGCTGATGGACAGTCTTGGAGGGGCCTTCATTGAACTTTCTTTTCTTCTTCATTGCCTTTCTTTGATTTTGAGAATACTGCATCCATGGCTCTGTAATTTCACAGTTGTATTTGATGTAATAGGGGATGTCATGGTCTGTGGCTCTAGCCATTGGAACTCTTTTCATAGCTTTTGATCTTGCTTTCCTCTTCCTTGCAATGGTTGCAGAGGAGTCATCAGAATCAGTAGCAAACTCATCTTCTGAACTCTGAGATTCATCATAGGGATCTATGTACTTTCTTTTGGAGATCGGAAAAGTGATGGAGGCTGGAGCTGCTGAGGAGGTGACTGTAGGAAGATCTGCTGTCAGTGGGGAGGAGGAGTCTACCACTGTAGGAGAGGGAATAGCCTCAGGAGCCATAGCGACTGAAGAGGCTGGTTCCTGAAGGCCTTGGGAGACATGGGTTTCAACTGCATCAGGTGTCTCAATTACTTCACCTGAAGTTTCAGCAGCTACTATTATTTCAACTTCATCACTAGCAGGAGCCACTGCTACCACTGCTACATCAGGGATCATGGTCTTCTGAAAAGGGATAATAGCCCTAGACAGGTCTTCTTGAAGCTGTTCTGAATTTTGAGGAGGAGCCTCAGATGCTATCTGAACTTCTACTACTGAGACTGTCTCTGAACAAGTCTGTACAAACTGAACTGTTGAAGGATGCAGCTCTTCTTCTGCTGACATCTCCCCCTGCCTAGAATCAGTGGTAGTTGACTCTAGGCCCCCAGAAGAAGGGCATGCCAGATGAGAGGAGAGGGAGGAGATAGAGGCAGAGAGAGTTCTCAGGGAAAGGAGGAGAGGATTCAGCTTGGCATCCAAGAGGGAGGAGAGCCTAGGGGCCAAAAGGTCAAAAATCTGATTGGCCAAGGGCAGGAGAGCTACTTGCTCAAGTGGGACTTGAGTAGAGGTAGAGGGAGTAGCAGAAAATGTAAATGTAGAAGATGCTGTGGGTGGTGCAGACAAGGGAGGGGTAACTCGTTCATGGATGGAGGAAAAGAGCAGTTCTGAAAAAGGTGATGAATGGAGGAAGTCATGAGGAGAGGAGGTAGAGGCATCCATGAAGGAGTCTTCATGAATGTCAAAGGAGAAGAGGTCCTCATGAGATGAGGAATCCAAGCTTATGGGAAGGAAAGTTGTGTGTGGTGGAAGGGAGGATGCAATAGTAGAGATGGATGAAGGTATGGGTTGAGTGGATGAGAGGATTGTGGTTGAGGGGATGAAGGTGGATGGGAGGGAAAGTGAGGGAGATGGCAAAATCCCTGCTTCTGGACCAGTGGACTGAGGGAGAGTGACCTCTACAGTCCTGGTGTCTGCAGAAGTCCTCATTGCTGCTGCTGCCCTGGGATTCACAATTTTTCTGTCCCACTTGCCAATCAGTGCACAAGTGAGCCTCTTGGAAGCATTGATGTGCTTCTTTGAGGACACAAGCAGCTGGGGGCAGCAGTGGTTCAGAATCAACCCAAGAACCCTTCCAAAGTGGACAGAGTTCTTATCCAATTTCTTCTTAATCATTTCAAAAACAATCAATCCCCAGTTGGGATGTTTCTTATCCAAGATTGCAGCCATAAGGCAAAACTGATGCCTAGTAATGGCATCATGTGCAGTCCTCTTTGCACAGATTACTTTGCCTGTGATGTCTGCTAACAACCTATACTCAATAGCTAGGTTAACTTTTAGGAGTTTAGAGGGGTTACCAGCAGCATGCCCCATCCTGTCCAGCATCAAAGCATACTCTTCCACAGAGAGTTCTATTCCATCATCTCCAGCAGCAAAACTGAAAAACTTCTGAGATGATTTGAGGTGAGATGGCTACCTCATTCCCTGAAATTTTCCCGGTCAATGTATTGTTATCTGAAATAACTGCTGTAAGAGTCCATTCTTTGATTTCCGACTCTGGAAGAGGGATCCTGGTTGTCATAAAGTTGACCAGGTGCTGCTCCTTGAGAAGTTCCAGAATATCCAGAAAGTACTGTGGTGATCCATCAAATGAGTCGAAGTCGATGTCGAAGCCTGAATCGAACTTCATGCCCGCCAAAGCACCTGCAGTGATTGCCATTTTCCTGTAAAAAAAAATACCTTCCAAGATCAAGAGTAAAGGATTTGGAGGGAGAAAGCTTGAGCAGAAAATATGAAAGCGCAACTGCGAACGACGGAGAAAAAATGATTTTATACTTAGGGTTCGACGCAGAAATGGAAAGAACGTCGAGCTCAGTTCGACGCTCTAAGGCTCTAGGAGAACTGAAACGACTCAACAGCGTGCAGCTTAGGTCGACGTTCGACGCTTGGGCTGATGCTATACGTCGAGCTCAGGTCGACGTTGAACGAAGACGTCGACCGGAGAGAGAGAAACTCAAGAAGCCAGGGAGCTGTGAACTTAGTTCGACGCTAGAAGTTGAGTTCGACGTTCGACGCTTTTGAGGGCGACGGACCGTCGATCTCCGTTCGACGCAGTGTCGAGCTTAGTTCAGAGCTCAAAGAAACCACTCAGACAGAGAAATTTTAAAATGAAATTTTGCCTATTCCTGTTAATTAGGGGTTTCAAAATCTTGGAGTTTTAATTTATGCTGTCTCCATCTAGCATTCCCAACTGATTGAGGAAGAAGAAGTGCTTCTTTTCATCCAAGGGCTTGGTGAAAATATCTCCTCTTTGTAGTTCAGTGGAAATGTATTCTAGTGCAATTTTCTTCTTTTCTACATTATCCCTTAAGAAGTGATGTCTGATCTCTATGTGCTTGGTCCTACTATAGAGAACTGGATTTTGAGCAATTGATATTGCACTGGTATTATCACAAAAGATTTTAGACATCTCTAAGTTGTAGCCATAGTCTAGGAGCTGGTTTTGAATCCACAAAATCTGTGAGCAACAACTGCCTGCAGCCATATATTCAGCTTCAGCAGTTGATGTGGACACAGAGGTTTGTTTCTTACAGAACCAGGAGACAAGTCTATTACCAAGGAATTGACAAGTTCCACTGGTGCTTTTCCTGTCTACTCTACATCCAGCATAATCAGAATCTGAAAATCCAGTTAGATCAAATCCTGAGTCATGTGGATACCAGAGACCTAGATTAGGACAACTTTTTACATACCTAAGAATCCTCTTAACTAATGTGAGGTGGGACTCTCTAGGGCTTACTTGGAATCTAGCACAAATGCATGTGGCAAACATTATATCTGGTCTAGTAGCTGTTAGATAAAGTAATGAGCCAATGATTGCTCTATAGCTTGTCTGATCAACTGGTTTTCCAGATTCATCAGCATCTAAAACAGCATTTGTAGGCATAGGTGTTTTCATAGAGGATGCTTCAGACATTCCAAATTTCTTAACCAGTTCTCTTGCATACTTGGTTTGAGAAATGAAAATGCCATCCACATGTTGTTTAACTTGCAATCCTAGAAAGAAAGCAAGCTCACCCATGCTACTCATTTCAAACTTTGAGTGCATAAGTTGTGAGAACTTTTTGCATAAGTTTGAATCAGTAGACCCAAATATGATATCGTCTACATAAACTTGTACTAGTAGGGTATGGGACCTATGGGTTCTAACAAAGAGAGTTTGGTCTACTCTACCCCTTTTAAAATCATTTTCCAACAAAAAACAAGCTAAGGTCTCATACCATGCTCTAGGGGCTTGCTTGAGACCATATAAAGCTTTATGCAGTTTAAAAACATGATCAGGAAAGGTTGGAGAGATAAAACCTGGAGGTTGCTTTACATAAACCTCTTCCTTGATGTCTCCATTGAGAAAAGCACTCTTGACATCCATCTGATATACCTTGAATCTCTTGTGAGCTGCATATGCAAGAAAGATTCTTATGGCCTCCAACCTTGCAACTGGTGCAAAGGTTTGGTCATAATCAATCCCTTCTTCTTGGCAATATCCTTGTGCAACAAGTCTTGCCTTGTTTCTCACAATTATTCCTTGATCATCCAACTTGTTCCTGAATACCCATTTGGTTCCAACAATTTGCTGGTTTCTTGGTCTTGGTACTAATTCCCAAACTTTATTCCTTTTAAATTGATTCAACTCTTCTTGCATTGCAATGATCCAGTTTGGATCTTGCTCTGCATCTTGTATGGTTTGAGGCTCAATTTGAGAAAGAAAGCAAGTGTGCATAATATTTTGATTAACTTGATTCCTTGTTTGCACACCTACTGAGATATCTCCAATTACTTGAGACATTGGGTGATCTCTTGTTGTTGCAAAGTCAACAAGGGGTGTTGATGATGCACCAACCTGTGTTGTTATTTCCTCTTGTGGAACAACAACTGGTTCTTCACTTTGTTGGCCTTTTGAACTTTCCAGAACCTGAGATTCCTCTTCATTGTCACTAAGTTCAGTGTCTTGCTGAAATGTTGAAGGTAATGACCCTTTGTCTGTGATGGTAAGCTGCTTCAGATTTTCTGAAATTGAATGTTCCTATAAATTGCTTATGGTAGAAGTCTCCTTCTCCTTATAAGACATGTTAGTTTCATCAAATGTAACATGCATGGATTCTTCAATTTTATTAGAGCACTTGTTAAAAACCCTATAAGCCTTGCTAGTCATGGAGTATCCCAGAAACACTCCTTCATCAGCTTTGGCTTCAAATTTAGCTAGGTATTTCTTGTCATTATTGTGAATGAAACAAATGCAACCAAAGATTTTGAAGTAATTTACTTTAGGTTTCTTCCCTTTGAGTAACTCATAGGGAGTCTTACCCTTCAGTTTATGTATCAGGCTTCTATTCAAAACATAGTTGGAGGTGTTCACAGCCTCTGCCCAAAAGGTTAGAGGAAGGTGAGCATCTGTCAACAATGTTGTGGCAGATTCAATAAGGGTTCTATTTTTCCTTTCAACTACCCCATTTTGTTGAGGAGTTCTTGGAGCTGAGAAAGTGTGCCTGATACCTTCTTTCTGACAGAACTCTAGCATAAGAAGAGAATCAAACTCTGTCCCATGATCACTTCTGATCAGGGCAATGTGAGTATTGAACTCAATCTGTATGCCTTTGAGAAAATCTGTCAAAATCTTGAAGTTATCAGACTTCTTTCTCAGAAAGAACACCCAAGTGAATCTTGAGAAGTCATCTACAACTACTAAAGCATAAGATTTCCCTCCTAGACTTTGTACATTAATTGGTCCAAAAAGGTCCATGTGCAATAAGTACAAAATTCTAGGTGAGTCACTCTTATTAAGTGACTTGAAACTATTTTTAGTTTGCTTGCCTAATTGACAAGCCTTGCAAAGTCCTTCCTTCTTGTAGGGACCAGAAGGTAGTCCTCTAACAAGGTTGTCTTTGGATAACTTAGCAATGGCTCTAAGGTTCACATGACCTAATCTTTTATGCCATAGTTCATTAGGTTTACTAAGGGAGTTAAATAAACAAATATCTACTTTAGATGAATTGAAATCAACTAGATATATGTTATCTTGTCTATTACCAATTAAAACAATGTTGTTATTTAATGCAATATTACATGCTGAGTTGGTAAACCAAACCTGATAACCAGCATCACATAGCTGGCTGATGCTGATTAAGTTGTGCTTTAGTCCTTCCACATAGGCCACTTTCTTGAATGTAATTGACCCTATTTTGACTTGGCCATAGCCTTTTGTTTGTCCAAAGTTTGAATCTCCAAAGATTACTTTGGGTCCATGTTTAGCTTTGAAGGACACAAGGTTCTCCTTGTTGCCAGTCATGTGCTTTGAGCACCCACTATCCAAGTACCACTGCTGGTTCTCAATTGGATAGGTCTTTATCTGCACATACAACAAATCAATTGTTTTTGACCCAGTTTACCTTGGGCCTTTCTTGATATCCTTTAAATTCTGAAATAAAAGACATCTCAGGTTGACTCTTATAGCCTTCAGGATGATATCTCCTAGGAGGTATGATCCATTCAGCATAAGGGTTAAAGTGATGAGATGTGGAGCTGGAATTGAATTTTGAATTAACCTTTGAGAACTGAGTTTTGCTCTGAACTCGGCTCGACGCACGTTGAGCTTCGGTCGACGGACTCAGGTGAGTGCGTCGAGCTCCATTCGACGGCGAAGTCTTGCTTTGTTCAGAAGGTAGAAGGCGTCGATCTGAGTTCGACGTTTTCTTGCGATTACGTCGAGCTCTGGTCGACGTCCGTCGAGCTTCGTTCGACGTTATTTGTCCAGTTTCCTGGGTTAAGTCAGCATTCTTCCTAGCCACTATCAAGACTCCTTTACCTTTGTCACTGGTAAATTTGATTGGAGTTGTCAGCACTATGGGTTGGCTGGATGAAGCACCCAAGCCCAGTGTACCATTCAATCTTGAGTTCACTGTACTTGTGATGTCCATTAATTTGATACTTCTCCCATTAAGGGTTTCTTCAAATTGTTTGGCCTTAGATAGCTCACCTTTCAGTGAAGCTATCTCCTCCCCACACTGCTTCAACTCTTCTAAGAGTCTAAGATTATCTGAGTTAATGGATTTACATTCAATTAATTGTTCTCTGAGAGTTTTAATCAACTTTTGAGATTCAATCAAGTCAATGCACATAGATTTGAACTCAGATTTAAATTCATTAGAAGTAAAATCAAATGAATCTATTACCTAATCCTCAGTAAGTTCCTGATCAGATAGGTAGTCAGCATCAGGCTCTGAATCAGTGTTCTTTTGAGATGCACTGATGGCCATCATGCAGAATCCTTTTTCTTCTGCATCATCCTCATCATCACTAGAGCTGGATGATGAATCAGACTCATCTGAGTCACTCCAGGATTCAGCCACAAATCCTTTTCTGGTGTGCTTGCTGTTGCTGGAGGAAGGCTTGTCATGGTGCTTCCATGACTCCTTATCCTTCCTTTTATCTTTTCTTTCCTTCTTGTCCCTTCTGTCCTTATCTTGATTTTCTGGACAGTTGGGGACAATGTGTCCTGGTTTCTTGCAGCCAAAACAGATAACATCTTTATTAGTAGATCTGTCATACCTTGGCTTGTCTTTGTCTTTGGATGACCATCTTCTGAAGTTCTTTTTATTCAGCTTATTGAACCTTTTGACAAGTAGGCTCATAAGCTCTTCATCTCCCAACACCTTTTCTTTAGGTTGTTCTTCCTGTGCCTTGAAGGCAATGGTTTTCTCAACCTTTTCAGTTGGTGTGGATATCTTCTGCTCTTCTTCTCTCTTCTTCATGAATTGCTCATAACTCTTGAGCTTTCCTAGAAGAGCTTCTGTGGATAACTCACATACATTCCTTCCATCTTTAATTGTCCAGATTCTTGAGTCCCAAGAGCTAGGGAAACAAGTCAGTATCTTGTCATTTATCTCAGTGAGAGATATGTCCTTTTCTAGTGATCTAAGCTCACTGATGATTAGGCTCAGTCTGTTGTACATGTCAGCAACTGACTCAGACTCTGCCTTTTTGAAGTTCTCATACTGGGTGATGAGGTAGGATCTCCTATCCTTTCTTTCATCTGCAGAACCTGATACAATTTCTGAAATTTTTTCCCAGATCTCTTTGGCAGTATTGCATTCAGCTACTTTCTGGAAAATGTCATCTGACATGGTTTGAGCCAAGATGTTCATGGCTTTAGCATCTGCTGCCTTCCACTTCTTTATGTCTGCATCAGTTCCTGAAGGAGGAGGAACAGCTGATGTACTTGTTTCTGTGGGAGGCCTTGGACAATCTGTCAACACAGAATTAAAGATGTCCTCATCAAATGAATTCATGTAAAGTTTAATCCTTGCTTTCCATAGTGCAAACTTAGAAAGATTGCACATAGGAGGTCTGGTACTAGCAAAGTCCTTGTTTTGTGCCATGAGTTTTAAAGATAAGTAAAACTAAAAGAAATAACCCTTTTGAGAGAAATGATCTTATCAGAGATCTTTTGATCCAGGTGTTAGCCTGTATGAATGATCAACCTGCCTCTGATACCAATTGAAAGTGCAGGATAAGATCAATCCTAACTCTAGAGGGGGGTGAATAGAGTTATTTAAAATAGTTTTGCAAATAAAAACTTGAGTGGAGAGAAAGTTTAGATTTACTTAGTGTATGGTGCTATAGCAAATAATCAGAGTAAAAAGAAATTCACAGCACAAAGCAAAACACAAAGAAACAAGCAATCCAGACGACACAAGGAGCTATAGTGGTTCCCCAAAATCCTGGGTAGTCCACTCTTCTATCACCCTTGATAGGAATCCACTTCAAGATGAGTTGATCAGGTATCTTGAGCACCAGAGAGTTTTTGACCAGGTTCTCACAAACCAAAGGAGCTGATTTTGACCAGGTTTTAGCAAAACCAAAGGTAACTTTTGAAGGGAGTTAAAACCCTGTACAGAAAGAAAAAGAAAAATCTGATGGTGTCTTCTCTATCAATAAGTAGAGAGAAGCAAAGTGGATCTGTTGATGTTGTCAGAGCTCCCCCTGAGATCAAGAATTATTTCAGGAAGGAGAGCTCTGCACAAGGGTGACAGGTCTTCAAAGATCTGATTTGCTCCAGCAAGGGATGATCCAAGAAAGTTGGATGGTTGTGTCTGAAGCAATCAGAATTCCTGTGAGAGAGCTTTCAAAACAATATCACAGAGAGAGAGAGCAGCTGAAGTCCTGTATTGTTGTTCTATATCTCTCTGTCTAGCTGAAAGAATAATATATCTGAGTCTTCTTCTTCCTTTTTCTTTGATAGCCGTTGGCAGTCAGCATTAAATGCTTTCCTTAAATGTCCATGTCTCAAAGGAAATGTCAGGCAGGCATTCCTTAGAAAATTCCTTGAGCCATGCACTAGATATGCTGTAACGGCCAATAAATCTTCAGCATTAATTGTCTGACAGAAGGAATTTGAATTCCTATTCAAAACTGACGGAAGTCTGGAAAACGTCGAGTTCACAGTAAAACGTCAATCTGAGCACGACACACGTCGGCCAGAGAGTGTTTTCTGTAAGCAGAACTGGGTTCGACGGAACGTCGAGCTGAGATCGACTCCACGTCGAGCTGAGGTCGACTCTACGTCGAGCTGAGGTCAACTCTGCGTCGAGCTGAGATCGACTCCACGTCGAGCTGAGATCGACTCTGCGTCGAGCTGAGAACGACTCCACGTCGAGCTGAGATCGACTCTGCGTCGAGCTGAGAATTACTCTAACTAGCCTATGTGACCTTTATAACAACAAGGAGGTCACAACACAAAATCCCTATAGAAATATAGTCATCCTGATCCAAATAGTAATGGGGTGTTCCCACATAATCCTTTGTTTATTGGGGTGCATACCTTGACAATTGGACGAACGGGTCTTAGAATCAAAACTGCACACTGCAAACGTAACGCAGAGATGTAGATCTTTCAACTTTCATGGGATGTTACAAGCTTCCTTTTCCCGATTAGAGTATCGTAGGCTTAACCTTGATTTCAGGGACGAAATCTTTGTTTTGTTTATTGGGATTTGTAACATCCCATTTCCGACTAGACCCCTAAGAGTCGGTTGGTCGTGACAGAACCCTAGGAAGCCTAAAAATTGAAATCAATCGACCGAGATTTCGGGTCACGGGTTGGTCACGCCCGTGACTGACCCGTCACGCCCGTGACCTAGGGCATGACTCCTTCGACGATCGTCGATCCCAGGGAGACGATTGTCGGGCGCTGAATTTTCAACCCGGCCCTATCATGCCCGTGACCAAGGGCGTGACCCCTTTGGCGATCATCGATCTCAGCGCGACGATCGCCGAGCGCGGAATTTACCTTATGACCCTGTCACGCCCGTGACCCACAATGTCACGCCCGTGACATAGTGCGTGACCATGTTCGACGATCGTCGATTTCAGTTCGACGGTCGTCGACCCAGAATTGGCCACACGGGCCTGTCACGCCCGTGACCCAGGTGTCACGCCCGTGACCACCCTTCGACGATCGTTGATCTCAGTTCAACGATCGTCGAACCCAGAATTGGCTATCCGGACCTGTCACGCCCGTGACCTATATGTCACGCCCGTGACCAAGGCCGAAACGTCAGCCAGACTGGAAATTTCGGTAACCGACATTGTAATCAATTCTGATTATGGGAAGTTACACCAGGAGTATTTATGGGCCGTTTCCTTCTTTAATTATTTAAATAAATAAGGAAATGTTGGTCCAAACACCTCTTCGTTTTCCAGCGTTTCAACTGTCCAAACATCATAACCGAAATGTTATATTAATGGCCACCAATGTTAGACCTTTCCCCTCCCTCCTTTTTACGGCTTTAAAAAGGCCCCTTAGGCTCAAGGATGAAGTTTCCCAGCCCTTACCTGAAGTTTCGAGCCTCCTACTGTGCTGTAGAAGAATTCCGACGACGCCACCACCGCGCCATGACAGTCCAACGCCCATCTCGCCGTCAAACCATGAATAAGGTCCTCCTCTACTCTTTCTTCTAGGGATAGATCTTAGAAATCATTAGGAGAGATATCGGGCTCAAAAGAGCCGGATCGGGTGAGCGTTTCCATGCTTTTCTGAAATTTGCATGGTGGCGGGTTCGCCGGAAACCGCCTCTCCGGCGGCCGTGCCGCCGCCCGACGGTAGCCCTTACCTCAACAGAGGTGGTGGTGGTGGTGGACGGCCAGGGAGATGGCTGGATGGCCGGGAAATAGCTTTGGAAAAGCTACAGGAAACTAAGTTTTCAAGCTTCTGGTTTCGGGTTGTTGAAGAAGATGAACAGTGCCATGAGAATTAAATTCTATTTTTAAAAACAATTTCTGAATAAAAATATCTATCACTTTAAATAATTTAAGAAAAATACCTAGAGGCTTCTACAGGAAAAATGGTCAACATAGAAAATGTAGCCCTTGAAGTCTACATTACTTGAAAATTGATTTCACTCGATGTAGAGTCCTGGTTAGACCACAGCACCTTTTTTGGTGAGGTCTGTCCATAGGGCTGTCTTGACCTTAGGAAAATTCCCCACTCCAATCCCGTCATCGAAATGACTTGAAATTTGGGGTGTGGCCTAATCTTACCTATATCTAGGTGCTATCCAAAAATGAGAATTTTTGGAGAATGTGTTTCTATAGTTTTTAGAAAAAATTCTATAATCCTAGCTTAAATTAATTAGATGGCTAAATGATTTCCAAACCCTCCCAAATTTTGGTGAGTGGTCCCTGGGTTTATTATAAGGTTCTAGTTAAAATTTCATCTCATTTGGAGATGTTTTGAATAGGGTTGGGTTCAACCCAAGGATGATCCTTATAGGATAACTTAGGATCAAACACCCCCTTGGTGTTTGAGTGGCCATATCGCTTCCACAGGGGCTGATATTTTGGTCACTGACTTTTAGGGCATGTCGCACCCTCCAAGGGAGTTTGGAGAGGTTTGGTGTAGGGTAGCCCTAGAACCCTAGGGTAGGTCCCTTAATGGGGATTTGTAGGGTTGTGAAGGTCATGGGATCAAATGACCTTGGACTGACTTGAAATTTGGTGGAGAGAACCATAGGGCCAGTATAGTTCTTTGGACAAAATTTTAGGGTATTTGGAGACCTTTAGCCCACCTAAAACCCTAACCCTAGTTTAGGTCACCAACCTTAATTTGGATTATTAAGCTATTACATGAACTATAAATCAAGCAAAAATTTTGGTAGAGTGATGTTATGGTCCAAGTAGATATAATATAATTTTGTTGAGGTTTTTGGATTAATTTATACAGTACTTCATTTACAACTCTAACGGTGCCTTGGATATTTATTTTGATGATTATGGAATTTCTGATCACTGGAATATTATGAAATCTTGGATTAGGGCATCTTATAGCATATTATATCTTCTATAATTTTCTTGGAAATTTTATCTGAATATTTTGGGTACTTTATTCTTTAATGTGCTAAATGTGATATACAGTCAAAAATATAAATAGTGCTTAATTATTGATTGGAAAATTATGAAATTTGATCAGAGGGTGTTTCAAATTATGATAGTCACCTAGTAATTTTCTCTGGAATTTTAGATGGATAAAAACAGTACCTCCTTCATTAAGTTAGGAAAATTAGTATCTTACTTTAAAATAAATTCAGAGTTCAAATGATGGAGAAAAATTATGGTACTTGGTTTATGATGGTTTTAGGTCATTATATAGCTTACATAATTTTCTTGGGATTTTTGGATAAATATTTACAGTACTTCCTTCATGATATAGTAAAAATGGCCTAAAATGATAAATTAGAAAATATAGGCATAAACATCTCTGGAATTTCTCAAAACTTGGAATTACTGTTTAAATGTCTCATATGATTTTACTGACTTTATGATGATTTATTATTGACTAATTGGTGCACTTCATGTTCATACAAGGGCATTTGGGATCTTAGAATAAATGAATTAAATGCCAAATGAAATAGGAAAATTATTATTTTCTGGATTTAGACTATTTAGGTCATGGTAGACCTCCAGTAAATATTATATGGGATTTGGAAGACAGTTGGGAGTACCACCCCTTGCATACCTCATAAAGATTAGGACGGTCTGCGTTTAGTAAAACTGCAGAAGCGGAGCTAGAGTGGGTAATGAACTTGGAGATGGAGTTTTGATAGTTTACTGGTTTGGACAGGATGAGTTAAATCAAGTTCATTAATTGGAAGCCAGGATGGATAGGGTGTGAGATTGACTAGCGATAGGTAGTGTTCGGGTTCGACGGAAGATCGTCCTCCCCGAGAAGAGGAAGAGTCAAGCCACCCTAGGAATAGCCCACTGTAATGCGAGAAGGGAATGGGTTAAGGGAACCAATCAAGTATAATAAGTGCCTTGGAAAGGGAGTTTTGGGATTCACCCCATCATAGCTCCTAGTACCGCTGCGAGCCCTTCACCGGGTAACCCTCGGGAAGTCCAAGGTTAACCTTAAATCTTAGGAATAAAATGATCAAGACTAATCCTAATAATAGTTGTACCTCACACCTACACTTGTACACATAGGAAGAAAAATTGGCTGGAATGGGTAGAGTAGGTCCATAGTCTAAGGGCCCACTAGTAATGACTATGGTTTGGTTGGTAATTGGGAAGTCCAGGGAGCGGGATGCTCGGGGACATGGTATAGGCTTAGTAGCCTAGAGAGCTGGAGGCTCGGTAATATGAGAACTTGTGCAAATATATTTGTCATGGTTGCATGTGCATATAAGTGGTGGGTCAACGGTACTAGGCGATCGATCACACCGACAGCGGTACGTTGACTCGGCGAAAAGCCTGGTGGGTACAGCCAGCACTAATACGCGGATACTCTAGGTTATGTTCTTCTAGGGGCGTATGGAAGGGCTAGGCCTGGTAGTGTGATTACCCACCTAGGAGTGGGGGGACCGACTCACTGTCTCCGTTTGCCACAGCGGAGGTTCCTGGGGGTGAAGCTAGCCTCCCGAACAGGGGGAACTAAAGGTCTGTGCACATAGAGTCGTGTGGGTGTGTTGCACTTGCTTGTGCATTTCATAGCATAATTGTGTGTCATAGCATAAACATGCCACCTAACGTATAAAATGGTATGGGACATTTTATACGATAGGCCCTGCAAAACGACCCCTTGGTCTATAGGGGTAATCCCTATAAATCAATGGTTATATTTCTGGTGCTTTTACTTTTGCTACTCCTTGCTGTTTTATAACCGACACCCCAACGTATAAGTGATATGGGACACTCTATACGATGGGAGCCCTGCAAAAGATCCCTCGGCTTATGCGTTTCCTCGCATAAGTTAAGGTTACATTTCTTACTTTTTGTTTCTATCGTATTTACTATAGAATTGCTAGTATAGGTCCGCTGTCACCTGTTTATTTGATCTAATCTCCACCTTCATGTCCTTCCCTTTCTTCCTCTCCGCTCGGTACCTAAGAGCCAAGGGGGAAGGGGTAGGGGATGATAGGGCTTAGTCTTTATGACTAACGGTTTTCGAACCACAACATTTTAGGTGTACCATATGGAAGGGTCACGACTATTGCAGTTCCTGACAGAGTTGGCCCCGCGACCGTGTTACCATTGTCACCAGCCGGGACATACACGGGTCAAATGCCCCTTGATGGGTGGGACCCCACCAGCTCAGCAGCCAGGAGGCCGAAGACGTAGACGCAGACGTGGATCGCGAGGCGGCGACGGCAGGCCGAAAAGGAAGAAGCACCCAGAGATGCAGCAACAGCAGAGTACATAGTCGGTGGAGATGGGTCAGTCCAGCTTGGGTGCTCTCGGTTCAGTGACGGTTACGGTGACGCTTAGTTTTAGTTTTGCTTCCGCGAGTGACTTGTAGTGAGGATATGATGTACCGGGCATAAGCCCATATTTGCAGTACTCTGATATATTGTGGACACTCCGTTCGTGGAGATTTATTCATTTACATGTGGTTATTGTGGACTTGCTTTTACTTATTATGCTACTATTCTGCGATCGAAAAGGGCCGCCAGAATTGGCGTTTTGTAGTGGCGACCTTCCCGTGAGTCGGTGCCACCGCAAAGCGGCAGTTCTGGGCTAAGACCCCGGTGTTTTAAAAAGAAAAAAAAATGGGGGTCTTACAAGTGGTATCAGAGGAAACCTCGATCGGAAAAGTAGCAGTCCACTAACCCTGGGTCACCCCCGCTCGAGTTTAGTTTGGGGACAAACTAAGCAGCGGAAGCAGTGGTGTGCCCATGAGGGAAATCACATGTGAAAGTCCACTTCATCATTAATTGAAATCCTTCTTTATAGCCTGCGGCAAACCCTGCCCCCAGCAGGGAACACCTCCGGCTGCGAAGATCTCATCTTATCATCCTCTAACCAACGACGTAGACTCAACCAACTAGGACTCGTGACTAACCAGGACAATCTATAGTATGCCCTAGTTCAAAATAGACCTTGGGTATGAATTTGGTTAAGGTAAGGAGATACCCAAAGAGAATAAAGGAGGAGTTTAGCACGAGAATGACTACAGGGCAGCCTACTGGTCCAAAAGTCATGATTTCTGTGGCATTTCAAAGTTAACCCATCTACCTAACTTTTTCATTCAGGGTTCATCCTATGGTGGGGCCTCTAAGTACCTCCTAAACAACATGCAAAATATCTGTTACCATGTGACACTATTCCACATTATTCATAAAATAATAATACAGGGAATTACTAATAAAATCGTTGCACGAATCTTAAAGAGATCTAACGGCTACTGTATCTTCTTCTTCATGCAGTGCATGCAGGGCCAACCGAGCAGGTGTTCCTTGCGGGGCCATTTCCGGCCATCGCCGGCGGCGGGGCCTCCGGCCAAGACCTTCCCCGGCCTCACGGTGGTCGGGGCTAGGGCTGGCCGGCGACTGGGCGGCGGAGGGCGGCGGACGGCGGCGGCGCAACCAAACCGAAAAACCAAGAAAACCGCCATTTTTAAACCTATTTTCAAGCTTTTTGATTCCTATGTCGAGCTCGTTTGAGCTCGACCTCTAACCTAGATGATCTAGGATACTAGTGCAGTAAGAGGGGAGGGGATACGGACCCTTGGTGGTTGTGGTTGAGGGTGGCGGCGGCTTCCCCTTGCATGCACATTCCGGCGAGTTCCACGGCTTTCCATGGCTTCCTTCCTCTCTCTCTCTCTCTCTCTCTGGGTAGGGATGAAGTGGGAGTGAGGGTGTGAGGTCGGTGTGGGGCTGAGTTATGAGAGGGGGGCGACATCACCAAGCTTGGGCGATTTCACCAAGGAAGGGTGATTTCACCAATGTGGGGAGGGTTCGGGTTAGTGGATTTGGCCGGCTAGGTGGCTGGTGAGTGGGTCCCACTGGCCATGAAGGCTGATTAGAGCCTAGTGGGTCGGGTTGCCAAGTGTTGGGCCGGGTTGGGTGAGTGAATAGGGAGGGTTGACTCCACCAAGTTGTTTAGCTAGGTTGGGCTTAGGTTGGGTTTGGGCTTGGCCCAAGGCTGCATGGTGGGGGTCCTACACCTCCTAATACCCATGCATGGTCAGCCAACCCATCATGGGTTGGTGGGATGAGCCCAAGTGGCCCAAAATAACTCCTAGGCACTTTCTCTCTCCTATTCTTCCTCTTTTCTCTCTCTCCTAGGTAATTTTCCAAATTTACTATTGAGAGGCCCTATTTTTCTCTCCCCTAGGGTTTATAGGGTCACTTTAGGCCCACATGATGAATTTGGGTTGATTTGGGTGGACCCAACCCAGTGAATTGGGCTAGGGCACCATTTTCACTATTTAGGTCAAAGGTGTTGACTTGACCCATCATGGTCAACTGGTTGACCCCATGGCCTACCTTGGGGGCCACTTAGATTGTATTTAGGGTTAGGGCATCATGGTGGGGTCATGGTGTGGCTAAGGTTCCTGTTTAGGCTAGTTTGACCTAGTTTGACTTTGGCCCCATGGTTTCGGAAGCCGAGCCAGTGCTCTATCGAGAGTACCTGAACTCTTTGGTCAGCAATGATGATATACAGAGACGCCCGCTCCGCTGCTGCCGTAGCCACAACGGTAGTACCTGAGAGTGATGCTAGTTTGTAAGATCCTGTTCCTCAATATGAGAGTAATTACAAAATAAATCAGAGTAAAAGCAGAAGCAAGTCCACAGCCACATCACATATATATATCAAATGAAATAAAAGCCAGTCCATAATGAGTACAGAAGTGAAAGTAAATAGGGCTTATGCCCAGTACATCATAATCTCTCTCTCACTCATACACAGCAGCGGAATCTATCATCTCGAATCATCGCACCTGAACATGTGCTCCAGTAGTAGTGGCCGGTATCTGCTCCTCAAGCCCTGCCTCCTCAACGTGCTGGATTACCTCTTCGAGCTCCTAAAATAGTAAGGTCAACGACCATTAGTCAAACAGACTAAGTCGTATCCTCGGCACCTCCTCGTGCAACTCCTGGGCACCGTGCGGGAGGACGAAGCGGAGGACAACAAGGGGTAGCAAAAGAGAGCAGGTGACAGGAATCTGACAGGGTATATAATCAAGAAAATGATGAAATGTAACCCTCAATACCGGTAATAAAATTACCTGGAGGCAACCACCGAGACAACACTGAGGGTCGGATAGGAATTCAAGTTCGGAAGATACCCATGTGAGATTGGGAACATTTTGACCCGGATAAGGTTGTCGCAAATGTGACTCAGAGGGTGTAAAGTATGGAGTATATTAACGAGTTTTGAGGTGGGATCCCAAGTCGAAGATTGATGCCCTAGGGATTGTGCACCCAGCTAGGACAGATGTAACAGGGTAGTATCAAAGATACTTAGCCCAAGATGGGTAGGGGCTGACCTTTTGTTTATTGGGGGCTTGTCTTTTGTTTATTGGGCAAATAGGATTGACTTAGGTTTCCTTAGCCCGAATTTAGGAATATGGCGTAACAAACCTAGTGAGATTGAAGTCGGTATAATTCGACGTTATTCGGGCAAACTTAAGATGTTGTAAAAAAATGTTTGGAATAATGACCCATAGCGTTACCAAGACAATGACATGGTAATAAGAAGGAATAATGACGAGGATTAACTATTGTCACATGAAATTAGGTGACGGGTAACAAGATTCGGGATATCTGAGAAGGTAAAGATTTAATCGCTAGGTGGTACCATCAAAAGGATGATGTATCTCAGAACATGTACCGCAGAGTGGAAATTTGAGGACATCACGATGGATTTTATTCATGGACTCCCCGATCACGGACGGGAAACGACTCGACTTGGGTCATCATCGATCGGTTGATGAAGGTGGCCAGATTCATTCCGATCAAGAAGGATGACTCTGTGGGGGGGTACTAGTGGGGAGATTTGTGGAGCAGTTTGTTCGATACCACGGGGAACCATAGGAGAAGCTCCTACCCTTGGTCAAGTTCTCCTATAATAACAACTACCAGTCCAGCATCAGAATGGCGCCATACGAAGCCTGGTATGGAAGGAGGTGAAGGACCCCACTTTCTTGGATTCAGGACGAAGATCCGAAGGCATTGGGATCGGATTTTGTCGAAAACGTCGAGGCTCAGGTGAGACTAATTGGAGACAGGATGCTCGAAGCGCAGAGCAGACAGGCTAAGTAATATGACGCCCGACATCATTAGGAGGAGCATTCATGGGAGCCACAGGACTCGATGCGACAAAGGTATCCGGAACTTTTCGGTCGGGTACACCTCACAACCCCTCTGGACAATCAATCTGCGTTCCTATTTGAAACCAATAAGACCGAAAATTTCAAGAATAGGGGCTAATCCTTTGTTTATTGGGGTGCATACCTTGACAATTGGACGAATGGGTCTTAGAATCAAAACTGCACACTGCAAACGTAACGCAGAGATGTAGATCTTTTAACTTTCATGGGATGTTACAAGCTTCCTTTTCCCGATTAGAGTATCGTAGGCTTAACCTTGATTTCGGGGATGAAATCTTTGTTTTGTTTATTGGGATTTGTAACATCCCATTTCCGGCTAGACCCCTAAGAGTCGGTTGGTCGTGACAGAACCCTAGGAAGCCTAAAAATTGAAATCAATCGACCGAGATTTCGGGTCACGTGTTGGTCACGCCCGTGACCGACCTGTCACGCCCGTGACTTGGGGCGTGACTCCTTCGACGATCGTCGATCCCAGGGAGACGATTGTCGGGCGCTGAATTTTCAACCCGGCCCTGTCACGCCCGTGACCTAGGTGTCACGCCCGTGACCAAGGGCGTGACCCCTTCGGCGATCGTCGATCTCAGCGCGACAATCGCCGAGCGCGGAATTTACCTCATGACCCTGTCACGCCCGTGACCCACAATGTCACGCCCGTGACATAGGGCGTGACCATGTTCGACGATCGTCGATTTCAGTTCGACGGTCGTCGACCCAGAATTGGCCACACGGGCCTGTCACGCCCGTGACCCAGGTGTCACGCCCGTGACCACCCTTCGACGATCGTTGATCTCAGTTCGACGATCGTCGAACCCAGAATTGGCTATCCGGACCTGTCACGCCCGTGACCTATGTGTCACGCCCGTGACCAAGGCCGAAACGTCAGCCAGACTGGAAATTTCGGTAACCGACATTGTAATCAATTCTGATTATGGGAAGTTACACTAGGAGTGTTTATGGGCCGTTTCCTTCTTTAATTATTTAAATAAATAAGGAAATGTTGGTCCAAACACCTCTTCGTTTTCCAGCGTTTCAACTGTCCAAACATCATAACCGAAACGTTATATTAATGGCCACCAGTGTTAGACCTTTCCCCTCCCTCCTTTTTACGGCTTTAAAAAGGCCCCTTAGGCTCAAGGATGAAGTTTCCCAGCCCTTACCTGAAGTTTCGAGCCTCCTACTGTGCTGTAGAAGAATTCCGACGACGCCACCACCGCGCCATGACAGTCCAACGCCCATCTCGCCGTCAAACCATGAATAAGGTCCTCCTCTACTCTTTCTTCTATGGATAGATCTTAGAAATCATTAGGAGAGATATCGGGCTCAAAAGAGCCGGATCGGGTGAGCGTTTCCATGCTTTTCTGAAATTTGCATGGTGGCGGGTTCGCCGAAAACCGCCTCTCCGGCGGCCGTGCCGCCGCCCGACGGTAGCCCTCACCTCAACAGAGGTGGTGGTGGTGGTGGACGGCCAGGGAGATGGCTGGATGGCCGGGAAATAGCTTTGGAAAAGCTACAGGAAACTAAGTTTTCAAGCTTCTGGTTTCGGGCTGTTGAAGAAGATGAACAGTGCCATGAGAATTAAATTCTATTTTTAAAAACAATTTCTGAATAAAAATATCTGTCACTTTAAATAATTTGGGAAAAATACCTAGAGGCTTCTACAGGGAAAATAATCAACATAGAAAATGTAGTTCTTGAAGTCTACTTTACTTCAAAATTGATTTCACTCGATTTGGAGTCCTGGTTAGACCACAGCACCGTTTTTGGTGAGGTCTATCCATAGGGCAGTCTTGACCTTAGGAAAATTCCCCACTCCAATCCCGTCTTTGAAATGACTTGAAATTTGGGGTGTGGCCTAATCTTACCTATATCTAGGTGCTATCCAAAAATGAGAATTTTTGGAGAATGTGTTTCTATAGTTTTTAGAAAAAATTCTATAATCCTAGCTTAAATTAATTAGATGGCTAAATGATTTCCAAACCCTCCCAAATTTTGGTGAGTGGTCCCTGGGTTTATTATAAGGTTCTGGTTAAAATTTCATCTCATTTGGAGATGTTTTGAATAGGGTTGGGTTCAACCCAAGGATGATCCTTATAGGATAACTTAGGATCAAACACCCCCTTAGTGTTTGAGTGGCCATATCGCTTCCACAGGGGCTGATATTTTGGTCACTGACTTTTTAGGGCATGACGCACCCTCCAAGGGAGTTTGGAGCGGTTTGGTGTAGGGTAGCCCTAGAACCCTAGGGTAGGTCCCTTAATGGGGATTTGTAGGGTTGTGAAGGTCATGGGATCAAATGACCTTGGACTGACTTGAAATTTGGTGGAGAGAACCATAGAGCCAGTATAGTTCTTTGGACAAAATTTTAGGGTATTTGGAGATCTTTAGCCCACCTAAAACCCCAACCCTAGTTTAGGTCACCAACCTTAATTTGGATTATTAAGCTATTAAATGAACTACAAATCAAGCAAAAATTTTGGTAGAGTGATGTTATGGTCTAAGTAGATATAATATAATTTTGTTGAGGTTTTTGGATTAATTTATACAGTAGTTCATTTACAACTCTAACGGTGCCCTGGATATTTATTTTATGATTATGGAATTTCTGTTCACTGGAATATTATGAAATCTTGGATTAGGGCATCTTATAGCATATTATATCTTCTATAATTTTCTTGGAAATTTTATCTGAATATTTTGGGTACTTTATTCTTTAATGTGCTAAATGTGATATACAGTCAAAAATACAAATAGTGCTTAATTATTGATTGGAAAATTATGAAATTTGATCAGAGGGTGTTTCAAATTATGATAGTCACCTAGTAATTTTCTCTGGAATTTTAGATGGATAAAAACAGTACCTCCTTCATTAAGTTAGGAAAATTAGTATCTTACTTTAAAATAAATTCAGAGTTCAAATGATGGAGAAAAATTATGGTACTTGGTTTATGATGGTTTTAGGTCATTATATAGCTTACATAATTTTCTTGGGATTTTTGAATAAATATTTACAGTACTTCCTTCATGATATAGTAAAAATGGCCTAAAATGATAAATTAGGAAATATAGGCATAAACATCTCTGGAATTTCTCAAAACTTGGAATTACTGTTTAAATGTCTCATATGATTTTTACTGACTTTATGATGATTTATTATTGACTAATTGGTGCACTTCATGTTCATACAAGGGCATTTGGGATCTTAGAATAAATGAATTAAATGCCAAATGAAATAGGAAAATTATTATTTTCTGGATTTAGACTATTTAGGTCATGGTAGACCTCCAGTAAATATTATATGGGATTTGGAAGATAGTTGGGAGTACCACCCCTTGCATACCTCATAAAGATTAGGACGGTCTGCGTTTAGTAAAACTGCAGAAGCGGAGCTAGAGTGGGTAATGAACTTGGAGATGGAGTTTTGATAGTTTGCTGGTTTGGACAGGATGAGTTAAATCAAGTTCATTAATTGGAAGCCAGGATGGATAGGGTGTGAGATTGACTAGCGATAGGTAGTGTTCGGGTTCGACGGAAGACCGTCCTCCCCGAGAAGAGGAAGAGTCAAGCCACCCTAGGAATAGCCCACTGTAATGCGAGAAGGGAATGGGTTAAGGGAACCAATCAAGTATAATAAGTGCCTTGGAAAGGGAGTTTTGGGATTCACCCCATCATAGCTCCTAGTACCGCTGCGAGCCCTTCAGCGGGTAACCCTCGGGAAGTCCAAGGTTAACCTTAAATCTTAGGAATAAAATGATCAAGAGTAATCCTAATAAGAGTTGTACCTCACACCTACACTTGTACACATAGGAAGAAAAATTGGCTGGAATGGGTAGAGTAGGTCCATAGTCTAAGGGCCCACTAGTAATGACTATAGTTTGGTTGGTAATTGGGAAGTCCAGGGAGCGGGATGCTCGGGGACATGGTATAGGCTTAGTAGCCTAGAGAGCTGGAGGCTCGGTAATATGAGAACTTGTGCAAATATATTTGTCATGGTTGCATGTGCATATAAGTGGTGGGTCAACGGTACTAGGCGATCGATCACACCGACAGCGGTACGTTGACTCGGCGAAAAGCCTGGTGGGTACAGCCAGCACTAATACGCGGATACTCTAGGTTGTGTTCTTCTAGGGGCGTATGGAAGGGCTAGGCCTGGTAGTGTGATTACCCGCCTAGGAGTGGGGGGCCCGACTCACTGTCTCCGTTTGCCACAGCGGAGGTTCCTGGGGGTGAAGCTAGCCTCCCGAACAGGGGGAACTAAAGGTCTGTGCGCATAGAGTCGTGTGGGTGTGTTGCACTTGCTTGTGCATTTCATAGCATAATTGTGTGCCACAGCATAAACATGCCACCTAACGTATAAAATGGTATGGGACATTTTATACGATAGGCCCTGCAAAACGACCACTTGGTCTATAGGGGTAATCCCTATAAATCAATGGTTATATTTCTGGTGCTTTTACTTTTGCTACTCCTTGCTGTTTGATAACCGACACCCCAACGTATAAGTGATATGGGACACTCTATACGATGGGAGCCCTGCAAAAGATCCCTCGGCTTATGCGCTTCCACGCATAAGTTAAGGTTACATTTCTTACTTTCTGTTTCTATCGTATTTACTATAGAATTGCTAGTATAGGTCCGCTGTCACCTGTTTATTTGATCTAATCTCCACCTTCATGTCCTTCCCTTTCTTCCTCTCCGCTCGGTACCTAGGAGCCATGGGGGAAGGGGTAGGGGATGATAGGGCTTAGTTTTTATGACTAACGGTTTTCGAACCACAACATTTTAGGTGTACCATATGGAAGGGTCACGACAATTGCAGTTCCTGACAGAGTTGGCCCCGCGACCGTGTTACCATTGTCACCAGCCGGGACATACACGGGTCAAATGCCCCTTGATGGGTGGGACCCCACCAGTTCAGCAGCTAGGAGGCCGAAGACGTAGACGCAGACGTGGATCGCGAGGCGGCGACGGCAGGCCGAAAAGGAAGAAGCACCCAGAGATGCAGCAACAACAGAGTACAGAGTCGGTGGAGATGGGTCAGTCCAGCTTGGGTGCTCTCGGTTCAGTGACGGTTACGGTGACGCTTAGTTTTAGTTTTGCTTCCGCAAGTGACTTGTAGTGAGGATATGATGTACCGGGCATAAGCCCGTATTTGCAGTACTCTGATATATTGTGGACACTCCCTTCGTGGAGATTTATTCATTTACATGTGGTTATTGTGAACTTGCTTTTACTTATTATGCTACTATTCTGCGATTGAAAAGGGCCGGCAAAATTGGCGTTTTGTAGTGGCGACCTTCCCGTGAGTCGGTGCCACCGCAAAGCGGCAGTTCTGGGCTAAGACCCCGGTGTTTTAAAAAGAAAAAAAAATGGGGGTCTTACAACTGGGGGTGTAACGCCCCCTGTTTTTCTGTATTTATTTAATTCGCCTTGGGCGTTACGTGGACGTATTTTCCGGCTCGTGTCGTTGTTAGAGTACCTCGTTAGGTATTCTTAGAGGTTATAGTCTGTTGTATGGTTTCCCCAGCTAGTCTGCATCTGTTTTGGAGGCCCGACTGAGCCTCTTAGGGAATCCTTGTGCTTTGGCTTCGGGCGAGGTTAGCTCGAGTGTGTGATCGTCGGAGGTCATTTTCGACTTCGCCGTTGTTTTCGTAGCCCGAGTATTTGTCTACGGTGCGAGTTTGGTCGAAATCCGAGAACATTAATTTTCGCATCGTTCTGACGGTCGCTTTTTAGCGAGTCGTCACCGTTTGCGAGCGTTTATTTATAGTTGCGCATTTTGGTGCTTAGCGCGTGTTTTGGGCGTGCTGTGCGAGAATGCGCATGTGCGTGCGTGCGGGGCGTTATTTAAGCATACGTGTGCGCGGTTACGTATTTATGTGTGTTAGTATAGGTAGGGGTGTTCCCGAATTGGTGTGTGTGGTTTTAGCTATCGGAGAATATATATTTTTTATATATATGTGTAGGGTTAAACCTTAGGTAATACGATATAACTTAAGTATATCATATAATTCAAGTTGTAAATTTTAGGTGTCATAAGCTATATTGTATATTAAGTTTTATATGATATATTAGGTTTGTATTATATTAGATATTAGGTTATATTATAAATTAGTTAGAGTTATATTAAGATATGATATGTATTAGGTGATATTATAGTCTTTAGGCTTATAACTATTTAGGTTCCCCCCCCACCCCATTCAGTCGCCCGACATCACAGGGTAAGAGAAAAACCCGAGCGCTATCCTGTTCGCAGAAGAGAAGAGGCGGACGCCAGCCACTACTCCGACCGTCGATCGCCCGCCCAGATCCGCTCGAAATCCTTGTTTGAGGCCGGATCCGTGCTTCTCTTGCCTAGACCTTCGTCCCAAGGTAATCTTTTGAAGGATTCACCATCCTTTTCTCCAAGTCTAGGGCAGCAGTTCTTGCTAATTTCCGCCCAGATTTTTGTCCAGTTTTTTTATAGGTTGTTGCTTGTGGCCGGTCCTGTTGGGAAGGGCATTGTTGGTCGAAATCATTCAAAAAAAAACCCCCCAAGGAAAGCGGCCCTTCGCCCTTGCCAAAGAAACTCCATGTCATGCCACTTATTTGCTTGATTCGTGAGCTAATTTTTTTTTTTGTGAACTTAGTTATGAGGATCTCTATACAACCTCTTGTTTTTATCTAGTGTTTATTTTCCCTTGTGTGCATTTAGTGTCAAGCCCTTGTTTATGTTTGGCATCAACCACTCAATTTAATGGTGTATGTTTTGTACCAAGTTAATTGTATATGTGTTGGATCGAGTTTATCATTAGTGGGTAATATCAAATGAACTGTGTATGGGTTGTATCAATTTAAATGCTTATGGTGCGCGTCAAGTTAACCGTATAGGTTGATGCCAAGCTAGTTGGGTATACTTAGTTAGGATCGGAGCTACTAGATATGTGTAATATCACATTAATTGTAAGCGATTAGTATCTAGCTACTTGCATAAACTTAGTATAGAGTCACCTTCAATCTATTTGTGTCAAACCACTTGCTTGGACAAACTCGATGTTTAATCTGTTGGTACGTATATAAGGCTCGTAGGTTGGTTGTTTTAGACGAAATAGGGTTGTGTTGACTTCTTGGTGGTTCATGGAACCACCAGTATGGGTTTTCCTGAGACACTTGGTGCTGGAGTAGGATGTGATTTAGGGGAGAGTTGGACCGATGCCGCCACCCCTGTTTTCTTCTTGTCTTACTAAGACAATATGGATTGTTTGGCTGAGTAGACTGATGCCACCACCACAGCACCATGATGATATTTAGGCCTGAAAGACTTGGTTTGACATGTGGTCACTAGTCTAGGCCCTTGCTTCTGATTTTGTCCATCTCCAATACTAGGTGACTCTTTCAGCTCTAGCTCTATGTTAGGGTTTTATTACTGTGCTAAACCTTTTTGCAGAGATCTTTGAAGCTTGACTTCATTCGCGCTCTTGGTGCACTCCCTTTCTACTCACCTTGGTCGAGTATCAGTTTTACCTGTTTTACTCACTTTCTTCTTTTCCTGTACCTATATTACTTACTTTCACTAATTTTTGACCTGTTTTTCATTCCTGCTTAAATCTATTGTACCCTTACTTTTCCTTTTGATGGTTGTTTTGTCGAGGTGTTCTGTTTTTCTGAATACCTCAGGTACAGATATTTAGCCGACTATGCGGCTAGTTTGCTCCTGAAGCTTTTTCTAGTGTTTCAGCTACTGCAGTGGACTTCTGTTTCCACTTGTTTGGGAGGTAGTTTCTTTAGACTTGTAGTATAGACATACCTACACACCAGTGGGTTCGTGTTAGTTATTGACGCCCACTGGTGGTTTCTCTTTTAGATACTTTTCACTTGCTTACACTATTAGTTTTACTGCTTTGGTTATATTAAACTTGCTCTTGGGATGATTTATGATAGGATGCTAGTTACTTTTAAAAAAACCTAAAAAACACTATTATATATATATATAACCCATGGATTACATGTTTTACAAAACTCATACACTATTTTCAAGGCAACGAAAGAAGATCATTTTTCTTATATATATATATATATATATATATATATATATAACTTAAATCTAGGGTCTTGCATAGTATAAGATGCCCCCTGGGGACTCTCATGCGATCTCTCTTAGGATGCATAAATGTGAACAAAGTATTTTTCCGCTACGTATAAGTAAAATTTTGAAATATGGACTAGATGATCCATAGAGGCGAGGGATACGACCTTAAAAAAATATGATTGAATTTCTAGAAATTTAACTCATGATTTTTCGTAAAAGAAAAGTAGTTAGTGTTTTGCCTGAGCGTCAGCAGTTATTCCCTGCTCGACGTGGCATCACGACGCGTGTTTTCTCAAACTCTGATAATTCTTAATTTGGAGAAAAATGCGGGTTGTGACAGTGGGCAATCAAAGGAGCTCTTCGCAGTCTTCTGCATAACCTCCAGGGGGCGTTGGTTCCCGGTGAAGAGGACGGATAGAGACGATGTGGTATTTTAAGGGGCTGCTATGTATCATGCTAGTTTGTTGTATTTCGTTCGTTCCTGGAACCATTGCAAAACCTAGCTTAACACAAAATTTCCAGTCCTAATTGGTACTAAAAAGACAAATGATTACTAGCTAAAAAAACAGAAATGAACCCATAACATTGAACAGAATTACAGTGAATCCAATCTCATATGATAACTACCTAAAATTATACAGATACCCATGTTCATGGTAATGATAACTAGCTTAAAAATTCACATTTTTTAGTATCTCATCAATTGGTACAAAAATAAGGCAGTTGATTTCATAGCTTTTCATAATAAAAAGATTCGTCATGGTTGGCCTCCAAAAATAACTTAGATCCTAGTATTGCTAGCAAACTTCCACTGTGTTCCATCATTTGATTGGATGTAACCTGTGAAAGTATGAAGATATGCAAAATTAGTCATGCTAATGAAAACTTAATCTCAATAACCTGAGAATGCCTCAAAAATGGCCAGGAGAAAATCCCACATTTCCAATGCAGGCAATCCAGAGGAACTCATGCATGTTTCTTGAGTGCCATATAACTTTAGAAAAAGGCAAGATGTCCAAATCTATTTCATAGAGTTTCAATTTTCACAAAATTCAGATCCTCAAAATTAGGGGTGGAGTGCCCCTTCCATAGAAATAGTGAAGGGATGTCGGTAAGTTTGCTTGTAATTGGTAAAGATTATATGGACGCAACGACCAAGATTGTGCAAATGGTTGCTCTTGATGGCACACATGATCAAGATATACATTTCTTCACTGTGTTTAAATTTACAGAATCTAGACAGCTCGCCGAAGGTATTTAATCATTATTTATAGATAAATATCATGGATTTAAAATGTTCAATATAATTTGCCAAAAACAAATCTTACCTAGATGTCAACACTGTGAAAAAAAAGAACTTCAATATTGGTAATGCGATGCAGTATAACAAGAATGTCCAATGATACACCTAAATGGGAGCACTTGTCAGAATTGAAAGTAGATTGCAGCCTCTTGATCTTGCAGTCATAATTCATCAACTTTACCCTGTATTAAAAAAGGCAATTATTAACTTGAATTTAGGGTTACAAAATGAAATATTAAAACTGAAATGTACCTTTAGTTTTTTGGGACAAGTTGTTGAAAAGTGTCTTTTTTCTCCACATGCACCACACGTTCTTTTTTTACTTTTATCTTTTGATATCTCAATTCCCGATTCAATCCGAGATGCAAATTTTGGTCGACCTTTTGTTCGAATTGTTATTGGATCATGAATTATTAATCCACATACATCTTTGTCTTGACTCTGGCTTGTCTCATTTTCTGGCACTTTTTGCGAAACATCGAAATTGAATTCTTCATTCTTTTGATGTATGTAATCAAAAAGCTCTTTGAACGCTTTATCTGATGTTGAACATTTTTTTACTACCTTGTTGAAGAGACAAGTTATATTCCAGTTCATAACCGATGTAATTGAACTAATAGTAGACTTTTCAATTGATTCATAAGTCTTTATATGCCTTGCTTGGATAGTCCATCTTTTAAGAATATAACATTCTAGAATTGTTGTGATTTGTTGTTTGCATATAATATGAAGACAGTGTTTGCACAAAATACCATTTGTTTCAAATAAAGAGCATTCACATCTTACACTGATAGGGTCTGAATCAACAAATTCAACTGTATACCAATTTTCTCTTAACTCAGAAGACATACCAACTATATATTTTTTTACCAAACCAAATGCATTAATTTTTTGGTGCCAACAATCTAAGATTCCTTTGAACTCGCATTGAAAAAGATGAAACATAGATTTTGTGTACCATTTACTTGCTTGTTCTTCAATGCCTGTATGGCCAATTAAAGATGCTATTGAATTCATTGTTCTGAAATCATCAATTTCTTCAGCTTGCCGACGAACTTCGAGTGCTTTCTCATATTGTTTAATAAACTCCACAAAATGTGTGTTTGCATTGACAAATCCATCAAAAAAATGCATTAATACTTTCACTCCTACCAGTCGATGTCATACCCACAATGAATAAACATTTTAGATAAGCTGGAGCCCAATGCAATCTACGCTTCCACATTCTACTAAGCCATTTATTATTCTCCAGAGAATATTTTTTTATCAATTCAGTCCATGCACTCTCACTAGCTTCAATAGATCTACTCTTATACCATTGTTTATAATCTTTTGAAAAATCACTATTGCAATCTCTCATTTCATAAACATTCTCTACCAGATGTTTATGTATATGCCATGAACAAATTGATGTTGACTTTTTGGGAAAACTACTTTTATAGCATTGAACATTGCTTGATACATATCAGTAATGATTACAGGAGGTGCTCTGTTAAACATACACTTTAACCATTATTGAAAAAGCCAAGTAAATGTGTTCTCTTTTTCGTCGGCCAAAAGTGCACATCCAAATAAAATTGACTGTCTATGATGGTTTACACCGGTAAATGGTGCAGAAGGCATCATTAGAGCATTTGTTTTATAAGTTACATCAAATACAAGTATATCTCCAAAAGTAAGATAAACATTCCTCGATCTAGAATCGGCCCAAAATATAGATCTTAGAAAACCATCTGCATCAAACTCTATAGAATAAAAAAATTGTGCATCAAGACTTTATTGTAATTGTAGATATTGGAAAACTAGGACTCCTTCTTTGCCAACATAATTTTTTCTCTGTTTCCGTAAATGGTCTATGACATTTTGAGAGCTTATACTTGTACCTACTCCACTTGCATTTAATGCTCTTCCTATGTTTGATGGCCCAATTCCAGATTGATGTAAATCATCCATCACAGTTGTTGCTAGTATGCTTTTATGTGATCTATGATGAGATCTATGCTTCGCTGTTTTTCGTGGTGTGTCCAATGCATGGTTGTGCTCATTAACAAATGCAGAAACAAACGATTTACCGTATTTATTTTTTTGCACGTCTATTTTCGCTTCACATCCGACCCTTGTATCACGTCGCCTTGTATTTGTAGTTGATTCATTTATTTTTTGTATAACTTTTTTCCCAGATTTGTCACAGACAAAATTTTTCCATATCAAATCTCATGTTATTCTAGATTTGCTACTAGAATTTTTCTTGATTCCAAACCCTAATTTCCTTGCATAACAATTATAGAAGTTGTAAACTTCTTCCAAATCATCAAACTCAAGCCCAATGTATGGTTCATTAATTTGAATAGGACACAGAAATGAACAATCTTCTATTGTGTCAGTATCTTCGCAATGACTACTCATATCTACAGTACGCAATGAAGAAGAACCTGAAGTGCCTAATATTTCATTACTCATCCTATTTCATAACAGAATAAGGTTTAACACACTAGTAAGGAGTTCTGTTTCATGACTAATATCAACTAGATTGCAATGGAATTAAACTGTTCCGGGATATTCAATGGCAGTACCTTCAAGCTTTTTTTTCAGATGAAATTAAACTTTTTCGGGAGATTCAATATCTCTTCCAACAAGGGATTATAGTAAGAGGATCAGGCTGGGCACCTGCATGTGTAACGAGTTCTGTTAGGAAGTCGTTCAGAGTGGATAGGGCTTGCAATTTGAGGGATGGGGATTACCTCTCAAAATATTTTTTTAGTTGGACAACTTTGTGATGACCGCCAAAGCTTGATACTAGATATGTTCAGCATTGTCAATATTCTATCTTTCCTGCAGACATGGAAATCAAACTGGAATGAGAACTTCTTTCTGATTCTTCCTTGCACTAGTTTGAATAGTGATTAAAAATGAAAGTGATAGATCAGGTTGGGAAAAAGGTTTCTCACCTCCGGAATAAGATGAAAAAAACAAGGTGCTTGACTTCTCCAATCACATGTGGCCTCGATCAGCAATGTTGTCAGCTAATTGATGCATAGTGATCAACACGAAGGAGAAGAGATCGGGGAATAGGGTTTGCAGTGAGGAGATCAGCTCCGTTGGTTGCGAATCGCTGAGAAGGAGTCGACGCGCAGGAGAAGAAAAGAAATTCGGGGAATTACATTCTTCGTGAGCCTATCCGCTCCGTTGCATGCAATTCGCTTGGAAGGAGTCGAAGAAAAGAAGAAGAAATGATTGGGGGAATAGGGTTTGCAGTGTGGAGAGCCGCTCGCGCGAATATATATGGGTTACTGTTTTTCCGCTATATACGTACAAATGACAAAAACACCTATATGGGGGCATTTTTTTTGGAAAAGTGTTTAACATAAAGTTGTAGATCACGAGATCTACAACTTTTATGTTAAACAATTTTCCTAAAAAATGCACGGTTTAAGAGTATTTTGAAAAAACGCGAAACTTTGCGTACCTTTTGCGAAATCGCAATAGTTACGCCTCGTTATTTTTGTGCGGAAAATACACCTATATGAGTGCATTTTTTTGAAAATTGTTCAACATGAAAGTTGTAGATCTCGACGAGATCTACAACTTTCTTGTTGAACACTTTTCGAAAAAATACACGCATATATGTGTTTTTTCTATTTGTGCGTATATAGCGGAAAAACGCGCACCTCGTTTTGCCATATAACCGATATATATATATTATTAAAGAAAGAGAATTGTTATGTGCACTATACTTTTGATTAGGTGCACTTTTTTGTTAGCAGCACGGCACCACGATAAGTGAACACAAAATTATAAGATGCATTGCAAATATTTTTTACAACACATCATTCTCAATATCAAACTGATCTATTCTCGGCTACCTATACCAGATCAGACTTTTCAATAAATTGTTATTCGCTGAGCTTTTTTCTTATTATTTTGTTGTGAAGGAATGTCCGTTAAATTCTAGCAACAAGTAAACAATTTGAATCTGTTGTAGCGCATGATCAAGATGGAGAAGTATAACCAAAAACAATCCGGAACTCAATCACATGTAGAAAAATTAGGAAAATAAAGTTTCCCTTTCAAAAGAGATAAAAGATACCCACAATTCCCCCTGATGTTGAATCCAACAAAAAGAACGAAACGCCACCGTTGATAAATCCTGTAGAGAATAGAAAGGATACCTATAGTCATGAAGTAAAAAGTGAGTGCGAATTTCTGTATTCCTCGTCTCCGTACCCATTCAACTGTTTATTCCTGCAGGCGTCCTGCAAAGCCGGCGGCGGGGAGATACTTGGTGGCAAACAGGGCAAAATGAGACGGAGGCTTGATCGGAGGTGGCGGCGTGGTCGATGGCGGCGGCTTGGTCGGCGGAGGAGGCAACGACTAGAGAGGCGGTCACACCTACCCATTCACACGGAACAAACTCTGGTTTGCTGTGCACATAGGAAAAGGAGGAAATCGGAAAAAATTCTTATTTTCTCTAAAATTACAGCCCAGATAGTCAAAAGTGTAGTGGACAACAATCCCCTAAAGAAATCATTTGAAGTAGAAGAGTTAATTTCAGCCATCGGATGTGTGACAATTTTTTATTCTCAGTCTTTAAATGAAGAAAAAGAGAAATAGTGAGGAGAGAAGGGGAGAGAAAATAGGTATTTTTTATAGCTCTGCTATCCCTCCATGAGAAAAAGATATAAAAAATATTTTTTAGGTAAAAATGTATAGTTTTTAATATATAGATTCATATTTTAACGGTCATTTTAGAAATTCATGTGTATAAGTTTTGAATAAATATTGCAAATATATAATTGTAGTATAATACAACTCTATTGTTGTAGAAAAGTACTGTAGTCCGGCCCGATCATATGCGAGCACAACCTGCTCATAAGCGGGGGCAACCATCTCTCTCTTTTGTTGTAGAAAAGTACTGCACTCCGGCCCGATCATATGCGGGCACAGCCTGCTCATGAGCGGGCGCAATCATCTCATATGCGGGTGTAGCTCGCTCTTAGCCGGGCGTAGCCTCCTCATAGACGGGTGCATCGCCGAGCTAGTGGATTGCGTGGAAGCGTGTGAAGCCCGCTTCTCTGTAGTTGAAGGCCACTTAGAGCATCAAGCAAGGGTGAAGCCCGTGCGGAGGCGTGTGATGCACGCCTGGAGGCCGCCCGAGAACATCGTACATGAGCGTAGGCGCGTAGCCCGTGCGGAGGCGTGCGATGCACGCCTAGAGGCCGCCCGAGAACATCGAACATGGGCGTAGCCCGTGCGAAGATGCTCGTATCTGTAAAATTTTAATTTTAAATATTTTTTTATAAGTATTATTTATTTAATTATAATTTTAATGATTTTTAAAGTTTTATTTATTTATTTATAACAATTACTTATAAGTATTTATCTTTATGTAGTATTTATTATCTCTCTTATTTAATTAATATTAAATATCATATCTCTTAATTATTTATTATACATTTTTTAAATAATTTATTATATCTTTTATATACGGGAAATCACCGACGTGGTCGTCGTACCTCGTCGACCCCCGTGGGGATAGGCCTGCAACGGTGGCCTCCACCATGAGTGGTTTAATTCTTTTAATTTTAAGTGTAGGCTCACGCGAAGGAGCAACTGTTGGATCGGGTTGCCAACCTTAGGGGGGGGGGGTAAATAAGATTTTCAATTTAAATAAAGAATTAAAAGGTATTTCAGCAGAGCGGCCTATTTTGGAAGCTACTGCAGGGCAGTATGGCTACTACTGCGTGACGATAGGTGACAAACATAATTTTCCTTGTAGAAAATTGTTTTCAGATTTCCCACATATCCTTCAATTCATTGGCAGCATGAAACCACAAATTCAGGATGAAATAATAACAGCTTTTATTTTAGTCAAAACTTAAAAGTGGTTTACAAAATCAAAACTAGATCTCCATGACGCTGGAGATCGAAGGCGATGAAAACAACTCTCTTTTGGTTTTTATATCAACCATCACCCAGGGCCGGTTGACTCTCTCTCCCTTTCCTCCCCGAAAAGGTCTTCGAGCCGGCTTCTCACCTTCCTTCCCAAAAGGGTCTTAGAGCCAATTAGATCTTCCCGATCTAGACGTCCTCCCAGGACGATTTGTTCCTCACCTTCCTTCCCGAAAAGGGTCTTAGAGTCGACTAAATCTCTCCGATCTAGACGTCCTCCCACGACGATTCCCATGGAACCTTTTCTAGATTCCGATGACCTCCCCGATCGATTTTTCTCACCTACAAAAAGTTAGAAAAGAGAAAAATACAGATAGAGAAATAGAAGTTAGAAACTATTGCTCCCTCAAAAAGAGTTTCCATCGTAGAGCGGCGGGCGATCGATGCTTCTGAACATCGTTCTTCTTGCACACAATCAACTACAGATGGTTGTTATATACTTTGCTCTTCGACGATATTCAATCATAAACATGAGGGAGATAGTTCTTTTTTTCCTTGCTTGAAGACGGTGGTTCACTGCAACAGAGGCGACAGCGGAACCCTAGATGTGTAATTCCCCTTCTTGTGCCCTCAGGAAAAAAAACACACGCACGTTTATAATCGTTTTAAAATAAATTACCGCCGGTGCTAGAGTTACCGCGCGGCGATAGGTCTTTTCACACGCTATTGCCAACTGTCCATCACCAAATTAGGAAAAGATCCTAAAATATTCTCTTGCCTCTTTTTGATAGCACGAAGTGGTTGCTAACACAACACAGTAGTCTGGTCAATCGGTCTCTTCTCGGCGCCACTAGCGCTTCTCTACGCTACCTGCTCTTCTCGACACCATCGTCTCCACAATAGTCAACATGACTAACACGATGCGGTAGTCTTAGCCCCCGACGGTAGGTCACAGTGAAAATCTTTTATCCCCAGCTTGTAAGCTGACATAGCTAGCGCAGGCGGTAGGGCTGGCGCCCGACGGTAAGTCATAGACATTGGAAATATGGTTTTTCTTACCTGTATACCTACACACTATACCCAACACAAGTTTGATCAGATACAACTTGAGATTTTATATTGTCAAACCAAAGAGATGCAGAACACAAGTTCCAACAAACTCCTCCCTTTGATAATATCAAATGCCGTTCATGAGATATAAATTATTAGTAACATGGTATAGTGTAGTACAACAATAATCATGAAACATGAACAAGTTTATGAATCAAGATAGCACCGTGTGAACGTAGTATGACTCCCTCTACATGTGTGCTCCCCCTATATATGTGTATTGTACCTGCATAACTCCTCTTACATGTGACCTCGCCCAGGTGACTAACATAAGACTAGTTCATGAATATTCTAATCTCCCCCTCTGATATTATCGAAAGGGTTGGGCATGATCGTAAATTATTTGTGTTTACAAAGAGATCTTCAATTTTTAATATGCATAAAAAAACAATGCATGAGAAAAATATGAGCATGAAATCCAAGGAGCGACCAAAAACATATCAGACAATTAAAAACTCGGGTCAAAAGTACGAGCGGGGCAAAAGGACTACAGAACTGGGCAACACAGGAAAATCATGTGATTTTTAAACTGGCAGAGCAAACGAATTTTGGACAAAAGCCTATGAAACTAAATACACTAGATTTATCGAATAATGTCAAGTAATTTATAGAGTTAAATAGTGGAACATTTTAAGCATCATGAATAGTAATTGTGTACTAGTACAATTGTGCAATAAATAAGGAATGCAGTTTAAGTCAAATTTTTATGCATGGAAATTTGTGAGAAATTTATGATATCATTTATTATGTAAATTTAGGAGAAATTTAATGTACCACTTGTTGTTTAGAAATATTCCATGATCGATCTTGAAAAAAAGTAAATTTAGGAGAATTTTAATGTACTCCCCCTCAATTTGTAGATTTATGCAGCATGTTCTCCTCCTTTGTGGCAAAATAAAAAAAAAGGGTAGAGATGAGTGTATGCAATAAGAATTATTGAAAAACTGTATAGAGAGGAAAATAGGATGCAATGTGCAAACTCATAGATACCACTTCACCACTTGTCGACAACATATATGCATGATTGAATATGATAGAATAGTGATGAAGTATGAAAATACTACTTGTAAAACAAAGAATGCGACTTAATGAATATACTTTACCCCTTGTTGAAAAATTAAATAATCATGATTAAGTGCAAGTAGTAAACATAAAAATATGGTAGCAATCATAAAGTAAACATCTTTTTTTTGATATAAGAGCATATAAAATATAATGACTTTTAAGACTAATAAGATGTTTTCAATTCAATTCAAGTCCAAGAGATGTTATTTCATTAATTTTTTTTCAAGCATGATTTTAAAATATCACAAAGTGTTAAGAACTACAATGTAAGCTAATTTGCATTTCAAGTAAAAATAAATATTGTAGCGGTCATGATTTGCTATCTAGTGCATTTACCTAAAATTTTAGAGAATAATATATGTATGCATTAGGAACCAATTCTCATGAGTAAAAGTTTTATGAAAAATAATAATGTGTAAAAATAGTGTTTTAAAAAAGTATATAAGTGGATCAATCAAAACACATGACATATATAATGAATAACATAATGTTAAAATACAAAAAATATTACTTTCACTATTTTTCAATGCACATTAGTAAGAAGTAGAACTACTAAGGTGTTCTACACACAATGCTTATTAAGAGTTATCTGAGAGTAGAGTAGTGCTTGGGGGGATCACATTTATTCTTTTTAACATAATTTTTATTGTTGTAATCCGGTGTACAAAAAAGGTGGTGTATGATTTGTTTGGTACAAGACACTTTATAATTTTTTTTCCAAAGTACTCAACCTCACAATGTTCATATTAAGACTTATCAGGAGGGTGAGCAGTGCTTGGTGAAGTTTTTCTTGTTAATTTTTATTTTAGTGACAAAGGACTCTGAAATCACTTGTTGCGCAAACAATTAATTTTTTTTTAAAATAACTTTCTTTAATAAATAAGTGCATGAAAAACAAAGAATTGAAATAAACAATTCAATGTAGTGTATGTATTTTATTTATGCATTTTAAACTCTCATATTATTACACTACACAATCATGCAAGTATAAGATTAAAAACACATGTAGGTTATCAAAATAAACGAGTGAATAAAATCATTATCAAGCATAAAATATTACTCATACCTTACTTATATCTCCCATTATCTCTGAATCAACAACTTCATACTCTGAGGAATGACCTAGAATGTTTGCAACATGCTCATCAGCATCAGATAAATCAATCACATTATCAACTTAATCAGCATGGAGCTCAATATTAGACTCCCCCTACCCCTGCGCAACATCTATATCAACCTAATGTATGTCAGCATCAGTCCTGGGGATATCTTCTTGGACTTGCTCCCCCCTGAGAGTCAGAGGGAATCTGATTTAGCCTCTCCTATAGATTGACAAGAAAAGAGTCAATATTTTCCAGTAGATAAGTAGGAGATTTGCTTTGCTCCTCCCTTAGTATGAGCATCACCATTTGGAGTCTCCCCTAGAATGTCAGCACATATCTTGTTCACAATGTCTGTGACAATATCTTCAACATGCACCAAAGTTGTGTCTCCCTCAACATCAGTTGGAGACACCATGATTAGAGCAACCTTTGTAGCAAGCTTAGAGGAGATAGAGACTTGTGCACTTACATCCCCTCTTTGTTTTTTAGTTGGTTCTATTAGGTTGGGATCATGAGGTTCTGTATCCCCGCTTTCAGAAGAGTTGATGATTGAACTTTCATCTGAATTTGTAATAACCTTCTTCTTTTTCTTGTCAGCTGGCTGAGGGTTAGGAAACAATACCCTATCCCATTTGTCAAACATCTTTATATCCATATTCCTCATGTGATGGATTTTTATCCTAGCCTCAGATTTAGCATCCCTGGAGCGGAGTTTAGTAAGAATAAAGATAGTATCCTACCCAGATTGGGTTCAGGAATATACTAAACAATCTTGTCAAAGATCCCCATCCCACAATTAGTTTTCTTAATAAGAATAACTCTGGTCATCAGCTCAAACATATTACTTGAAACTTTGTCATGAAACCCAATCTTACTGATTAGGGACTTGACAATTATATCTTCTAAGAATTTCCCTTTCAGATTCATTTCTTCTCTCACGATAGATCTAGTGGTGTGCTTAGACAAGCCACACCATTTCAGAGCTGACTTTATATCCTCAAGAAATAATTCATCTTCCACATAAGAATGGTTAAACCTGGTCAGTTTCAAGGCCTTAACTTTTTAAAAGTAAGTTTAATCTTATTTCCACTAATTGAGATTTTTATCTTGGAGGAGGAGGAATCTACTTTAGCACTGGAATAAAGCTCTAACACCTCTCTTTTCCAAATGGAGCATAGCTATGATAGTATAAACTCTAGGTCTACGATATTCATAAGATGAAGAACTAACTGAACTTCCTCAGGTGCATCCTTGAATCCATTTCAAATGAGTTCTGAACCCTCGAACAGGAAGTCAACTCCTTTAGGATCCATTGAATCAGTGAATTGAAGGTGAAAAGATGAATATGACTCGAGCACATGAGGGAAGGAATGCATAGAGACATAAAGGGCTAAGGAAATATGTGTATTATCCTAGACACACATTTCTATTTATAGTTACCCAATTTGAGAATGTAGAAAGACACGTACCTATTGTGATTTACACGATGTGATGAATGGTTGTGATTAATCCTGTGAATTTGACTTAGAATGACCTGTCAAATTATATGCATTGAGTGCACTCGACACTCTCAACTCCTGGAGTTAACTTAGCGCACTCAACTCCTGGTCAGTTAAACTTCTTCTTTTTTATTTTCCTGCAAAAAGTTAACCTCCAAATACACATATACATATGATAGAGATACATTAGCATAATAATTCTACTTCACGTTCAACATACCCAATTCAATTTGAAGGTGTTGAACTTGGCTTCATCAAGAGGCTTTGTAAAGATGTCAGCCACTTGTTTGTCAGTTGGGACAAACTGAAGGCTTATATCTTCATTTTCAACGTGATTTCTTATAAAATGATACCTAATTTCAATATGCTTGATGCAACTATGTGAAACATGATTCTTAGCTATTGAAATTACACTTGAAGAATCACAAAACATAGGAGTTTTACTTATCTAGCAATTGTAGTCTTGGAATTGATGTTGAATCCATAATAGCTGTGCACAGAAACTCCCAGCAGATATGTACTCTGATTCTGCTATGGAGATGGCTATATTGGTCTCATTCTTGCTGCTCCAAGACACTAGCCTTCTTCCTAGAAATCGATATGTATATTATGTACTTTTCATATCTTCTTTGTTACTGCAAAATATGGATCTGAATACCCTATTAGTTCAAAATCATTATTCCTAGGATACCACAGACCAAGATCAGTTATGCCCTTGAGATATCTCATAATTCTTTTGGCAGCAGAGTAGTGAGACTCTTTAGGGCATGCCTAGTACCTAGCATAAACACATGCAGAAAACAAAATGTTTGGCCTACTAGCGTTCAAATAGAGGAGGGAGCGAATTATGCCCTTATATAAGGTTTTATCAACTGGTTTCCCATTCTCATCCTTGTCTATAGACATACTTGATTCCATAGGAGTTTTCATTATAGAGGCACTCTCCATTCCAAACTTTTTAATTAACTCCTTGGTGAACTTATGTCACAACCCGCATTTTCTCCGAATTAAGAATTATCAGAGTAAGAGAAAACACGCGTCATGATGCCACGTCAAGCAGGGGATAACTGCTGACGCTCAGGCAAATCCAACTACAATCTTTATGCAAGGAAATCATGTGCTTAATGAATAGAAAAAAAAAATCAGTTATGTTTAGAGTCCGTATCCCTCGGCTCAGTGGATCATCTAGTGCACAAAAGAAAACTATATTTAAACGCTGCGGAAAAATACTTTAATTAGGTTTTACACCCTAAAGAGCGCATAAGGGTCCCAAGAGAACCACTCATACTATGCAAGACACTACACTTAGTTTATATAATATATATAAGAAAATGGTTTTCGTACGTGATTCGGAAAGTAGTGATTAAGTTTACAAAACATGCTGATCATGAGCTTCATTTATAATAGTAATTATAGTTTAAAAATAACTAGCAACCTAGCATAAAACCTTCTCAAAGCAAGTAGACTATCTCCAGAAAATAAATGGTAGCAGCAATAGTATATATCTAGTACAAGGTAAAAAAACTACTAGTGGGCGCCAACAACCTGACACGAACCCAGCAGCACACATATATGTCTGTAAGAAAGTACTGAAAACAACCTCACAAACAAGGTAAACCAAACTCCAAAGAAGAAACTTCTAACACCCTAATCTGCGGGAAGTGATAGTAGCAAAAACAACAACGAGGAACCGGATCGAAGGCAAACGCAGTCCCCCAATCCACCATGTCCAAGTCAAAAGCTCGAGGGTCAACACGTGAAAACACAAGGGACCTTCCACCCGACATGCCCAGCCCGTACCTGGAGCAAGAAATCCATGGGTGGCCTTGGCTATATCACTCAACTCCACCCCCATAAAGAGCTACAACCACCACTACTATCCACGACCCACGATTCGGCCTTTAGGAAAAATAAAGAAAACGGCCGACAAGGAAAACCCAGAAATACAACTGGAAAATCCACTCGGAAACGAAATACAAGGTAAAGGAAGAGTGTTGAAATAAACCAACACGACTAGGCATTGAGTGAAACCCACTCAGTGCCTACCTAAACTTTGGCGTTGAGTGAGCTAGCCTCACTCACCGCCAAAATTATACCACTACCCACAAGCCCACTAAAGAATGCGGAGCTCGACGACAGTCGAACGACCAAGGCAGAAGATCCAGAACTCGAGTAGTTGCCTGCCACTTGAGTATCTAAACTCCCGCACTCGAAACCATCTAAATTCGCTTATCAAAAGAAAATATACAAAGCGCACGATCAGTGACGCACGATCAGTGGTCGTGCGCACTCATCGGCTGATGATCGTGCGAAACGAACCTGGAAACCTGACAGAAAACCTAGCAACTGCGCACGATTAGTGTCGCACGATCAGTGGTCGTGCGTACTGATGTCAGCGCTCGTGCGATTGCCCGAGACAGAACTTTGGAAACTGAAATATATACGCGCACGAACAGAGGCACACGACCAGTGGTCGTGCGCCCTAAAGGTTAATGACCGTGCGCGACAAACCTGTACCGTTTGGAATTTTCCGAACGACACCGGAACGCGCACACGACTCACGCCACTGCAGAAGCAGTAGACAACTATCACATCTCACGCTACTACCATATAAACTATGCCTAACCATTCGAATAATGCCATAACGAAGGAAATTGGCAACCACACCCCCCTCCTAACTCTCCCTCTCGGCTACGCCCGAACCAGAGCAACCATAAGAGCAAGGGAAACAACGGCTTCACGCCGACAAATTGGATTCCAAACATCACAACATAGGGGGGGGGGGGGTTTCAGTAGGAAGAACTAAGCCCTATAGTTAGCAAGAAAATGAGAACAACAAGGCCTCTAACCTGGGCTAACCGGGATTTCAATTTCAGCAAATAAATTCAAAGAAAACACTTGGCAAGGGCAAGAATACCACTTGCCTCAAATCTCAGCGAAGCTTTGGACTGCTTTCCTTCTCTTCGCACGGATCAAAATGGCCGCAACACCTAGAACAAAGATTTGGCCATTAATGGCGGAAAACTTCCCAAAACTGAAAATTCCAATCCTTCCAAAACTCCACGAAAATCGAATTTCTTACCGCAGGAATGAAGGTCTCGACGAGAGCAATCCGTATCCACTCTCGGAATCGAATTCCGTCCACAAACGCTCCGGGAATCGGCGTCCGAAGGGAAGGCTCGGCGGTTACTCGTTTCTCTCGTACAAGGCCGGCAGTTTCTATCGTGAAGAAGATGATGGCTTTCATTCTAATACTATATATATATAATTATATAATTATATTATTAATTACAAAATTACATAAAGCACCAAATCGACGCGAAAACCGAACTATCTCGGAATTCGACAAAATTCGCACCGTAGCTAAATACCCACGCTACGAACGCAACGGCGAAGTCGAAATTAACTTTCGACGAACAGAACTCGAGTTATACCCAAACAAAGCCAAACACAAACATCCCCCCGAGAGGCCACACCGGGTCACCAAAACGACTCGGTTTGCTAGGGAGATCTTGCCAACAGGCTACCAAACAGGGCACTCAGTTCTAAGGAGCTAAACCATACTCCACACATGGCATAAGCCACGGAAACGCGTCATCGTAACGCCAAACGAGAATAAAAATAATCGCTGAAAAGACGGGGCGTTACAGTCACTCCCCCTAAAAGAAAGTTTCGTCCCGAAACTTTACGCACAACCCTCCTACAAAAGAAGGAAAAAGTAACAAACAAAAGTTACAAAGGGAAACATACCGATCAAATCAGAGAAATAGGTGAGGGTACGCCCTCCTCATGGCTGACTCTAGCTCCCAAGTCGCGCTCTCCAAATCCTGATTCTTCCATAGAATTTTCACCATCGGTATGGACTTCTTTCGCAGCACACGCTCCTGAGTATCCAAAATACGAACTGGCACCTCAACGAAAGAGAGGTTGGGCTCTAACTGGGGCACAACATCCAAGAGTTGCCCACTGCTGCGCACACACTTCCGCAATTGGCTAACATGAAAAACATTATGAACACCAGGGAAGTTCGCTGGCAAATCCAATCTATAAGCAGACACACCAATCCGCTCCAAAACCTCAAACGGGCCCACATACCTTGGGTCCAATTTCCGGTTTTTACCAAATCTCTTTACACCAACCATTGGAGAAACCTTGAGGTATACATGATCCCCTACTAAAAACTCCAAGGCAGACCTACGCCGATTGGCGTTCTTTTCATACCTCTCCTGGGCTAAACGAAGCTTCTCCCGAATAAGCTTCACGGCGACTTCCATCTCTTCCAGAGCATCAGGACCCAACAAAGGCTTCTCACCAGCCTCAGCCCAAAACAACGGAGTCCTACAGCGCCTCCCATACAAAGCTTCGAACGGAGCCATCTGCAAGCTTTCCTGATAACTGTTATTGTAAGCAAATTCCATGAGTCGCAGACGCTCATCCCACGCTCCACCGTGGTCTAAAATATAGCACCGGATCATATCCTCAACAATCTGATTGACCCGCTCCGTCTGCCCATTGGTCTGAGGGTGGTACGCAGTAGAATACCTCAGATCCGTACCCAAACCCTCCTGCAGACTCTGCCAAAAACGAGAAGTAAACCGGGAGTCTCGATCAGAAATGATGCTAACCGGCACACCGTGGAGTCGGATGACTTCATTCAAGTACAACTCCGCTATCTTCTTCATCGGGTAATCAATCTTATAAGGCACGAAGTGAGCACACTTCGTCAATCTATCCACTATAACCCAAACAGAATCAAATCCTCTCGGGGATTTTGGCAAACCCGTAATGAAGTCCATTGATATACTCTCCCACTTCCAAGTCGGGATATCTAGCGGAGTCAACTTACCACCGGGCCTTCCATGATCGGCCTTCACACGCTTGCAAGTGTGACACTTAGCAACATATCGGGCTATATCTCCTTTCATACCATTCCACCAAGCAATTTGTCTTAAGTCACGGTACATCTTCGTAGATCCTGGATGGTAGGCAACCCCTGGAACCATGAGCCTCACTGCAAATCATACTCTTAATGTCCCCAACAGCGGGAACGCAAAACCTGCCGCGGTACTTCAAAGTACCCGCATCATCAATAGAAAAATCTGGCAACTCTCCCTTCTCTGTCCTGGTAAAAAGGTGCAACAGATCCGGATCGTCCTTCTGATGCAGTCTAGTCAAAGAAATCCAGGACGGCTCTTCCACTGATAAGCTACTCTGCAAACTACAACATCCCACTGAAATATCCATAAGGAGGAACTCCTCAACTAATCGATCGGCGGAGAGGTTAAAGATCTTTCCCGTCTTTCGGCTCAGGGCGTCGGCCACCACATTGGCCTTGCCCGGATGATACTGGATTTCCACATCATAATCCGGCACATACTCAAGCCACCGCCGCTGACGCAGATTCAACTCCTTCTGCGTGAACACGTACTTCAGGCTCTTATGGTCAGTAAAAATCTTGCACTGGGCCCCATAAAGTAAGTGCCTCCACAACTTCAACGCATAGATAACCGCTGCAAACTCAAGGTCATGCGTAGGATAATTCCGCTCATGAGTTTTCAACTGCCTTGACCCATAAGCAATTACTTTTCCATCCTGCATTAATACGCATCCCAGACCTATATGCGAAGCATCCACATACACATCATAATCCATGCCCTCAGTAGGAAGGGTCAGAACGGGAGCAGTACACAATCTCCTCTTTAACTCCTGAAAAGCTTCTTCGCACTTCTCGCTCCAAACAAAAGCCACATTCTTCTGAGTCAGCCTGGTCAACGGTGCGGCTAGAGAAGAGAAACCCTCCACGAATCTCCTGTAATAGACAGCCAACCCTAAGAAACTTCTGATCTCCTTAGGAGTATTCGGCCTACTCCAATCCGTCACTGCTGCAATCTTTTCTGGGTCAACCGAGATCCCATCCTTGTTCACCACGTGGCCTAGAAAAGAAACCTGAGGCAACCAAAATTCGCACTTGCTCAACTTGGCGAATAACTTGTGGCTCCTTAACTCTGATAGGACCAAACGCAAATGCTGCTCGTGCTCCTCAGCACTGCGAGAATAAACCAACACGTCATCAATGAAGACCACAACGAACTTGTCTAGGAAATCCTTGAACACCCTGTTCATCATATCCATGAAGGCTGATGGTGCGTTGGTCAGACCAAACGACATCACCAAAAACTCAAAGTGCCCATGCCTCGACCTAAACGCAGTCCGTGGAATATCTGCCTCACGGATCCTGAGCTGATGATAGCCCGAACGAAGATCGATCTTGGAGAACACCGTGCTACCACGCAACTGGTCAAATAAATCATCGATCCTCGGCAGAGGGTACCTGTTCTTGATAGTGACCTTGTTCAACTCTCTATAGTCGATGCAAAGCCGCATCGACCCATCTTTCTTCTTTACGAACAAAACAGGAGCACCCCAAGGTGACGAACTCTGCCTGATAAAACCTTTAGCCAACAACTCATTTAACTGAATTCGCAACTCCTCTAACTCACGAGGGGCCATCCGGTACGGCGCCTTGGCAATAGGACGCGTACCCGGCTCCAAATCAATAACAAACTCCACATCCCGCTCAGGAGGGATACCAGGAAGATCATCAGGAAAAACATCGGCGAAACCACGAACAATAGGAATCTCCTCCAAGCGTGGCACGCTAACAACAGTTCCAACCGCCGAGACTAAACAAACACAACAATCAGAAAGAAACAATCTCTGAACACATACCGCAGAGAGAACAGGAGAATCCTGACACGGATCAGCATACACGCTGCCGGGCTGACCGTCGTCCCTGATAAAGTCCAAGCGCTTTCCTTTGCACTGAATGACCGCATCATACCGAGAGAGCCAGTCCATGCCCAAAATGACATCGAAGTCCTCTAGATCAATCATCTTCAGATCCGCCTTCGCAAGAAAATCCCCCAACAAAACCGGGCAATCCAAAATACCCAAATCTGACAACACAGATTCACCAGAGGGAAACTTGACACGGAAGGAATCCCGAACACGATCTAGAGACAACCGATGACGCTCCACAAAGGCTCTAGCCACGAACGAGTGGGTAGCGCCGGAGTCAAACAGAACACGCGCCCAGCGGTTCTTCACCTTAAATTTCCCTATAGGAACGCACAAAGCTAAGGAACTAGCACAACAGTACCGCAAATAAACTAGCAACTAAACTACCAGGCTAGAAAGAAAACAACAAACTACTAACCTGAGATCACCTGGGCCGAAGTCTGAGCCTCCTCGGAAGAAATCACGTTCAGCTTCCCTTTTCCCTTGTCCACACGCTGAGGTGGAGGTAATGCCTGCAATGGAACTGCAGGAAGAGCTGACTGGACCAGAGGACACCTCGACTTAACGTGACCCTTCTGCCCACACTGATAGCAGACTCTATCCCTGGACCAACACTGGGCTGCATCATGCCCGGATCGCTTGCAAACTGAACAGGAGACATCTCTCCCAGGAGCACCCTGAATAGCATGAACCTGCTCCTTCTTCTGAGCTGCCGCCTTCTTGAAACACCTCTCAACAGGATGGCCTGACCGGCCACAAAAACTGCACACCACCCTGCTCCTCTTTCCCGGAACAGCATCGGGTACCAGGGGTTTCTTCTCCTCTACCAACTTCCTCTTATCCTTCCTCAACTGCTGGTAAACACCCTATGTTGTATAAAAATCTGAAATAAAAGCATGAAATCCAACGTTCTTCATAATCAAGGACGGGTCGACGTTCCTACGTATTAATTTATTAACGGATCCATAAGGCATCTGCTTGGGGACTGACCAGACTAAACCCAAATCACCAAATTTAGCGTCAGACAGTCTCGAAAAGGAGTGGAAGTGCGTGTGAAATAAATTAAAATGAAATACTAACGTCCTAGATACATGAGGAGAGAATCCATGTGCTACATAACTAGACCCAAACACGGAGGATAAGGGGGTTAAGTCAGGTGGCACGAGGGCCTTATAATAAGAGATGATTTTGATGGGCTCCAAAATCGCAGTCTTTATTTTAATTTTAATATTCTTACGCTTGGCTTTAAGATATGCTAAGCTGAACCTCTCATCACAAACAATTTAATTGGACGCTCTCGGATGTGAATAGATGTGCGAGCGATACAACTCAAGGGACCTTTCAATAGTCACTAACGTGGGGAAATGAGGGTCATCAAGAGGCGGTGGGTAAATGCATGCGACCGGGTGTGGTATATAAGTATGTATAGGGGACAACACATCCAAAGGCACAATTGCCAAAGAATCAGAATCATTCATAGTAGAGGACAGAAATGTGGACTGACACGCAGAAAAATAAACAGTCAACTGTAACACGTAGTCAGATCTACGGGGTGCGGTGAACAGACCCAAAACTAGTGCGCTCAACTTAGTAATATTTATACATTGATACAACGCCAATGTAGGAACTAATAAAGTGGACGTGACACAAAAACTCGGGCTAAGTCTACCGATTCTATGTCCTAAAAAATCAACTAATGTGGGCAAATAAATAGGGGGAAGGGCCGGTAAGATCAAACCCGGGTTAAAATCTATATCAGTAAAAATTTCACCTAACGGTGTCGACATCAAAGAACTCTCATCCGGGTGTACAACAATAGTATCGTCCAAAGTTACCCTTCCCTCAGATCGTAACTCATCCACAATAATAATAGGAACATCCTCACTCTCAGGCTCCTCAGATAACTCAGATATAATCTCAGTAGGTGTAATCGTTGGCTCTAATACGATGGGGATCGTATCCTAGAGAGGGCACTCAATACTAGGGTGAACAGACACAACACTAGTAGGGCATGTAATAGGCAACGTAATACTCTCATAGATCGGAACTTAATCATCCCATACATCATCTTCTAAATCACTAAGGTATCCACTCTCAATTTCAGACTCATCATAATCGTCAGGCACTAACGTACATGTCAGAATACTCTCACCTACGGGCATATCCTCAGAATCAAGAAATACAACATCAACATCAGAGATCGACTTATTCCCTTGTTTAATGGTAGACAAGTCATCTAACATCTGAGTTCGATGGTACGTAGGGACGTACTGTTCTGTCAGTATGGCCTTCATGTCTGCCCAACCAATAAGTAATTTACCGTTCTCGGCTCTCAGACGTCGTTCCTCAATCAACAAAAATATCTTAGCTCTACCTAACAACTTAATTCTCGCCACTCGCACCTTATCCGAATCATTCCATTTGTACCACTCAAAGTAGCACTATATTACCTTAACCCAGTCTAGGAAAACTTGGGGACACCCAAAACCATCATAAGTAGGTGCCTCAATTCTAGTGGGAGGATAAGCGTGCGGACGATTGGAATTCCTAGGGTAAGATGGCAAGGCTTGGGTTTGTTTAGCCATGTGATTAAAAAATCAATAATCTAAACGGGAAGCATAAACGTCATATGTCATAATAATGAGAACCGAAGAAAAACTCACCCGGAACTGGTGCACATGCAATGAATAATGAACCTGACCTTATATAAAATGCAATAGATGGATTTGTTCCCGCTTAATAACTAAGACAATAACATATTTTTTTTGGATTTTCTTTCTGAAAAAATTATGAGGATTATTAAATTTTTATTTTATTTTTACTGAAAAAATAAAAATATAGACCGCTATTTACAAACAAAAATTAAAATTTTATAATAATTTAATAAAAATAATGGCTTAATAAAAATAAAATATTTCTTTTGATTTCTTACTAATAAAATGATGGAGAATTTCCAGAATTTTTTTTTTGAATTTTGAGAAAAAATGAGAACTATAGGTTACTATTGGCAGATCAAAACTAGAAATTTTGTTTTATTATTTTGACATAGAAACATGCAAGTGCATGACAGCAAAATAATAAAAGGGGGAGGGTGTCAATTAGAAAATTGGCGTGAACCTCCCTATGATATCAAATTGATGCAGGCCCAAGATTTCAATGAATTAAATTATGCATTCTTAGGGTTGATAAATACAATAAATATCTAACGCGTGATTGCTCTACTTAGCACTATCGAATTCCCAAGAAAATAATGGCACAAGTTTCACAATAATCAATGCAAAGGGTCTCCACCAATTATAGAGAATGAACAAGGGCTATATGTCAATGTTCGCTCAAGCGAAAAGGACCCACCAGATCCGGATAATTTAGCAAGTCAAATTAAACTATGCGCAAACATTCACAAATCCAATAAAAGAATATCCAGACAAAAATAAGTTGTTTAAAATTAAGTCCAAATTAATCCCCAAAATTAATTAATATGAGGGTTGCTAAATAACTTGAACACCAAAGAAATCAAGGCTAAGAAAAACCGATTTCTACAAGCGTTCACGAAATTTACCCGTTCTAATTTATACGAAAAATATTTGGAATTGCTGTGCTTAAAAATCAGATTTTAATTTCGAACAACATTCAATATAAATCAGTAAAAACTACTAGCCTTCTAATACCACCAAATCTCACAAATAATATTAGAGGAAATCACACAAGAGATGTTTAGAAATTCGTTACCCAAATCCCAATAATAATCCGTCCACAAGATGAGTGGAGGAGGCGCACACGATGTGTAACATCCCATTTCCAACTAGACCTCTGGAAGTGGTTTTGTCATAACAGAACCCTAGGAAACTAAGGAACTGAAGTTTATCGACCAAGATTTCGAGTCAAGGGGTGTTCATGCCCATGACCGACCCGTCACGCCTGTGACCTAGGCGTGACCCCTTCGACGATCGTTGACCTCAGAAAGACGATCGGCGAGCTCAGAAATTTCAACATGGGCCTGACACGTGTAACACCTCCCCTGTAAAGACCATATAATGTGGGTCCGGCCGGGGCCCCACAACATACGGACGCCACAGCTTTAGTATTAAAAGATGATATGAAAACTACCCAATCTCAAAACTCCAGACAAACACAGCGGAAACAGAACAAACCGATAGAAGTTATCCACTAACGATAGAGTATCAAATGGCCTTAAGGCCTTACACAATAATAGTCCAAAAAAATATAAATGTGCCAAGCACTCCTAGGCTACCTTGGCATGCAAGCCGGACAAAAACATAACAAAAGTAGCAAACACACAAGGAGAAACCAAGCACAGCAACACTTCATGAGGCTTAGGGCTTTTCGCCCGGCGCGCTAGCTCGTGCATGCGATCCTTGCCCTGTAAGGATTTGAAGTAACGTGGGTCAGCAAAGGCTGACCTCTACTGTGTAACAAACACATCTCCTCCCGGCCGTCCCTAACGGACCCCAGGGTACCACTCCACCTGCAAGTTAGCACTTCGTATACCAAAAGAGTATATATAATAAAGCCGTAAAAAAGGCTTGGATGTCTCATACAACATACATGTTCTCTATGTCTTGTACAAAGTGAAAGGGCCTACTATGCAGCATGAATGCAGCCCGGGTTTCACCCAAGGCACTCTAGTTCGTATGCATCTAGCACAACATCAAACACTGGGTACTTCCGTTTCCCCATTGGATTAAAGCCGCAAACACAAGGGAACCACCATGTCCCTAACGGCACACACGCCGTCATACGGAACCTTGCAAAGGCCCCACCCGCACAAGGGTCATATGCCCCGGGGCTTGCCCGCACATTCTGACTTCGCACGTCAGGGTTCCGTCTCACACCGACCGATTCTAAGAAGTCTTGCTGGACCCCACCCGCTCATGGCCACATTGCCCGGGCTTGCCCTCCGCTCGACATTCTCGTCAGTCCACACAAGGGGCTAGTCTCGCCGGGACACTTCCCCCACATGACTTACGCATCACGGGATAGCCAGCCGACCACGGAGACATAGCCGCGCCTTTGCACAGCACAAACAAAGGTTTCCCCCCAATCACCATTCGCACCGTGTCTTTCCCGTGCTCCAAGGAAATCATCTACCGCACAACACGGAGCTAACCTTGTCCGTTTCTGACCACGAGTACTCACTCAAATATAAGAGGGAAAACGCATACACAACGGCGTAACGCCGCAACGGATTTCTACCGAAACCTCACACCTCGCTATGCAACATCACCGGGTCGGACTAACGGTCGCGACCACGGCTTCACCCACAATGCCTAATCCGCTAACGGAGCGGATCTCTAATGCAAAGCATGCCGGGATGAACATACTCAACCCGGAGGTTCCTCTTGAACCTAGGCTACACGAATCCCTCTCATTTGAGAGATTCGGTGCTCAAAATACGAAAGGAAGGGGATGCTATTCATGCATCCTAAATCCTAAAAACCGAGAGGAGAAGTATCGTTACCTTCCGTCCCCTCTTCCTAGCCATGGAGAAGATTTGCTCGGTCGAACACCACTGCAACGCTCGCACCTTCGCGGATCTGAACTCCGCTCGCGAAACGGACCTCCGAAGCTTCGCCGGCGGCCGGAACTTGGCCTCCTTGCTCTCCGTTCTCTCTAGAACTTAGAGAGATAAAAGAAAGTGGGGAATGAGGGTTTGGAACCCTATTCCCGGCCTTAAACCGCCCAGGGAGGCCCCCCACCGTTGGATCTTCCAAGGAAAAGAATGAACGGCCACGATCGGAACCCAAATTAGAAAATCTGGGCCGAACACGGGTTGCAACACGGCCGTGTGCATGGCCGTGTTAGCCATTCGCCATCTCGACCGATTCGAAAACCAGCACACGGCCTTTGACACGGCCTTTGACACGGCTTCCGACACGGCTGTGTCGCCGTTGACACGCCCGTGTCGAGGCCCGTGTCACTCCCCCCTACCGACCAACATTCCCAGCCAGAGAAGGCCACGGCCCAAGACACGGCCAAAGACACGGCCCTCGACACGCCCGTGTCAGCCCCGACACGGCCGTGTCGTGACCCATATCACGCCTAGCAGAATAAATTCTGCGAACAGCCCGAGAAGGACACAGCCAGGGACACGCCCGTGTCCAAGGCCGTGTGCCTTCTCGCCGATCGTCGACCAACACGGCTCGGCGACCCAGGCTCAACACGGCTCGACGACCCAGGCGCAACACGGCTTGTGACACGGCCGTGTCACAGGCCGTGTGCCTACCCCCAAAACCCAAACTTGGCCAAAACGACGCCGTCGATCCCTCTTCCAAGCTTTGGGGTTTACAATTCTCCCCCCTTTAAAGAATTTCGTCCGGAAATTTAAAACATGGAAAGTACACAAATTCCAAACGGTACCTGAGGAGAAAAGCTCGAGGTACTCCTCCAGCACGGCCTGCTCTCGCTCCCATGAGAGCTCCTCGCTGCCACAGTTGTCCCAACGGACCTTTACAAGTCTGACTTCCTTGTTCCGCAATTGCCGAACCTCTGAATCTTCTATCCCGATTGGACGAACTCGCGTCCTCAAGTCTTCCTCTACCGGCACCGTCGTCGGCTCAATCACCACGCTGGCTTCTAACAAAGCTTTCCTCAAAACGAAGACGTGAAAAACGTCACGCAATCCACTTAGCTCTGTGGACAACGCCAACCGGTACGCTGCCTCTCCCACTCGCTCGATGACCTTGAATGGTCCCAAAAATCTCGGACTCAGCTTCTTGAGTCGGCGAATTCGCGAAACGCCTTTGAACGACATGATCTTAAGGTACACCCAGTCGCCCACAGCGAATTCCACATGTCTGTGGCGAGCATTGAAATACTTCGACTGCCGATCTTGAGCTACCTTCATGTGCTCTTGGATGGTCCGCACTAGCTCACTAGCGTCGGCTACCACTTCTTTCCCCAAAAGCTTCGTGTCTCCCGCCTCTGTCCAAGACATAGGTGTTCGACACCGCCTCCCATAAAGAGCTTCATATGGCGCCATCATGATACTAGCTTGGTAGCTATTGTTATACGCAAACTCCACCATGAAGAGGTGATCCTCCCACTTCTTGCCGAAGTCGAGAGTACACATCCTTAGCATATCTTCCAAAGTACGGTTCGTTCTCTCAGTTTGCCCATTGGTTTGAGGATGAAAGGCCGTACTGAACTTGAGTTTTGTGCCCAAGCTCTTCTGTACTAACCGCCAATCCTTAGACGTGAAACGTCCATCCCGGTCGCTGACTATACTCTTCGGAATCCCATGAAGTCGTACAATATTGCGGACGTACAACTCCACCAACTTTTCCACACCGTCCTCCTTCCGATTTGGGATGAAATGTGCCACTTTGGTCAAGCGGTCCATAATCACCCAAATGGCATCATTACCCTGCTGCGATCTAGGCAACCCATGCACAAAATCCATGGAGATGTCATCAAATTTCCATTCGGGGATTGGAAGAGGCTTCAAGAACCCGCCCGGCTTCTGACACTCGGCCTTCACCAAGGCACAAGTTTGGCACCGACTCACACACAAAGCTACGTCCCGCTTCATCCTAGGCCACCAATAGGACTTCTTCAAATCCACGTACATCTTTGTACTGCCCGGGTGAATGGAGTACTTAGTGAAGTGGGCCTCAAACATCAACTCCTCGCGGAGCTTGCCGAACTGCGGTACACAAATCCTTCCGCCCTTCCTCAGAATCCCATCAACTATCTCCCAGGCGCTACCCTCGCCCTTTAGAGCTTCCTCCACGAAAGGTTGGAACTCCGCATCTACACGGGTCGCTTCCCGAATACGATCGCATAAGTCATTCTGCATCTCAATCCAATTTAGTCGAGCCACGCTAGACTCGCCTCTTGCCACACATTCCAAACCAAGGGACTCCCAGTCCTGCCTTAACCGCTCATCGTGAGCTTCAATCCAATTTCCTTGCCCCGAGTACTTCCTACTCAAAGCATCTGCCACCACATTGGCTTTCCCTGGCGTGTACTGAATCGCCACCTCGTAGTCCCCAAGGAACTCGACCCACCTGCGCTGCCGCATATTTAGGTCCTTCTGGTCTAGGAGATACTTTAGACTCTTGTGGTCCGTGAAGATCTCCACCTTTGCACCATAAACGTAGTGCCTCCACAACTTCAAAGCAAAAATTACCGCCGCCAACTCCAAATCATGGACGGGGTAATTTCTCTCGTGAGGATTCAGCTGCCTCGACCCAAAAGCTATCACACTACCATGCTGCACCAACACGCACCCTAAACCGCATCCAGATGCGTCGCTGAAGATCTGGAATCCTTCGGTCCCCTTTGGTAGACTTAGGATCGGCGCCGTCATTAGCCTCTCCTTCAGGGTTTCAAATTCCTGATTGCACTCTTGAGTCCATACAAACTTCTGATCTTTGCGAGTTAGTGAATTGAGGGGTAGAGCTATCCGCAAAAAGTTTTCCACAAACCTTCGGTAGTACCCGGTTAGTCCAAGAAAACTCCGGACTTCCGCCACGGTCCTCAAAACTGGCCACTCTCTGATGGCTTCTACTTTCGTTGGATCCATCGCCACCCCATCCCCACTAATCACATGGCCTAGAAATGCCACTTTCTCCAACCAGAACTCGCACTTGGAGAACTTCGCATAAAGCTGGTTCTCTCTCAATACTTGCAACACTGTCCGCAAGTGCGACTCGTGCTCCGCTTCCGACTTGGAATACACCAAAATGTCATCGATAAAGACGACTACGAACCAGTCCAAATATTCACGAAACACTCGGTTCATCAAGTCCATGAACACGGACGGCGCGTTCGTCAGCCCGAACGGCATCACCGAGAACTCAAAATGACCATACCGTGTACCAAACGCGGTCTTGGGTATGTCTTCATCACGAATCCGCAATTGATAATATTCGGACTTCAAGTCCAACTTGGAGTACACCACCGATCCCACCAACTGGTCGAAGAGATCGTCTATCCGAGGAATCAGATACTTATTCTTGACAGTCAACTTGTTCAACTCTCGGTAGTCTATGCACAGACGCATACTACCGTCCTTCTTCTTTACGAATAACACCGGCGCACTCCATGGTGAAGAGCTGGGCCTGATATACCCTTGCTCCAAAAGCTCCTGCAACTGAACCTTGAGCTCGACCAACTCCTTTGGTGCCATCCTAATGGGTGGACGCGACACTGGTCTAGCGTCGGGCACCAACTCGATGGAGAAATCAATCTCCCGCCGAGGAGGTGCTCCCGGTAGCTCCTCAGGAAATACATCTCCAAACTCCGCCACCACAGGCACTTCTCCTAGAGATAGCCTGGAAAGGCTAACCTCCAACAACGCTACTAGAGCTACACCCCCTTGGTTAACAGCTCGCACTAGATGAAGTGCCGAAACTAGGGAACAGGCCACTCCATGCAGGCCCTCGAACTTGACTTCTGCTTGCCCCACGCTCCTCAGGGTTACCACCTTGGACAAACAGTCGATACTGGCACGCTGCTCCGCTAGCCAATCCATCCCCAAAATCACATCGAACTCGGACAACGGCAAGATCGCCGCTACCAATATGAAGTCGACTCCCTCAAGACTCCAACAAACCCGCCCTTTAGCCCTGGTTGTCATAGACGACCCATTGGGCATGCACACTTTCAACTCTGAGTCCGTTGCAAAGGACTCAACTCCAATCCTCCGGGTGAAACTTTCCACAAGGAAGGAGTGCGACGCTCCCGTATCAAAAAGTACCCTAGCGGGGTACCCAGATACCACTACAAAGCCTACACACATGCAGCAAACATAAAAAGGCTTGAAAGGAAGAAATCTACGATGCAGGTTGAACTCCCATACCTGTCACCACATCGATTTGGCGGATTGCTTCCTACTGCCCAAGGTTGTAGGCCCTTGGCTGCACTGGTTGAAACCGAGAAGCACTCGACTCCGCCATTTTCCCTTTCTCCGCGGTACTGGGGCCGGAGCGCACAGTTTGCTCTTGCCTTGGCTCTTGCTCCGTGCCCCCTTGGGTACAAAATCTTGCTATGTAGCCTGGCTTGCCACAACTATAGCACGTCTGAGGGCCCTTAGAGCGTGACCCTCCGGATGTCCAATTACTCTTCTCGCCCGACTTATATGGGGAAGGCTTCTTCTTCCATCGGCTCCCTTCCGTCTTTCCATGGGACTGAGCAGGCTTCTTCTCCCCCCTGCTTGGGCGTGAAACCCTTGCGATGCTGGGATCGCTCCATGTCACTCTCCAATATTCGGGCCGCCTCCACCAATTCGTTGAAACCCGCATGCTTCATCGATATGAGGGGTTGTCTTAGACTCTCCCTCAATCCATGATAGAAGAGGTTGTCCCTCTCTTCATCGTCTGCCATGGTCGTCCCTGCATAACGACCCAAGCGAGTAAATTCCTAAACATACTCATCCACTGACTTGTCTCGCTGCACCAGATATAGAAACTGCCTCTGGAGGGCCAACCTCGTTGAGGCGGGAATGTACTTCTTCAGGAAGGCATTCCCAAACTCCTCGATGGACGGTGTGCGTCCAAGAAACTGCCAGCCACTGTGGCTCACCCACAATAACTTGGCATCTCCCTCCAACATAAAGGCTGCGAACTCTACATTTTTCTCATCTGGCTCCTCTGCCGCCCTCAGAAGCTCCTGAATTTTAGCCCACCAATCCTCTGCATCGGTGGGCGTGCCGATTCCCTTGAAGGTTGGAGGGTGGAAACTCAGAAAGTACTTCATTTGCCGATCCCCATGCCCGACAACCACTCTCTCGGCCTACGGCTCCGCCCGTCTGGCCTCCTCAACCTGCACGGTCGCTGCCGTGACCGGGGTAGCAGGAGTTGCTACCTGAGCAACGGGAGCTGCTACCTGTGTTGTTGCTGCAGCTTGGGCCGCCACCATCGCCTCTACAAGCATGCGGCAGAAGTCGGCCGGTGTGACCCCCATCCCTAGCGGACCTTGCGTAGTCGCACTACTTGCCGAGAGCTCTTCTCTTGGCCTCGAGGTCCCGGCCTCGTTGCTTGCACTCTAAATACAAGCAAGAAAACGCAAATCAGTCTCTAATTGCAAGACTCGAACACAAGGACACTCATAGTCCCACGATACTCCTATGTGGATAACTTCTTATACGAGACTCGACTTATACTTTCGACCGCGAAACCTCTCATTTTAACGCGAACCTGCCTCTGATACCAAATTGTAACACCTTGTCACAACCCGCATTTTCTCCGAATTAAGAATTATCAGAGTAAGAGAAAACGCGCGTCATGATGCCACGTCAAGCAGGGGATAACTGCTGACGCTCAGGCAAAAACCAACTACAACCTTTATGCAAGAAAATTGTGCGCTTAATGAATAGAAAATCAGTTATGTTTAGAGTCCGTATCCCTCGGCTCAGTGGATCATCTAGTCCACAAAAGAAAACTATATTTAAACGCTGCGGAAAATACTTTAATTAGGTTTTACACCCTAAAGAGCGCATAAGGGTCCCAAGAGAACCACTCATACTATGCAAGACACTACACTCAGTTTATATAATATATATAAGAAAACGGTTTTCATACGTGATTTGGAAAGTAGTGTTTAAGTTTGCAAAACATGCTGATCATGAGATTTATTTACAATAGCATTTATAGTTTGAAAATACCTAGCAACCTAGCATAAATTCTCTCAAAGCAAGTAGACTATCTCCAGAAAATGGTAGCAGCAATAGTATATATATCTAGTAAAAGGTAAAAACTACTAGTGGGCGCCAACAACCTGACACGAACCCACTAGCACATATATATGTCTGTAAGAAAGTACTGAAAACTACCTCACTAACAAGGAAAACAAAACTTCAAAGTCCGGGAGTCCACCAACAACACCACCTACTAGCCACCAGACTGGCTACAGCTCCGAACCTGAGGCATTCCAAAAGAAAACAGAATACCTCAGCAAGCAAAATCAAGGTAAAAACAACTGCATGTAAGAGTCAACCAAAAGGACAAAGTAACTGAAAACATGCAGAAGAAAGAGTCACAACTGCCCAAAACAGGACAACAGGAAATGCACAACGTGCAAAGAAACAGCAACAACCCAGCCCAGGAACCACATCCTGCAGGGCCTACTAGGCTGCCAAGAGCCTAAAATGCTGCAAAACTACCACGGAAGAAACTTCTAACACCCTAAACTGTGGGAAGTGATAGTAGCAAAACAACAACGAGGAACCGGATCGAAGGCAAACGCAGTCCTCCAATCCACCATGTCCAAGTCAAAAGCTCGAGGGTCAAAACGTGAAAACACAAGGGATCTTCCCACCGAAATGCCCAGCCCGTACCTGGAGCAAGAAATCCATGGGTGGCCTTGGCTATATCACAAAACTCCACCCCCATAAAGAGCTACAACCACCACTACTATCCACGACCCACGATTCGGCCTCTAGGAAAATCAAGAAAACGGCCGACAAGGAAAAATCCAGATATACAACTGGAAATCCACTCGGAATTGAAATACAACGTAAAGGAAGAAATGTTGAAATGAACCAACACGACTAGGCGCTGAGTGAAACCCACTCAGTGCCTACCTAAACCTTGGCGTTGAGTGAGCTAGCCTCACTCGCCGCCAAAATAAAGTTACTACCCACAAAACCCACTAAGGAAAACGGGGCTCGACAATAGTCGAACGACCAAGGCAGAAGATCCAGAACTCGAGTAGTTACCTGCCACTTGAGTATCTAAACCCCCGCACTCGAAATCAGCTAAATTAGCCTAGCAAAAGGAAATATACAAAACGCACGGTCAGTGGCGCACGGTCAGTGGTCGTGCGCACTCATTGGCTGATGATCGTGCGAAACGAACCTGGAAGCCTGACCGAAAACCTAGCAACTGCGCACGATCACTGTCGCACGATCACTGGTCGTGCGCGCTGTTGCCAGCGCTCGTGCGATTGCCCGAGACAGAACTTTGGAAAATGAAATTTATACGCGCACGAACAGAGGCACACGACCAGTGGTCGTGCGCCCTAAAGGCTGATGACCGTGCGCGGCAAACCTGTACCGTTTGGAATTTTCCGAACGACACCGGAACGCGCACACGACTCACGCCACTGCAGTAGCAGTAGACGACTATCAACTTCGCACGCTACTACCTTTCAAACTATGCCTAACCATTCGAATAATACCAAAACGAAGGAAATTGGCAACCACACCCCCTCCTAACTCTCCCACTCGGCTACGCCCGAACCGGAGCAACAATCAAAATTAAGGAAAAACAGCGGCTTCACGCCGACAATTTGGATTCCAAACATCACCACATAGGGGGGGGTTTCAGTAGGACGAACTAAGCCCTATGGTTAGCAAGAAAATGAGAATAACAAGGCCTCTAACCTAGGCTAACCGGGAGTTCAATTTCAGTAAATAAATTCGAAGAAAACACTTGGCAAGGGCAAGAATACCACTTGCCTCAATTCACAGCGAAGCTTTGGACTGATTTCCTCCTCTTCGCACGGATCAAAACGGCCGCAACACCTAGAACAAGGACTCGGCCATTAATGGCGGAAAACTCCAAAACCAAAAATTCCAATCCTTCGAAAACTCTACGAAAATCGAATTTCTTACCGCAGGAATGAAGGTCTCGACGAGAGCAATCCGAATCCACTCTCGGAATCGAATTCCGTCCACAAACGCTCCGGGAATCGGCGTCCGAAGGCAAGGCTCGGCGGTTACTTTCTCTCGTACAAAAGGGGGCCGGCGGTTTTTCTATCGGAGAAGATGAAGGAACGATGGCTCTCATCCTATTATATATATATATAATTATATAATTATATATTTAATTATAAAATTACATAAAGCACCAAATCGACGCGAAAACCGATTCACCTCGGAATTCGACGAAATTCGCACCGTAGCTAAATACCCACGCTACGAACACAACGGCGAAGTCGAAATTAACTTTCGACGAACAGAACATGAGTTATACCCAAGCAAAGCCAAACACAAACATCCCCCCGAGAGGCCACACCGGGTCACCAAACCGACTCGGTTGCTAGGGAGATTTTGCCAACAGGCTACCAAACAGGGCACTCAGTTCTAAGGAGCTAAACCATACTCCCCACATGACACAAGCCACGGAAACGCGTCTTCGTAACGCCAAAAGAGAATAAAAATAATCGCTGAAAAGGCGGGGCGTTACAGTCACTCCCCTAAAAGAAAGTTTCGTCCCGAAACTTTACGCACAGCCCTCCTACTAAAGAAGGAAAAGGTAACAAACAGAAGTTACAAAGGGAAACATACCGATCCAATCAGCGAAACAGGTGAGGGTACGCCCTCCTCATGGCCGACTCTAGCTCCCAAGTCGCGCTCTCCAAATCCTGATTCTTCCATAGAACTTTCACCATCGGTATGGACTTCTTTCGCAGCACACGCTCCTGAGTATCCAAAATACGAACTGGCATCTCAATAAAAGAGAGGTTGGGCTCCAACTGGGGCACAACATCTAAGAGTTGCCCACTGCTGCGCACACATTTCCGCAATTGGCTAACATGAAAAACATTATGAACACCAGGGAAGTTCGCTGGCAAATCCAACCTATATGCCGACACACCAATCCGCTCCAAAATCTCGAACGGGCCCACAAACCTTGGGTCCAATTTCCGATTTTTACCAAATCTCTTCACACCAACCATTGGAGAAACCTTGAGGTATACATGATCCCCTACTAAAAACTCCAATGCGGACCTACGCCGATTGGCGTTCTTTTCATACCTCTCCTGGGCTAAACGAAGCTTTTCACGAATAAGCTTCACGGCAACTTCCATCTCTTCCAGAGCATCAGGACCCAACAAAGGCTTCTCACCAGCCTCAGCCCAAAACAACGGAGTCCTACAGCGCCTCCCATACAAGGCTTCGAACGGAGCCATCTGCAAGCTTTCCTGATAACTGTTATTGTAAGCAAATTCCATGAGTCGCAGTCGCTCATCCCACGCTCCACCGTGGTCTAAAATATAGCACCTGATCATATCCTCAACAATCTGATTGACCCGCTCCGTCTGCCCATTGGTCTGAGGGTGGTACGCAGTAGAATACCTCAAATCCGTACCCAAACCCTCCTGCAGACTCTGCCAAAAACGAGAAGTAAACCGGGAGTCTCGATCTGAAATGATACTAACCGGCACACCGTGGAGTCGGATGACTTCGTTCAAGTACAACTCCGCTATCTTCTTCATCGAGTAATCAATCTTATAAGGCACAAAGTGAGCACACTTCGTCAATCTATCCACTATAACCCAAACAGAATCATATCCTCTCGGGGATTTTGGCAAACCCGTAATGAAGTCCATAGATATACTCTCCCACTTCCAAGTCGGGATCTCTAGCGGAGTCAACTTACCACCAGGCCTTCCATGATCGGCCTTCACACGCTTGCAAGTGTGACACTCAGCAACATATCGGGCTATATCTCCTTTCATACCATACCACCAAGCAATTTGCTTTAAGTCACGGTACATCTTCGTAGATCCTGGATGGTAGGCAACGCTGGAACCATGAGCCTCACTGCAAATCCTACTCCTAATGTTCCCAACAGCGGGAACGCAAAACCTGCCGCGGTACTTCAAGGTACCCGCATCATCAATAGAAAAATCTGGCAACTCTCCCTTCTCTGTCCTGGTAAAAAGGTGCAACAGATCTGGATCGTCCTTCTGATGCAGTCTAGTCAAAGAAATCCAGGACGGCTCTTCCACTGATAAGCTATTCTGCAAACTACAGCATCCCACTGAAATATCCATAAGGAGGAACTCCTCAACTAAACGATCGGCGGAGAGGTTAAAGATCTTTCCCGTCTTTCGGCTCAGGGCGTCGGCCACCACATTGGCCTTGCCCGGATGATACTGGATTTCCACATCATAATCCGCCACATACTCGAGCCACCGCCGCTGACGCAGATTCAACTCCTTCTGCGTGAACACGTACTTCAGGCTCTTATGGTCCGTAAAAATCTTGCACTGAGCCCCATAAAGTAAGTGCCTCCACAACTTCAACGCATAGATAACCGCTGCAAACTCAAGGTCATGCGTAGGATAATTCCGCTCATGAGTTTTCAACTGCCTTGACCCATAAGCAATTACTTTTCCGTCCTGCATTAATACGCATCCCAGACCGATATGCGACGCATCCACATACACATCAAAATCTACGCCCTCAATAGGAAGGGTCAGAACGGGAGCAGTACACAACCTCCTCTTTAACTCCTGAAAAGCTTCTTCGCACTTCTCGCTCCAAACAAAAGCCACATTCTTCTGAGTTAGCTTGGTCAAAGGTGCGGCTAGAGAAGAGAAACCCTCCACGAATCTCCTGTAATAGCCAGCCAACCCTAAGAAACTTCTGATCTCCTTAGGAGTATTCGGCCTACTCCAATCCGTCACTGCTGCAATCTTTTCTGGATCAACCGAAATCCCATCCTTGTTCACCACGTGGCCTAGAAAAGAAACCTGAGGCAACCAAAATTCGCACTTGCTCAACTTGGCGAATAACTTGTGGTTCCTCAATTCTGACAGGACCAAACGCAAATGCTGCTCATGCTCCTCAGCACTGCGAGAATAAACTAGCACGTCATCAATGAAGACCACAACGAACTTGTCGAGAAAATCCTTGAACACCCTGTTCATCATATCCATGAAGGCTGATGGTGCGTTGGTTAAACCAAACGACATCACCAGAAACTCAAAGTGCCCATGCCTCGACCTAAACGCAGTCCGTGGAATATCCGCCTCACGGATCCTGAGCTGATGATAGCCCGAACGAAGATCGATCTTAGAGAACACCGTGCTACCACGCAACTGGTCAAACAAATCATCGATCCTCGGCAGAGGGTACCTGTTCTTGATAGTGACCTTGTTCAACTCTCTATAGTCGATGCAAAGCCTCATCGACCCATCTTTCTTCTTTACGAACAAAACAGGAGCACCCCAAGGCGACGAACTCTGCCTGATAAAACCTTTAGCCAACAACTCATCTAACTGAATTCGCAACTCCTCTAACTCGCGAGGGGCCATCCGGTACGGCGCCTTAGCAATAGGACGCGTACCCGGCTCCAAATCAATAACAAACTCCACATCCCGCTCAGGAGGGATACCAGGAAGATCATCAGGAAAAACATCGGCGAAACCACGAACAATAGGAATCTCCTCCAAGCGTGGCCCGCTAACAACGGTTCCAACCGCCGATACTAAACAAACACAACTATCAGAAAGAAACAATCTCTGAACACATACCGCAGAGAGAACAGGAGAATCCTGACACGGATCAGCATACACGCTGCCGGGCTGACCGTCGTCCCTGATGAAGTCCAAGCGCTTTCCTTTGCACTGAATGACCGCATCATACCGAGAGAGCCAGTCCATGCCCAAAATGACATCGAAATCCTCTAGATCAATCATCTTCAGATCCGCCTTCGCAAGAAAATCCCCCAACAAAACCGGGCAATCCAAAATACCCCTATCTGACAACACAGATTCACCAGAGGGAAACTTGACACGGAAGGAATCCCGAACACGATCTAGAGACAACCGATGACGCTCCACAAAGGCTCTAGCCACGAACGAGTGGGTAGCGCCGGAGTCAAACAGAACACGCGCCCAACGGTTCTTCACCTTAAATTTCCCTATAGGAACGCACAAAGCTAAGGAACTAGCACAACAGTGCCGCAAACAATCTAGCAACTAAACTACCAGGCTAGAAAAAAAAGAAAAACAACAAACAACTAACCTGAGATCACCTGGGTCGAAGTCTGAGCCTCCTCGGAAGAAATCACGTTCAGCTTCCCTTTTCCCTTGTCCACATGCTGAGGTGGAGGTAAAGCCTGTAAAGGAACTGCAGGAAGAGCTGACTGAACCTGAGGACACTTCGACTTAACGTGACCCTTCTGCCCACACTGAAAGCAGACTCTATCTCTGGACCAACACTGGGCTGCATCATGCCCGGATCGCTTGCAAACTGAACAGGAGACATCTCTCCTAGGAGCACCCTGAATCGCATGAACCTGCTCCTTCTTCTGAGCTGCCGCCTTCTTGAAACACCTCTCAACAGGATGGCCTGACCGGCCACAGAAACTGCACACCACCCTGCTCCTCTTTCCCGGAACAGCATCGGGTACCAGGGGTTTCTTCTCCTCTACCAACTTCCTCTTATCCTTCTTCAACTGCTGGCCTCTGCTCTTCGCCGCCTCAATGGCCTCAACCTTAAGAGCAGCCTCTACAACTCCAGCATAAGTCACTGACCCATAAGCACTGGCCAACTGCTGCACCTCACTCCTCAAACCACCGAGGAATCGCTTAACTCGATCAGCCTCAACGCTGACCAATCCAGGGGCAAAACGGCTCAACTTACTAAACTCTATCTCATACTCACCCACCGTGAGCTGCCTTTGCTTCAGATAGAGGAAATCATTCATGAGGCGGTCACGCTCGACCGAGGGTAAGAACTTCCTCAACAGCATCTCCTTGAACACTTCCCAAGAGCATCCGGCTACCAGGCTCTCCTTCTCTCTCAGCCACCAACTCTTAGCCAAACCTTTAAGCTGATAGGCGGCTATCATCACCCTCTGATCATCTGAAATCCCAGAGTACGAGAACATCTCCTCCATGGAGATCAGCCAGTCTTCTATCACCATGAAATCTGCCTTCCCATCATAAGTGGGAGGGCTCAGCCTCTGAAACTGCGAGATGAAGGCCATCTCTGCTGGCACCACCACTGGAGGTCTCAAGGGTGCAGGAGGAGGAGGAACAGCTAACCCCCCAGCAGGAACTTGCGCACCCTGAGCCTGGCCTGCCACAACTGCCACCAAAGACTGAATCTGGGCTTGCACCTCCTCCAACTGCCTGCCCATAGCTTCGCTACTCTGACGCAGACCCTCGATCACCGCATCGTTCTGAGCTCCAGAAGATTCACCCTCAGACAGGGGAGTCGATCGAGTCGCAGGTCGCCTAGCCATCCTAAAAATCATTACAACGCAGATCAGATCCAAACCCCACAACTAGAACCGAATACCAGTACAGACAATACATATGTAGATATAGACTTAAAGCTGCTAAACTTGCTCTGAGAGTTTATCTTTTTCACAAAAATTAGATGATATGACCTAACCTAGGATGGTTAACCACCACCTTACTAACTCTTGTGCCTAGATCGGATGCATGAATTTATGTTAGTTTGAAAACTTATGTGTGTACATATGTCATCCTGCAAATCTTTAGCTTGGCGCGTTGTGCTTATGCAATGTTATGATATGCATGATTGTGCTATGCATTCTAAAAACAAAGGCCCTAATGCATGATATGAGCGGCGTACACATGAAAATGTTATGCATCCCATACTACATAACATTTCCATGCAACGAAAAAAGAAACGTGCTAGTCGCAGTCATGTGGTGAGGTTATGCATCCCATACTACATAACCCTCACATGTAGCCCCTATGGTGGATCCATATACGAACACATATTATGCATCCCATACTACATAATATGCCCCGTATACTTCATGTTATGCTATGAGTGTAGTGTTCGTGCTTTTGCCAAGACGTGCTGATGACATATCGGTGTGTGAATGACATGATGCTGAACTACTAACAGCATCCAAGGAAGGTTGCCCAACTAACTTGTCAAGCAACCTCCCTCTGATACCAACTGTCACAACCCGCATTTTCTCCGAATTAAGAATTATCAGAGTAAGAGAAAACGCGCGTCATGATGCCACGTCAAGCAGGGGATAACTGCTGACGCTCAGGCAAAAACCAACTACAACCTTTATGCAAGAAAATTGTGCGCTTAATGAATAGAAAATCAGTTATGTTTAGAGTCCGTATCCCTCGGCTCAGTGGATCATCTAGTCCACAAAAAAAAACTATATTTAAACGCTGCGGAAAATACTTTAATTAGGTTTTACACCCTAAAGAGCGCATAAGGGTCCCAAGAGAACCACTCATACTATGCAAGACACTACACTCAGTTTATATAATATATATAAGAAAACGGTTTTCATACGTGATTTGGAAAGTAGTGTTTAAGTTTGCAAAACATGCTGATCATGAGATTTATTTACAATAGCATTTATAGTTTGAAAATACCTAGCAACCTAGCATAAATTCTCTCAAAGCAAGTAGACTATCTCCAGAAAATGGTAGCAGCAATAGTATATATATCTAGTAAAAGGTAAAAACTACTAGTGGGCGCCAACAACCTGACACGAACCCACTAGCACATATATATGTCTGTAAGAAAGTACTGAAAACTACCTCACTAACAAGGAAAACAAAACTTCAAAGTCCGGGAGTCCACCAACAACACCACCTACTAGCCACCAGACTGGCTACAGCTCCGAACCTGAGGCATTCCAAAAGAAAACAGAATACCTCAGCAAGCAAAATCAAGGTAAAAACAACTGCATGTAAGAGTCAACCAAAAGGACAAAGTAACTGAAAACATGCAGAAGAAAGAGTCACAACTGCCCAAAACAGGACAACAGGAAATGCACAACGTGCAAAGAAACAGCAACAACCCAGCCCAGGAACCACATCCTGCAGGGCCTACTAGGCTGCCAAGAGCCTAAAATGCTGCAAAACTACCACGGAAGAAACTTCTAACACCCTAAACTGTGGGAAGTGATAGTAGCAAAACAACAACGAGGAACCGGATCGAAGGCAAACGCAGTCCTCCAATCCACCATGTCCAAGTCAAAAGCTCGAGGGTCAAAACGTGAAAACACAAGGGATCTTCCCACCCGAAATGCCCAGCCCGTACCTGGAGCAAGAAATCCATGGGTGGCCTTGGCTATATCACAAAACTCCACCCCCATAAAGAGCTACAACCACCACTACTATCCACGACCCACGATTCGGCCTCTAGGAAAATCAAGAAAACGGCCGACAAGGAAAAATCCAGATATACAACTGGAAATCCACTCGGAATTGAAATACAACGTAAAGGAAGAAATGTTGAAATGAACCAACACGACTAGGCGCTGAGTGAAACCCACTCAGTGCCTACCTAAACCTTGGCGTTGAGTGAGCTAGCCTCACTCGCCGCCAAAATAAAGTTACTACCCACAAAACCCACTAAGGAAAACGGGGCTCGACAATAGTCGAACGACCAAGGCAGAAGATCCAGAACTCGAGTAGTTACCTGCCACTTGAGTATCTAAACCCCCGCACTCGAAATCAGCTAAATTAGCCTAGCAAAAGGAAATATACAAAACGCACGGTCAGTGGCGCACGGTCAGTGGTCGTGCGCACTCATTGGCTGATGATCGTGCGAAACGAACCTGGAAGCCTGACCGAAAACCTAGCAACTGCGCACGATCACTGTCGCACGATCACTGGTCGTGCGCGCTGTTGCCAGCGCTCGTGCGATTGCCCGAGACAGAACTTTGGAAAATGAAATTTATACGCGCACGAACAGAGGCACACGACCAGTGGTCGTGCGCCCTAAAGGCTGATGACCGTGCGCGGCAAACCTGTACCGTTTGGAATTTTCCGAACGACACCGGAACGCGCACACGACTCACGCCACTGCAGTAGCAGTAGACGACTATCAACTTCGCACGCTACTACCTTTCAAACTATGCCTAACCATTCGAATAATACCAAAACGAAGGAAATTGGCAACCACACCCCCTCCTAACTCTCCCACTCGGCTACGCCCGAACCGGAGCAACAATCAAAATTAAGGAAAAACAGCGGCTTCACGCCGACAATTTGGATTCCAAACATCACCACATAGGGGGGGGGTTTCAGTAGGACGAACTAAGCCCTATGGTTAGCAAGAAAATGAGAATAACAAGGCCTCTAACCTAGGCTAACCGGGAGTTCAATTTCAGTAAATAAATTCGAAGAAAACACTTGGCAAGGGCAAGAATACCACTTGCCTCAATTCACAGCGAAGCTTTGGACTGATTTCCTCCTCTTCGCACGGATCAAAACGGCCGCAACACCTAGAACAAGGACTCGGCCATTAATGGCGGAAAACTCCAAAACCAAAAATTCCAATCCTTCGAAAACTCTACGAAAATCGAATTTCTTACCGCAGGAATGAAGGTCTCGACGAGAGCAATCCGAATCCACTCTCGGAATCGAATTCCGTCCACAAACGCTCCGGGAATCGGCGTCCGAAGGCAAGGCTCGGCGGTTACTTTCTCTCGTACAAAAGGGGGCCGGCGGTTTTTCTATCGGAGAAGATGAAGGAACGATGGCTCTCATCCTATTATATATATATATAATTATATAATTATATATTTAATTATAAAATTACATAAAGCACCAAATCGACGCGAAAACCGATTCACCTCGGAATTCGACGAAATTCGCACCGTAGCTAAATACCCACGCTACGAACACAACGGCGAAGTCGAAATTAACTTTCGACGAACAGAACACGAGTTATACCCAAGCAAAGCCAAACACAAACATCCCCCCGAGAGGCCACACCGGGTCACCAAACCGACTCGGTTGCTAGGGAGATTTTGCCAACAGGCTACCAAACAGGGCACTCAGTTCTAAGGAGCTAAACCATACTCCCCACATGATACAAGCCACGGAAACGCGTCTTCGTAACGCCAAAAGAGAATAAAAATAATCGCTGAAAAGGCGGGGCGTTACACACCTCCCCTATAAAGATCATATAATATGGGTCCGGCCGGGGCCCCACAACATACGGATACCACAGCTTTAGTATTAAAAGATGATATGAAAACTACCCAATCTCAAAACTCCAGACAAACACAGCGGAAACAGAACAAACCGACAGAGGTTATCCACTAACGATAGAGTATCAAATGGCCTTAAGGCCTTACACAATAATAGTCCAAAAAAATATAAATGTGCCAAGCACTCCTAGGCTACCTCGACATGCAAGCCGGACAAAAACATAACAAAAGTAGCAAACACACAAGGAGAAACCAAGCACAGTAACACTTCATGAGGCTTAGGGCTTTTCTCCCGGCGCGCTAGCTCCTGCATGCGATCCTTGCCCTGTAAGGATTTGAAGTAATGTGGGTCAGCAAAGGCTGACCTCTACTGTGTAACAAACACATCTCCTCCTGGCCGTCCCTAACGGACCCCAGGGTACCACTCCACCTGCAAGTTAGCACTTCGTATACCAAAAGAGTATATATAATAAAGCTGTAAAACAGGCTTAGATGTCTCATACAGCATACATGTTCTCTATGTCTTGTACAAAGTGAAAGGGCCTACTATGCATCATGAATGCATCCCGGGTTTCACCCAAGGCACCCTAGTTTGTATGCATCTAGCACAACATCAAACACTGGGTACTTCCGTTTCCCCATTGACTTAAAGCCGCAAACACAAGGGAACCACCATGTCCCTAACGGCACACACGCCGTCACACGGAACCTTGCAAAGGCCCCACCCGCACAAGGGTCATATGCCCCGGGGCTTGCCCGCACATTCTGACTTCGCACGTCAGGGTTCCGTCTCACACCGACCGATTCTAAGAAGTCTTGCTGGACCCCACCCGCTCATGGCCACATTGCCCGGGCTTGCCCTCCGCTCGACATTCTCGTCAGTCCACACAAGGGGCTAGTCTCGCCGGGACACCTCCCCCACATGACTTGCGCGTCACGGGATAGCCAGCCGACCACGGAGACATAGCCGCGCCTTTGCACAGCACAAACAAAGGTTTCCCCCCCAATCACCATTCGCACCGTATCTTTCCCGTGCTCTAAGGAAATCATCTACCGCACAACACGGAGCTAACCTTGTCCGGTTCCGACCACGAGTACTCACTCAAATATAAGAGGGAAAACGCATACACAACGGCGTAATGCCGCAACGGATTTCTACCGAAACCTCACACCTCGCTATGCAACATCACCGGGTCGGACTAACGGTCGCGACCACGGCTTCACCCACAATGCCTAATTCGCTAACGGAGGGGATCTCTAATGCAAAGCATGCCGGGATGAACATACTCAACCCGGAGGTTCCTCTTGAACCTAGGCTACACGAATCCCTCTCATTTGAGAGATTCGGTGCTCAAAATACGAAAGGAAGGGGATGCTATTCATGCATCCTAAATCCTAAAAACCGAGAGGAGAAGTATCGTTACCTTCCGTCCCCTCTTCCTAGCCATGGAGAAGATTTGCTCGGTCGAACACCACCGCAACGCTCCCACATTCGCGGATCTGAACTCCGCTCGCGAAACGGACCTCCGAAGCTTCGCCGGCGGCCGGAACTTGGCCTCCTTGCTATCCCTTCTCTCTAGAACTTAGAGAGATAAAAGAAAGTGGGGAATGAGGGTTTGGAACCCTATTCCCAGCCTTAAACCGCCCAGGGAGCCCCCCACCATTGGATCTTCCAAGGAAAAGAACGAACGACCACGATCGGAACCCAAATTAGAAAATCTGGGCCGAACACGGGTTGCAACACGGCCGTGTGCATGGCCGTGTTAGCCATTCGCCCTCTCGACCGATTCGAAAACCAGCACACGACCTTTGACACGGCCTTTGACACGGCTTTCGACACGGCCGTGTCGCCGTTGACATGCCCGTGTCGAGGCCCGTGTCACTCCCCCCTACCGACCAACATTCCCAGCCAGAGAAGGACACGACCCAAGACACGGCCAAAGACACGGCCATCGACATGCCCGTATCAACCCCGACACGGCCGTGTCGTGACCCATGTCACGCCTAGCAGAATAAATTCTGCGAATAGCCCGAGAAGGACACGGCCAGGGACACGCCCGTGTCCAAGGCCGTGTGCCTTCTCGCCGATCGTCGACCAACACGGCTCGGCGACCCAGGCTCAACACGGCTCGACGACCCAGGCGCAACACGGCTTGTGTTACGGCCGTGTCACAGGCCGTGTGCCTACCCCCAAAACCCAAACTTGGCCAAAACGACGTCGTCAATCCCTCTTCCAAGCTTTGGGGTGTTACAACACACCCGTGACCGATCTGTCACGCCTGCGACTTTGGAATGGCATTGAGTGAGCTGAGCTCACTCAACGCCGTAGTCTGGATGGTGTTGAGTGAGCTTATCTCACTCAACGACATAAGCTAAATGGCGTTGAGTGCACTGACTGCACTCAACGCCATCTGGTGTCGTCTGGTTGGAGTTGAGTGAGCTGAGCTCACTCAACGCCATAGACTGGATAACGTTGAGTGAGCTTAGCTCACTCAACGCCGTAATCTGTCAGGCGGGATGTCGTTGAGTGCGTTGAGTGCACTTAATGCCATAAGTTGAATGGCGTTGAGTGCACTGACCGCACTCAACACAATTTGGTGTTGTCTGGATGGCGTTGAGTGAGCAGAGCTAACTCAACACCATAATCTGGACGGCATTGAGTGAGATAAGCTCACTCAACGCCATCATTTAAAAAGGGCATATTGTGGATGGCGTTGAGTGAGCAGAGCTCACTCAACGCCATAATCCGGATGGCATTGAGTGAGCTGAGCTCACTAAATGCCATAGTCTGGGAGGCTATTCTGGATGGCGTTGAGTGAGAAAAGCTCACTCAACGCTGTATCTGGGATGGCGTTGAGTGAGCAGAGCTCACTCAACACCATTGTACTTAGTATTATTTTGGCAGATTCTGGCTGGGTGCTGGTTGATGCGCGTAAAATAAGGCAAGCGTACCGGTCGCACAAGTAATAAATTTGGGAATAAATCTCCGGATGTCGGTCTCTTGAGGAATGCAATTAGCGTTGAACGATTTAGGCTCTAAAACTATTGTTATGAGAGTTAATTGAAATAAACAGGAAAAGAAGGGGATTTGGTTGGTGGTATTACGACCGATTACACTAATGTAAACTATGCGGGTCGCAATCACCGCTTCTCAAGGCGAGATGGATGTAGCGGCCGCGATGCCGTACTTCGGTTGGTGAGTGGACGGAAGTCTAGCGAGTGAGGTGATTAGTGCGGAGTGAAATTGAGTGAAACGAACATGTGGAGTGGAGCGAGATGGAGCGAGGCGCATCAAAGAATAATTCTCATAAGCAAGATGAAACACAAACGATCAAATTAATACTAGAAATTGATGTTCATTACATGCATAAACATTCCATGCAACAAGAAAAGATAGAAAATGCAAAACCACGAGATTGAAGATCCACCGCGGTTGTTGGCCGGAGGTGCGGGTTGTCAATCCGCTTCCAAGCACAGTCCGAGGAGAGCTTCCGGTACCACCGAGCTGTCACCTCGAGGGCCTGTAATTCCGTTCTCTAGGTATGCTTCGTCTTCTTCCTTGGTGGAAAGCTCGGAGAAGAATGCTTCAATGGCCGGGAGGATCACCGGAGGATGCGGAATGCTTTGGAATCGCCGGAGAAGGTCCTCCCGATGGTAGGGATGAAGGTGGAGGCGAATGGAACTGCTGGAGGGCGAAACGGCGGACTGGCGGAGGTTTCGGAACAATGTCCGTTACCCTAATTCGCGGAACAAGGCTTTTTATAGCTTGCAGAATAAATAGGGCGCACGACCACTGGCGCACGACCACTGGCGCACGACCAGTGGTCGTGCGCGACCAAGGTCAGCGCCTGTGCGCGAGCAACCTGTAGACCTGCATCAGAAAATCAATGGTCGCGCACGATCAGCAGTGCACGATCAGTGATCGTGCGAGGCAATGCTGATGATCGTGCGGAAATAGCCAGGCAGAACTTTGTAAAATGGGTATGACTGCGCACGATCGGCGGTGCACGAGCAGTGGTCGTGCGCGGTATGGCAAGTGATCGTGCGGAAGGTTCAAGACAGGGATTTCACAAATGAGTCCGGGCTGCGCACGATCAGTGATCGTGCGCCAGGAGGTCGATGGTCGTGCATGGGTAAAAACGCACGACCACTGACTCCTATGCCAAAAATAGTGAAACGCCTATCCCGAATGCCCTCACAATCACCAAACCTACAGGAAAACTGCACGGGACATCGATCGCGGTAGCCACAGCAAACAATAATAATCATAGCAAGAATGTAAATGCACACAAGCACAGAAATGGGCTAAAAAGGTGCACAGGGCATGGAATGCCGTAGCTAACCAAAAGGAGTACTAATGGCGCTAAAAGATAGTGCAAAGCTGAGGAAAAAGGCCTAGATGAGTCCAAAATAAGGTATAAAATAGGGACTCATCACTGGTTCAGCTGAACCGGGCCAGTCTAGGAGTGGGCCGTTTTCTCCTATTAAGACCTAATAAGTCTTACTTAAATTAAGTTGACCGGTCAAGCTTGACACGTGGACCGATGGTTTTGCAAAGGAGGCAGTTTCGGCCATGGCCGAGAGCCTGCCTTCATGGCCATCAATGGCATTTGATGCCGTGGCTTCTCCCTCTCCCCCTATTTACGGCTGGATCCAACTCCTCCAGGGAAGAGGAGGAGTTTCCAGCCGTTAGCTTGGCTGGATTGAGCCGTTTTATCCCCCCTCCACCATGGCCGACGCAAGCTTTAATGGGCCAATAATGGCCATTGAAGTTTTGGCTGTTCCCCCTCCTTGACCAATCTTTCAAACACCCTCAGAGGCCCAAGAGGAGGTTTTCCCAGCCTTTACCTGAAGTTTTAGAGCCTCCCACAGTGCTATTGAGAATTCCGGCGACGCCACCACCGCACCAATGGCATCCCGATGGTCTGCACGCCTCCATCCCACAAACAAGGTCCTCCTCTACTCCTTCTATGGGTAGATCTTAGAAATTATTTAGGAGAGATATCGAGCTCAAAGGAGCAAAGTTGAGTGAGCTTTTCCATGGTTTTTCAAAAATAAATGGTGGTCGGGTTCGCCGGAAACCTCCACTCCGGCGGCCGTGCCGCCGCCCGACTGTAGCCCTCACCTAAATAGAGGCGGTGGTGGTGGCCGGCCAGGGAGGTGGCTTGGTGGCCGGCCAGGGAGGTGGCTTGGTGGCCGGCGGTGGGTCACGCAAGAGCTACAAGAAATGGCGTTTTAGAGTAGCTGGTTTCGGTTTGTTTTAAGAAGATGAACAGTGCGATTTTATATTATAAAAATTATATATATTATATAGTGAATAGTTAGCCTAAAAGAATACACATTTTGATGTTGCCAAATGAAGCCCTTAGAGGCCGATTTAGGAAATATGGCCAGTCACAAAAGTTGTAGGCCTTTGAGTCTTCATTATTTTAAAATTAATTTCAACCCATTTGGGTAAGTGGTTTAACCACAACACCCGTTTTGGTGGGGGATATACTTAGGGTTGGACAGACACTAAATTGAGTGACCACTCTTCATCTCTTGTCCAAATGTTTTGAGATTTGTACAGGGAGCCACCATTAGCTATACCTAGGGCAAGTCCAAAAATAGGAATTTTTGGAGATACTTTTTCTATAGTTTTGGTAAACATTTAATAATCCATGCATGATTTAGTATAGTGGTCAAATGACCTTCAAACCCTCCCAAATTTTGGTGAGTGGTCCCTGGAATAATGGCATGACTCTGTACAAAATTTCACCTCATTTGAAGGTGTTTTGGTTAGGGAACGATCAATCCCTAGTTCTACCTTAAGGAAGGATTTTTAAGTAAAAGTGTACTTGGGGTTTGAGTGGTCAACTCACCTCAGCAGAGGCTGATATTTTTACCACTGGCTTGGTATGATCATTATCACCCCCTTAGGGAAATGGGGTGGTTTAGGGTTGATTTACCCTAGAATCCAAACTCAAACCCTAAGGAAGGGCTTTTGAGGGTTGTGAAGGACATAGGGGCAAATGCCCTTGTATGGCCTTGTAAATTAGCAGAGAGACAGTTAACTTATTTTTAATCCTCTGGTTAGAATATTAGTGAAGTTAGAGGTAAGAAGATACCTCAAAATCCAAACCCTAGTTTTACGGTAGAAATACTATTAGGTCAAAACAGTCACTAATCTCTATCTGAAAGTTGTTTAATTTAAGTAGAGTGAATTTTATAGTAGATAAAACCCTTGGATATTTTTATTGGAATTTTATGGAATACATTTTTAGTACTTCTTTTGGTAGATAGCAATTTGCCCAAAATAATATTTGAATTAATTTGATCATTAAGTTCATTAGAATCTGATAAAACTTGGTCAGTGGAGGTTTTGACGTAAATAAATGTCTCTGAATTTTATTATTAATTTTAATAGACTTTATTTAATACTGCCTTCACAAATTTCATAAAGGTCAATTTTGGTGAATAAATTAGTTAGAGATAAATATAGGGTGATGTTTACTTATAGGAATTTATTCAGGATTTTTAGAAGTATATTTACAGTACTTAATTCAAGAGCATGTCAATTTAAGATTTTAGTACTTGATTTACCTAGAATTTAATGTCCAGTGAACAACTATGAAACCTGGCCAACGATATTGCTAAGATGGTATTAGTGTAATGTAATTAATTCATTATTTTTGGATGACAATTTTCTGTAGTTGATTCACAAATCATGGAAGATAGAATATATTGCTAAAATAGTTTTAAGGCCCCAATATATTAGCAAAAATTATCAAACTTTGGATTTGTAGTTTTCAGATACCCTAATATTTATCATGAATTTATGAAGCGGTAAACATGTTTGAAAAGTATACCTCATGTTCAAGTGATAGTCTTTGGATCCTTTTAAGAAATTATTTAATAATCAGATTAATTAAGAAAATTTTAATTCTCTGCATTTAGGCTGTTTATGTCTTGATAGGTCCCCGGTAAATAGTTTAGGACTTTTGGATGAAAACTCGAAGGACCTCCTATCATGAACACCATAAGGTATCTATTGGTCTGTATTTAGTAAGTTGTTGAAATATCATTAGGAAATGATTTGGCATAGTTGGAGTTAGTCATCTTACTGGATTTTGTAGATGTAGATGAGTCATCTTAGAAGTTTAGGTGTAGTAGTGAGATGTGAGTTGGTTACTGTTAGGTGGTGCTTGGGTTCGACGAATGATCGTCTTCCCCGTAGAGTGAAAGGTCAAAATCACCTTAGATTTAGTCTACCGTAATATAAAAAGGGAATGGGTAAGGGAAATTAACCAATAATAATAAGTGCCTTGCAAAAGGGAACGGTGGGCTTCAGCTACCATCATAGTTCCTAGTGCCCTTTGAGAGCCCTTCACGGGGAATACCGGGGGCAGTCCTGGGCTAACGTAAACCGTAGGAATAATAAATTAAAAGAGCAACTAGAATATCTAGGGCTTGCACATTCTCACACTCCAGTAGCTAGGGAGGTAGAATAAGTTGGTTTGGTTGCCATTCAGATGATAGCCTTGAAGGTAGATGCACAGATGGGACAGTCCGGGGAGCCGAGGGCTCGAGGGTTTGAATACAGAATAAACGTGGTGGGTCTTCGGTATTCGATTGTCGTTCACACCTACATTGGTACATTGGCTCGGCGGTGTGGGACACTTAGCCAAAGAAAGTCTGGTTGATATAGCCAACACAAGTACGTGGATACTCTAGGTTGTGTTCTTCTAGGGGCATACGGAAGGGCTAGGCCCGGTAGTGTGGATACCCGCCTAGGAGTGGGGGGCCCGACCCACTGTCTCCGTTTGCCACTACGGAGGTTCTTGGGAGTGAAGCTAGCTTCCCGAACAGGGGGAACTAAAGGTCTGTGCGCATAGAGTCGTGTGCGTGAGTTGCACTTGCATGAGTCATGGCATATCATATCACTACACTCATATTTGCATACAACCGACACCCAAATGTTTAAATCGGTATGGGACTTTTTATACGTTGGGAGCCTTGTAGAAGACTCCTTAACTTATAAGTTTGTATGAGCATTCATATAAGTTAAGGTTACATATTTACTTAAGGTTACTTACTTACTTTCTTACTTACTTATTTACTTACTTACTTACTTGCTTACTTGTTCGACTTGTCTTCTTTTGTTATACAACTTACCACATGTCTACCTTACCGCTCACTACCATACAATTTCTAGATGTACTTTATTCTAGATAGTTGTTTATACACCGTGATAGTTGTTAGACTAGCTCCATTGTCATCTGCTTGATTATTCTCCACCTTTGTAGCTTCCCTTTCCTCCTCTCCGCTCGATGCTTAGGAGCCATGGGGGGAGGGGTAGGGGATGATAGGGCTTTGTCTTTATGACTAATAGTTTTCGAACCACAACATTACAGGAGCTCCGGATGGGAGATTGGGACCAGCAGTCCAGGGACAAGCACCAGCGGAGTACGGTGCACATGGAGGTGGGTCAGTCTAGCATCGGTGCACCTGCGACCAGCTCTGTGAGTGATTAGTATTTTTATAGCTTCCGCGATGAGTGATTTGTAGTGAGGACTCTGATGTACCGGGCTCGAGCCCGTTTCTTTATATTTCTTCTGAACTGATCTTTGCAGTACTTCTATTTGATATTACTGATGGACTGGATGTGATATCATTTAATATATGTATTTCTGTGGACCTGTTTACATTTTATATATACTTACTTCTCTCTCCTTGTGATCAAAAAGGGCCGGCAGAATTGGCGTTTTGTAGTGGCGGCCTTCCCGTGAGTCGGAGCCACCGCAAAGCGATAATTCTGGGCTAAGACCCTGGTGTTCGAAAAAAGGGGGTCTTATAAGTGGCATCAGAGTAACGGAGACCTCGATCGGAAGAGAAGTAGTCTACAAAACCTTGGGCCACCCCCGTGCGAGCTTAGTTTGTGGACAAACTAGCAGCGGAAGCAGTGGTGTGCCCATAAGGGAAATCACCTGTGAAAGTCCATCCTACCCCTTCTTAAATTCCATTCATTCACTCTCTAACAAATGGAATTCTTCCTTGTAGCCTGCGACGAACCCAGCATCACAGCAGGGGACCCCTCAGGCTCCGAATGTGGTCCCGCCTCCGCGGCTCCAGCTCCGTTCTAGAAGACGGAGATGGGGCAAACACTGACGGCCATTCTGGAGGCCTTTAGAGCTCAACAAGCCCTTGCTCCACAGCCAAACCCCGGGGCCAATTGGATGACTGTCTTCCGGGGACTTCCCCCTCCATCCTACCTAGGGACGGAGTCTGCAGTATGTATGGAGGAATGGTTAGATACCATTTACGAGACGCTTGCAGGGATTCGATGCCCCACTGAGGAGGCAGTTGCTTTGGCAGTCTCCAGCCTGGAGTCACACGGAAAGAGGTGGTGAAAATCTCAGCTGGACACCACCTTTTGGGGGATGGATTGCGCTGATATTACTTGGGAGGAGTTCAGAGCAGCGCTCTTGGGACATTTCGTACCTTAGTCTGCGAGGGACGAGCTAGAGGATAGGTTCCTGCGGCTGAGGCAGGGGAACAGGACTGTGGTGGAGTATTATCAGGAGTTCACTCACCTGGCCCGCTATGCGGACGCTTATCAGTTGGACGATGCTGGTTATACCCGGAGGTTTTACAAGGGGCTGCAAGATGACATGAGACAGGCCCTCCTCTTCGTCTCAGAGGGGAGTTTGGCCAGGATTCTGGAGATGGCTAAGAAGAGGGAAGTGGATAAGCTTATAGTTAAGAGTCGGAAAGATCGGCTGATGATACAGTGATTGGAGGTCGTAGAGACCATCCTTGAGGCCAGGTTATTGGGGAGAGAAGGAACGGGGATCAACCTCGTCAGGAGATTGGGCAGGAGCAGAGGAGTCAGGGGGTATTGGCTCCCTAGCCTTTACAGATGCTGGAGATGCCAAGGACAGTAGAGCGGGCACCGGTATGCTTTCAGTGTAATCAGCCGGGGCATATCAAGAGGAACTGCCCTATGAGGAGAGTACCCCCACCAGCACATCAGGGCGCCCCACCTTCCCGACAATTTTGCGGATGAGGACATGATCGAGGATGAGGATTTCAGGAACGAGGCCACAGGCCAGAGAGGGAGCAGGTGTATGCTCTAGACCTGACACAGCCCTGGAACCCGGAGCAGGTTATCGCAGGTATGACAATACTTTTAAGTTTCTTCCTATGAACTAGTTTTTCTAGACATTACCTAGTTAGAAATTAAGAGAAGACAACTATAACAAGAATACTAAGACACTTAATTACCCCAGGCATAGTCTTCGTTAGCGGCACGCCCACTCATACTCTCTTCGACACTGGTGCTTTGCACTCGTTCGTGTCGGAGGATTTCGTGAAAGGACTGGAAGGTGTGGAGCCATTCACCGGGAAGATGATGAAGGTGTGCCTACCCGATGGATCGGAGATAATGACCTCTGCTCATTGCAATATGGAAGCGCAGATCGGCGGGAAGGCGTTCAAGGCACCAGCGACGATTCTGAAGATGCCAGATTACGATCTGATCCTGGGCATGACTTGACTGTGCTAAAACAATGCCCAGATCGGCTGCGTGGCGAAGAGGATCACCGTGAGGCACGGAGACTCCTTCATTGTAATCGAAGGTATTATACCAGCACCCTGCACCTTATTATCGTCTTTGTAGGCCGTTAAGGCCCACCTGCAGGGTGAAGAAGTTTATCAGGTCCTTTTTGAGGCGGTCGTGGCCAAGGACTCCATTTCAGATATTCTAGTAGTGCGGGACTTCGCCGGCGTGTTTCCGGAGAAGCTACCAAGGCTACCCCCACACCGAGAGAAGGACTTTCAGATTCAGCTCGTACCGGGGGCTAAGTCGGTATCTAGAGCTCCCTATCGAATGGCCCCAAAGGAGTTGGCGGAATTTCAAAACCAGCTTCAGGAGTTAGTGGAGGCCGGGTTCGTTTGGCCTTGCTCTTCACCATGGGGAGCTCCGGTATTATTCGTCAAGAAGAAGGATGGAACTCTTCGACTGTGTATAGATTACCGGGCCCTGAACAGGTTGACGGCCTGGAATACTTATCCCTTGCCAAGGATAGACGAGCTATTTGACCAGCTGTAGGGAGCCCATTGGTTCTCAAAGATGGATTTGAGGTCGGGGTACTACCAGCTTTGCATTCGGAAGGAGGACATCCCGAAGACGGCCTTCAGCAGCAGATATGGTTTGTACGAGTTTACCGTGATGCCTTTTGGGCTCACGAATGCACCCTCCGCATTTATGACCTTGATGAATCAGGTGTTCGAAGAGTATCTGGATGTCTTTGTTATCGTATTCATCGACGACATACTTATCTATTCAAGGACGGAGGAGGAGCACGGGAGGCATCTGGCCTTGACCTTTGATAAGCTGCGGGAGCATAAGATGTATTCCAAGTACAACAAGTGCAGGTTTTGGCTAAAGGAGGTGGCCTTTCTGGGCCATGTCATCAGTGGAGCAGGTCTGGCAGTGGATCGGGCGAAGGTCCAGGCAGTACGGGATTGGCCACCACTAAAGTCAGCCTCAGATGTTAGAAGTTTCTTAGGACTTGCTGGTTATTACCGGAAGTTCGTAAAGGGGTTCTCTCAGATTGCCCTCCCTCTTACATCTCCGACGAAGGAGTCCCCTTTTATTTGGACACCACGATGCGAATCTGCTTTTCAGGAGCTGAAGGATCGTCTTACCTCGACTCCCATCCTTGCTCTTCTGTCAGGGAAGGAAGGATTCCAGGTGTACACAGATGCTTCCTATCAGGGGATGGGTGTCATTCTGATGCAGAACGGGCACGTAATAGCCTATGCCTCCAGACAGTTGAAGCAGCATGAGCAGAACTACCCCATGCACGATTTGGAGATGGGGGTAGTTGTTTTTGCTCTTAAGATCTGATGACACTACCTTTACAAAATTCACTCCGATATCTTCTCTGACAACAAGAATCTGAAGTACGTCGACACCCAGAAGGAGTTAAACATCAGGCAGAGACGCTGGGTGGAGTTTCTGTCGGACTACCAGTATACCATGCACTACCATCTGGGGAAGGCGAACGTGGTCGTAGATGCTCTGAGCCGGAGAGAGAGTACGTCAGGAGTAGGCCCGTAGCTGATGGCCTTGGAGTTGGTTAAAGCATTCGAGGAGATGCAGATATCACTAGTGTCTGAGGATGACCAGGAGTTATACATGGAGTACCTGGGGTCGATGGTTACTACAGATGATATTTGAGACAGCATCAGAGATGGGCAGATGCTTGATGAGAGAGCTGAGCCGATATTCCGAGCCTTGGAGGAAGGCACGACAGGAGATTACTCTTTGAGGGATGGTCTCCTGTGTTTCCGAGGCAGATTCTACATACCGGCAGGAGGCCAGGTCCGGGAGGACATTATGACGGAAGCTCACTGCAGCTGATATTCGGTATACCCGGGGATCACCAAGATGGTAAAAGATTTGAAGAGGACGATGTACTGGCCAGGTATGAAGAAAGACATTATGTACTTTGTGACGCATTGCGAGGCCTGCCAACTTATAAAGGAAGAGTGTAGGAACCCGACAGGCTTGCTGCAGCTACTTCCGATGCTGGAGTGGAAATTTGAGGATATAGCCATGGACTTCATACATGGGCTACCTCGATCCCATGCGGGGAATGACTCGATTTGGGTGATAGTGGACAGGCTAAAAAAGTGCCCCAATTCATTCCAGTGGCGAAGGATGCTCCGGTTAGTGTATTAGTACGGAGGTTCATTGAGCAGTTTGTGCGTTATCATGGGGTGCCCAAGAGTATCATTTCAGATCGGGATGGGCGGTTTACATCCAGGGAGTGGAGGTCAGTCCAGGCCCATCTGGGTTCTCGGTTGACATTCAACACAGCTTTTCACCATCAGACCGACGGGCAGACGGAGCGCACCAACCATACACTGGAAGATCTTTTGCGCCTGTTTATTTTGGACCGCGGCGAGCCTTGGGAGAGATTGATGCCATTGGTCGAGTTTTAGTACAACAACGCCCATCAGTCCAGTATAGGCATGGCTCCATATGAGGCATTGTATGGAAGGAGGTGCAGGACCCCACTATCATGGGTTCAGGATGAGGATCTGCATGCACTGGGCTCGGAGTTTGTGGGGGATACAAATGCCCAGATTAGATTGATCCGGGACAGGATGTTTGAAGTCCAGAGCAGGCAGGCCAAATACTACGATGCGAGGCATCGTCAGGTGGAGTTCCAGGTGGGAGACCGGGTTTTCTTGAAGATACGGCCGATGCACGGAGTCTCGCGGGTTTGCGGGCGGAAGAAGCTCAGTCCGAGATATATAGGGCCTTATAGGATCCTGGAGCGGATCGGCCCCTTAGCTTATAGACTGGAGCTACCGCCGGAGTTAGCCGGATTGCATGACATCTTCCACGTCTCCTCACTACGGAAGGCTCTGCTACGCCCTGAGCAGCTGATTTCCCCGGCAGATGGCCTGGTGGCCTCGGATCGGTCAGTCAACTTGGAGCTTATAAGGATCGATGACACGACAGTGCGGGTCTTGCGACAGAACAAGGTTCCGTTAGTCAAGGTTCTATGGAACAATCATGGGCAGGAGGAGCATACATGGGAGCCACAGGACTTGATGCGACAGAAGTATCCAGAACTTTTTCAGTCAGGTATACCTCACAACCCCTCCGGACAATCAACTTGCTTTCCTCTTTTAAACCAATAAGACTGAAATTTCAAGAATAGGGGCTAATCTTTTGTTTATTGGGGTATATGCCTTGTCAAATGGACGAATTAGTCTTAGAATTGACTATCACCTTCAAACCTCACATAGCAAACGTGACGTAGAGATGAAAATCTTTCAAGTCTCATGGGATGTTAAAAGCTTCGTTCTCCCGATAGGAGCCCCCGTAGGCTTAACCTTGATTTCGAAGATGAAATCTTTGTTTTGTTTATTGGGATTTGTAACATCCCATTTCCAACTAGACCCCTAGAAGTGGTTTTGTCATAACAGAACCCTAGGAAACCCAGGAAATGAAGTTTATCGACAAAGATTTCGAGTCAAGGGGTGGTCATGCCCGTGACCGACCCGTCACGCCCGTGACCTAGGGCGTGACCCCTTCGACGATCGTCGACCTCAGAAAGATGATCGGCGAGCTCAAAAATTTCAACATGGGCCTGGCATGCCCGTGACCGATCTGTCACGCCCGTGACTTTGGAATGGCATTGAGTGAGCTGAGCTCACTCAACGCCATTGTCTAGATGGAGTTGAGTGAGCTCAGCTCACTCAACGCCATAAGCTGAATGGCGTTGAGTGCACTGACTGCACTCAACGCCATATGGTGTCGTCTGGTTGGCGTTGAGTGAGCTGAGCTCACTCAATGCCGTAGACTGGATGGCGTTGAGTGATCTTAGCTCACTCAATGCGTAATCTGTCAGGCGAGATGACGTCTTCAACATTTCTTCGCTGAGAAGGGCTCTACTACGCCCGGAGCAACAGATTTTGACCCCCGAAGGGCCGGTAGCTTCAGACCGGTCTGTTCACTTGGAGCCAGTTCGGATCGATGACAAAGGAGTACGGATCTTGCGCCGCAAGAAGATCCCCTTAGTCAAGGTTCTGTGGAGGAATCATGGTCAGGAGGAGCACACCTGGGAACCGCAGGACCTAATGAGGAAAAAATACCCGGAGTTGTTCAGTCAGGTATACCTCACCACCTCTTAGTATACTATAAATTACCTTCTTGTATTGAACCGGTAGGACTAGATAAGGGAAATTGAGAACCTAGACATGCGCAAGAAAGTAGGGGCTAATCTTATGTTTATTGAGGAGATTGCTTTTGTTTATCAAACAAGTAGTCGCTTTGACCCAATATGAAGAACCATATGGGATGTTACAAGCTTATTTTATTCCGGTAGAAATCCCTGTAGGCTTAACCTCAATTTCGGGGACGAAATATTTGTTTTGTTTATTGGGATTTGTAACATCCCATTTCCGGCTCGACCCCTAGGAAACGGTTTGTCGTGACAGAACCCTAGGAAACCCAAAAATTGAAGTCCATCGACTAAGACTTCGAGTCATGGGTTGGTCACGCCTGTGATTGACCCGTCACGCCCGTGACCTAGGGCGTGACCCCTTCAATGATCGTCGATCTCAGGAAGACGATCATAGAGCGCAGAATTTGCAACCCGGGCCTGTCACGCCCGTGACATATGTGTCACGCCCGTGACCTAGGGTGTGACCCCCTTCGATGATCGTCGATCTCAGTGAGATGATCGTCGAGCACAGAATTTGCATAATGGCCCTGTCACGCCCGTGACCTATGTGTCACGCCAGTGACCTATGTGTCACGCCCGTGACCTAGGGCGTGACCCCTTCGACGATCGTCGATCTCAGCGAGACGATCGTCGAGCACAGAATTTGCATCATGGCCCTGTCACGCCCGTGACCCACGTGTCACGCCCATGACCTAGGGCGTGACCCCCCTTCGATGATCGTCGAAATCAGTAATACGATCTTCGAGCTCAGAATTTTCCACAAGGACCTGTCACGCCCGTGACCTACGTGACACGCCCGTGACAAAGGCCGAAACGTCAGCCAGGCTGGAAATTTCTGTAACCCAAGTCATAATCAATTCTGATTATGGGAATTTACAGCAGGAGTATTTATGGGCCGTTTCTTTCTCTAATTACTTATTAAAAGGAGGAAGTTTTGGTCCAATAGGAAATCGCCACCTGGTAAACACCTCTTCTTATTCCAGTGTTTCCTTTCCTCCACCAAAACTGAAATATTATTAAGAGAGAGAGAGAGAGCATTCATGTCCATGAATGTTTCATCCTTTCCCCTCCCCACTTGGAGATCTATAAAAGCCCCCTTAGAGCAAGATGAGAAGGTTACACTCTTGACCAAATAGATTCAGATTTTGTTCTTGCTGAAGGAGAAGTTCGGGAACGCCACCACCGCGCCATGACAATTTGACGTTCATCTCGCCTCCAAACCGCGAACAAGGTCCTCCTCTACTTCTTCTCTTATGGTTAGATCTTAGGATCTTAGAAAATGAAGTTCGTGCTCAAAGGAGCCGGACCTATCTCACGTTTTCATGGAAAACCATGAAAAATATATTTTTCGGGTATGCCGGAAACTGCCACCTTCGGCGGCCAAACCACCGCCAATCGATAGCCATCGCCTCGACGGAGGTTGTGGTGGCTGGCAAGGGAAGTGACCAGATGGTCGGCGACGGATCGCGGAAGAGCTACAGGAAAAATATAAGTTGTCTGGTTTTAATCCACGGGTTCTGAAGAAGATGAACAATAAACCATGTTTATATTATAAGTTTTAAATATAATATAAGGAGAAAATATATATATAATATGCGTATTTTTATGTTGCAAAACGAGCTACTTAGAGGCCGATTTAAGAAAAATGGCCAGTCACAAAAGTTGTATCCCTTAGAGTCTAAATTAATTTAAAATTTATTTCAACTCGTTTGGGTAAGCGGTTTGACCGCAGAACCCGTTTTAGTTGGGGCTATACCTAGAGTTTGGTAGGAACTAAAATGAATTCCCACTCTTCGTCCCTCGTCCAAATGACCTGAAATTTGGGCAGGAGGTTACCCTTAGTCGTATCTAAAGGCTGTCCAAAAATAAGAATTTTTAGAGATACTTTGCCTAAAGTTTTTGTTTTAATTTAATAAAGCTAGAGTAATATATTTAAGTGGTCAAATGACCTCCAAACCCTCCCAAATTTTGGTGAGTGGTCCATGGCTATAAAACCTAGTTCTGTACAAATTTGCAACTCATTTAGATGAGTTTTAAATAGGGAGTCACCTATTCTTAACTAGGCAACAATGAAGCATTTTTGAGTAAAAAGTGCACTAAAGGTTGGAACGGTCAAATCACCTCAACATAGGCTGATATTTCGACCACTAACTTGGAAGTGTTATTATAACCCACTTGGAGAAAATGGTGTGGTTTAGTGTTGGTTTACCCTAGGATCCAAGCTCGAACCCTAAATGGAGGATTTTGAGGGTTGTGAAGGACATGGAGGCAATTGCTCACGTATTGCCTTGAAACTCTGTAGAGGTTCAATTAGCATGATAAGAATCATCTGGATGGAATCTTGGAGGATTTGGAGATAGGTAGATACCTCAAAACCCTAATCTTAGCTTTAGGGTAAAATACTAATTAAGCACAATCTGTCACTAATCATTATCTAAAGGCCGTGAAACTCGGGTAGAGTAAGTTTTGGAGTGGGTAGAAGCTATAGCAATTTTACTGGAATTTTATGATGTTTATTTTGAGCACTTTATTTGTAAAGTTGATTATAGCCCTAATTAATGTTTTGATTATTTGGATCTTTCTGTTCATTAAAACCCCATGTAATCTTGGAAGTAAATGTTTTAGGTCTGAATGAAAGCTCATGAATTTTTGTATAATTTTTAGTTGAGTAAATCTAGTACTTACTTCACAAATGTTAAAAAGGCTTTTATGTTTTAAAATTTAATTATGGATGATATTTCTGTTGAAAAATTATGAGGCTTAGGAATTGAGACTTTTAGGCCAAAATATACTTGTAGACATTTATTCATGATTTTTAAGAATTATAGTTACAGTACTTTCTTTACAAGTCTACCTTAAGGAGATACTTGATAAATAATTTGTTCAGAGATTAATACTTGTTGAAAAATTATGATATTAGGCCAATGCTATTTTTAAGGCTTTATCCGCATAGTATAATTTATTTATAATTTTGCAAGAATATTCTCTGTACTTGATTCACAAATAACGAAATATAGAAGATATGGCTAAAATAGTTTTAGTGCCTTTTTGATGATAGAAAAATTATGATACTTTGGATTTACCATATTGAGATAACATACTATTTATTATAATTTTGTTAGACATCTTTCATGAGAACTTAGGGTAGTTCATGTTCAAACCGGTAGCCCTTGGAATTTTTGAGGAAATTAATTAAATGCCAGGCAAATTAGGAAAATTACCATTTTCTAGATTTAGCCTAATTATATCATGATACGTCTCCAGTAAATAACTTAGGGCATTTGGATGAGTATTGGATCATTGCCTAACCGGTTTGACATATAGTCTAGGTTGGTCTGCATTTAGCAAATTGTTAAATTGCAATAGGACATTAAATGTGATAGTGTTGGAGTTAGCTGTTTTGTCTAGGTGGATAGATGTGGATGATATCGTAATAGAATGAAATGAAGAATAGAGAGAAGTGGTGTTAACTAGAGTTAAAAGGTGCTCGGGTTCGACGAAAGATCATCTTCCCCGAAGAGAGGAAGGTTAAAAATCACCCTAGTTTAGCCTATCGTAATATGAGAAGGGAATGGGTAAAGAGAATCAACGAATAACAATAAGTGCCTTCGAAAGGGAACGATGGGCTTCAGCTACCATCATAGTTCCTAGTGCCCTTTGAGAGCCCTTCACAGGGAATATCGGGGGCAGTCCTGGGTTAACGTAAACTGCAATAACAAACTGACAAGAGTAACTTAGTAATTAGGTTTCACCTTTCACAAACACTGTTAGCACAGGAAGATTGATGGGAGCTTCGGCTCGGTTGGTTAAGAGACGGACGGAATGGTCCGGGGAGCTTCGGCTCGGTTGGTTAAGAGACAGACGTTTTTGTCCGGGGAGCTTCGACTCAGTTTTTGTGTGATTACGATTAAATTTGCATGTGCATAAAAGGAATGAAAATTAAGGTCGAGGGTCTTCGGTATTGGAGGGTCGATGCACCGACGCCAATACGCTGACTCGGCAAGTGTGGTTAGCACTTCGCCAACAGAAGTCCGGTGCATCAGCCGGTAAGAGTACGCAGTAGTCCGCTTAGTGTACCAAGCGTTGAGACATATGATAGGTCTGATGGTAGTGCTTTACTAGTTTAGAGGTGGGCGAGGCCCAACCCACCGCTTCCGTCTGCCACTACAGAGGTATCCTGGGAGGTAACGGCTCCGAAAGGGGGAACTAAAGGTCTGTGTGCACAAAGTCGGGTTTATGTGTTGCACTTGCATGTTCCATCATACCCACTTGCATGTCATAACATAATCGATTCATTTAACTCCTGACACCTAATGTATAAGTGGAATGGGATGCTTATACATTAGGCCTTGCAAAACGACCCCTTGGTCTATAAGCTTGTGTGGGCAAGTTTATAAATTAAGGTTAAATTCAATATATATATACTACTGTTTGATAACCGACACCCCAACGAATAAGTGGTATGAGACACTTTATACGATGGGATTCTTGCAGAAGATCCCTTGGTTTAGGTATTTCCGCACCTAAGTTAAGGTTACATTTCTTACTTTCTGTTATTGCTATTGTTTATTTCGAAATTGCTAGATTAGTTCCGCTGCCACCTATTTTCTTTTGATTTCATCTCCACCTTCATGTCCTTCCCTTTCTTCCTCTCCACTCGGTACCTAGGAGCCATGGGGGAAGGGGTAGGGGATGATAGGGCTTAGTCTTTATGACTAACGGTTTTCGAACCGCATCATTTAGGGGATCGTGGAGCCCAGCATGGAGGAGCAGCCCCAGAGACAGGTGCGCTTGGAGATGGGGCTATCTAGCTCCGGAGTTCAAACAGCCGGGACCATAAGTCTCGACCTTGAGTAGATGTTTTGTTTTTGCTTCCGCATGAGTGACCTGTAGTGAGGAAATGATGTACCGGGCATAAGCCCGTATTTTTAGTACTCTGATATACTATTCTGTGGACACTCCCTTCGTGGAGTTTTATTTCTATATTTATGATTTATCTAGTGGAATTGCTTTTACTTACTTCATTTATTGTGCTACCTTTCTGTGATCGAATTGGCCGGCAGAATCGGCGCCTTGTGGTGATGACCCTTAAGGACGTGAAGGTGTCACCACAAAGCGGCGGTCCTGGGCCTAAGACCCCGGTGTTTTAAAAGAAAAAAAAGGGGGTCTTACATCCACCATGGCCGACCCAAGATTTAATGGACCAATAATGGCCATTGAAGTTTTGGCCGTTCCCCCTCCTTGACCAAGCTTTTAAACACCCTCAGAGGCCCAAGAGGTGGTTTTCCCAGCCTTTACCTGAAGTTTTTGAGCCTCCCACTGTGCTATTGAGAATTCTGGCGATGCCACCACAGCACCAATGGCATCCCGACGGTCTGCACGCCTCCAGCCTGCAAACAAGGTCCTCCTCTACTCCTTCTTCTATGGGTAGATCTTATAAATTATTTAGGAGAGATATTGAGCTCAAAGGAGAAAAGTTGAGTGAGCTTTTCCATGGTTTTTCAAAAATAAATGGTGGTCGGGTTCGCCGGAAACCGCCACTCCGGCGGCCGTGCCGCCGCCCGACGGTAGCCCTCACCTCAACAAAGGCGGTTGTGGTAGTGGCCGGCCACGGGGGTGGCTGGGTGGCTGGCGGTGGGTCACACAAGATCTACAGGAAATGGCGTTTTAGAGTTGCTAGTTTCGGTTTGTTTTAAGAAGATGAACAATGCGATTTTATATTATAAAAATTATATATATATTATATAGTGAATAGTTAGCCTAAAAGAATACACATTTTGATGTTGCCAAATGAAGCCCTTAGAGGCCGATTTAGGAAATATGGCCAGTCAGAAAAGTTGTAGGCCTTTGAGTCTACATTATTTTAAAACTAATTTCAACCTATTTGGGTAAGTGTTTTAACAACAACACCCGTTTTGGTGGGGGCTATACCTAGGGTTGGACAGATACTCAATTGAGTGACCACTCTTCATCTCTTGTCCAAATGTCTTGAGATTTGGACACGGAGCCACCATTAGCTATACCTAGGGCCAGTCCAAAAATAGGAATTTTTGGAGATACTTTTTTTATAGTTTTGGTAAACATTTAATAATCAATGCATGATTTAGTAAAGTGGTCAAATGACCTTCAAACCCTCCCAAATTTTGGTGGGTGGTCCCTGGCATCATGGCATGACTCTGTACAAAATTTCACCTCATTTGAAGGTGTTTTGGTTAGGTAATGATCAATCCCTTGTTCTACCTTAAGGAAGGATTTTTAAGTAAAAGTGTACTTGGGGTTTGAGTTATCAACTCACCTCATCAGAGGATGATATTTTGACCACTGGCTTGGTATGATCATTATCACCCCCTTAGGGAAAATGGGGTGGTTTAGGGTTGATTTACCCTAGAATCCAAACTCAAACCCTAAGGAAGGGCTTTTGAGGGTTGTGAAGGACATAGGGGCAAATGCCCTTGTATGGCCTTGTAAATTAGCAGAGAGGCAGTTAACTTATATTTAATCCTCTGGTTAGAATATTAGAGAAGTTAGAGGTAGGAAGATATCTCAAAATCCAAACCCTAGTTTTATGGTAGAAACACTATTAGGTCAAAACAATCACTAATCTCTATCTGAAAGTTGTGAAATTTGGGTAGAGTGAATTTTATAGTAGATAAAACCCTTGGATATTTTTATTGGAATTTTATGGAATACATTTTTAGTACTTCTTTTGGTAGATAGCAATTTGCCAAAAATTGTATTTGAATTAATTTGATCATTCTGTTCATTGGAATCTTATAAAACTTGGTCAGTGGAGGTTTTAGACCTAAGTGAATGTCTCTGAATTTTATTGTTAATTTTAGTGGACTTTATTTAATACTGCCTTCACAAATTTCATAAAGGTCAATTTTGGTGAATAAATCAGTTAGAGATAAATATACCTTCTAAAAATGTGAAACTTGGTCACTGATATTATTAGGGTGATGTTTACTTATAGGCATTTATTCAGGATTTTTAGAAGTTTATTTATAGTACTTGATTCACGAGCATGTCAATTAAAGATTTTAGTATTTGATTTACCTAGAATTTAATGTCCATTGAACAACTATGAAACCTGGCCAGCGATATTTGTAAGATAGTATTAGTGTAATGTAATTAATTCATAATTTTTGGATAACAATTTTCTGTAGTTGATTCACAAATCATGGAAGATAGAAAATATTGCTAAAATAGTTTTAAGACCCCCAGATATTAGCAAAAATTATCAAACTTTGGATTTGTAGTTTTCAAATATCCTTATATTTATCATGAATTTATGAAGATATAAACATGTTTGAAAAGTATACCTCATGTTCAAGTGATAGTCTTTGGATCATTTTAAGAAATTATTTAATTATCAGATTAATTAAGAAAATTTTAATTCTCTGCATTTTGGTTGTTTATGTCATGATAGGTCCCCGGTAAATAGTTTAGGACTTTTGGATGAAAACTCGAAGGACCTCCTATCATGAACACCATAAGGTATCTGTTGGTCTGCATTTACTAAGTTGTTGAAATATCATTAGGAAATGATTTGGCATAGTTGGAGTTAGTCATCTTGCTGGATTTTATAGATTTGGATGAGTCATCCTAGAAGTTTTGGTTGAGTAGTGAGATGTGAGTTGGTTAGTGTTAGGTGGTGCTTGGGTTCGACGAAAGATCGTCTTCCCCGTAGAGTGAAAGGTCAAAATCACCTTAGATTTAGTCTACCGTAATATAAAAAGGGAATGGGTAAGAGAAATTAACCAATAATAATAAGTGCCTTGCGAAAGGGAATGGTGGGCTTCAGCTACCATCATAGTTCCTAGTGCCCTTTGAGAGCCCTTCATGGGGAATACTGGGGGCAGTCCTGGGCTAACGTAAACCGTAGGAATAATAAATTAAAAGAGCAACTAGAATATCTAGGGTTGCACATTCTCACACCCCGGTAGCTAGGGAGGTAGAATAAGATGGTTTGGTTTCCATTCAGACGGTAGCTCTGAAGGTAGATGCACGGACGGGACAGTCAGGGGAGCCGAGGGCTCGAGGGTTTTAATACAGAATAAAGGTGGTGGGTCTTCTATATTTGATTGTCGTTCGCACCGACATCGGTACGTTGACTTGGCGGTGTGAGACACTTACCCAAAGAAAGTCTGGTGGATATAGCCAGCACAAGTACGCGGATACTCTAGGTTGTGTTCTTCTAGGGGCGTACGGATGGGCAAGGCCCGCTAGTGTGGATACCCGCCTAGGAATGGGGGGCCCGACCCACTGTCTCCGTTTTCCACTATGGAGGTTCTTAGGAGTGAAGCTAGCTGCCCGAACAGGGGGAACTAAAGGTCTGTGCGCATAGAGTCGTGTGCGTGAGTTGCACTTGCATGAGTCATGGCATAACATATTACTACACTCATATCTGCATACAACCGACACCCCAACGTATAAATCGGTATGAGACTTTTTATGTGATTGGAGCCTTGCAGAAGACCCCTTAACTTATAAGTTTGTATGGGCATTCATATAAATTAAGGTTACTTATTTACTTATTTACTTAAGGTTACTTACTTACTTACTTACTTACTTATTTACTTACTAACTTACTTGCTTACTTACTTACTTGTTCGACTTGTCTTCTTTTGTTATACTACTTACCACATGTCTACCTTACCGCTCACTACCATAGAATTGCTAAATGTACTTTATTCTAGAAAGTTGTTTATATACCATTATAGTTGTTAGACTAGCTCCATTGTCATCTGCTTGATTATTCTCCACCTTTGTAGCTTCCCTATCCTCCTCTTCACTCGGTGCTTAGGAGCCGTGGGGGAGGGGTAGGGGATGATAGGGCTTAGTCTTTATGACTAATGGTTTTCGAACCACAACATTACAGGAGCTCCGGATGGGAGACAGGGACCAGCAGTCCAGGGACCAGGACCAGCGTAGTACGGTGCGCATGGAGGTGGGTCAGTCTAGCACCGGTGCACCTGCGACCAGCTCCGTGAGTGATTATTATTTTTATAGCTTCCGCGATGAGTGATTTGTAGTAAGGACTCTGATGTACCGGGCTCGAGCCCGTTTCTTTACATTTCTTCTGAACTGATCTTTGCAGTACTTCTATTTGATATTACTGATGGACTGGATGTGATTTCATTTTATATATGTATTTCGGTGGACCTGTTTACATTTTATGTATACTTACTTCTCTCTCCTTGTGATCGAAAAGGGCCGGCAGAATTGACGTTTTGTAGTGGCGGCCTTCCTGTGAGTCGGAGCCACCGCAAAGCGGCAATTCTGGGCTAAGACCCCGGTGTTCGAAAAAGAAAAAGGGGGGGGGGGTCTTACACGACGGTGGTAGATTTTCTAATTCCACGCAAAACCCACACATCCGCTTCGGACGATGAAGACGCTCGTCGTTTTCTCCTTTGTCAAAACCCTTGGTGAGGGAGAAACTTGATGGCCAATATATATGGAAAGATGAGAGAGGAAAGGTGGTGGGAATATTGCAAAGTGGAAGGAGGGGCTAGTCGATTATTATTTTTGATGGAGTTGGGTGCTCGGGTTGTGTGGTGGAGAGGGAGAAAAGAGTGGTGGTGGCCGATTTTGTAAGGAGGGGATGAGAGGTTGGCCAAGAGGTTGAAGGAGAAAGAAAGGTATAAACTTCGAGAGATGGAAAAGGGAGGCCAAAAATAGGGAGGAGGAGGAGGGAAGAGGAGGTGGCCGAACCACTAAGAGGGAGACAGGGAGGAGGCAGACGGCCAAGAGAGGGGGCAAGAGAAGGGGGGGATGAATTTTCTCAAAGGGGGAGAGAGAGGAGGGGGGAAATTCAAAATTTGAATTCTTGGTTTCAATTTTTCATTCTTCTCTAATAAAATCCTTCATAACATGGCTATATATAGCCTACACCACTCCATCTCCTCCAATTCAAAATTCTAAATGAAACTATGATTATTATATGCACTCATCATGAAATAAAAACAATACAAAATTTAAATGCATGAAATTAAAATACTCTTGATGGTTATAGGCATGCATCATTACATGAAATTAAAACAATAATGAAATGCTTGGAAATAAAAATGCTTAATTTAAAAATTGCATTAAATAAAAATTACTAAAATAATAATTGTTTAAATATATAATTATAATTATTTAATTTATAGTTATATATTTTATTTAATGGCGGCGGCGGACGTCGTGTAAAACATGTATCGGCGATGGCGATGGGCGTCGTGGTAGAAATCCCATCCTCGAGCTTGCAGCAACGGTCGTCCCAATCCACAAACTCTCTCAGAAGGGGATCAATGGTGGCCGCATCAGCAACGTCTCCATCACTAATTCATTCCAGGATATCGCTGCTGGAATAGTATGATGGCCTTTGTCTTTTAGCGCGATATTTGCGTCAATTGAATTTACGGACGACGTCAGCAATCATGTATCAATGTTGATGGACTTAAAAATTTCTTCCATATTGTCTGCACAAACGTTGAGTGATGCTTTATGACTCATCGACTTGAAGCGTTGAGTGTTGCCTTGTATCTCAATGCATTTGTACTTTAACTGTTATCTACAGAAGCGTTGAGTGATAAGCCTTCACTTAACGGAATAAAACTTAGTTGAATTTTGACTATCTTCAGAGGCGTTGAGTGAGCCTTCTTGTTGGGTCCATTGATCCAAATGGCCCAGATTTGAAAGAAGTCAAATAAGTCAATGACACAAACTAGTTATATTTAATGTGTGATTGAGTTTATGCATGCAGGTCAGTCCCTATTACACTGATTGGATAGGTGGACACCAAGCAAGCTGGTGATCAGGTAGAAAATTACACTTAGTCCACATGCATTGAGTGGAGCAAGCTCACTCAATGCCAGTTACATTAAGAAAGAAAACTGGACAAAAAAATACTACTAAGTCCAAAGGCATTGAGTGGAGCAAGCTCACTCAACGTCAGATGTCAAGGAAATATGTTGGCAAGCAAGAAATTCTACTAAGTACACAGGCGTTGAGTGAAGCCAGTTCACTCAACGCCATAAGCCAAAAAGCACTGAGTTAGGTGTAGACAGTCAGAGCCTAAGAAGAAACAGGCAGAAAGTAGCTAAGTCCACAGGCGTTGAGTGTAGTCTACTCACTTAATGCCAGACAGCAAAAAGTTGTGAGACAGGCTGAGGCAGTGAAAGCCTTAGGAGAAACTGGCAGATATGTAGCTAAGTCTACAGTCATTGAGTGAAGTCCATTCAATCAACACCATAACATCAAAATCGTTGAGTATAGCTCAAACAGTCAATTCCACAAAAAATCTGTGTAGATATTTGACTAAGTCCACAGGTGTTTACATCATAAATCATTGAGACAAGCTTCAGCAGTCAATGCCAGAAGGAAGGATAGAATTTGACTAAGTATAGAATCGTTGAGTGAAACTAGTTCACTCAATGCCAAATGACAGAAAGAATTGAGACAAGATTCAACAGTCAATGCCAGAAGATAGGATAGAATTTGACTAAGTCCAGAATCATTGAGTGAAGCCAAATAACTTAACGCACTCAACGCTAGATTTCAGAAGCAATAGCAGAAAGCATTGAGTGTGGTCATCTTACTCAATGCCTTCAGACAAAAGGAAATTTGGCTAATTATAAATGCGTTGAGTGAAGCTTACTCACTCAACGCTCTCAACGCCAAGCATTTAGAAAGGGCTGAAGATTATGCTAAGGCAAATGGAGTTGAGTGAAGCTTAATCACTCAACGCTCTCAATGCTTGGATGAACTGAATAAATGACTAAGTCTATAATCATTAAGTGAAGCCCATTCACTCAACGCTCTCAATGCATGGAATAATTCTGTGAATTTGGCTAAGTCCAGAATGGCTGACATCAGCATGAGTCAGCAAAAGTCAACAAAGTCAACGTAGTTCAAATTCATTACGGGGAAGATGGAGTATGCCATTGATGGCGCCGGTGGCCAGCTTTTGTTGTATTCTGCAAATGGAAGTTGGTAAATCGACAATTAAGCCTTGGCCCATAGCGCAAAGAGCCGTTGATTGACGATCAATAAAAAGGAAAGATTGGGTGAGTGGACAACAAGCAATTAGGGTTTTCTGATTTCGTATTGCGGCTGAACATCATCTTCTTCCTCGCCATTGCTGTCGAGTCTGAAAGTCTTGTTCAGTTAAGTCAACCTGAAAGCAAAACGAGATAGCTGTTGCGATTTTCAGCAATGACAGCAAGGTCAGGACTGATTCCTAAAATAGAAGAGGCTAAGGTTTCTGTAAGCTACTTCCAGAACAAGTCACGATTCTTCTGAAGATATCTGTTAACTTGTTGTTTTGAAGAAGAGATTGAGGAAGACTCATTTTCAGCCCAGGACGACAGACATAGAGAAATTTCTCTGGTGTCTTATTGTTTCAACTCACTGCTACTTTTGTAGGATCCAATCTTGGATCTGTGTGTAAGATTCCTGAGTGAATCCGAGTGTAGGCCTGTGTTATAAACGCTGAGGGAGGATCTGTTGTTGATCTGAGTGTAGGATTCTTGTGTGAATCTGAGTGGTAGGACTGAATTATAAAGGTTGAGGTAGGATCCAGCTGGGATCTGAGAGGTAGGGCATAGTTCCTGAGTTATAGGTCTTGAAGAAGACTGAGTGGTCCTGCGGGATCGTATTGTAAGCTCCTTGGAGCCGATATTCTGGGGAAGAGCCTTGTCTAACACACTACTAGAAAGGCGCAAAGGTATATTGGACGTACCCATAATCTGGGGAACCACTATAAAATATATGTGTCTTTTAGTTGATGTTCTTGAAAGCTAAAACTAACAAATCACTAAGCATAGCAAAATAAGGTATAGGTCTAGGTAATTTCAAAAAGAGACCTAAAACCTATTCACCCCCCTCTAGGTGTTAAGTTACCTTGAAAACAAAGTCTTTAAAGTGGTATCAGAGGGAGGTTGCTCATAGAAGGCTTAACAATTTGAGTAGATCTCCAAGTTCAGCAAAAAGATTGTCCGTATGTGTTCAGGAGTGAACTATAAGGAGCTGGGTGCCATGAAGCTTCCAATCCATAGGAAGGAAGGGCTTGGAATCTGGAAGGAGAGCGTAAGGTTGTTCATGGAAATAGCTGACCCTAGGATCTTTATCACAATCAAGGAAGGGCCTTTCATCCCTATGAAAGTGTCAGCTCTAGATGCAAATGTTCAGACACCCAAGACATATTCTAAAATGAGAAAGGATGAAGTCATCCTTGCCACTATGGGCAAGAGGGCGCAAAATATTATAGTTAGTGCCATAGATGACTCCACCTTCAAAAAAATGGTACACTATAAGACCTCTAAGGTGATGTTGGACACATTAGTGGTCTATATGGAGGGCACAGAGGAAGTCAGAGATGATAAAAAGTCCATACTTAACCAAGAATGTGAAGCTTTCAGGCAGAGCAAGACTGACACCATTACTGAGTGTTATGCGAGATTCTTCAGGATAACTAATGAACTAAGGATATATGGTGGGGTCTTCAGCACTTATGAGCTAAATGACATGTTTCTCAAGTCTCTAACTAGAGACTGGGATACTAAGATCTGTGCCATCAGATAAGTGGTAAAACTTGCAGACACTCCACCACCATCACTATTTGAAAAGGTGCTGTCCTATGAGATGCAGCTAGCTGCAAGGAAGGAGGAGGAGAAAAATAGCAAGTCTGTGGCCAAAGAAAAATCTATGGCCTTCAAAGCTGAAGCCACAAGGAGGAGCAGAAGAAATATACCTTATCCACCAAGGAGGGATGCTGAATCTGACTCAGAGAGATCATAGACAAGCACATCAGACTGCCACATGTCTGATGCGGACTTTGCTGCCTTCTCCAGGCAGTTCCATAAGTTGATGAGGAAGAAGTATTGGAAAAGCAGGCCTTCCTCCTCCTCACATCTCAAGAAGAAATCCTCCAAGGAGGACAGATATGATTCCAAACCAAGTAAACAAGTTTCATCTAAGATCATTTGTTATTATTGCAGCAAGCCAGGGCATTTAATAGCTGACTACCCTATCAAAAGAAAATAAGCTGGAGAGAAGAAGGGTCACCAGCACAAAGGCAAGAAGGAGAAATCCTACATTACTAAGAAATTGAAGAGCTAGACAAACTCTTCCTCATCAGTGTCAGAAAGAGAAGAGGAAGTTGAAGCCTATATTGGGCTAGTTGTTGCTATGCTGGAAGAAGAGGAAGAACATCTACAGCCAGAATTGAAATCAGGGCCTCTCTATCACAATCAAACAGTGATTCAGAGGTGGATGATGAAGAAGAAGAAGACAGTTGCTGCCATGGAGTGATGGTTATGACTGATGAAGAATCCAACCAGGAACAACCTGGTCAACAAAAGGTACATTCTCTGTCCAAGTTTTCTTCTAAGTTAGGCTATGAGACTAGCCCAGATTCTGAAGCTCATTCATCAAGAGATGAAGGAGATTCTCAATATGAGGAAGATGTCAATTCTTTAATTGATAAATATGGTGCCCTTCTGAGTGATTTCAGGAAAAGCAAGTTGCTAGCTAAGAAGCAAGCTAAGGAAATTTCCTCCTTTTAGCTTGTTGCTTCCCAGCATGCAGATTCAGCTTCACTGCTTGATCAGAAAATGAAAGAAACTAGTGAGCTGGAAACAATTTACTTCATTCAGATAGGAACCATAGAGTACCAGGAAAACAAAATTAGGGACCTAGAAGTACTGCTGGAGAGAGAGAAGAGGATAGTGGCTAGTTATTCAAAGACAAGTTCAATGCTTCCCTTGATAGACACCTTCACTTCCCAGAAGGGTAAAAAGGGGTTGGGATTCAAGGGATCTTCAAAAGTTGCCAATCCCAAAGGAAAGGGCAAAGCTACAGCACAGCCACTGGCCTTTATGCCTCATGTTCAACTTAAGAGAGTACTGCTAGCTTCAAATAGGTATGACCAAGAAAGTATCTTTGGTCACTGGATGAATGGTAGATCCACCAAAAGGAACAAAGATGTTCACCACAATGGTGGAAGATATAGTAAGGATGCAAGTGCCTTTAAGGCATCCCATGAGGAGATTCAAATGGCCCATCATGGACTATTTGTGTTTGGTCCACCTGCCCCAACACTCAAGAACAAGGCAGCTGCCTGTTCTCAAGATCTCCTAACCAAAAATCAGACCAGAGGCAAGTCTATCAGCAAGCCATAGTTGGGCATATCTGAAGCCATCAAGAGTATGTCTTCTGAAATGATGACTACTGCTAGTAGGGCTCAAGATATTCCAAGTACTTCTACTTCTAGACATATTTCAAGTCAAACTGTGGGTTGAAGATACAAGAAATAGGTTGTTGTTGTACCTTTTGGACTGAGAGATGCTGACAACACTGCTATAAGACCTGCTCTTAAAAGAAGGTACAATATTTATGAGTGATGGTGTTGTGGCAGAGTGGGCCATTATGATATTGATTGCTAGCACAATACATGTGTGCCAAGAGCAAGAGAGAGCTTACCTGTCAGAAGAGCTACAAGTAGGCATGGTTATTATCAAACTAACATATACTTAGGACCCAATAAGAATTGGGGCCCTAAAATTGACTAATTTATGTCTTGCAGGTTAGTCCAAGTAGACAAACCCCTATATGATACTTAGATAGTGGTTGTTCCAGGCACATGATTGGAACAAGGAGCATGCTGAAGGAGTACACTCCAGTAAAGAATGAACCCAAAGTCATCTTTGGTGGTTCATATAGGGGAGTGACTAAAGGGTATGGTAAGGTAACAAATGGCATAATCACTATCACACAGGTAGCTTATGTGAAAGGTTTACAACACAACCTCATAAGCATAAGCCAACTATGTGATATTGGTTATGACATTTCTTTCCACAAGGATGAGTGCCAAATTAGGAGGTCAAGTGACCAAGGGGTCAACTTGCCAGGCAATAGGAGAGGAAATATCTATTATCTTAATTTTGTATGTGAAAGTAAGAACTCTCTTATATGCCTAGTTGCAAATGAGAAAGTCTCATATTGTGTCCAATGGCACAAGAGGCTGGCTCATCTGAACTACAAGACCATAGGCAAACTCTTTAGTGAAGAGTTAGTTAGAAATGGCCCCAAGTTGAAATGCACTAAGGAGGGTATCTGCTCTACATGCCAAAAGGGCAAACAAACCAAGACCTTCTTTAAGAGAATTAGGGTCAAAGACTCAGTGAGGTTCCTATACCTCCTGCATGTGGAATTTTTTGGTCTTATGCCAGTTCAAAGTCTAGGTAGGAAAGTCTACACCCTTGTTGTGGTTGATGACTATTCTAGATTTTCTTTGGTGTTCTTTCTTAAGAGAAAGGATGAAACCCTTGAAGTCTTCAAGACTTTTGTCAAGCAGATACATAATGAACTAGACAATACTATGGTCAAAATCAGAAGTGTCCATGGAACTGAATTTCAGTCTACAAGCATGACAAGGCTCTGTGAAGAGTAAGATTTACAAAGAATTATCCTCTCCTAGAACACCCCAGTAAAATGGAATTGCTAAGAGGAAAAATAGAACTCTCATAGAGGCTGGCAGGACCTTGTTAAGTGGTACATCTCTCCAAGAATATTTCTGGGCTGAGACAGTAAACACTGCATATCATGTCCTAAATAGGTCTTGTAAGAAACGAACAAAAACAAACCGGAAGAGGTATAACAGAAATTTTATTATCTAAAAAAGGTATCTATTACAAAGGTATGACCTCCCTTTTATAGAATGAAGGAGAGAAGAGAAAATACAAATAAGAGATGTGGGACTAAAAATTTATAGGACTAAGCGGTCTATACAAAAACAACCCGCACAAGCCGCGCGATTAGACGGAAGGGCTAACCGCTCGGCTACCACCAGAGAGGAAGGAGAGATTGCGATGGGAGACCGCTAGACCGTCCGGTCTCCAAGCCCCTAGAGACAAACCACTAGACCGCTCGGACTCCAGACAGCAACAGCACTGTAACCAAACTGCTGAAGGGAAACCGCCAGACCGTGCGTTCTTCAATCCACCAAGATAGACCGCCAGACCGCCAGACCACCCGGTCACCAACTTCAACACTCCCCCTCAAGCTGGAGCATATATATCGATCATGCCCAGGTTGTCGCAAATTGGAAGAAACGAGACGGATACTGGCTTGTTGAAGACGTCATCCAACTCTTTATCAGAAGTGACGAAGGGAGTGCAAATTTGTTCCTTCAAAATCTCTTCACGAATGAAATGATAGTCGAGCTCAATGTGCTTAGTTCTTTCATGAAAGACTGGATTTTTAAAGATGTATAAGGCCGCCTTGTTATCACAGAACATAGGTAGAGGATGGTTTTAGACCTCTCCTAAATCCATCATGAGTGCTCGTAACCACTTTAACTCACAAGTGGTCGATTCCATACTACGATACTCTGTTTCTGCACTGGATCTGGAAACAACAGACGGCTTCTTGCTCTTCCAGCTCACCAGATTTCCCCCAATAAAGGTACAAAAACCCAAAGTTGACTTGCGATCCCCTTTGTCATCAGCGTTACTCGCATCTGAGTATGCTTCAACCCTCAGATGACCATTCTTCTGAAAGAGTAATCCTTTCCCAGGTGCTGCTTTGACATACTCCAAGATCCGCAAGGAGGACTGTAGATGACACTCCCTAGGCGCTTGCATGAATTGACTCACCTTGCCCACAGCATAGAAAATGTCGGGCCTGGTCACTATGAGATATATGAGCTTACCAAACAAATGCCTGTATCGCATAATATCTGAAAGAGGAGGCGAATCATCTGTCCAGGTTTTGTCTTCTCAGGTTACCATGGGGCATCAGGTAGGTTTTGCTCCAGTCAATCCTGCCTCTTTTAATAGATCAAGAGCATACTTACGTTGGGAGAGGACTAAGGAGTTGAGCTTCCGAGAGATTTCAATCCCCAGAAAGTACTTTGGAGAGCCCATATCTTTCGTGACCAGATGTTGACAAAGATGCCGCTTTGTCAAGGCAACCCCTTCCTGGTCATCGCCAGTGAGAAGAATATCATCGACGTACACAACAAGAACCACCAATCCAGAGGAGGTTTTGCGAATGAATAGCGAGTGATCGGCAGAGCTTCGCGTAACACCAATGGCCTCCACGATGCCGCTTAACTTGTCAAACTAAGCTCGAGGGCTCTTCTTGAGGCCATAAGTGGCCTTCTTCAGCCGGCATACCCGTGTATCCCCCTGAGCAACATACCCAGGAGGTTGCTCCATGTAGACGACTTCCTGAAGAGCACCAAAAAGGAAGGCATTCTTGACATCCAACTGATAAATCAGCCAATCTCTATTGACAGCCACAGAGAGAAGGACCCGGATAGTGCTGAGATAAGCCACGAGATTGAAGGTGTCAAAGTAATCAACCCCATAGGTTTGAGTAAAGCCCTTAGCAACAAGGCGGGCCTTATAACGATCCACAGTGCCGTCCGGGCCAAATTTGACCACAAAGACCCAGCGACAGCCAACAACATCAGTACCGAAGGGATGAGGAGTAAGAGTCTAGGTACCCCGCTCAGTTAGGGTCGTCATTTCCTCATTCATGGCCATCTTCCAATGAGAAATAGAAAGGGCCTCCTGGTAGGAACAGGGTGTGGCAGTGGCAAAGATAGCCAGAACAAAGGTCCTGCGAGAAGAGGTAAGGAGATCATATGAAATAACAGCAACAAGTGGGTGTAGAGTACATGTCCGCACCCATTTACGAAGAGCTACAGGAAGATCCAGGTCGGCGGGTCCCTCGGCATCCGGAGCATCCGTGGCAGAGAGAGCTGTCCCGAGAGTAGAGAGAGACGATGACGGAGATGAGGGAGACGGTAGCATATAAGAGCGAGAAAGAGGCGGAGGGAGAGGAGTGGACGGAGATGGAGTAGGGGTTGGGATTGCAGTAGGAGACGAGGGAACAAAGAGAACAGCAGGAGTATCATACACTGGGGGGGAGAGGAGAGGATTCAGCCGAGAAGTCAGAGGCATTCTCGAAGAAGATGACATCAGCAGAGACAAGCTGCTTACGAAGAACGGGGTCAAAGCAACAATAGCCTTTATTAGTTGTGGAGTACCCCAGAAAGAAACATTTGGTGGAGCGAGGGGAGAGCTTATCTCGGGTGGCAGATGGGGCATGCATAAAGGCAGTGTACCCAAATATTCAGAGAGGGAGAGGGAAAGGCTCCTTGCCCGGATACATAATGGAGAATGAGGTTTTCCCGTGGAGAACCGTGGAGGGAATGCGATTAATGAGGTAGAAGGAAAGGAGAACAGCATAGCCCAAATAGGAATGAGGAACATGCATCTGGGTCATAAAGGTACGAGCGACATCGAGGAGATGACGGTCCCCATTTTGCTGGGAGGTATAAACACAGCTAGTCTGATGAATAATGCCATGTTGCATACAGAAAGATGTAAACGCATGACTCAGATATTCTTTAGCATTGTCTGAGCGAAATGTTTTAATATAAACACCAAACTGAGTTTTAATTAATTGATAAAAGGAGATCCGTACATCCAAAAGTTCAAAGCGATCTCGTAAGAGATACACCCAAGTACATCTAGAAAAATCATCAATAAAAGTTATAAAATAAGAACTACCCCGACCAATGGTGAGGGTAGGAGCAGGGCCCATGACATCAGAGTGGACTAGATCAAACAGACAGGTAGAGCCGTGATCTTGCTACGGCAGGAAGGAGGAACGGTGATGCTTGCCAAGTTGACAAGTGTCACAGTTGAGAGGAGTACTGGAAGGAGTGAGGTGGGGCAGAAGTTGATGTAGAAGTCGTGGAGGAGGATTACCGAGGCGGAGATACCACTGGAGAAGATCCGTAGAAGAAGAGGAGAAGGCGGACAAGACGGAAACGTTGTCGAGGAAGTAGAGGCCACCACTCTCAGTCCCATTAGGAATCGTCCGTTGGGAGATCGGATCCTAAAAAGAACAAGAAGTCGGAGTAAACATCACAGAGAACTGAAGCTGCTGGCATAAAGAGGTAATTGACAATAAATTGCATAGAAATTTGGGCACATAGAGAGTGTCTGCTAGGCGAAGAGATGGAGTAACATGATCCACTGCAGACCCATTAACCGGGGAGGGAGAACCGTCTGCAACGAGGACAGGAGGCAACCGATCTTGCTATTCGAGTAGAGAGAAGCACCGAGGATTGCCCGTCATGTGATTAGTCGCACTAGAGTCGATAAGCCATTTACCTTGGGTCACCACGTGGCATTACCTGATGATGTGACCACGGAGGCAGACGGCTTGGAAGAGGAGGCGGAAGAGTCACCCGAGGGGCGAAGATGGGGATGCTTCGTCCAGCAGTGTTCCATAGTATGGCTGGTGCGGCCACAGTGAGAGCAGAGGTAGCGAGAAGGAGCACGTCTGCTAGACTGGTGAATGCGGCTACCAGAGCCACTCCGCTGAGTATGGTGAGCATAGTTGTCCGGTGGAGAAGGAGCGGGCAGAAATGGGCGCTTAAGGAGGGAGGTGACAGCAGCGATGTGGGAAGTGGTGGCATCTAAGGTAGGAGATTCTGCCTCACCCAGAATTTACTGGCGGATCATATCATAAGTATCAAGAAGCCGGAGCAGATAACACACAACGAGAATCTCCTGGAAATGCTTGTGTTGTTGAGCCAAATCCGCAGAAAAGGGGCGATTCTGAAGAATCTCAGCCCCAAGAGCCTGAACATATTGGTAGGCACAACAGGAGACAATGTAGGATGGCAAAAGAGGTTCGCATATAACGTATAGATGCGGGACATCTGAGCCCCCTTTGAGTACAGAGCGGCAAGATGAAGCCAAGCGGCCTTGACCGTCTCATCATGAAGGATGACGGGGAGGCATTCATCGGAGAGGCTGTTAGCGAGCCAAGTACGCACAAGGGCGTCACTCGCATCCCAGTCATCAAAGAGAGTTGAAGTGGTGGGAGGAGGGTCATCAATGAGATGGTGGCGTGTGTGTTGCGAGCGAAGGATAAATATGAAGGAGACGCTCCAATCCGGGTAGTTGGAGCCGATAAGTTTTGAAACAGTGTCAAGGTTCCCGGAAGGAGTAGGAGGAAGAGATGAAGCCGGATTGGTGACAGGAGTTGTAGAATTAGAAGCATCAGAAAAATCAATAGGAGAAAATGATAGGAAGCCGCGCGGTTAGGAAACAAACCGAGCGGGTAAGAAACAGGCCGTGCGAAGAGGGAGAAATCGCAGCGGTTAGAAGAAAGAGATCTGCGGCGGTCACGATGACAGACACCAGCGACCAGAAAAGCCACGACCAAGCCATAGAACCAAGTAGAGGGGAAGAATTCGAGTGGCTAGAATGCAGCCCGCGCGAACAGAAGAAAGAGAAGATCGCACGGTTAGAGAAAAGACCGCGGGAAGACAAATAAGGCGAACAAGGCAAACAGGTCGCGACAATAGATTGCGATGACTAAAGAAGAGGTCGCGGCGAATAAGCATAGGTCGCGGCGAGAAGAAGAGGTCGCACACACAAAGGGCAACGACAAGGAGAGAAAGAGGCCGCGTGAACAACAACAAAACCGCTGAAGGGAAACCGCCAGACCGCCCGGTCACCAACTTCAACAGGGCTTTTATCACCAAAAGCCACAAGAAGACTCCCAATGAGATCTTGAATGGCAGAAAACCAAACTTGTCCTACTTTAGGATTTTTGGTAGCAAGTACTATATACTAAATAATGGAAAGTCCTACATGACTAAGTTTGCTGCCAAGTCCTATGAAGGGATCTTTGTTGGGTATAGTAATAATAGTAGGGCATATAGGATCTACAACTTGACAAGTCAAGTTGTAGAAAAGTCAGTTCATGTTGTCTTTGATGAATCAAACATGATTAATAGTGAGCTGCCTAGCTCCTCTTCTAGTTCTGCTGGCATAGAGGAGGTGATGGACAAGCTTACCATCAAGGAAGATGATCCAGCAGTTTAAGATAAGAGAAAAGATGTTTGTTGTATAGATGGAGCACAAGACTCACAAGTTGAGAATGAAGAACTGCTAGCTGAAGACAATGAAGAATAGCAAGTTGAAGTTAGATTGCCTCCAGCTGTCAGGCATCTAAAGGACATCCAGCACACCAAATCATTGGTGAGGAAAGCTATGGAGTATAGACCAGAAGTAAGAGTATCAACACAACACTTTACACTAGTTTCCTGTCACAAGTAAAGCCCAAGAAGTTTGAAGAGGCAATCAAAGACCAATTCTGGATTGGAGCAATGCAGGAAGAACTGAACCAGTTCAAGAGATGTAAAGTCTGGAAGCTGGTTCCCAGACCTAAGGGACATAAAGTCATAGGAACTAAATGAATCTATAGGAACAAGTTAGATGAGAATGACACTATTGTCAAGAAAAAGGCTAGATTTGTGGCAAAAGGGTATAGGAAAGAAGAAGGAATTAATATTGATTAGACACTTGCCCTAGTAGCCAGATTGGAAGATATAATACTCTTCCTTTCATTTGCTACCTACCAAGGATTCAAAATCTACCAGATGGATTTGAAGTCAGCCTTCTAAAATGGGGACTTAAAAGAGGAAGTCTATGTAGAACAGCCATCAGGTTTTGTTGACTCTAACTCTCCTGATTTTGTTTAAAGACTTAGTAAAGCTCTATATGGGTTGAAGCAAGCCCCTATAGGATGGTATGAGACTTTTTCTAGTTTCCTCATTTTGAACATATTCTCAAGGGGGAAAATAGACAAGACCCTATTGCTAAGGGAATCTAAGGGCAAGATCATCCTAGTCCAGATATATGATGATGACATTATCTTTGGATCTACTGATGATAAACTTTGCAGGAAGTTTGCTAAACTTATGCAAGGGAATTTTTAAATGAGTTGTATGGGTGAGCTAAAGTTCTTCCTAGGACTCCAAGTTAGACAGACTGATGATGGCTTATCCATATCCCAGTCCAAGTCACCAGGGAGTTGCTTAAGAAATATGTAATGCAGAATGCCTCCACCATAAAAACTCCCATTAGGTCAAGTATGCCTTTAAACAAAGATTAAGTAAGGAAAACTGTTGATGAAACTTTGTATAGAGGGATAATTAGCTCCCTTCTATACGACACTGCTAGTAGGCCTGACATCATGTATGCTACATGTGTCTGTGCTAAGTATCAGTCCTGCCCTAAAGAATCTCACTACTCTGCTGTAAAGAGGATCTTGAGATATCTTAAGGGCACACCAGATATTAGACTATGGTGCCCTAAAAATAGGGATTTTGAACTAACAAGATATTCAGATGCAAATTTTGTAGGATGCAAAGAGGACAGGAAAAACACTTCTGGCAACTGTTAGTTCTTAGGAGGAAGATTAGTGTCTTGGAACAGCAAGAAGCAAACAAGTGTTGATATATCAACTGTAGAGTCAAAGTACATTTCAGCAGGTAGCTGCTGTGATCAATTGCTGTGGATTCAACATCAACTCTAGGATTATGACCTCAAGGTTTGTAAAACCCCTCTTTATTTGATCCTACAAGTGCTATTTCTATTGCTATGAATCTTATTACACACAACAGGACTAAGCACATAGAAATTAGATATCATATTATTAGGGAGCATGTGGAAAAGGAAGATATCAGTCTTAAGTTTGCCCCCACAGACAAGCAAGTGGCTGACATCTTTACAAAGACACTAGATGAAGCAAAGTTCAATACCTTCAAGTTTGAGTTGGGCATGTTGAACCTAGTTTAGCTTCAATTACTCCCTATAGTTTTAGTTTTGGTGCATGTTGTGTTCTTCTTACAGGCAATGAAGACCTTAAATTGTAAGAAGACCAAAGTGACCATCAGTAAAATGATGGTAGAAGTGGCTCCTATTGAGGGGGAGCAAGTCTAGTAGCTGTAGGAGCAGAATCAGCCTCATATAAAGAGGTAGCTAGCAACTGCACCAAGGGTATCAATTGCAATCAAATAGGGTAGAAGTACATCAAGACAAGCAAGCTCTTCCCTGACTATTCTTCAGAAGTCAAAAAGGGGGAGAGAAAGAAGGAATTGATCAAGTAGCACAGAAATTTATCCAGTGGCTAAATTAAGTCAAGTGGCATATCAAGTGGCATATTAAGTGGCTTTAAAGATTGATCAAGTGTGGCATCAAAGGTTGATCAAGTGGAATCAAATCCAGGGGAGAAAGAAATGCTCTCATGCATCATTCAAGTGGTAGCACACAACTTGCAGCAAAATAGGGGGAGTAGGTGATGCTCACCAAACAAGCAGGAAATGTGGTAACCTTCCTAGATCTATTCTGTTATAATTGTACATTTTATTGCTGCATATGGTGTGTGTGCCATTGACTAAGAAATGTGAATAGTTTGAATAAGGGTTTTTGACTTCTTCAAATAGGATGAGATTGTTGGGTCAATTGATCTAAATGGCCAAGATTTGTAAGAAGTCAAACAAGTCAATGACACATACACTAGTTATATTTGATGTGTGAGTGAGTTTATGCATACAGGTCAGTCCCTATTACACTGATTGGACAGGTAGACACCAAGCAAGCTGGTGATCAGGCAGAAAATTACAATAAGTCCACAGGCATTGCATGGAGCAAGCTCACTCAACGCAAGCTGCATTAAGAAAGAAAGATGGAAAAAAAATACTACTAAATCCACAGGCATTGAGTGGAGCAAGCTCACTCAATGCCAGAAGTCAAGGAAAGATGTTGGAAAGCAAGAAATTCTACTAAGTCCACAGGCGTTGAGTGAAGCCAGTTCACTCAACGCCATGAGCAAAAAAACACTGAGTCAGGTGTGAACAGTCAGAGCCTAAGAAGAAACAAGCAGAAAGTGGCTAAGTCCACAGGCTTGGAGTGTAGTCTACTAACTCAATGCCATACAACAAAAATAGCTCGGGAGGTGGCAAAGAAGGGTCGGCCAAGGATCAAGGGAACTTCGACGTCTTCTTCGATGTCCAATATGACGAAATTCACCGGGAAGATGAATTTGTTGACTTTGACTAAGAAATCATCCACTATTCCTAACGGGTACTTAACTGATCTATCGGCGAGCTGGATACTCATGCGTGTTGGGTTGAGGCTACCAATTCCTAACTTCTTAAATAACGAGAAGGGTATTAGTTTGATACTTTCACCTAAGTCGGCCAATGCGTGCTTGACAAAAAGATCACCAAAGACACACAGAATATAAAGTCTACCTGGATCACTGATCTTCTTTGGTAAACCGTTTTTCAAGACAACAGAGCACTCTCCATTTAGCGTGACGTGTGACAAGTTCTATAACTTCTTCTTATTAGTCAGAAGGTCCTTAAGATACTTCGCGTACTTCGACATCTGGGAGATTGCTTCGTGGAAGGGTAGATTTATGTGGATTTGCTTAAACATTTCTAAGAAGCAGGTATACTGATCATCAAGACCTTGTTTGTTAAGTTGGGAAGGGTATGGTGGAGTTGGGTCATTTTTAAAAATAGGTGGTGGAGCGAGATCTTTTTCTAAAGCAGATAGCGGAGTGATAACTTCTTTTTCAGCGGGTGGAGGAATTTTCAAAATGGGAGCGGAGCTTGCCTCGGGCTCTTCGCTAATCATACCAGAAACTTGCTTCCCACTCCGAAGAGTTATAGCTTTCGCTTACACTCTCGGGTTGAGCTCGGTATTGGAAGGAAGACACCCTACGGGTCGCTCAGAAATGATTTTTGCGAGTTGTCTTACTTGATTTTCTAGATTTTTAACGCTTTCAGTTAAGGTTCTTATAGTAGCGTCATTTGTGTTTATATATTTAGAAAGTAATTCCTCCAAGCTTGGAGGTTTTGGATAGTTTTGAAGAGGTGGAGGTGGTGTAGAAAAATCATTTTGTGGTGGTGGGCGCATTGCGTTCGAAGGATTACTCCACGAAAAATTCGGGTGGTTCCGTAAAGTGGGATTATAACTATTCGGAAAAGTAAAATCAGGAGCATGAAAATTCGCAGCAGAAAAATTATTAAAAGAATTTCTAGGCATATTATTAACATAATCTAATTGTTCAGGAGCAGGGGTTGCAAATTCCCATACCTGAGGGGCGGAGGCAGCAGTCATCTCCGTATTTTTTTTTACTTAAAATGTCTACTTGTAGAGCTAGCTGAGAGATGTTTTCCAGTTCAAATATACCTGCAGATTTATTTGGGCGGGACCTAGGCACATTCCACTGATATGTGTTCATGGACATATCCTCGAAAAGCTCATGAGCTGCTTCCGGTGTTTTGTGGTTTAAAGTACCACCAGAAGCTGCGTCTATCATTTGCTTTGTATTTTGATTTAGCATGTTATAAAACGTCTGCACTTATAACCATACAGGCAGCGTGTGATGGGGGCATCATCTTAACAGTTCTTTAAATCTTTCCCAGGTTTCATATAAGGTTTCAGAGTCTATTTGTCCAAAGGCAGAAATATTGTTCCTAAGTTTTGCGGTTTTAGCTGGCGGAAAATACTTCGTCAAAATTTTTTCAGTAAATTGATCCCAAGTGGTGATGCTCTCTCTTAACAGAGTCATAACCATTATTTAGCTTTGATTCTTAGGGAGAAAGGAAATAATCTTAGCCTAATAGCATCATTTGTGATACCATTTATCTTGAAGGTGTCATAAATCTCAAGAAAGCTTGCTATATGTGCATTCGGATCTTCATCTTGAAGTCCGTCATATTGCACATATTGCTGCACCATTTAAATTATGTTAGGCTTTAGTTTGAAATTATTATTAATTATAGTAGAGAAAACGATGCTTGATTTTGTTCCCTCTAGATTCGATCGTGCATAATAGGACATAGGCCTATGCACGACTTCCTCCGATTGGGGTTCTTCTATTCTTAAAGTAGAAAATTACTCGGAATCCTAAACCGATATTTGGAAAGTAGGGACTTGAAATCGCGATCTTCTCCGAAGAGTACGCTCAATTTCATGGTCCAAGTCCAAAATAACCGACGGACTCCCGCAGGTCATGCACTAGGAGAAGAGAAGATAAAGAAAGAGAAAAAAAACTAGAAAAAATAAATTACTAAATTTTTTGAAATAGATTTTTTTATGTTTTAACTCCCGAACTTCCCAAGGGCTACCCAATAAAGGGTTCGCAAGGTACTAGACAAGATAGTGGTATTTAAGCCACCTCGCTCTTTTCGAGAGAGTTAGGTGGTGTTGAAAAATTATGAAGTGGGTTTCTATTAAGAGCGTTAATATTTTTGGATTTTTAATTTTTTAGAAAGAGGGTGAGAAAGAGAAGAGATAAAAGTAATAGGTTCGTGTTTTCAAATTATCAACAAAAGGTTCTCCTCGGCAACAGTGCCAAAAACTTGGTGATTTCTTTTCGTGCTAGAGAAAAGTGAGCCGAACTAGCAATCCAACTAGGCAAGTATACTTGTCGAACTGTAGCTAGGGGACACAAGTGTCGTATTAAAATTCGGGAACTGTTGAGTAAACCTACTCACATGAAAACTATTATCTTATCGAAGGATGGTTTTAGGGTTAAGAGAAAACTAATTGCGAATAAGGGAAGAAATATTGCGATAAAGAGATAACTACTTGTAGTTAAATAAAGAGTTATTGAATGCGATAACAACGAAGGGTTAAAACTATGAAATAGAAAAACACTCGATCGAGAATCACCCCGGCAAAAGCTTATTAAAGACGCAATTAAAAACATAAGCTTAATAGGGTAAAGGTCCTTGACCATGGAGGTTCCTAAAGCTTGAACACGCATCTCTCAAAGTCGTGCCCAACTGAGTTTAGGAAGGTCCGACCGAACTCTCGTCCAAATCGGAGGCCTAAAGCTCGCTTTACGCGGTGAACCCCACTATTGGATTTCACTCCAATCCGGGATATTTAGATGCCTGCCTCTCTCGAGGGGTGTGTGCAACTCTCTTTACTCTTGAGTGTTCACTTCAAACTACAAGCCTCTCGGCTAGCTAAGTGTGAAAACAAAGATGAAAATTATATATCGATGATATAACTCCAAACATGAAAAATTAAGAGTAAATCGAAGACCTAAACCCTAAAAAGAAAAAGTAAATTTAAAGCATCATAACTTAATCAACTCAAATCTTGGATCATCAAGATCGAGTACAAGGAGGATTAGTTAATCATAGAGAAGTGGAGGAGGAGAGATGAGTAGAAGAGCATTGAGAATACAAAGTAAACAAAGGGCACATTTTATTAGTGATAAGAGAGAACTACACTTGAAAATAACGGATTACAATTGCACGGAAATGAAACCTAAACTAGCATTACATTTAGCAACTAAAGCAATTACAAAAACTATAACAAAGGATTACACTAAGCTACGGATAAGAAAGACATAAAATGAGAGAGAGAGAGAGAGAGAGAACATGAAAAACACTAAGAAACAAAAGGGCAACACCTTCCCTCTCAACCCAAAACTTCTTCTGGACACAAGGGGCCTGAATTTATAGAAATTCTCACGGGTTTGTCACGCCCTCTGTCACACACAGGGAGGGCGTGTCAGGGGGGAGTGACATGCACGGAGTTGACCTCGGGCTCTGGATTCTGGCAGGAATGATGATTGCTTTTGTACATCGGTGGACACGCCCTAGGCCACGCCCGTGTAGGAGGGGCGTGTAAGGCACGTCAAGTCTCAATCATTGGCCAGAAATCCGCCAGTCATCGAAAAAGGTGGAACACGCCCCAGGGCAATGCCCGTATAGAGGGGCGTGTTAGTACTATTGACGCGCAGCAACGAAAAAAGTTTTCAATGTGGCGACAGACTTCGAGATGAGGGTGACACGCCCTGTGACACGCCCAGGGAGGGCGTGTCAGGGGGGCGTGTCTGCGTTTTTCTCGATATTTTGATTCAGACGTCATCCTTCCTCTGGATCAGGATACACACCCTGTGATACGCCCAGGGAGGGCGTGTCAGGGGGCGCGTCGGGGCATTTTTGGCCGAAAACTCTGGAAACCTGAAAAAAGAGAAGGAAACATTAGTGGCAATAATATATACATAAGGAGGTCAATATATAAGCTTATAAGACATGATTCGTGTATTAAAAATCAGAAAATACCCTAATATTTTAGACTAAAAAACGTATTATCAAGTGCCTCCATAATTAAAACTCATATGGGGTCAAATTTGTTATTAGACAAGGATGAGACTGGGAAATCTATTGATGAAACCTTGTATAGTGGCATAATTGGCTCCCTCCTATGCATTACTGCTAGTAGTCCAGACATTATGTATGTTACATGTGTTTGTGCTAGGTGTCAGGCTTGCCCTAGAGAATCTCATTATTTTGTAGCTGAAAGAATTTTGTGATATCTCAAGAGCACAACTGATCTTGGTCTGTGGTACCGTGGAAAAAATGAATTTGAACTAATTGGGTATTCAGATGCAGCCTTTGCAGGTTGTAGAGAAGACGGGAAAAGCACCTCTAGCTCCTGTCAGTTTTTAAGAAGAATGCTAGTGTCTTGGAACAGTAAGAAGAAAACAAGTGTTACAATTCCAACAGCCAATCATAGTACATCTCAGCTGGTACTTGTTGTGCTCAACTACTTTGGATCCAGTATCAACTTCAGGACTACAATCTCAAGATAAGTAGAACTCCAATGTTTTGTGATTCTACTAGTGCGCTCTCAATTGCTAGGAATCCTATATCTCATAGCAAGACTAAGCATATAGAAATTAAATATCATTTCACTAGAGAACATGTGGAAAGTGAGGACATTAGTCTTGAGTTTGTCCTCATAGACAAGCAAGTGGCTGATATTTTCACCAAGCTACTAGATGAAACCAAGTTCAACACCTTCAAATTTGAATTGGGTATGATGAACATAGTATATCTTTAGTAGCACTCCATGCATTTTAGTTGCAGACAGTATTAATCCCTGCAGGATAACAAAGAAGATATAAGTCTAAGTGCTCAGGCATCAAGTACGTTGAATCTAAGTGTTTAGGCGTCGAGAGCGTCGAGTGCGCTGAGATAACTTTAGGCGTCAAGTGCCTCGAGACCACTCAACGAAGTCTCCCAGGGACTTCAGATTGCGTCTATCTCACGGGATTAATCTCAGTCGTTGATCTCTTCGTGATTATAACAACAGGTACGCGCCTCTCCACATTTGCCATTATTTAAAATAGGTGTCGTCGTGACGCGCTACGATACTCAAAATGCTCATATTCTTCATATGACCTCGGATCGGAAAAAAACATGTTTCATTGTACTCGTATTGCCTATGCGAATCTGATGTAACTGACGGAACTCAATTCTGAGCACGTATGTTCAATATATAAATTTGGGTTAACTCCTATCTTTAGGGTACATTACAAGTGTTTGGGTCTCTTTTTATTGGGTCAATAAGAGTTCTAGTGACCCAATAAAAATCTCCATGTTACAAAGGAAAAATAAATTATTGAAATATTTTTCATATTAAATTATTATTCAGTGAAACTCCTTCGATGAGTGTCATAAGGTCATACCTTGCTCCACAAAAATTTGGACTATTTTTGGAAGAAATTTGGCCTATAGTTTTGAAAATAATTTATCAATTATTAAAGTGGCATTTAAACAAAAATTAATTCGGCTTGGTAAATAATGCATGTTCTTAACTTTCATATATCAACTAAAATATAGACACGATGCTCAGCATGTGTTTGGAAAAGGTTTTAATATTGGAAAATGTGTTAATATACAAAATTCTTTAGTTTTATATCTAGAAAACTCGAATTCTACAGTGCCGCCTGTCTGTTACATTTGGAATTCCTGTTAAACCCTCTCCACAGGAGTTGCTACAGTTTTCCATCACCGCGTTACATTTGGATTGTGGCGGCTCGGGTGGAGGCCACTGCCGCCGTCGGTGGCCTGACCAGACCCCACCGACGGGGTCGTCACCCTCCGGAGAACCTGGCGGGGGTAGGCCGGAGGTAGTCCGACACAGTTTTTTTACATTTCGATCCCGCCTGCCCCCTCACCCAGCCCAGACAGCCTCCTGCCTCGCCGGGCTTCCAGCGACCTTGCCCAGCCTCCCTTACCCCTCTCTCTTTCTACACAGAGATCGATGATGGGGTGTGATGGGGTCCATTTGGGCAGACCATCTGCTTGCTACCCCCCAAAAATGGTGTTCGGCGGACCGGTGCGGAGGAGATGGGTAGGGGAGAGGGAGAGATAGAAAGAGAGAGAGGTTGTTGGAACACCCTATTACTAATTTGGGTAAGGATCGCTATGTGCTTAGGAATTTGTTTTGACCTAGCTGTATAGTCTGATAGGTCAATTAGAATGAGTCTTAGGGTTAGTACTAAGGTTTGAAAGCTGCCCTCAAGACCTTCTAAAGATCAGGATTCAGTGCTGAAGACTAGGACAATTCTCGTCGAGCTCAGGTCGACGAAACGTCGAACTCAGTTCGACTATCTCTGAGCTCAGTTCAAATGAGGCGTCGAACTCCGTTCGACGATCTTCGAGCTTAGATCGACGCTCTGTCTCTAGTTGTTTTCCAATCTCTGAGCTCAGGTCGACGATCGTAGAGCTCAGATCGACGATTTCTGTTTTCAGTCTAAGTTCAATCTCTAAGCTTAGTTCGACGATCATCGAGCTCAGATCGACGCTTTTCTGAAGAGATCGACGATTTCAGGATTCAAATTCAGGACAGTTATGAAATTCATTTAGACTTATTTTCAGCATTTATGGCAAAGGATTTTGTAGCCGTTTCAATCAATCTGGAGCAAGTTTCAAGGACGACTAATTGGAATGTTTCTTAAGGACTTTCCTCTAGAGGCAGATATCAGTTAAGATAGTCATTTATGACAGATTAACGGCTATAAAGAAGTCAGAATCTGATATACTCCCTAGAAAGTCATTTTGAAAAGATATAGAGAACAGATAAGATTTGAAAAAGAATACAGAAGAGAGAACAAGAAATATTGGTTCATCAAGAATTCATCTTCTAGAATAGACTAAGTAGACAAAAGTTTACAGAATTACTGAGTATGAATTCATCAAGAACACAATGAATATTACTGTGAAGGAGATCATCTGCTATTCTACTCCTTCAAGCTTCAAGTGTTCAAAAGCTGCTTCATCAAGGACTCCAGACATCACACATTTCAACATCTGCTGAAATCATCTATTGCTGGAGATCTGAAGCAACTGAAGGCCTATCACCCTAAGCAAAGCTCATCTTCCTGAACCCTTACAGATCTCAGGGGGAGCTTTGACAACATCTTCCACTTGTCTTCTCCAAGATTGTTGACAGAGAAGAACAACTCAACCTTTTTGTCTTTCTTTATTCCTTCTGTAAAAGGATTTCTCAAAACTCCCTTCAAAAGTTTTGTGGCTAGTTTCTGAGACCTTGACAAAACTCAGTGGTGGCAAGACACCTTATCAAAAAAATCTAGGTTTGGTTTTTGAGCACCTTATCAAAAGCTCATTGGTGCCCAGGACACCTGATAAACTATTCCTGTAGTGGATTCCTACCTAGGGTCATAGAAAAGTGGATGTACTCAGGTTGTTGGGGAACCACTATAGCTCCTTGTGTCATCTAGTTTGCTGTGCTTTTTGCTTTGCTGTGTGCTGTGTGTTTTTGTTTTCTTATTGCTTTAGTGTTTACTTTTCTGCTAGCACATTAAACATATAAGTAAATCAAGTCTTCCACTGCCTTACAGTTTTAAATTGTAAATTATTTTAATATACTCTATTCACCCCCCCTCCCGCTAGAGTAAGCTAGATCTTATCCTCACTTTCAATTGGTATCAAAGCCAGGTTGGTTACTCAACAACTGAATCTTCAACAGATTAGTTGAACATGATAACACCTGAACCAAAAGATATCTGATAAGATCAATCTTTTATAGAGGGTTATTATTATTTTGTATTATAATTATTTTCTTCAAAACTATAGCACAGAACAAAGATTATGGTAGCACCAGACCTCCAGTGTGCAACCTTTCTAAGTTTGCACTTTGGAAGGCAAGGATTAGGCTTTACATGAATTCTATTGATGAGGACATATTTAATTCTGTTTTGACAGTGTGTCCAAGACCACAAGTAATTACAAGTACAAGTGTTGTTCCACCTCCCTCAGGAACAGATGCAGAAATAAAGAAATGGAAAGTTGCAGAAGCAAAGGCTATGAATATCCTTGCTCAGACTATGTCTGATGAGATATTCCAAAAGGTGGTTGAATGCAGTTCAACAAAAGATATATGGGATAAGATTTCTGAGATTGTATCTGGATCTGCTGATGAAAGGAAAGACAGAAGATCCCATCTCATATCCCAGTATGAGAACTTCAAGAAAGGAGAAACTGAGCCAGTTGCTAATATGTACAACAGGCTCAGCCTAATTGTTAGTGAATTAAGAACATTGGACAAGGAGATCTCACTCACTGAACTAAATGACAAAATCCTAATGTGCTTCCCCAGTACTTGGGATTCAAGAATCTGGCCAATCAAGGATGCCAGAAGCCTAAGTGAGATCACCATAGAGGCTCTTTTGGGCAAGCTCAAATCTTATGAGCTGCTCATCAAGAATAGGGAAGAAGAGCAAAAGACTGCTTCTCCAGCCATCAAAAACGAGAAGACCATAGCTTTCAAAGCTGTAGAAGATCAGCCTGAAGACAAGTTCATAGAAAATGAAGAATTGATGAGCTTACTGGCCAAGAGATTCTATAAGATGGCCAGGAAAGATTTCAGAAAGAGGTCATCCAGAGGGCATGAGAAGCCAAGGTATGACAAATCCAATAATAAAGAAATTATTTGTTTTGGATACAGGAAACCAGGCCACATTGTGCCTGATTGTCCAGAAAATCAAAATAAGGACAAGAGGGATAGGAAAGATAGGAGAAAAGACAAGGACTCCAGGAGAAACAACAATGAAAAATCCTCCTCCAGCAAAAACAAACATACAAGGAAGGGATTTGTAGCAGAAACCTGGAGTGAAACTGAAGAAGAGTTAGAGGCTTCATCAAGCTCAAGTGATGATGAAGATGATGCTGAAGAGAAGGAGTTATGCATGATGACTATCAATGCCTCACAACATAATTCTGATGCCGAACATGAATCAGAATCTGAATCTGAACATGAAGATGAAGAAGACCAGGTAATAGATTCCTTTGATTTTAATTCAGAGGACTTTAAATTTGAATTTAAAGCACTTTGTTTAGACCTGCTGAAGTCTGAGAAAGAGATCATATCTCTCAGAAATCAATTATCTGAACATAGCACTTTAAAGTCAGATAACCTAAACTTTTTGAGGAGCTAGAATGCTGTAGGGAGGAGATAGCTTCACTGAAAAGTGAACTATCCCAGGCAAAGAAGTTTGAAGAATCCCTTAATGGGAGAAGCATCAGACTGATGGACATCACAAGTACAGTGAACTCAAGATTTAATAGTACATTGGGCTTGGGTGCTTCATCCAGCCAACCTATAGTATTAACAACTCCAATTAAATTTATTTCAGATAAAGGAAAGGAAGTTGTAGAGGTGGCTAGGAAGAATCCTGATTTACCTAATAAAAATAAAGTTCAACAGAAAACATCGAACAGAGGTCGACGATCGTCGAACAGAGCTCGGCGATCTCAGGCTGAATCGTCGAACTCAGGTCGATGACTTCTGAACTCGGAACTCTGACATAGTCGATCTTCGAATGGAGCTCGACGATCTGACCCAAGATCGTCGAACTCAGCTCGACGATCGTCGAACGGATCTCAGAGCTTTGAACAATCTTTTAGTTGTAAATCTATAATCAATCCTAGAAGTCCTACATCCCAAAGCTTCAACCCTTATACTGAATGGATAGTACCTCCTAGGAGATACCATCCTGAAGGATATAAGAGTCAGCCAGGGATGTCTTTTATTTCTGAGTTTAAAGGTTATCAACCTAGACCCAAGATAAACTGGGTCAAAAACATATAAATTGTTTATGTGCAGGTGAAGACCTATCCAGCAATGAACTAACAATGGTATCTGGATAGTGGGTGCTCAAAGCACATGACAGGGAACAAGGAGAATCTAACATCCTTCAAAACCAAACTTGGACCCAAAGTGATATTTGGTGATTCAAACTTTGGTCAAACAAAAGGATATAGTGTTGTTCAGATTGGCTCAGTCACATTCAAGAAGGTGGCTTATGTGGAAATACTGAAGCATAATTTAATCAGCATCAGTCAACTCTGTGATGAAGGCTATCAAGTGATATTCAACAAATCTTTATGCAAGATCAAGTCAGAGGATAACACAACAGTGTTAACAGGTAAAAGGAAAGGTAACATTTATCTTGTAGATTATCTTTCAACCAATATAGATATCTGTTTATTTAATTCAGTTTGCAAACCAAATGATTTTTGGCATAAGAGACTAGGACATATAAACCTTAGAACCATTACTAGGCTATCCAAGGACAACCTTGTTAGAGGACTACCTTCTGGCCCCTAAAAGAAGGAAGGACTCTGCAGGGCTTGTCAATTAGGCAAGCAAACTAAAAATAGTTTTAAATCACTTAATAAGAGTGATTCACCTAGGATTTTGTATCTGTTACACTTGGATCTTTTTGGACCCATTACAGTACAAGGCATAGGAGTGAAATCTTACACTTTAGTGATTGTAGATGACTTCTCTAGATTCACTTGGGTATTCTTTCTGAGGAAGAAGTCTGATAACTTTAAATGTTTGACAGATTTTCTCAAATGCATACAGATTGAGTTCAATACTCACATTGCCCTGATCATAAGTGATCATGGGACAGAGTTTGATTCTCTTCTTATGCAAGATTTCTGTCAGAGTGAAGGGATCAGGCACACTTTCTCAGCTCCTAGAACTCCTCAACAAAATTGGGTAGCTGAAAGGAAAAATAGAACCCTTATTGAATCTGCCACCACATTGTTGATAAATGCTCACCTCCCTCTATCTTTTTGGGCAGAGGCAGTGAACACCTCCAACTATGTGTTGAATAGAAGTTTGATACATAAACTGAAGGGCAAGACTCCCTATGAATTGCTCAAAGGGAAGAAACCTAAAGTAGACTATTTTAAAATTTTTGGTTGCATTTGTTATATTCACAATAATGACAAGAAGTATATGCAAAATTTCAAGCTAAAGCTAATGAAGGAATGTTTCTGGGATACTCCATGATCAGTAAAGATTATAGGGTTTATAATAAAACTTCTCTTAAAATTGAAGAATCTGTTCATGTATCTTTTGATGAGACTAACATGCTTTAAAAGGAGAAGAATACTTCTACCATAGAACTCTTGCAGGTAAACTCTCTTTCAGAAAATTTGGACAGGTTGCATATTGCAGAGAAGGATTCAACATATTCACCTACCCAACAGAGAGGAGAAATCAGTGAAGATGAAGAGGATACTCAACATCTTGGTACTCAACATCTTGGAGAGAACCATCTTGAAGAGCCAGTTGTTGTTCCACAAGAGGAAACAACAACACGGGTTGGTGAACAATCAACACCCCATGTTGATTTAGTAACAACAAGAGATCATCCAATCTCCCAAGTGATTGGAAACATCTCAGCTGGTGTGCAAACCAGAAATCAGGTCAACCAGAACCTGATGCATACCTGCTTTCTATCTCAAGTTGAGCCTCAATCCATTCAAGATGCAGAACAAGATCCACATTGGATCATTGCTATGCAAGAGGAACTACATCAATTTGAGAGGAATAAAGCTTGGGAACTAGTGCCAAGGCCTAAGGATCACTCCATTGTTGGAACTAAGTGGGTGTTCAGGAACAAATTGGATGACCAAGGAGTTATTGTAAGAAACAAGGCAAGGCTAGTTGCTCAAGGATACTCTCAAGAGGAAGGAATAGACTATTACCAGACCTTTACACCAGTTGCAAGGTTAGAGGCCATAAGAATATTCCTAGCTTATGTAGCTCACAAAGGATTCAAGGTCTACCAAATGGATGTGAAGAGTGCATTTCTCAATGGAGACATCAAAGAAGAAGTCTATGTTAGACAACCCCCAAGTTTTATCTCTTCAACTTATCCTGACCATGTTTTCAAATTGCATAAAGCATTATATGGTCTCAAGCAAGCTCCTAGAGCATGGTATGAGACCTTAACATGCTTTCTTCTGAAAAATGATTTTTTAAGGGGTAGAGTAGACCAAACTCTTTTCATTAGAACCCATAAGTACCATACCCTACTAGTGCAAATATATGTAGATGATATTATATTTTGATCTTCTGATTCAAATTTGTGCAAAAAGTTCTCTAAACTAATGCATTCAAAATTTGAAATGAGTACCATGTGTGAGCTTTCCTTCTTTCTAGGATTGCAAGTCAAACAACATGTTGAAGGCATATTTATTTCTCAAACCAAGTATGCAAAAGAACTGGTTAAGAAATTTGGTATGTCTGAAGCATCTTGTATGAAAACACCTATGCCTACTAATGCTGTATTAGATGCTGATGAACATGGAAAACATGTTGATCAGACAACATATAGAGCAATGATTGGCTCTCTATTGTACCTTACAGCTAGTAGACCTGATATAATGTTTTCTATATGTATATGTGCTAGGTTCCAAGTAAGCCCTAGAGAGTCACACCTTACATTAGTTAAGAGGATTCTTAGGTATGTAAAAATTTGTCCAAATCTAGGTCTCTGGTATCCAAAAGACTCAGGATTTTAACTAACTGGATTTTCAGATGCTGATTATGCTGGATGTAGAGTAGACAGGAAAAGCACCAGTGGAACTTGCCAGTTTTTGGTGACAGACTTGTCTCCTGGTTCTGTAAGAAACAGACATCTGAGTCCACTTCAACTGCTGAAGCTGAATACATGGCAGCAGGCAGTTGTTGCTCACAGATTTTGTGGATTCAAAACCAGCTCCTAGACTATGGTTACAACTTAGAAGGGTCAAATTTTTTTTTGTGATAATACCAGTGCTATTTCTATAGCACAAAATCCAGTCCTCCATAGTAGGACAAAACATATAGAGATTAGACATCACTTCTTAAGAGACAATGTTGAGAAAAATAAAATTGAAATTCAATATATCCCAACTGATTTGCAAAGGGGATATATTTTCACCAAATTATTGGATGAAAAGAAACATACCTTCTTCCTAAATCAGTTAGGAATGTTAGATGGAGGAAGTTTAAAATAAAACCCAAGATTTTAAAACTCTAAAAACAGACCAAGAGTAGGCTAAAAACTTGTTTTTTTCTAGTATCTGTAGGCTGTTTTCAATCTCTGAACTGCGCTCGACGTTTTTCCCCAAGATCGTCGAATGGAGATCGATACTTTCCGAAAGCATCGACCGGATTTCAGCGCTTTCAGATAACGCTAGGCTATCTTTTTTCTGGTCAGCGATCGTCGAGCAGAGCTCGACGCTCTCCAATATCGTCGAACGGAGATCGATGGGGTTGAAGACCTTTCAGATTCCCCTAGAAGGCAAAAATCATCGAACGGAGTTCAACGATCTTTCCTTTCCGGCGTCGAACCCTAATATAAAAATCTTTTTTTGGCCGTCGTTCTTCTTTTGCGCTTTCATACTCTCTGCAAACTTTTTCTTTCCCTCCAAACTCTTCTGCACTTGGTCGTGTTTGTTCATTTTTGTAGGTATACAATGGCAGTGTCTGTTGCCGCCCTTGCCAAGATGAAATTCGACACAGGTTTTGACATAGACATGGACTCATTCGAGGGCAGTGACCAGGTTTTCAAAGATATTCTTGACTTATTCAGAGAACAGTAGTTAGTGCAGATAATGACCACAAGGATGAAAATTGCTGTCGATGAGATCAAGAAATCGGTATATACGGCGCACAATCTGGATCAAAATGCAATTGTTGGTACTATAGCCGGGACTCAGGTATCCCTAACACCTGCTCTCCTGACTGATGTCTTTCAATTAAGTACTGGAAATGATCTATTGAGCTATCTGGAGAGGAGTTTGCAACTATGTTAGATAGAATGGGACATTCTGCCGCTAACCCTAACAAATTCCTGAAAAAGAATTTATCAATTGAGTATAGATTTCTTGCTGATGTTGTGGGGAAAGTGCTATTGGCAAAGCACTGTGCACATGATACCATCTCTAGGTATCAATTATTCTTGATGGGAGCAATTGTGGATAAGAAACATTTAAACTGGGGAGAGATTTTCTTTGACATGATCAAAAAGAAGGTGAACAAAAGTCTTGTAAATTTTGGGAGGATCATAGGGCTATTCCTGCACTCTAGGTGCCCTGAATTGCTGGTGTCCAGTGAGATGCACATAAATGCCTCCAAGAGGCTAACCTATGCCCTTTTTGGCAAATAGTACAGGCAGATTACCAAGCCAAGCAGAGGTCTTGCTGCTGTCACTACTTCAGCCACAAGGACTGATACAGTCACTCCCCCACAGGCAACTGCCCCATTAGAAGAGTTGCTTGCTTCCTAATCTCCTCCTTCTCCACCTATTGTTTCTACCTCCACTTCCACAACCACAATCACTACCTCATTCTCTTCCCCCATCATCATTTTCTCTCCTCTTTCAACTCCTTCACCTCCTCCAGCCACCACAGTAGAGCAATTCCATCCCCTTCACTATTATCCATCCATTGACATTTCCTCTTCCCTTCCATCATTCAACCTCATGGATGATTCCTACATGGATGATTCCCCCTCCTCACCTCTTGAGCCTCCATCATCCTACTCACACCAACAACTACTCCATGACATACTTGCCTAACCATCTTTCACCCCATCCATCTCCACACCACTATCTTCCATCTCCACAATTCCAATCTCTCAACCATCCATCCTACCATCCACCACTTCTACCACTACTTCTACAGCTCCCTCACCATCTATCTCTGTCTCTCTTACCTCTACCTCTACTCAAGTCTCACTTGAGCAAGTAGATATTCCTACCCTAGCAGACAAGCTTTATGGGATGCTGGCTCCTAGGCTAGTAGCCCTGCTGGAGACCTCCATGGCTCCACTCCTGAAATCCATCCAGGAGCTGTCTGTCAGGCTATCCTCTATTTCTCCTCCACAGGCAATCCCTTCTATGGGGTGCCTTGATCTAGTTCCAACTGAATCAAGGCAGGGGGAGATGCCATATGAAGAAGAGATAGTACCTGCTGCTTCAGACAAATTCTTACCAGAGACAGCTTCAGTTCTAGCTTCAACTCCTATACTAACAGTGGACCTCAGGTCACTATCATCAGATTTTGACATTCTTCACTTCAGCTGTTTACCAGCTCAGGGAGTAGAAGATCTGACTAAGGCCATTGTGCCTGTTGCTAGATGTGAGCCCAGCCAAATTACTGCATATATCAAGGCTATGGAACAAGTTCTTTCTGCTGATGTTATGGATGCTGCTGCTGCTGTTGATATTGTTTGTTCTGATAGTGCTGCTGCTGATTTACTGATTACAGAGGATGATGAGTCTTCTATTCATATTGAAGAACCTGCTGCTGAAGTTTCTGTATCTGCTGCTCCTACTGCCTCAATTTCTGCTGCTTCTGTCACTGATGCTGCTGCTGCTATTATCTCTCCTGAAAAGTAAAGCAACAACAAGATTACATCAAAAGGATTGATAAGTTATATGACAATCCTCAGAGCTTAGATAGTGACCAATTCCAAACTGATTCTGATGACTCCTCTGCAACTATTGCAAGGAAGAGGAAAGCTAGAAGCAAGGCAATGATGAGGGTACCTCCTGAGAAAGTTAAAGATGACAATGATATCCCCTACTATATTCTTCATGACTGCCCTATTTCTGAACCATGGATACATTATTCTAAGAACCAGCTCAAAGCAATGAAGAAAAAGAGAAAGCTTGACAAATATGATAAAGGATCTTCACACTTCTATCCTCCTCCTCTAGATGCAGCTACTGGTGGAGGATCTGCTTCTTAGTCTGGATCTGTTTGAAAACATAGCTCCTACCAATCTTCACAGAGATATCAACCAAGAGGACATTATCAAAGAGGTTATCAGTCAAGAAGAGGACAGCATAGAGGAAGTCAAAGAGACTACAGAGGTTACTCCAGGCAACATCCATACCAAAGGGAAGGACAAGGTCCTATTGACTCAACCTATGGTCCTTTCCCTTACAAGCTAAAAGAAACTGTTGCTACAAGAATTCCTTCAGATGATTCAGTGACAATAAACAGATATGAACCTTCAGTTCCTTTTGAAGACCCTGAAAACAATCCACTCTCCTATACTGATAGAATGAAAGAATTAACTGCATTGGATCAGATCAAGAAAGGAAGAGAGCAAGGCAGAGATACCACCAATATCACAACTCTATCAGAGCAGAGAAAGAAAGAATTAGAAAGATATGCTTCAAGAAAATTCTTAGATCCAGAGAGCTACATGAAGCTGCATCCTGAGGCTGTTGTTCCAAGGAAAAAATCTCAAACCTCCTTTGGTGCAGATGATGATAGAAGATCCAAGAAGGAAGCCCTTAATCCCAACAGAGAAATTCTTTTCAAAAAGGGCAATGAGTAATTTGTGTAAGCTGATACTCATATTTACTTCTGACTGATTCTGTGATTCCTACTGTGTTTCTGCAATGCTCAACATGTGTTATCTGCATTGTTTTTTCTATTTTATTTTTATTTCTGATGTATGCATATTATTTCCTATTTGTCTTGTAAATAGTAATCCTAACCCAAATAGGGGGAGATTGTTGGAACACCCTATTATTAATTTGGATAAGGATCGCTATGTGCTTAGGAATTTGTTTTGACCTTGCTGTATAGTCTGATAGGTCAATAAGAATGAGTTTTAGGGTTAGTACTTAGTTTTGAAAGCTGCCCTCAAGACCTTCTAAAGATCAGGATTCAGTGCTGAAGACTAGGACAATTCTCGTCGAGCTCAGGTCGACGAAATGTCGAACTCAGTTCGGCTATCTCTGAGCTCAGTTCAAATGAGACGTCGAACTCCGTTCGACGATCTCCGAGCTCAGATTGACGCTCTGTCTCTAGTTGTTTTCCAATCTCTGAGCTCAGGTCGACGATCGTAGAGCTCATATTGACGATTTCTGTTTTCAGTCTATGTTCAATCTCTGAGCTCAGTTCGACGATCGTCGAGCTCAGATCGACGCTTTTCTGAAGAGATCGACGATTTCAGGATTCAAATTCAGGACAGTTATGGAATTCATTCAGACTTATTTTCAGCATTTATGGTAAAGGATTTTGTAGCCGTTTCAATCAATCTGGAGCAAGTTTCAAGGAAGACTAATTGGAATGTTTCTTAAGGACTTTCCTCTAGAGGCAGATATCAGTTAAGGTAGTCATTTATGACAGATTAACGGCTATCAAGAAGTCAAAATCTGATATACTCCCTAGAGAGTCATTTTGAAAAAGATATAGAGACAAACAAGATTTGAAAAAGAATACAGAAGAGAGAATAAGAAATATTGGTTCATTAAGAATTAATCTTCTTGAATAGACTCAGTAGACAAAAGTTTACAGAATTACTGAGTCTGAATTCTTCAAGAACATAAGGAACATTACTGTGAAGGAGATCATCTGCTATTCTACTCCTTCAAGCTTCAAGTGTTCAAAAGCTGCTTCATCAAGGACTCCAGACATCACACATTTTCAGCATCTGCTGAAATCATCTATTGCTGGAGATCTGAAGCAACTGAAGGCCTATCACCCTAAGCAAAGCTCATCTTCCTAAACCCTTACAGATCTTAGGGGGAGCTTTGACAACATCTTCCACTTGTCTTCTCTAAGATTTTTGACAGAGAAGAACAACTCAACCTTTTTGTCTTTCTTTATTCCTTCTGTAAAAGTGTTTCTCAAAACTCCCTTCAAAAGTTTTGTGGCTAGTTTCTGAGACCTTGTCAAAACTCAGTGGTGGCAAGACACCTTATCAAAAAAAATCTAGGTTTGGTTTTTGAGCACCTTATCAAAAGCTCATTGGTGCCCAGGACACCTAATAAACTATTCCTGCAGTGGATTCCTACATAGGGTGGTAGAAGAGTGGATGTACCCAGGTTGTTGGGGAACCACTATAGCTCCTTATGTCATCTGGTTTGCTGTGCTTTTTGCTTTGCTGTGTGTTGTGTGTTTCTATTTTCTTACTGCTTTAGTGTTTACTTTTCTGCTAACACATTAAACATATAAGTAAATCAAGTCTTCCACTGCCTTACAGTTTTAAATTGTAAATTATTTTAATATACTCTATTCACCCCCCCTCTAGAGTAAGCTAGATCTTATCCTCACTTTCAGAGGTGGAGAGAGAAGAGAAAGTGAGGGGACAGAGAGAGAGGGAGGTGGCATAGAGAGGGACGGCAACATTTCCTGCATCTATACTTCTACCGGAGATGCGTTTTTTCTTCTATAGAGAGGGAGGGGAGAGGAGAGAGAGAGAGGGAGTGAGAAGTTAAAGTGAGGAGAGAGAGAGAGAGGGAGGTGGCAGAGAGACGGCGGCAAGAGACCTTGTGCTTCTACTTCTGCTGAAGATAAATGGCGAGGAGAGAGAGATTCATCTCCTCAGCTTCACTCCGACAGAGGAGGGGGATGAGCAGGGTTTATATTTACACCTTTATATTTTATTTAGTTTTAGATTGTTGGGTACATTGGGAATTATGTACCTAATTTGGAGAAGCCCCTTATCAACTCAATGATATACACAAAGTTGTATTTGTTGCATGTTAAGTTTACATGCGTAGGATTTAAAGTGAAGAAATTGTCTAAGCACATATGTGTCGACACAGTTCAATTGTGTCGACACCTCAAAAAAAAATTGTGTCGAGACAATCTCACTGTCTTGACACAAAGCAGAATCAGAAGATGTCGACACAACAAACAGATTATGTCGAGACAATCTCACTATCTAGACACAAGACAGAATCAGAAGATGTCGACACAACACACAGATTGTGTCGAGACAATCTCATTGTCTCGACACAAGGCAGAATCAGAAGATGTCGACACAACAGACAGTTGAGTCATGATAATCTAACTGTCTCGATACAAGGCAGTATTAAGAGATGTCGACACAAATAACGGGTGTATCGAGACAAGTCAATTGTCTCGACATTTTCAGCTTCTGAAGAAAATTATTCCAAGTTAGAATGTGTCGAGACTACGAAGATATCTCAACACATGTGTTGAGACATCTGGAATAACTCGACAATTATGTTTCAGAATATGCTGAGTCAACACTAAACATATCAAGACAAGTCAGAACTATCAAGTTTGTTGCAGAAAACTAATACTCCAATAGAAACAGGTCAAGGAATGATTTGATGTATGTTGCTGACGTCATCAAACAGAATTCAGTCATCTGCGAAGTCTATAAATAGAAGGAACTTCCTTCACAAAAAAGAAGACGGCGATAATCAAATTAAAAAAGGAACAACTGACAGATCAAATCAAGAAATCAAAATTTATCGTTCTAATTTCTTTCAAGTCCTAACCATGCGACATTTCCGAGTAAGAGGAAGAAGACGAAGGTCTTCAAGAAGATCTTCAGCTCCCTTTTACTAGGTTGATATGAAGATCTAATTGTATCTGATCAACAATATCTTAAAGTATTCACGTCGATCAACATCAAGAAGATTGCTGATTCAGAGAAGGAACTTTTTCAGTCTGCAGATCTATCAAGAAGAAATCCAATTGCAGGTGATTTAAAGAATCTGTGTAAACAGATATAACACATTACAGGTTTTTTGTTCTCTGTGTTTTATATAATCACTTTTTATTGTAATATCTCCTAGAGATTTGAGTGGGTAGAAGAATCTTTTCTCTAAGATTATAAGCCTAAATTATAAAGGCAGAGGTAGGGTTCTGGAGGGACCTGAGGAAGGTGGTTTGGGTAAATCACTGAGTTGTATGCAAATTCTATAAAGGTTGAGGTAGGGTTCTTGAGAGGGTCTGAGGTAGGAGATTGAGGGAATCTCTGAGGTAGGAGCAGTTGGTCTGAGTGTAGGTTTCTTGATAGAAACATAGCCTGTAGGATCTTTGGATCTGAGTTGAAAAGGAGGAGTTATAACCTTATCTAGCACATTGCTAGTGAGGAAGAAGTGGGAAAGTGGATGTACACTAAATAGGGGAACCACTATAAATTCTTTGTGTGCTATGTGTTGTGAAGCGTTCTATATTTGTGTTCTGTGTTCTATAATTTGTGATGGTATTATTACTGTTAAATTAAGGACAAAGAATTGCAATGAATCTGAAAAGGTCACCTATTCACCCCCCTTAGGTGACTATCTACCCATAGGCTTGACTTTCAAATGATATCAGAGGGAGGTTCTTCAAAGAAAGACCTAACAGTCTGAAAAATATCCTAAGGGTAATTGAAGATTATCTGATCTATAGCTTTTGAATCTCATAGAGAACTCAGTTATATGAAATTTCCAATTTGTACTAAAGATAACTTTGCAATATGGAAATAGAGAGGGAGATTGTTCATGGAAGCCTCAGATCTAAGAATCTTTGTCGCAGTACAAGAAGGACCATACGTGCCCATGAAAATATCTGTCTTGGATGCTAATGAACAAACCCCCAAAAAATTATCAGAAATGACAAAGGATGAGGTGATTCTTTCTACTATGGACAAGAGGGCACAGAATATAATAGTTAGTGCAATAGACAACTCTACCTTTCATAATCTAGTGCATTGTAATACATACAAGGAGATGTGGGATACCCTCATAGTTTACATGGAAGGCATAGAAGAGGTAAGAGATGACAGGAAATCTCTCCTCAACCAGTAGTATGAGGCCTTTAAACAAGGAAAAACCGATTCTATTGAACAATGCTAAAAGTTATTTAGAATAGTTAATGATTTGAGAAACTGTGCTAGAAACTTCTCAAACTAAGAAATAAATGACAAATTTCTGAGACCCCTGAATAAAGAATGGGACATCAAGATTTGTGTTGTAAGAGAGATGGGGAATTTAAGAAATATGTTACCCCAAGACTTATATGGGAAGTTAATGTCACATGAACTTCAGCTAAATTCTAGGAAAGTTGAAGTTGAATTTGCCAGACACTCAACTCAATCCAAATCTGTGGCCTTCAAAGCAGATACTTCTAAGAAAGCTAGAAGAGAAATCTCATCATCACCCGGAAGGGATGAAGATATAGACAGTATGGGAGCATGTTCTTCAGAAAAAATATAAGATGATGAACTGGCACTGTTTACCAGGCAATTCAAGAAAATGTTAAGAAGGAGGAAGCAGTGGAGCTATAGGAAACCTTCTGGATCAAGCTCTAATAAACGCAAAGACAAGCACAAAGACAAATCTGTGGTCAGGTATGATTCACAACAGAACAAACAATTTAAGACTGACATTATTTGTTTTTGCTGAAATAGGCCTAGGCATGTCATTGCTGACTGTCCAGTAAAAAGAAAGGAGAACAAGAAGTTTAATAAGGATAAGAAATCAGAGAAGGGTCTGATGGTAGAGAAGTTAAATACCTTGTCTGATAGTGAAACTGATTCAACTGAATCAGAAGAAGAACCTGTAGGACTGTTCTCCTATAAAGAAGAGTTTATCAGAAGGGTTATATACAAAGGGAAAAGCTCCAAAACTTCATCAAACTATGGTGATTCTGAAGAAGACTTGGAGATCAACTTGATGGCAATATCTGATGACCCAGAAATATATGCACATGACTGTAAAAGTACACAGGTAATATATGACAACTCTTCCTGCTCTAATACTTCTGTTAATGAGACTGAAGGTAAGCTAAACTTATGTGACCTAATGGTTGATTCACATGAGATTAACTCAGTAACTAAACTACAACATCTCACAATTAAATTTGGTGAGTTGCTGGTAGATTTAGTTAATAGCAAGAAGCTTGTTAAAGAATAAGCTATAGAAATTGCATCTCTAAAAAGTTATGAGTATCATCACAAAATAGATACTCAGAAGATTGGTCTTCAAAATTCTTAGTTGACAAAACTGACTAAGATCATTGATGACCAAATAATATTAATTAAGAAAAAGGATGCAACCATTCAGGAGCTGGAATTGAAACTTTTGAATGAGAGAAGCCTAGTACAACAATTTTCAAAACCCAAAACTATACTGCCCATAATAGACACCTTCTCAGGAATACTTGGAAGTGGTCTTGGGTTTGTTAAACCCAAAAGAAAAAGGGGCAAAAAGCCAAAAGAACAAATGGGTCTAGTCATTTCACAACCAGTGTTCCAGACTAAGGCTCCAAGGAGAAATCTTGCAACTGAGAGACAAAACAAGTATCTTGCTCCCAGTCAAGATAAAACTATTAAGTTTGTAGACTCCTGCCCAAAGGAATGTCAGCACAAAGATCCTTCTGTTTCTCCAAAGAGGAGTTATAACAAATATGAATGCTAGTGTTGTGGAAAGATAGGACACTTTGCCTTAGATTGCTGGTACAATTACTCAGTGTCTTATATTTAGAAAAGATATCCAGTCAAGAAGTTTACTGGTGGCTTTAATAGAGTCACAGCTAACAAAAACTTAGGACCCAAAACAATTTGGGTACCTAAGGAAAAGTAAATTCTAATTTTGCAGGAATGTCCAAGTTCCAGAGATAGACCGATCTGGTACTTGGATAGTGGATAATCCAGACATGTGACTGGAACAAGAGGAAATTTGAGGGAATTCATCCCTCTAGAGGATGAACCAATGGTGATCTTTGGAGGAGCTGACAAAGGCATAACCAAAGGTTAGAGTAAGATAACAAATGGCTTAGTCACACTCACCAAAGTAGCTTATGTGGAAGGGTTGCAACACAATCTTATAAGCATAAGCCAACTTTGTGATCTGGGCTATGTCATATCTTTCCACAAAGAGGAGTGTGTAATAAAAAGGTCAAGTGACCAAGAGGTCATCTTGACAGGCACTAGATGTGAGATTGTGCAATGTTTAAACTTTCTATGTATAAAGTCAGACTCTCCCTTATGTCTAGTTGCAAGTGAGAGAGCCTCACATTGTGTTAAATGGCACAAGAGGCTATCTCACTTGAACTATAAGGCCATAGGCAAACTTTATAGCAAAGAGCTGGTTAGGAATGGTCCTAACCTTAAATGCTCTAAGGAGAGCATATGCTCAGCATGCCAAAAAGCTAAGCAAAATAAATCTTCATTCAAGAGTTATGAATCCAAAGACTTAGTGAGGTGTTTATACATCCTATATATGGACTTGTTTGGTCCTATGCCAGTTCATAGTTAAGGAAGGAGAGTCTACACTTTTTTAATTGTTGATGATTATTCCAGATACACTTGGGTTTTCTTCTTAAGAAAAAATTCTGAAACTCCTGATTTCTTAAATACTATTATCAAATAAATTCAGAATGAATTAAACAGTTCTGTGGTCAGAATTAGAAGTGACTATGGAACTGAATTTCAATCTGATTATATGATAAAGTTTTGTGAAGAACTGGAGATTCAACAAGAATTTTCTTCACCAAGAACACCCCAACAAAATGGAGTTGTTGTGAGGAAGAACATGACTCTCATTAAAGCTGGAAGAACCATGCTGAGTTATTCTTCACTCCCAAAATATTTTTGAGCTGAGGAAATTAACACTGCATGTTATGTTCTTAACAGGGCTTCAATCAACAAAAGACTAAATAAAACTCCTTATGAACTTACGAAGGGCAAAAAACCAAACATAGCCTATTTCAGAATTTTGGGATGTAGATGTTATGTCCTAAATAATAGGAAAACATACATCACCAAGTTTGCTGAAAAGTCATATGATGGGATATTTGTTGGTTATAGTAACCACAGTAAAGCTTATATGGTCTACAACTTGAAGGATCAAGTTGTAGAGGAGTCTGTACATGTTGTATTTGATGAAAGTTCTATGTTTTATAATGATGAGTCAGGTACATCAAGCACAATAGGTGTGGACTTAAAGCTAAAGGAGCTGACTATAGAAGATACAGTTACAACAAAGCAGAATATACAAGAAGAAATCACCATTATTGAGGAAGTGCTTGCACTGGAAGAGCGAGGAGAAGCAACTAAGCATCTTGATTAAGATGGTCCAGGAGATTAAATCACACTGCCTGTAGCTTTCAGGCATCTAAGGGATCTTCCAAGGGAATTGATCATAGGAGATGCTGCTCAGGGAGTGACCATAAGAAGCAAACATCACAATACTGTGATGTATTCAAGTTTATTGTCACAGAAAAAACCAAAGAAGTTTGAAGAAGCTAATGTTGATCCATTTTGGATAAGAGCAATGCAGGAAGAATTGAACCAGTTCAAGAGATGCAAGGTCTGGAAGCTGGTTCCCAGGCCAGATGATTGCAACATCATAGGAAACAAATGGATATATAGAAACAAACTAGATGAGAATAGTGTAATAATAAGAAATAAAGCTAGACTAGTTGTAAAGGGATATAGACAAGAAGAGGGAATCGACTTTGATCAAACCTTTACACTAGTGGCTAGGTTGGAAGCTATAAGAATCTTCCTAGCATATGCAGCCTATAAGGGTTTCAAAGTTTACCAAATGGATGTTAAGTCAGCCTTCCTAAATTGTAATTTCAAAGAAAGAGTCTATGTATAGCAACCATCAGGTTTTGTTGACTCAATTAAACCTACTCATGTTTATTTATTTCAAAGGCTCTCCATGGTTTAAAACAAGACACAAAGGCTTGGTATGAGAATCTGTCTGAGTTCCTTCTCGAGAATAAATTCTGAGAGGGAAAATAGATAATACACTATTCCTAAGGGAAGTCAAAGGCAAGACTATCCTGGTACAAATATATGTAGACGATATTATATTTGGTTCTACTGAAGAGTCACTTTGCACTAAGTTTGCCAAATAAATGCAAAGTAAGTTTGAGATGAGTATCATGGGTAAACTCAAGTTTTTCTTGGGTCTCCAAGTTAAACAAACTATAGATGGACTTTTCATTAGTCAGTCTAAGTTCACCAAGGAGTTAATCAAGAAGTGTGGCATGGAAACAACCACTTCAATGAGAACTCCTATGGGATCCACTATGTCTTTAGACAAGGATGTTGCTGGAAAGCAAGTTGATATAACCTTGTATAGAGGCATAGTTGGATCACTGCTTTATCTAACTGCCAGTAGACCAGATATAATGTATTCTACTTGCATCTGTGCCAGGTATCAAGCATGCTTTAAAGAATCTCATTATGCAGAAGTAAAAAAGAATATTGAGATATTTAAAGGGAACACCTAATCTTGGCCTTTGGTATCCAAGGAATAGTGATTTTGAACTGATTGATTTTTCAGAAGCAGATTATGCAGGATGTAAAGAAGATAGGAAAAGCACATCAGGGTCATGTCAATTTCTTGGAAGAAGGCAGGTTTCATGGAGTAGAAAAAAGCAGACAAGTGTGGCAATATAAACAGCTGAATCTGAATACATTTCAGCTGGAAGTTGTTGTGCTCAACTGCTTTGGATTCAGCATCAGCTACAAGACTATAAGTTACAGCTAAGTGAAACTCCTTTATTTTGTGATTCTACAAGTGTTATTTTTATTGCACACAACCCTGTGTCTCACAGTAGAACAAAACATATAAAAATTAGATATCACTTCATTAGGGAGCATGTAGAAAATAAAGATATTAGTATAGAATTTGTTCCTACAAATAAACAAATTACTGACATCTTTACCAAACAACTAGAAGAAGAGAAGTTTAATTTCTGTAAATTTGAAATTGGGATGTTAAATCTTGAATAAGCTAAAATAAGAATAATTAAAAAAAATTTAATTAAATAATAGTCATCAATAAAGCTCACTCTATTAGATATAGACATCTCAAATATCAGGAAGTAACAGTTCAGAAAACAAAATTTTGACTAAGTAAAAAAACAATTGTGTCAAGACACAATTTATGTATGTCGACACTATATATAGTCTCGTATCGAGACTCAGGAAAGAGTGTTGACACTGCATGTCGAGACACATGTAGGTGTGTCGACACATGTCGACACATCTTGACAAGCTGACAATTACCTAGTGTCGACTCAAGGTATTTTCCGAAATTTAGAATAAGCCTATATGTAGCGCGCCCATTCGCCTTCTAGGAAGATTTGCCTATATATAAAGAGAATTGAGTGTAGGAATACTACAACTTCTTGAGTTCTTACTAAGTGTCTAGACCTGAAATTCATATTAGTCGACATTCGAGACTCCTTCCGCCCGATGAAATCAAGAACGACGACAACAATGGCTCCAAAGAACGATTACAACATCAATTAAGGATACAAACTTGTGCGAAATGGATTCACCTCCGCATAAGAAGAGATTAGGAATGTCATTGTCCTAATCCAAGAAGCAGGTCTTGAATATCCACTATCAGAACCTATAAGTATCTAGAAACGAGAGTTACTGGAGTTCTTCAACAATGCAACATTAGATTCTAGTTCAACAAAGATTAAATCCACTGTGAATGGGGCAAAAGTTAAAATAACAAGCAAAAGACTAGCTAAGGTATTTCATATACCTCGAATTAATCAAGAGGATGTTGTAGATTCAACCAAAACTGCTGCATGATTAATTTGGTGTGGTTTGGATTCAGTCAAAAAGATAGGAAGTTCTCTAAATCGGAAGGGTATGAATACCCAAGGTAAATTTCTGTCAAAAATAGTTGGAAAGGTGTTGTTGTGTAAGACAGACGCACATGACAGAATTTTTTCTCACATGTTTGAGCTAATGACAAGAATAATCTTCAAACTCAAAACTGACTGAAGTAGTTTGGTGTTTGATAAGATCTCTGAGAGTATCAAGAAGCCCAACATGGGCAGGATACTAAGTCTGTATTTAGTTAATGCCATTCCTACAGACCTAAATCAAAAATTCGGCACAAAGATAAATCATATAAGAAAAATGGATGTGAGGATTTTGTCCACATGGGATAGAGTTCAATCAAGAGAACCTTCTGTAGTTGAAAAGAAGAAAGAGAAGAAGAAAAGGCAGTGGTTGAGGAAGATAAATCCTCCAGTGATTCTGAAGTTCCAGGAAGTTCCAGTTCAGATCAAAGTGATGCTCCAGATACAAACATTCCTCAAAGGACATCACCTAAAAAAAGGCATAAGGTGCAGGGGAGATTGAACCCTCAGTAGACCAAACTGCTTACACAAACCTAAATGAACCTACAATCTTAGATAGTGAAACTGTCAATGATATAGTAAAGGATGTTCTTCATGAACTGAATACAGATGTGATAAACAATGTGAATGAGGAACAAGATGAGTATATGCCTGACACTGAGGTAGTAGTCTATAAGGAGACTTTAGAAGAAATCCGACTAACAGTGGAAGCTAACATACAGAGGAGATAACTGCTTCTCCTAAGAACTATATTCATACTGTAGAAAATCAACAACATGAGACTACCTTAGTAGATCAAAATCTTGATCATAATGATGCAAGAGTTGAGGGGGAGCAAGCAGCCAAGTCCCCTAGGTCTGGAAGTGCAGAAAAGCAACAATCTATTGCCATTGTTAGTTCATCTAAGTTAGATGAGGAAGAAGAATCTCAGCTATAGCAAAGAAAGGTAGCTGAACAAAAAAGGAGAAGTCAGAGCTTTAAGAAGACATTACAGTCAAGAAAACCATCTCCTTCTCCTGTTGTGGATTTCAGTACACAGGTAATGTTAGATAAACACAGAACAGATCTGTAAATATATGTGGATGAAAGTAAAAAGGATTTACAGTTTCAGCTAGCCCAAGATATAAAATCCATAAGATTTGAAGTGAATTTACTGAAACAAGACATGACTAACTTCTTTGAAAAAAGTGCAAATGTTGTGGTCTATCATGCAAAACAGCAAGCAGAGTCAAAGAAGATTTTAGAAGAAACTGCAGTACAACAATGCTTTGTTCTGGAAAATCATAAGAGATTGAATGATAATCTCATAGAAATGCATGGCATTTCTCTGACAAAGCTTGTTGAACAAACAACAACTTTGGAAAACAAAAATACCTCTACATCAACTGCTATCGAAGCCAAACTCTCAGTTGAATTAGCTTCTCTAAGAAAGGCCATAAAGGATTCAGAAAAAAGGCATCATTGATGAGATTAAGAATTTTAAAACTTATTAGACCACTGGGACTCATCATGTGGTTGATCAAGTAAGATTTCAAAAGGATGATTTAATAGATCACATTGCAAGAGAAGTCATAAAGGGAGAGAGGGTTATGATAAAAGCCAGTTCTAATTATGCTAAGTGGACTTCCAATAATATCAAAGCTACTCTTGGCTACCCTCCACTATGTGATGATGATCAGACAGCTGAGTCTGGCTGCAACCCAGCTCAGTTGGAAGGGATTCCTCTAGTTGTAGAACAGATAATATATTCTCCACCAAATATTAAGGATATTCAAAGTTCAGTTCAGACCAAGTATAGTCCTCCCCCTAATGCTCAGAATGTTGTTTGTGAAGCGGTGGAGATGTCTGATGCTTCCCTGCTGAAGTAAAAAGAAGTCCAAATGTCTAATAAAAGATTTAGAGAATAGGCAGAGGCTAAGCCTGATTTTGAGCAGTGGAGTCCAACATCTAGAAATATTATACTCACTGCTTGGCAAGCAATTAATAATAATAGACATGATAGGGGAAAGTGATACTCTAAGCAGGAATGGAGTAAGCACCTCAAGCAACAAGATGTTATCTATAAGTTCAGAAAAGATCAGAAGAATGGGGTGATTCTAGCCACTGCTGTTGAACCAAGCAAATATTTCCCCAGGCCCTTCCATTACTTTGAAAGACAAAGACTTAAGGCTAAACAACTTTCAATTATCAAAGATAAAAAAGGCAAGAAGGTAGATGATGACAGTATGTCGGAAGTTAAAGCCAAAATTCAATCAGGCAAGGCATTGTCATTAAGGAGCCAGATAAATCTTAGATTATTTTGTATTGTCTAGGAATTATGTAAATCTGTTATAACATTTTGTAATCTTTGGACGGGTTAAATTTTGTTAAATGAAATGAAGACGTTCACTGGCTTTCTATTTTTTTTGTTATCTTAATATAAATCTGTTGCCATGCCAAATCTTTTGCATTATATTTTGGTATTGTGGTGTATATCATTGAATTGGGGTTATGACTTTTCCAAATAGGGGGAGATTATTGGGTACATCGGGAATTGTGTACCTGATTTGGAAATGTCCATTGTCAACTCAATGATATATACAAAGTTGTATTTGATGCATGTTAAGTTTACATGTGCAGGATTTAAAGTGAAGAAATTGTATAAAAACATATGTGTCGACACAATTCAATTGTGTCGACATCTCAAAGACAGATTGTGTTGAGACAATCTCACTATCTCAACACAAGGCAGAATCAAAAGATGTCGACATAGCAGACAGATTGTGTCGAGACAATCTCACTATCTCGACACAAGGCAGAATCAGAAGATGTCGACACAACAGACAGATTGTGTCGAGACAATCTTATTGTCTCGACACAAGGCATAATCAAAAGATGTCGACACAATAGACAGTTGTGTCGAGACAATCTAACTGTCTCGACACAAGGCAGTATTAAGATATATCGATACAGATAACGGGTGTATCGAGACAAGTCAACTGTCTCGACACTTTCAGCTTCTGATGAAAATTATTCCAAGTTAGAATGTGTCGAGACAACTAAGATATCTCATCACATGTGATGTAGGGTGGGTCATGACACGCGATTTTTTACGCTAACGGAACAACCAACTTCACAGAACATGAAAATAAAGAGGAGGGCCCCGACCAAAAGCAAACGAAAAGGAGTCGGTTGGCTCCCAAAAATCTGAGACTCGATACCACGTCCTTAGGACCTACCTCTCCAACAAGCACAAAACTCGCCGTAAGCCAGACTCGATACAACGTCTTTAAGACCTACCTCTCCAACAAGCACACAACTCACCGCACCTACACAAGCATCTAAACTTTCAACTTGAGCCATTTCAAACACAGCAAATGCTTTATTTAGGAGCAGCGAAAACTTCTTGGTTGGGTAATCCCTTGTTAACACAAAGAGTGCCAAACTTGGAGAGCAAGTCAAGGATAGGCCTTGTTTGCTCCCGCAATGGATCTTCTAATCCGGAATACAAGAGATTCAACAACAACAAAATCGAATAAAACTTGCGAGCGATGTATTAAAAATCACAGAAAAGACGGTTCGAATACAACCTCCACAAATCTTACAAGAAGAAAACACTAGGGAGGAGAGGGATTACCCAACCAAGAAGATCAAACACACAAGATAAGTGGGAGTATCACTCTCTCCACGGAACCACCGGCTTCACACCGAATGGGGCTGCAACCTTCTTCCTCGGAGTCGCACCGATGGAAGCCACGCCGGAGTCGCACCGAATGGGATGGAGATCACAAGGGGGGGAAGGCTTCACACCTTGGGGGCGGCAAGAGGAGAGACCTCCTTGGCTGAAATTTCACAAGAGTGAAAGTAGGGTTTTTTTCTTCTTCAATGCTTTAACTCATCATAATAGCCTCCTTATATAGGAGTTACAAAACACATCCAACCGTCCAAGATGGAGATGAAATCTCATCCATCCGGGCGATTAAATACACACCAAATATTTAAATGCAGGAAATAAAAATAATACAAGTCCTCAAGTGAATATAAAATTATTAACAAAGTATGGAATAATTTTATATTCACAAATAGTTAAGTAAAATACTAAAACATGATATTTTAAAGAAATTAATCTTCAAGTGGGCCTAGCACATCGCGGACGGAGGTTTTAACGCGGGCTTCCATTAGCATCATCATTGCGCCTAAAGTCTTTATGTTGTAGCGCCATGGCAACCGGGTCGTCATCAGGTAGCGTCGGAGGGGCCGCACCATCAATCCTCCCCCACTTAATATCACGTATCTCCGATGCGTGGTCCGAGAGATAGTGGCAGAGAAGTTCGGCATCCAAACGTTGAAGCTCAGTTGCGAGGACCCATGAGTCGTTTGAAGAGGGGCAGTCATGCCAACGGATGAGGAAGCGGTAGGTAGCACCATCAGGAGTAGTAAGTGGCTCAGCAGCGATCTGGAGTGAGAAATGTCTTTGGGAACCTGGGAAACATGTCAGAAGTAGGAATAAAGAAGGCAACTTACCATCCGATGTTATACCTGCGGGAACCGAAGGAGAGAGATCATCCGAACCACCACTCCCCAACCCATCTGAATTTTTAGTGGAGGGAGAAGATGACAAAGAATCCAACTCTAGCGGAGGCGAAACAAACAACGTCAAATCCGAGACATTAAAAATAGGGGAGATACCCCAATCAACAGGCAAATCCAACACGAAAGCATTGTCACCTAGCTTCTTTATAATCCGAAAAGGGCCGGCGCGCTTTGGTTCTAACTTTTTAACGGTGCCAGTTGGCATTCGTTCGGAACTAACCGGACTAAAACCAGATCGCTGACTTTAAAGTGTGACACCCTCCTATGTAGATTAGCGTGCGTTTGATAAGACTCGTATTGATCAGTCACGGTAGCTCGTATACATGCATGTAAGTCATGAATATGTTGGGCGAAGGATTGCGCAAACTGACTTGTTTTGTACGTTGGAGGAAATGGGACCAAGTCAAGCGGCTCAGGGGCCTTGTACCTGTGAACAATTTCGTTAGGAGACATACATGTGGACCTATTTTTTGAATTATTATAGGCCAATTGGGCATGTGGAATAAGTAAATCCCAAGTGCCTTTGTGATCGCTCACTAAATGGAGGGTTCTCCTTTAACAACAGCTACCAGTCCAGCTTCAGGATGGCGCCTTATGAAGCCTTGTATGGAAGAAAATGTAGGACCCCGCTTTCTTGGGTTCAGGACAAGGATCTGAAGGTGTTGGGATCGGATTTTGTTGAAGACACCGAGGCTCAGGTGAGACTGATCAGAGATAGGATGTTCGAGGTGCAGAGCAGACAGGCTAAGTACTATGATGCCCGACATCATCAGGTGGAGTTTCAGGTGGGGAACCGTGTGTTTTTGAAGATCCGGCCTATGCATGGAGTTTCACGGGTGCGTGGTCGGAGGAAGAAGCTCAGCCCTAGGTATATGGGCCCTTACCGAATCCTAGAGCGTATCGGGCCCCTAGCTTACAGGTTGGAGTTGCCACTAGAGCTGGCAGCTCTACACGATGTCTTCCACATTTCTTCGCTGAGAAGGGCTCTACTACGCCCGGAGCAGCGGATTTTGACCATCGAAGGGTCGGTAGCCTCAGACCGATCTGTTCACTTGGAGCCGGTTCAGATCGATGACAAAGGAGAACGGATCTTGCGCCGTAAGAAGATCGCCTTAGTCAAGGTTCTGTGGAGAAACCACGGTTAGGAGGAGCACACCTGGGAACCGTAGGACCTGATGAGGCAAAAATGCCCGGAGTTGTTCAGTCAGTTATACATCACCACCTCTCAGTATACTATAAATTACCTTCTTGTATTGAACCGGTAGGACTAGGTAAGGGAAATCGAGAACCTACACATGCGCAGGAAAGTAGGGGATAATCTTTCGTTTATTAGGGGATTGCCCTTTGTTTATCAAACAAGTAGTCGCTTCGACCCAATAAGAAAAATCACATGGGATGTTACAAGCTTATTTTATTCCGGTAGAAATCCCTGTAGGCTTAACCTCAATTTCGGGGACGAAATTTTTATTTTGTTTATTGGGATTTATAACTTCCCATTTCCGGCTAGACCCCTAGGAGTCGGTTTGTCGTGACAAAACCCTAGGAAACCCAAAAATTGAAGTCCATTGACCAATAATTCGAGTCACGGGTTGGTCACGCCCGTGACCTACATGTCACGCCCGTGACCTAGGGCGTGACCCCTTCGACGATCGTCGATCTCAGGGATACGATCGTCGAGTGCAGAAATTTGCAACCTGGGCCTGTCACGCCCGTGACATATGTGTCACGCCCGTGACATAGGGCGTGACCCCCTTCGACGATCGTCGATCTCCGCGAGACGATCGTCGAGTGCAGAATTTTCATAATGACCCTGTCACGCCCGTGACCTATATGTCACACCCGTGACCTAGTGCGTGACCCACCCTCGACGATCGTCGATCTTAGGAAGACGATCGGCGAGCGCAGAGTTTGCATCACGGGCTGTCACGCCCGTGACCGACAGGTCATGCCCGTGACCTAGGGCGTGACTCCTTCGACGATCGTCGATCTCAGGAAGACGATCGCCGAACTCTGAATTTGCAACACACCTGTCACGCCCGTGACCTATGTGTCACGCCCGTGACCAGGGCCAAAACGTCAGCCAGGCTGGAAATTTCTGTAACCGAATTCATAATCAATTATGATTATGGGAATTTACAGCAGGAGTATTTATGAGCCGTTTCTTTCTCTAAATACTTACTAAAATGGGGAAGAGTTGACCCAATAGGAAATCGCCACCTGGATCAGTCTTCTCATCTTCCACCGTTTCCTTCCCTGCACCATAACCGAGATATTATTAAGAGAAAACATTCATGGCCATGAATGTTTCACCCTTTCCCCTCCCCGATTGGAGATCTATAAAAGCCCCCTTAGGGCAAGAGGAGAAGGTTACACCCTTGACCAAACGGATTCATATTTCTGCTCTTGCTGTACGAGAAGTTCGGAAATGCTACCACCACGCCATGACCATCCGACGTTCATCTCGTCTCCAAACCGCGAACAAGGTCCTCCTCTACTTCTTCTTTTATGGGTAGATCTTAGGATCTTAGAAATGAAGTTTGTGCTCAACAGAGCCAAACCTATCTCGAGTTTTCATGGAAAACCATGAAAAATATATTTTTTTGGTACGCCGGAACCCGCCACCTCCGACGGCCAAACAACCGCCGACCGATAGCCATCGCCTCGATGGAGGTGGTGGTGGTGGTGGCTGGCCAGGGAAGTGACCGGACGGCCGGCGATGGATCGCGGAAGTGCTACAGGAAATATTAGTTTTTTGTGTTCTGTCTTCGGGTTCTGTAGAAGATGAAGAGTAAAATACTTTATAATATATAAATTATGTATATAATATATAATGAAATGTTATATTAATTGAGTATATTTTGAGGATGCAAAACAAGGCACTTTGAGGCCGATTTAGGAAAAATGACCTGACAAGAAAGTTGTAGCCCTTCGAGTCTAGATTAATTTAAAATTGGTTTCAACTCGTTTGGGTAAGCGGTTCAACCACAGAAACCCGTTTTAATGGGGGTTGTACCTAGAGTTTGGCAGAAACAAAAATGGATGCCCACTCTTCTTCCTTTGTCAAAATAACTTGAGATTTGGGCAGGGGGTTACCCTTAGCCAAATCTAGAGGCTGTCTAAAAAATGGGAATTTTTGGAGATACTTTACCTAAAGTTTTTGTTTTAATTTAATAAACTTAGAGGAATTTATTTAAGTAGTCAAATGACCTCCAAACCCTCCCAAATTTTGGTGAGTGGTCCCTGGCTATAAAACTTAGCTCTGTACAAATTTTCAACTCGCTTGGATGAGTTTTGGATAGGGAGTCACCTATTCTTAACTAGGCAATAGTGAGGCATTTTTGAGTAAAAAGTGCACTAGAGGTTAGAACGGTCATATCACCTCAACAGAGACTGATATCGTGACCACTGACTTGGAGGGTTTATTATAACCCACTTGGAGAAAATGGTGTGATTTAGGGTTGGTTTACCCTAGGATCCAAACTCAAACCCTAAATGGGGGGTTTTGAGGGTTGTGAAGGGCATGGGGGCAAATGCTCTCGTATTACCTTGAAATTTTGTAGAGTTGTCATTAGCATGATAAGAATCATCTGAATGGAATCTTAGAGGAATTGGAGATAGGTAGATACCTTAAAACCCTAATCTTAGCTTTAGGGTAAAATACTAATTAAGCATATCCATCACTAAACATTATCTAAAGGCTGTAAAACTTGGGTAGAGTGAGTTTTGGAGTGAGTAGAATCTATAGAAATTTTACTAGAATTTTATGATGTTTATTTCCAGCACTTCATTTGTAAAGTTGATTATAGCCCTAATTGATGTTTTAATTATTTGTATCCTTCTGATCATTGAAATCTCATGAAATCTTGGAAGTAAATGTTTTAAGACAGAATGATTACCCTTGAATTTTTGTATAATTTTTAGTTGAGTAAATCCAGTGCTTCCTTCACAAATGTTAAAAAAGGGGTTCTATGCTTTGGAAATTAATTATGGATGATATTATTACTGAAGAATTATGAAAGTTTTCCAATGCTATTTTTAAGGCTTTATCTGCATAGTATAATTTATTTATAATTTTTGGAAGAATATTCTCTGTACTTGATTCACAATTAACGAAATATAGAAGCTATGGCTAAAATAGTTTTAGTGCCTTTTTGATGATATAAAAATTATGATACTTTGGATTTACCATATTGAGATAACATACTATTTATTATAATTTTGTTGGACATCTTGCATGAGAACTTAGGGTAGTTCATGTTCAAACCGATAGCCCTTGGAATTTTTGAGGAAATTAATTAAATGCCAGATAAATTAGGAAAATTACACTTTTCTGAATTTAGGCTAATTATATCATGATAAGTCTCCAGTAAATATTTTAGGGCATTTGGATGAGTATTGGATCACTGCCTAACCGGTTCGACATATAGTCTAGGTTGGTCTGCATATAGCATATTGTTAAATTGCAATAGGACATGATCTGGGATAGTGGTTGGAGTTAGTCATTTTGTATGGGTGGATAGATATGGATGATATCGCAATAGAATAAAATGAAGAATAAAGAGAAGTGGTGTTAACTAGAGTTAAGAGGTGCTCGGGTTCGACGAAAGATCGTCTTCCCCGAAGAGAGGATGGTAAAAAATCACCCTAGGTTAGCCTATCGTAACATGAGAAGGGAATGAGTAAGGGAATTCTACCAATAACAATAAGTGCCTTGCGAAAGGTAACAATGGGCTTCAACTACCATCATAGTTCCTAGTGCCCTTTGAGAGCCCTTCACGGGGAATACCAGGGGCAGTCCTGTGTTAACGTAAACTGCATTAACAAACTGACAAGAGTAACACAGTAATTAGGATCTCACGTTTCACAAACACTGCTACCACAGGAAGATTAATGGGAGCTTCGGCTCGGTTGGTTAAGAGATGGACGGAATGGTCCGGGGAGCTTCGGCTCGGTTGGTTAAGAGACGGACGTTTTGGTCCGGTGAGCTTCGGCTCGGTTTTTGTGTGATTACGATTAAATTTGCATGTGCATAAAATGAAAAAAAATTAAGGTGGTGGGTCTTCGGTATTGGAGGGACGATGCACCGACACCAATACGCTGACTCGGCAAGTGTGGTTTTTACACTTCGCCAAAGCTAAGTCCGGTGCGCCAGCAGGCAAGAGTACGCAGGAGTCCGCTTAGTGCACCAAGAGTTAAGGCGTACGATAGGTCTGACAGGTAGTGATTTTGATGGCGGCTGAGAGTTCACCTAGTGTCAACTACCTTCACCTATGGGGGGGGGATAGGTGACTTGCAGCGTATTTGCGGAATTAAAAGTGTACCTGCAGAATCAAAACAAAACACACAGCATAGAGAATAACACAGGCAATTTATTGTGGTTCCCCGATTTGGGTACGTCCACTTTCCCCCTTCGACCTATCTCCCTATCCAGGGACGACTCGGTCACTTCACCAACAGGATTGAAATCCAATCCTTGCACTATCGGAAGGAACCCTTCCACACGTAGGAGTCAACACTCCCGCAACACGGGTTGCACCCAACCCTACAACTAGAGACCAATCGGTCCTTTACAAAGAATTGAAAATAGCTTATAAGAAATACAAACAACGTATGGAGACTAAGGTGTCCCTCTTCGTTCGACGACGTGTTCTTGAAGTCAACGAAGAGTCCACAACCCTAGATCTCACTTGGAGAGAATCTCCCCGAGACCGGCGGTGGCGACGAGCGGCGGCAAGGCTCTCGGTGTTGGTGGCAGCAACTGAAGACAGCAGCAAAGCACTGGAGATTCAATCTTCTTAGCGAAGTCGGCAAGGTCTTCCAACGGTCACACTAGGATCGATCGTCTCGATCGATTCGGACGGGGATGGATTTCCCTATCTCAAATCAAGAGACAAAAGATCTCTGGTTAGACACGTGAGACACTATGCAAGACTTGGCTTCTATCACCGTGGATCTGGAGAAGATCGAGATCAGCAATGGTGATCACTGTACGAGAGGCGGCGACGGAGAAGGTTCGCGAGATTAGGGTTTGACGGCCGCTTCCTTTCGTATTCTCTATTCGTTATTTACTGTACACCAATACTTGTGTATTTATACACTAGGTCATAAAGATGACCGTTGTGGGCCCCACCAAAGCAAAGACCAAAGTCCGGTTCGAAATACCACTTGAAACCTAGACCGGTCCAGGAAATGTCGGAAATTTGCCCAAGTCAAATTCGGCGAGAATCGAATGTGATTCTCGACGAATCGGCGAGAATCACTTGCGATTCTCACCGAATCCTACTTGGCGAATTCTGGCATCACAGGTTATAGAGGCCGGGGAGAATCGGCGGGAATCAAATTAGATTCTCGCCGAATCGTCGAGAATACAAAGACATTCTCAACGAATCGGCGAGAATCACTTAGTGATTCTCGATGATTCTGCCTTAGAGAATTTTCTGGCGGCGTTGAGTCAGCTGGCCTCAACCGGCGAGAATCATCTAGTGATTCTCGACGACTCGTCGAGAATCACAAGTGATTCTCGATGAATCGGCGAGAATCACTTAGTGATTCTCGACGATTTACACTTGGACGATTTCTCCTCTTTCAACCCGTGATCTGGTCTTTGGCCCATCCTTGCTCCTTGTCTGCTCTTGCTTTATCATAGCCCTGTACTTGAAATTAAGTACACCCCAATAGAGAGAGTACACGTAGGCCAACACACTGATATGCTCAACGAAGGATTACGTCGCGCAGACCCGTGTATATTGACCCACTGCACCCTGACATTGGTGTGTACTTAGCGTGGAATAACTACAAGCACAACTTGAAGGAATTCATCAAACACATTGTCTATTTACCTTAGCTTGTTCAGGGGCTTCTTCAAATCAGGTACATTGTGGATACAATACCCAACAATCTCCCCCTATTTGAAGAAGCCTAAACCCTGTAAGCTAAGGTGAATAGAGCAAATAGGAATGAAACTCATAAACTTAAAATTGAGTTGAGAGAGATATTCATTACCAATTACTTGAGAGCAAACTTGGAGCCACCTTAGCCTTAGCCGAGAGGGTAATCTCCCCCTTTTCGGCTTCTACAAATCGGGGTCTGGTGCATATGACCCCATGCTCCCCCTCAGTTCTTGCACCTATGCTTACACTTGAGTTCCTGCAGATGCTCCCCCTAGATGCACGAGCCATGAGCTTCTGTAGTCTTCATTCCTCATAGTTGAGCATCCCCAATTCAGTTTTGAAGAGAGTGAACTTGGCCTCGTCTAAGGGCTTAGTGAAAATATCTACAATCTGCTTGTCCGTGTGGACATAGTAGAGAGAGATGTCCTTGTTCTCCACGTGCTCCCGAATGAAGTGGTAGCGTACTTCAATATGCTTCGTTCTGCTGTGCGATACCGGATTGTTGGCAATAACAATTGCACTTGAGGAGTCGCAGTACATTGGTACTTCCTTGAACTGGAGGTCATAGTCGGCTAACTGGTTTCTTATCCATAGGAGTTGTGCGCAACAGCTGCCAGCCGAGATGTACTCAGACTCTGTAGTGGAGGTTGCTACACAATTCTGCTTCTTGCTGTTCCATGAAATAAGCCTTCTTCCGAGGAATTGACACGTCCCGGAGGTGCTTTTCCTGTCATCCTTACTTCCTGCAAAATCAGCATCTGAAAACCCTATTAGCTCGACATCATTGCTTCTAGGGTACCATAAGCCAAGATTAGGGGTACCTTTAAGGTATTTGAGAATTCGCTTTGCATCGACATAATGAGATTCCTTAGTGTTCACCTGATATCTGGCACAAACACATATGGAGAACATGATATCCGGTCTACTCGCAGTAAGATAGAGCAGAGATCCAATGATTCTTCTGTATTTGGTTTCATCAAAAGGTTTCCCTTTCTCATCCTTATCTAGAGACATGGTGGATCCCATTGGAGTCCTCATAGAGGTTGCATTCTCCATTCCGAATTTCTTGAGGAGTTCATTTGTGAACTTCGTCTGAGAAATGAAGATTCCTTCCTCAGACAGTTTCACTTGAAGTCTCAAGAAATACTTCAGCTCTCCCATACTGCTCATTTCAAACTTTCCTTGCATAAGTTTGGAAAACTTTTTGCAAAGATTGTTGTCCGTTGAGCCGAATATAATGTCATCAACATAGATTTGCACCAGCAAAATCTTGCCTTTGACTTCCCTGAGAAACAATGTCTTATCTATTTTTCCTCTAGAGAACTTGTTCTCAAGAAGAAAACTAGACAATGTCTCATACCAAGCTCGAGGAGCTTGTTTTAGGCCATATAGCGCTTTATTAAGAAAATATACATGATTAGGATAAGTAGGATTGACAAAACCTGGAGGTTGAGCAACGTATACTTCCTCTTTCAAATCTCCATTCAAGAAAGCCGATTTCACGTCCATCTGATAGACTGTGAATCCTTTGTGAGAGGCATAGGTTAGGAATAGCCGGATTGCCTCGAGCCGTGCAACAGGTGCAAACGTCTGGTCAAAGTAAATCCCCTCCTCCTGTCTGTATCCTTGAGCCACCAGTCTGGCTTTGTTCTTGATGATGACTCCATGTTCATCCAACTTGTTTCTGAAGATCCACTTGGTGCCAATCACATTTTGCGTCTTCGGTCTGGGAACCAGCGTCCAGACTTTGTATCTTTCGAATTGATGCAGCTCATCTTGCATGGCCAAAATCCATGATGCGTCTTTGTTCGCTTCGTCGAACTTCTTTGGCTCCACCTGTGACAGAAAGCTAAGATGCAAGATCTCGTTAAGAGTACCTCGGCGAGTTCTGACACCGTCTTGGGGATCTCCAATGATTTGATTTCTGGGATGATCCCTCACGTGTCTGAGCTCTAGAAGTCTTGCATCAGGAGCTTCGACTACTTCTTGGGCATCTCCTTCTTCTAAAGGATTTGCTTCATTTTGATCTTCAACTTCTCCGATCGGCGTTGATGTGGAGACCTTGACATATTTTGGAGTTGCATCTTTCTCGGGATCATCCAGTTGTAACTTTTTGAGTCTGGCACCTGCAGCTTCAGGAAGACAACTAGAAGTCTTGCAATTAAGCAAGCTTCCTTCATCAAATACAACATTTATTGATTCCTCTACCACTAGGGTTTTCTTGTTGAAAACTCTATAAGCCCGGCTGTGGCTACTATAGCCCATGAATATGCCTTCAAAGCATTTTTCACCAAACTTAGTACGAGGGTACTTCCCATTATTTAGTACATAACATTTGCAGCCAAAGATCCTCAGATAGGACATGGTTGGTTTCTTGCCTTTCAGTAGCTCATAAGGAGTCTTACGATGGCTCTTGTTGATTAACGCCCGGTTTTGTACATGACAAGCCGTATTGACAGCCTCAGCCCAGAAGTATTCTGGAAGAGAAGCGTCATTCAACATTGTCGTGCACGCCTCAATGAGTGTTCTATTCCTCCTCTCTGCCACTCCATTTTGTTGAGGAGTGCGAGGGGAGGAGAACTCATGAAAGATACCAAGCTCTTCACAGAACTCTGTCATAGCCCCAGACTCAAACTCTGTTCTGTGGTCACTTCTGATTTTGACCACTGAGCAGTTAATTTCGTTCTGTATCTGCTTGACAAAACTGGTGAAGATGTCAAACGTATCAGACTTGCGCTTTAAAAAGAACACCCATGAAAATCGAGAGTGATCATCTACAATTACTAGCGTATACGACTTCCCTCCTAAGCTATGAACTTGCATTGGACCAAACAGGTCCATATGCAGAAGATAAAGACATCTGGAGGAGTCTTTGTCTGGGATGCCCTTAAAGGTAGCCCGAGTCTGCTTGCCCATCTGACATGCAGGACATGGACTATCTTTAATGCACTTAATAATGGGAGCATCCCTTACTAAGTCTTTGGAAAACAGCATATTAATTGTCTTGTAATTAATGTGTGCCAATCTCTTGTGCCATTGTTCACAAAGAGATGCACTGCCTTTTGCAACGAGGCATACTGGGGTAGAAGAATCTAAACTAAGAAAATCTAAACAGAAAATATTTTTGCTCCTAATGCCAGTTAATACAGTTTCCGAAGAATCACATGATATTATCAGGCATTTATCCTTGCAGAACTTAACGTCATACCCTTTATCACATAATTGGCTTACGCTGATCAGGTTATGATTTAATCCTTCAACATAAGCTACGTTAGTTATAGAGAGTATACCGTTGGAAATCGTACCGTAACCTCTGGTGACTCCCCGATCAGATCCCCCAAATATAACTTTGGGTCCATTCTCGACTGGAGAGTAGTCCCTTAGCAGGCTTCTTGTCCCGGTCATGTGACGGGAGCATCCACTGTCCAAATACCAAATAGGAGTTTTGTTGGCCTTTGGACATTCCTGCAAAACAGAATTAATTTTCCTTAGGAACCCAATCGAACTTTGGTCCTAGATTCCTTGTTAGCATACTCCCCCTCGATTGGTTAACTCTACGAGTGGTCGGCCTCGCATTGCTAACATAAGGAGTCTCATTATACCTTGGATTAAACCAACAATCCACGGCAAAGTGACCAATTTCGCCACAGCACCAGCAGTCAAACCTGTTATACTTCCTCTTGGGCGCCTGCTTCACCCATGAAATACGGGGTTCAGCCGGGGCCGAAGACCTGGAGGTGGAGGCAACATGATGACCACAGTCACATGACTTCTTCACCTCTTGGCTTTTCAGTGTAACAGGCTTGGCCTTAGGTGCCTGCATCCTATTATGGCCGCTAGAGAATTGACCATAATTTCCCAAGTGGATTTCCTCATAAGGTGCCTTGAAGACACTCTCACTGAAGTTACGGGGAAAGGTCCACCCATCATACCGGCTCTTCGGCTTTGCAACCGAGGGCCTGAAGTGATGCCCATATGTTGACTCAAAGTCATGTTGGTTACAGGGAAAGCTAGGCTTTCTGAACTCAACAGGGCTGAGTGGGGCCTTTCCTTTCTCATCAGCAGAGGCTTTCTTGGTATCCTTATTCTTCCTCTTGTTCCTGTTTCTCCTGGATGAGGAGCTAGATACCCCTACATGCCCCAAGCCAGCTCCTTTGGCTTGAGCAGAGAAGGTATAAACTAATGGAAGAACAGTTTTTGGCATAGAGAAGCTCTTGACGATCTTCCTTTCTGCCGCAAGTAGTTCTTCCAACTTGTCGACTTCCTCCTGCTTAAGATCAAGGAGCTTAAGAGACACTGAATGCTGTGAAGTCAGGTCCAAGTGCTCCTGTCGGAGGGAGATCAAACTGGTGATCTCTTCCCTCAGGGATACACTCTCACCTTTAAGGAATTTAACTTCCTTTTTCTCAGCCTTCAGTTTCTTTCGACATTTCAGGAAAGTATTGAGCAGAATCTCATACTTATCAAGGAGCTCAGCTTCAAGGGCAGAAGGGCTATCCTCAGGGTCATCATCCTGAGACTCAGGATCAGAGTCAGAGTCGGAGAGAGGGGTGTGAGCTTTTACCTTCCTAGTAAATGGGGGGGGGCATTCTCCTTCTGAGTCAGAGCGACCTATTAGCCCAAAGTAGGCTTCCTCATCATTGCTGGTGTCTGACGTGTCAGATTCACTCAGCGTCTTTGGCTTCTTTGCGATGTAACTCCTCTCCTTCTTCTTGTCTTTTGAGGACCTGTGCTCCTCTCCCTTTCCCTTTTCCCTCTTGCCTTGATGGCAGTCGGCCACGACATGTCCTGGCTTGTTGCAACCAAAACATATAATGTCAGAAGAGCGGTGTTTGTTCGGTTTGGAAACATACCTGTCAGAGGAATAGTTCTTCTTCTGATCCCTTGAGGAGGAGCCGTTTCTCTTTCTCTGATTCCTCAGCTTGAGGAACTTCTTGAATTCCCGTGTGATAAGGGATAAATCTTCCTCTGACAATTCTGAGCCGGAGGAGCTTGGCTCAGAGTCTTCCTCTTCATCCCTCTTCCACGCACGGGAAGAAGCGGCACCCTTGCCCTTTCTGGATTGAATGGCTTTCAGGGCCACCGTCTTTTCCTTGGCCGCGGCTTTCTCTGCTTCCTCTTCAGCCTTCCTTGTGTTCAACTGAAGCTCATAGGACATGAGCTTCCCGAACAGAATCTGTGGATCAGTTTCCGCAAGTCTGCCAAACTCGCGGATGGCGCAGATCTTTGTGTCCCATTCCTTAGTGAGGGACCTAAGGAACTTATCATTGAGTTCACCGTCAGTGAACACTCTTCCATATCCTTTGAGTGCATTGACGATCTTGAGGAAGTTTTCGAAGGTAACTCCGATCTCCTCCTTTGGCCCTTGCCTGAAGGCCTCATATTTCTGATTGAGGAGGGATCTCTGATCGTCCCTCACTTCATCTGTGCCCTCCATTAGGACAATCAGATAGCTCCAGAGATCCCTGGCTGTCCTGCAGTTGCTGAAGTTCTGCATCATAGAGTCGTCAACTGCGCTTACCAGGATGTTCTGAGCTTTCTTGTCGAGTCCGAACAGCACCATTTCGTCCTTGTCCATTTCCGAAAGTTTCTTGGGCACTTTCCTGGTTGGATCAATGGTGGAGGCCTTGGTGGGAATGTAAGGTCCCTCCTCCACTATCTTGAAGAGCCGGGGGTCGACTGCTTCCATGTAGAATCTGATTCTTTCCTTCTAGATAGGAAAGTTCAGTCTGGTGCATACTGGGATTTTGCCGGAGTGCTTGAGTCCGTCCATGGAAGATATCGATCTTCTTCTTGACACTGGTGGCAGGATTCTACTCAAGGTGTGAACCTTTTTGATGAGTAACCTCCCTCTTATACCACTTGAGAGTTCACCTAGTGTCAACTACCTTCACCTATGGGGGGGGGGATAGGTGACTTGCAGCGTATTTGCGGAATTAAAAGTGTACCTGCAGAATCAAAACAAAACACATAGCACAGAGAATAACACAGGAAATTTATAGTGGTTCCCTGATGTGGGTACGCCCACTTTCCCCCTTCGACCTATCTCCCAATCCAGGGACGACTCGGTCACTTCACCAACAGAATTGAAATCCAATCCTTGCACTATCGGAAGGAACCCTTCCACACGTAGGAGTCAACACTCCCACAACACGGGTTGCACCCAACCCTACAACTAGAGACCAATCGGTCCTTTACAAAGAATTAAAAATAGCTTGTAAGAAATACAAACAACGTATGGAGACTAAGGTGTCCCTCTTCGTTCGACGATGTGTTCTTGAAGTCAACGAAGAGTCCACAACCCTAGATCTCACTTGGAGAGAATCTCCTCGAGACCGGCGGCGGCGACGAGCGGCGGCAAGGCTCTCGGTGTTGGTGACAGCAACTGAAGACAGCAGTAAAGCACTGGAGATTCAATCTTGTTAGCGAAGTCGGCAAGGTCTTCCAACGGTCACACTAGGATCGATCGTCTCGATCGATTCGGACGGGGATGGATTTCCCTATCTAAAATCAAGAGACAAAAGATCTCTGGTTAGACACGTGAGACGCTATGCAAGACTTGGCTTCTATCACCGTGGATCTGGAGAAGATCGAGATCAGCAATGGTGATCACTGTACGAGAGGCGGCGATGGAGAAGGTTCGTGAGATTAGGGTTTGACGGCCGCTTTCTTTCGTATTCTCTATTCGTTATTTACTGTACACCAATACTTGTGTATTTATACAGTAGGTCATAAAGAAGACCATTGTGGGCCCCACCAAAAGCAAAGACCGAAGTCCGGTTCGAAATACCGCTTGAAACCTGGACCGGTCCAGGAAATGTCGGAAATTTGCCCAAGTCAAATTCGGCGAGAATCGAATGTGATTCTCGACGAATCGGCGAGAATCACTTGCGATTCTCGCCGAATCCTACTTGGCGAATTCTGGCATCACAGGCTATAGAGGCCGGGGAGAATCGGCGGGAATCACATTAGATTCTCGCCGAATCGTCGAGAATGCAAAAACATTCTCGACGAATCGGCGAGAATCATTTAGTGATTCTCGACGATTCTGCCTTAGGGAATTTTCTGGCGGCGTTGAGTCAGCTGGCCTCAACCGGCGAGAATCATCTAGTGAATCTCGACGACTCATTCATCGAGAATCACAAGTGATTCTCGACGAATCGGCGAGAATCACTTAGTGATTCTCGACGATTTACACTTGGACGATTTCTCCTCTTTCAACCCGTGATCTGGTCTTTGGCCTATCCTTGCTCCTTGTCTGCTCTTGCTTTATCATAGCCCTGTACTTGAAATTAAGTACACCCCAATAGAGAGAGTACACGTAGGCCAACACACTGATCTGCTCAACGAGGGATTACGTCGCGCAGACCCGTGTATATTGACCCACTGCAACCTGACATTGGTGTGTACTTAGCGTGGAATAACTGCAAGCACAACTTGAAGGAATTCATCAAACACATTGTCTATTTACCTTAGCTTGTTCAGGGGCTTCTTCAAATCAGGTACATTGTGGATACAATACCCAACAGCGGCGACCCCCTATGTGTTAAAGTTGAAGATGATGACGGCGACGGCGACGGCGTTCTCCTACAGTTGAAGATGATGATGGCGACGGCGACGGTGACTTCCTACATGTTAAAGATGATGACAGCGACGGCGATTTGCTACATGATGAAGAAGAAGACTCTCAAATAATATTTAGTATTTTATTTGCATTTTATTTTTCATCATGTTGTCTTAATGTTGAGAGTGTTTTATTTTTATTTCTATTTGGGCTGTCTATAGCCATGTTGAAGTTGTAAGCCTATATATAGGCATGGACCTTCATATTTTTACTTAGTGAATGAAAGATTAAAACCCTAAAACCTCTTGAGATTCTTCTCCCCTCTCCTTGGCTGAAATTCCTCTTCTCCTCCCTCTCTCCTTCTCCTTGGCCGCCGGCCATCCTCCTCCCCTCTTTCCTTCTTGGATCCTCTTCTCCTCCCTCTTCCCCTCCTCTTCTTGCAAAACCGAGCCCCCATCTATCTCCACAAGAAAATCCGACCACTTCCATCCTCCCATAGCCGCCGGCCTCCACCTCCATCACCTCACCTGAGCCCCCTCTTCAACATCAACCCGGCCTCCCCTTCTCCTCCACAAAGCCAAACTCTTCCCTCTCAAACAACATCCGACCACCTCCCCTATCCTCTTCCCAAAACCGACCTCCATCAAGAGCCCCAAATCAGCCCCCCTTTCTATTGTGAGGAAGAAGACCGGCCACGGCAAGGATTTATTTTTGTGACATCTCACTCCGGCGTGAAGCGAAGGAAGCGGACAAGTTTCTCTTCGGTTGGCGCAACTCCGGCGGAGCCATGGAAGAGCGATCTTTGAAAGTGAACCGGAATCATCCATTCCGGTTGGGTAACGAGATCTTCTACTTTTGTGTGTTCATTATTTTAGATTTTCATCTTGGTGGAATTCCTTTGCGTTACCTTGGAATCGTTTTTCCGTTCGTGGCTTATCTTTCCGATTGCTTGTGTTGTTCTTTTAGTTGTTTAATTTTCTGAGAGGTTTGGCGAACCTCATTTTCGTTTTGTTGGGGGAGATCTACCATTTCCGAACCGAACCTTTCGGTAGATCTCTTTTGGTACAACCATCGCTTGATCGGACCCAATATTGGTCCTTTTAGCTCGAGAGAACAACAACCTATAGTCGTTTGTTCGATCTTTAATCAGCGTGGCTACCGTACGCTAGCGTTAGTTGATAATATTGTTCATTAGTGTGCTGCGTTTTATTTTCGTGTGAGAGTTATAGATGAAGTAGAGAGGCGTACGTATTATTCACTTTGCCGCCATTGCGTCAAACACCGTAGCCTACATCAATTTGGTATCAGAGGGAGGTTCACGTCAATTTCCTAATTGGCACCCCTCCCCCATCTTGTGGCACGTTACCCTCACTTTTGTTTGCACGTTAGTTGTCAAAAATCACAAAAAAAATTTTATTTCTGGTCTGCCAATAGCGGCTTAAATTTATTATTTTTCAACAAAAACATCAAAAAAAAATTTATTAATAATCTTCAACTATTTTCCTGCAAGAAAACAAAAAAAAATATTTTGGGTATCATATTATTTTAGTGGGAACAATTCCTTATATTATAAAATTGTGGTTCAGGTTCTTTTTATCCTTGTTTGTGCACTAAATCCGAGTAGTTTATCCCCAGTTTTCCCCACGGGAAAATGGCCCATGATGTCCCCGTTTCCCGAATGAAACCTGTAGGTTCCACATCAACCATTAGGGGTGACTATAGACCAAATGCCCAGGCCAAGCGGCATATAACTGATGATTTGGCTACCCTTAAACAGGGGAATAAGTCAGTCTCAGAATATATGCAACTCTTTAGGGAAAGGATGGTTAGGAGCGGTGTGAAGGAAATGCCCGAGGTTACCCTGTCTAGGTTTCGTAGGGGGTTAGACCCCTACATCCAGGGGAAGTTGCTACGTTATTTCCACACCGATCTAGACGCCACCTTTATTACGGCTTTGGAAATTGAGAAGCACCAAATTTCTAGGAGTATGGTTACATGTCTGAAGATTACTAAAGGTGAGTCTATTGGAAAATCTGGTATTAGCTCTAGTGAGCGTCCTACCCCAAATACGCCCGTTGGACATTTTGAGTCTTCCCCTGAGTTGCCTGATTTAGTGGTTGATTCCCCTGATGAGTCTAAGATCGTGCCTAGTACTGTGTCCGTCACTGAGGGCGAGGCTGAAATTACTGACGATAGTATTGACGTTGAAGAGATTGGTTACCCGAGTGACCTGGATGATGATTTCTCCACTGAGGAATCACCCCCATTCCCTTTCGACGATATTTCGGAGCCGTCTACCTTGATTTCCATGGAGTCTTCTGATGGCCCTGAGGCTGTTGATATTCCGGTTGAGTCGGAAGATTTACCTTATGCTGAGAGTTTACCCATTTGTGATTTAGGCGATGAAGTGTTTGGACTCGAGCTAGTTATTATTAGTCCGAGACATATTGTAGTGCCCACTTCTGCGATTTTTACTTCTACTGATGTTGAGACTGGTGTGTTGGGAGAAATTCCTAGTGAGAGAGTTACATTTTTGGAGGACGATATTGAGATAGACCCGGATGAGCGTCCCCTGATGCAAACTCCGTGGCGTGAATTTAAATGCAATCTTAACTCTCTCCCCTTATTAGTTTTACCGACTACCCCTCCCGTAATGTTGACCTGGCAAGCGGATCCTTTCGGATATGAATTTATTTTGCCTGATTTGAGTCATTTTGTTTCTCCGTTCATGCTGGATCCACCTAGGGACATGTCTTGTCGCATTTATCCCCCGCCGTTTGATGATCCTTTTTCCCACTCGTTAGTGACCTCAGCTAGGCCTCGTGAGTTGTGTAGCTCGCGCCTGTTGTCACACCCGGGAGCGTTCAACTTTACTAGTATTAGTGATGAGTTGCTTACTTTGACGTATCTTCTTGCCACGTGTGATTATATTAAACATAAAATTAGAACTGTGATCTCCAAACCTTTGAAAATCATCTTTGATTTTAAGGATCCCGTTCCCCCGGACTTAACTCCTTTATCCACTATAATTGGGGTGAGTCACATAGCGCATGGGTTCACACCACACGGTAGCAAGTTAGTCAGGCGCACTTTTGATAAATCACCCTACTTAGCGCATGATTTCATTCTGCTAGTACCACCTTATATAGTTCCATTTTCACAACTTTCTATGTTAAGTCAAAATGCACTACTAGTTGCCTCTCGCATTCTCATTTCACATCAGCACGTTAAGGAAGCGCTTTTCACACAAATGTCTTCTTATCAACTTACCGCTAACTTACATAAGAGAGTGACTCCCTATAAGGTTTTCGGTTTACTCTTGGTGCGTCTCGTCCCTAAATGGATGCCTTCGGGCACTAAAGAAACGTTGGCTATTCGGCGAGTTAGAACTTTTCGGATTTTTAATCAATTAGGAGAAACAACATTTCTATTGAAGTTAACCACTGAAAGGGGTAATTCCCCAAGTTTAAATGTTTCCAATTTCACGCTTTGTGTTTTTCCACCATTTGAAATATCTACCTCTACGTTTGGTGCCACCATATTTTCATTTGGGTTGGGGGGTGAGCTTGTTCTTGGATCGTTCTCTCCATTGGTCTCCAACGGAGGTACGTTGATTGATGATGCAGAAATTTTTCCTCTTTCTTTGCCTAATGCATTTCCCAAGTTCCGCAGGACAATCTTTTTGCTAGACAGGTTCAACTTTGGTGGTTTGCTCTCCTCTCCAAGCGGTAGTATTCAGTGTTCCATGATACGATGGCGTGATCGTCCAGTCCCCGGAGACTCTTGGATCCTGGACTCGGCGATGGTTCTTTTGGATGATGTCCTTCGGCGATAGCACCTCCATGCTAACTCATCGGTGATGAGTTCTTTTGAGCGGGGGAGGATTGATGGCGGCGACCCCCTATGTGTTAAAGTTGAAGATGATGACGACGACGGCGACGACGTTCTCCTACAGTTGAAGATGATGATGGCGACGGCGACGGCGACTTCCTACATGTTAAAGATGATGACAGCGACGACGATTTGCTACATGATGAAGAAGAAGACTCTCAAATAATATTTAGTCTTTTATTTGCATTTTATTTTTCATCATGTTGTCTTAATGCTGAGAGTGTTTTATTTTTATTTCTATTTGGGCTGCCGATAGCCATGTTGAAGTTGTAAGCCTATATATAGGCATGGACCTTCATATTTTTACTTAGTGAATGAAAGATTAAAACCCTAAAACCTCTTGAGATTCCTCTCCCCTCTCCTTGGCCGAAATTCCTCTTCTCCTCCCTCTCTCCTTCTCCTTGGCCGCCGGCCATCCTCCTCCCCTCTTTCCTTCTTGGATCCTCTTCTCCTCCCTCTTCCCCTCCTCTTCTTGCAAAACCGAGCCCCCATCTTCCTCCACAAGAAAATCCGACCACTTCCATCCTCCCATAGCCGCCGGCCTCCACCTCCATCACCTCACCCGAGCCCCCTCTTCAACATCAACCCGGCCTCCCCTTCTTCTCCACAAAGCCAAACTCTTCCCTCTCAAACAACATCCGACCACCTCCCCTATCCTCTTCCCAAAACCGACCTCCATCAAGAGCCCCAAATCAGCCCCCCTTTCTATTGTGAGGAAGAAGACCGGCCACGACAAGGATTTATTTTTGTGACATCTCACTCCGGCATGAAGCGAAGGAAGCGGACAAGTTTCTCTTCGGTTGGCGCAACTCCGGCGGAGCCGTGGAAGAGCGGTCTTTGAAAGTGAACTGGAATCATCCATTCCGGTTGGGTAACGAGATCTTCTACTTTTGTGTGTTCATTATTTTAGATTTTCATCTTGGTGGAATACCTTTGCGTTACCTTGGAATCGTTTTTCCGTTCGTGGCTTATCTTTCCGATTGCTTGTGTTATTCTTTTAGTTGTTTAATTTTCTGAGAGGTTTGGCGAACCTTGTTTTCGTTTTGTTGGGGGAGATCTACCATTTCCGAACCGAACCTTTCGGTAGATCTCTTTTGGTACAACCATCGCTTGATCGGACCCAATATTGGTCCGATCAAATAATTAAAGTTGAAGATGATGATGGCGGCGACCCCCTATGTGTGGGATTAATTGTCTAGCGGGATTAATTCCTTCTGTGGTCTGTCTAAGTTTGTTTTCTTCACTTGTGCATGCACACTAGGCTCGGTACGGAATATCCCTCGTCACCGTTGCCATCAATCTTTGGGTCGCCGCCATCATCTTTGGTGCCGGAGCTCCTCAATCAAAAAAAAATTTATTTTTGGTAAATTGTCTAGCGGGATTAATTCCTTCTGTAGTCTGTCTAAGTATGTTTTCTTCACTTGTGCATGCGCACTAGGCTCGGTACGGAATATCCCCCGTCGTCTTCCAATATGGATGATGACTGGCCTGAGGGTCGTGCCCTCACTGAGATTGAGGAGCTCCGTCAGGATTTCACGGAGCAGATGACGGCTATTCGGGAGGCTATACACGCAATGGGATTACAACAAGGAGCACCCGGTAATCCACCTCCACACCAACGGGCGGGAGAAAATCACAATCCTTACCCCCACCCCCCTAATGAGCATGCTCCTCGAGCACCATACGAGTTTGACCTTACTCGGGCTGTCCGAGTTAAGCCGCCATCCTATGATGGAATGGGAGACCCCCAAGTCTTCCAGGACTGGGTCATGGAAATCGAGTGTTACTTCGAATGGTACGCTCTCAACGATGCGGACAAGGTGCGTGTGGCGAGAATGAAATTATTAGGGCGAGCCAAGATCTTTTGGCTGAACGAAGAGAGGCGCTTGCGAGTAGAGAATGATGCAAGGCCCATCGGTTGGGAAGATATGAAGGCTAGGTTGACCGAGCAATACGTTCCCACGTACCATCGAACACAGATGTTCGATGATTTGGCTACCCTTAAGCAAGGGGCGAGGTCGGTTTCTGAGTATATGAGTTTGCTCAAGGATATGATGGTCCGTTGTGATGTGAAGGAGATGCCCGAGGTCACCCTGTCCAGGTTCCGTAAGGGCCTCAACCCCGATATCCAAGGGAAGCTATTGCGATACGGCCACACGGACTTACACGTGACATTCAACGCTGCGTTAGATATCGAAAAACACAATGCACTTAAGGGAAAGTCACGTCCTTTCCAGAAGGGCAAGTCCATCTTAGGACCGCCCCCTGCAACCAGCTATAAGGATAAAGGAAAGTATCGGTCCTCTGATTCATCCTCCATTGTGGTGACGGCTAAAAACAATAGGAGTCCGACTGGGGAAAGAGTGCCGATAGGAAGAGTCAGCAGGACGAGCGTCACCTGTTTTGCTTGCGGGGTTCAAGGACATTATGCTAGTGATTGTCCTACAAAACCCAAGCCCCTAGCCCTGTTAGATGTCGCGGGCGGGTCTGACGACCTTACTTACGAAGCAGGTGATTTTAGTTAGTAGGACGGCGTGCCGAGTGACATGGATGACGAATCCCACATGATGGTGATGAGATGTATTTTGGCCATCCTGCGGCCGTTAGACGAATGGAATAGGACTAATATCTTCACATTAAATTTCAAGAGCCGTGAGAAATGGTGTAGGCTGATCATAGATAGCGGTAGTTGCATGAATGTCGTGTCTGAAGCCGCCGTGAAACGCATGTCCCTAGTTGCTGAACCACACCCTCACCCGTATAAGGTGGCGTGGGTGAACAAGTCATCCCTCCCCGTGGCGAAGCGTTGTCTAGTTCCCCTCACCATCAAGGCCTAACCGAACCGGTTTGGTGTGATGTCATCCCCATGGATGCGTGTCACGTCTTACTTGGGCGCCCTTGGTTGTTTGACCATGACGTCACCCACTATGGTCGGGCTAATACTTATGAATTCAAGTTTAATGGCCGCGTCATCGTCTTGAAGCCCTCTCCTCCGAAGGACCCTTCGACCCCGTCCAAGGACACCGTCATCCCAGTCGAGAAGAGAGCGTTGGGTCTGATTGGTAGGAAGGAACTTACCCGGGCTACCTTCATGGACGGAGTCCTTTATGCTTTAGTTTGCCTCCAAGTCAAGGACGATGCGGCGTTATGTGCGAGCTTACCCCCGGCATTGAAGTCGCTCCTAGAAGAATTTGTGGATGTGTATCCGGACGAGCTACCGTCTGAGTTACCCCCCATGCGGGACATCCAACACGCCATCGACTTCATCCCCGGCTCCTCCCTACCCAACCTCCCCCATTATCGCCTCAATCCGTCCGCGCATTTAGAACTACAAACCCAAATCACGGAGTTATTGCAAAAGGGATTTATCCGCCATAGCATGAGTCCATGCGCCGTGCCCGCCTTACTTGCCCCCAAGAAGGACGGCTCGTGGAGGATGTGTGTGGATAGCCGGGCCATAAGCAAAATCTCTGTCAAGTACCGATTCCCCATCCCCCGTCTCGACGATTTGCTAGATATGTTGGCCGGCACCACGATCTTCTCCAAGTTGGATCTTAGGAGTGGTTACCACCAGATCCGCATTAGAGAAGGGGATGAGTGGAAGACCGCCTTTAAATCTAAGGAGGGCCTTTATGAGTGGTTAGTGATGCCGTTTTGGCTATCCAACGCGCCCAGCACGTTTTCTAGGATGATGACCCATGTTTTCCAACCTTACATGGGGAAATTCATTGTGGTGTACTTCGATGACATCCTGATTTTTAGCACCTCCACGAGTGATCATGAGTCGCATTTAAGAATCATCCTAACCACGTTAAGATCTGAAAAATTATTCGTGAACATAAAAAAATGTACCTTCCACATGACATCCGTCGAGTTCCTCGGTTACATCGTTAGTTCAAAGGGAATCCATGTAGACCCTAAGAAGGTGCAAGCCATAAAGGATTGGCCTGAGCCCGCCAACATTCGGGATGTGCGGAGTTTCCACGGACTCGCCACCTTCTACCGGCGGTTTATTAAGGATTTTAGTAGCATAATGGCCCCCCGTAACTGAGTGCATGAAGAAGGGTGAGTTTTCTTGGACGAAGTTGGCCGCCAAGGCTTTTCAATTAATTAAGACGCGCATGTCCGAAGCCCCCGTCTTGCGTCTCCCAGATTTCTCCAAGGTTTTTGAAGTATCTTGTGACGCTTCGGGAGTGGGGATTGGGGGCATATTGAGCCAAGAAGGTCACCCGGTGGGGTACTTCAGTGAGAAGCTTGCCGGCCCGAAATTGAACTATTCTAACTATGATAGGGAATTCTACGCGGTCATCCGATGCCTCCAACATTGGCGGCACTACTTGCTTCCTAAGGAGTTCGTCATCCTATCCGATCACGAGGCGCTACGATTTATCAATTTGCAGTCAAAGGTGAGCCCGCGACATGCTAAATGGGTCACCTATCTTCAGGAGTACACATTCATCATCAAGCATCTGAAGGGTACCCTCAATCGCGTAGCGGACGCTCTTAGTCGTGTCACGTTATTACAATCCACATTAGAAGTTAAGGTGGTGGGCTTTGATAGGATTAAGGACGAAAATGTCCACTACCCAGATTTCAAGGACATATATTTCACCACTCAGGATAACCTGCCCACAACCATTTTCGCGTTTACATTCGTGACGGGTATCTTTTCAACCACTCGAAGCTATGTATTCCCCGCTCATCCCTACGTCACTTCATTGTGTGGGAACTGCATAGTGGCGGGTTAGGAGGCCATTTCGGCCGCGACAAGACTATCGTGTTAGTTGAGGACAAACTTTATTGGCCCGGCCTTAAGACCATGGTTAGTAAAATCGTGGGGAGTTGTCGGGCGTGCCAGTTGGCAAAGGGGAACAAAATGAACGCGGTGCTTTATACCCCTCTCCCGATCCCTTCGACGCCTTGGGAAGACGTTAGCATGGACTTCATTCTAGGCCTTCCGATCACGTTTAGGCGTCACGATTCGATCTTAGTTGTCGTTGATCGTTTTTCCAAGATGGCTTATTTTATCGCTTGCAATAAAACTAACGACGCGTCACATGTCGCTCAACTTTATTTTAAGGAGGTAGTGGGTCACCGCGGCGTTCCAAAATCGATAGTTACTGATAGGGACGTAAAGTTCACGAGCTATTTTTGGAAAACCTTGTGGAGGATAATGGGCACCAAGCTCCTATTTTCTTCCCTACCATCCGCAGACGGATGGGCAAACAGAGGTTGTAAATAGAAGTTTGGGTAGTCTGTTGCACTGCCTTGTGGGAGACCACAAGGGTACATGGGATCTTATCCTTCCGCATGCTCAATTGGCATATAATAATTCCAAAAATAGGTCCACGGGTCTGTCCCCGAATGAAATTGTGCATGACTATAAGGCCCCGGTGCCACTTGACTTGATTCCGTTACCCCCATCTTTTAAATCAAGCCAATTCGCACAAGACTTTGCCTCTCACATCCATGACCTGCATAAACACATTAATGAGACGCTTACCGCACAATATGCGTCCTATCAAGTTCATGCCAACACACATAAACGAGCGTCTCCCCTGAAAGTCGGTGATTTAGTCATGGTCCGTCTCATCCCTGAACGGTCGCCTACGGGCACCTTAAAAAAGTTAGCGGACCGGCGAGCGGGCCCTTTTCGGATCTTAAAGCAGTTAGGCGAAAATGCATTTCTTTTGGAATTACCCGCTGAATGGGGTATTTCCCATATTTTTAATGTTTCGGACTTAACGCCATATATTGCTCCGCCGCTAGAATTTTCTTCCTCCCCATTTACACCTACTACAGATTCTCTTAGGCGTAAGACTGAGTGGGGTACGGGATCACTCGTCGTGTCGGTCTCCAACGGAGGTACGCCGTATGTTGATGCATTAGATTTTCCCCCGTTACTGCCTAATGCTTTTCCCAGGTTTGCCAGGACAGCTTTCTTGCCCGACCGGATTCTACAGGATGATGTACTTCCCACTCCGGATGGCGACGTGCGCCATTTCTTGGTTCGTTGGCGTGGTCGCCCCACCTCGGATGACTCTTGGCTCCCGGAATCCGAGGTCGCGCTCTTGGATGATGCTCTTCTACGACGATATCTGCAGGATAACTCATCGGTGATGAGTCCTTTTAAGGGGGGGAGGATTGGTGGAGATGACGAACCACAGCTTGCTGAAGACCCTCCCTCGTCTCCAACAAAGGACTCGCGTCACCATGGTGCCCACTCGGGGCGACGTTATAATCTCCGCCCTCGGCTCAAGCCCGTCTATTCCTTTTATTTATGTCATTTTATTTTTCGTATTTGTTGTGCCACTTGTTTAGGCATTTTATTAGTCTCTTTAAGTTTAACCAAAAAACATTATAGCTTTATTTTCATTTTGGGCTGCTAATAGCCGGATGATGGTTGTAAGCCTATATGTAGGCATAGGATGTTTCCTTTTGAGGTATTGAAGAAGAAAATTGAAAACCCTAAACCTATCTCTCTATTTCTCCTCTCTTTAGCCGCCCCTCTCTCTCTCTTCCTCCTCACTATTTCGGCCACCCCCCCTCTCTCCACTCCCAAAAGCCGCCCACCTCCTCTACCATTCTCCCCTCTCCCTATCTCCCTCCTCAACACCACTTCCCCCACACAAGCCGCCCCATATCCGACCACCAACCTTCACCCATTCGGCCACCACCACTCTTGGCCGACCTCCATTTCCCCATCATCTTGGCCGACAACCTCCCCTTGGGTGGAGGTGGAGTGTTTCTTGCTCCGAGGAACTTGGAGACGGCGTGATGCGGCGACGGCGGAATCTCTTACTCCATCCGACACAACTCCGGCGGAACCGCGGGCGAGTGATCCCTTGGTAAAGCAGTCGGAATCATCCATTCCGACTTGGGTAACGAACCTCTCCACTCCCGTGTGTTTCCCTCTTAATTTTTCTAGCGGCTGGAATAATTTTTGCGTTGCTTGCGAATCGTTGAATTTTCATGGGGTTTGCTTTAAGTGTTGCAACATCACTACGCTTTATTTCCGAAAAGGGTTTGGCGAACCCCGCACCTTTTTGTTGGGGGAGATCTACCATTTCTCGATCGTGTTTTCGGGTAGATCTTCTTTGGTACAACATCGCTCGTCCGGACCGGGTGGGTCCCTTTTGCTAGAAAGGATAACGGCCTATAGCCGCTTGTCCGATCTTTCCGACGGTGTGGCTACCGTGTTGGCTTGCTTGCTTAGTTTGCATTTTAGCGCGCTGCGTTTGAGCTTTGTGTGGTTGTCTTCGTGGGTGTTAGACGTCTCGCTGAAGACCCTGACGGAGCTCCTCAATCTCAGTGAGGACAGACCCACAGGCCGGTCATCATCCATATTGGAAGACAGACTTAGACAGAGTACAATCTGTCCTCACTGAGATTGAGGAGCTCCGCCACCAAAGATTGATGGCGGCGACCCCCTATGTGTTAAAGTTGAAGATGATGACGGCGACGGCGACGGCGTTCTCCTACAGTTGAAGATGATGATGGCGACAGCGACGGTGACTTCCTACATGTTAAAGATGATGACAGCGACGGCGATTTGCTACATGATGAAGAAGAAGACTCTCAAATAATATTTAGTCTTTTATTTGCATTTTATTTTTCATCATGTTGTCTTAATGTTGAGAGTGTTTTATTTTTATTTCTATTTGGGCTGCCTATAGCCATGTTGAACTTGTAAGCCTATATATAGGCATGGACCTTCATATTTTTACTTAGTGAATGAGAGATTAAAACCCTAAAACCTCTTGAGATTCCTCTCCCCTCTCCTTGGCCGAAATTTCTCTTCTCCTCCCTCTCTCCTTCTCCTTGGCCGCCGGCCATCCTCCTCCCCTCTTTCCTTCTTGGATCCTCTTCTCCTCCCTCTTCCCCTCCTCTTCTTGCAAAACCGAGCCCCCATCTTCCTCCACAAGAAAATCCGACTACTTCCATCCTCCCATAGCCGCCGGCCTCCACCTCCATCACCTCACTCGAGTCCCCTCTTCAACATCAACCCGGCCTCCCCTTCTCCTCCACAAAGCCAAACTCTTCCCTCTCAAACAACATCTGACCACCTCCCCTATCCTCTTCCCAAAACCGACCTCCATCAAGAGCCCCAAATCAGCCCCCTTTCTATTGTGACGAAGAAGACCGGCCACGGCAAGGATTTATTTTTGTGACATCTCACTCCGGCATGAAGCGAAGGAAGCGGACAAGTTTCTCTTCGGTTGGCGCAACTCCGGCGGAGCCGTGGAAGAGCGATCTTTGAAAGTGAACCGGAATCAACCATTCCGGTTGGGTAACGAGATCTTCTACTTTTGTGTGTTCATTATTTTAGATTTTCATCTTGGTGGAATACCTTTGCATTACCTTGGAATCGTTTTTCCGTTCGTGGCTTATCTTTCCGATTGCTTGTGTTGTTCTTTTAGTTGTTTAATTTTCTGAGAGGTTTGGCGAACCTCGTTTTCGTTTTGTTGGGGGAGATCTACCATTTCCGAACCGAACCTTTCGGTAGATCTCTTTTGGTACAACCATCGCTTGATTGGACCCAATATTGGTCCTTTTAGCTCGAGAGAACAACGACCTATAGTCGTTTGTTCGATCTTTAATCGGCGTGGCTACCGTACGCTAGCGTTAGTTGATAATATTGTTCGTTAGTGTGCTGCGTTTTATTATCGTGTGAGAGTTATAGTGGAAGTAGAGAGGCGTACGTATTATTAACTTTGTCGCCATTGCGTCAAACACCGTAGCCTACATCAGCTTTACTGGTTTAGAGGTGGGCGAGGCCCAACCCACCTCTTCCGTCTGCCACTACGGAGGTATCCTGGGAGGTAATGGCTCCGAAAGGGGGAACTAAAGCTCTGTGTACACAGAGTCGGGTGTGTGAGTTGCACTTGCATGTTTCATCATACTCACTTGCATGCCATAGCATAATCGATTCATTTAACCCTGACACCTAAAGTATAAGTTGAAAGTGAAGGGATGGATACTACTCTAGAGGGGGGGGGGGTGAATAGAGTTATCAAATTTTGCACTAGACAAAACTTAATAGTCTACCCAACTCCCTTGGAGTGAAATGCGGAATTAAAAGATTATAGATATAGAAATAACCCTAAAGCCTAACACAAGTGTTGTGCACAAACTCAAGCTAACTGTAATTACAGTTAAGACTTGGAAATCCTAATCAGCAACTAGCAAACCTAGTTATATCTAATCACAGCCACAATGCAAGTAATTAAATTAAGCAAGCCAGACGACACAAGGAATTTATAGTGGTTCCCCAAATAACTTGGGTACGTCCACTCTTCTACCAACAAGGTAGGAATCCACTACAGGTTTTTGATCAGGTGCCCTGCCACCACAAGATCTGCTTCAGGTAGATCTAAAAACCCTTTAGACTTTTGATCAGGTGTCTAAAAACCAACAAAGGTTTTTGATCAGGTGCCCTGCCACCAAGGGATACTTTTGAAGGGAGTAATAACCCTGTACAGGAGGGGGAAAGAAGGTTAAAAAGTCTTCTCTATTTTACAATAGATTAGAGAAGCACACAGACTTGCACTGAGCTAGAAAGCTCAAAAGAATCAAGGCTCCCCCCTGGCTCAAAAAATGTCCAGGTGAAGTCTTGCTTCAGTGTAGAAACTCTTCAGTAAAAACTGAAGGAAAAACTACAAGAAGATATATAAAATATAAAATAGAAATCTTCTAGTAGCTATCTTCTTCTTTTTCTTCTTCAAAAATAACTCTGAGTTTGAACTTCCTGGAAGCAGGAGAACTCAGGTTGAAGAAGAGCAGAAGAGCTTAACACTTCTCAGTTGAATGAATATTGCTGAGAGCAGTGAACTTGGTCTTGATGAAAGCTTGAAATGCTTTTTGAATAACTGGTTAGCTAGCTGAAATCCTTCTCCAAAGGATTCCTTTTATAGCAGTAACAAGCAATGGCTCTTTTCATTTTGAACTGTTTGTCTTCTTCTGAAACTTGAAACCTGGGCTGCAAATATCACAAAGACAAACAAACTCTGCAGCAAAATATTCTATAAAAGGGATAAACCTTTTTCAAGGAAGCTGCAGGAAGCAATCTGATAATACAGGTACTAAATAAAATCACATCAGAGACAAACTCTTTATAGCAGAAGGAAGACTTTTCAGTCTAACGGCTATAAAGGACTGACAGTAGATAAAGTAAAATACACTGTCAACTAATAAGACAAACAACTTTATCTGAAAAGATTTGACTCAGGCAAAAGAGATGGAGCAGATATTGCCTGGAAATATTATCATAAAACAACTGAAATAAAATGCCAGATAATATATTAATTTATTAAATAGAATAAATAAATACAAAATAAAAAGGCAAACAGAAAACGTCGAACGACCCTCGCAGATCGTCGACCGACGCACGGAGATCGTCGACCTATCGGGCAGATAGTCGAACGATCTAGATAGTCGAACTATCAAAGGAGATAGTCAAACTATCACAACAGATAGTCGAACTATCAGAAGATAGTCGAGCTATCAGATAGTCGACCTATCAACAGATAGTCGAACTATCAAAGCAGAACCGATAGTCGACCTATCAACAGATAGTCGAACTATCAGAAGAGAAACAGATAGTCGATCTATCAACAGATAGTCGAACTATCAAAGAACGACAGATAGTCGAACTATCAGAAGATAGTCGAGCTATCAGATAGTTGAACTATCAAAGCAGATAGTCTAACTACCAAGGGAAAACAGATAGTCGACCTATCAACAGATAGTCGAACTATCAGAAGAAAGCAGATAGTCAAACTATCAACATATAGTCGAGCTATCAAACAACGCAGATAGTCGACCTATCAAACAGATAGTCGAGCTATCAGATAGTTGAACTATCCAAGCAGATAGTTGAACTATCAAACAAACAGATAGTCGAACTATCAACAGATAGTCGAACTATCTCAGCACACAGATAGTCGAACTATCAACAGATAGTCGAACTATCCTCGCAGACAGAACGTCGAGCAACTGATATACGATCGTCGAACAGTTAGTCGACGATAGCCGAGCGGCGTTCGACCATAGTCGAACGAACAAACTACTTAACAAAATTCTTCATCTGGAAAAGCGGGGACTCTACAGCTAGACCACTAAACATTGACCATAGATATTTCTTGGGTCAAGGGACAAAAGGAGAAGACTAAACTCAAATCAAACTAGGGTACCAACAATCTCCCCCTATTTGAGTTAAGTCTCTCAAAAACTAAAACACAGAACTTGCTATAGAACAATAAAATAATACAGGAAATAGTTAAGCAACTAACTAGCAATTAACAATCAGTCAGATATATATAACAGCAGTCAATCAAAATTAAGAATCTACAGAATCAGGCTTAGGGTCAGAAGAGCTAGGAACAAAAGAAACTTTCCGCAAGGGATCAAAGGCTTCTTTCTTAGACATCTTCAAATCTTGCGCGCCAATAATCTTCAGTTCTGCAGCCCTTGGAACAACTGCTTCTGGGTGCTTTTCCATATATATAGAAGGATCAAATACCTCAGGACTAACCTGGATCTTATCGAGTTCCTTCATTCTGAACTTTGACATTGTAGTAAATCCTGTAGAGTCCTTTCCTTCAGCCTTAGCTTTCTTTATCTGGGCTGATCCAACAAGTTCTAGAAATTGAGCCATCCTGAAATCAGGATCTAACTCTTGGCTTTCATACACATTTTCAGATGATGTATCTATAGGCTTCACAGCTTTAAAATTAACAGATAAATCTAATAAACTTTCAGCTGTATTTTTAACTTCTTGAATAACTAAAGATGATGGAGGAGCAAACTCAGCAAACTTCTTACTGGATTTTTCAGAGAAAACAGTTCTTTTACCTTTTGAAATATCCTTAGCAACATGAACTGGTATAGCAGGAGAAACCTTTTTCTTGGGAGAAGGAGGAGGTGAAAATGTTGGCTTTTGATATACAACCTCCTTTACTTGCTCTTTAGCCTCAGTATCATGCCTTTGAGTACCAGTATATGATTTGCCTTGGTGGCTTTGAGAACTTTTCCTTGAATGAGGCTGAGAAGGAGCAGATTTTGAAGATGGAGCAGATGGATTAGCAGATAAATTGCCAGAGGCTCCTGCACTGGGAGGTGGAGGAGGAGGACCTCTGGGAGTCCATCTGGGAGCAGGACTATCATATCTCTTAGATTTCTTTCTCTCCTTTTGCTGGTTCTTGGAAAACCACATCCACTGCTAGAAGTCTTTCGACTTAGGGTCAATCCCTTTCAATATATAATAGGGAGTATCATTGTCTCGATTGGGAGGAGGAGGAGCAACAGCTTTCCTTTTTCTCTTTGCAGTTTTCTTTTTCTTAGAGTCCTCAGACATATCTGAATCATCTTCATCTTCAGAATGAGATGAGGGAGGATGATCATAAGGGTCATAGGCTTCTGATACAGCCTTTTCCTTTGCTTTCAGAGCAGCTTTCTCTTTTTCTTCTTCTATGGCATCCTGTGCTAGAAGGGTATCTAAATCCAACCCTGGGGAATCATCCCAAACAGTAGATTTTTCATCTTGCAAAACTTTTTCTTTCTCTTCCAAAATATCTTTACTCTTTGCTGCCAGGCAGCTCTTGCTTTCTCTTCTTCTAAACTCAGTACTGAGGTCTTTTCATCTTGACTTTTAGATTCAACATCTTCTATATCAGCTAAGAAAAGATCCAATTCTGGATCTATTTGCACATCTGACTGAGCAAACTCAGTATCTTGAGCAGCAGGCAAAAGATCAGCTGGAACTTCTGGAGAGGGTTCTGATACTGTCATTATGACATCTGGAATAACTAAAACATCTGAAACAGATTCTCGAACAACTACTTCTACTTGAGCAGCTATATCTTTTTGAATATAATCTGTAGATTCATGAACACAAATCTGCTATATAAGCTAAAAGCATTCCTTCTAGGTATTCACAAACTAGCAAATCAGTTGACTCGTCAATAAAACGGATGAGTGAATTACCTTCATACTTTACCAACTCCCAGGATTCATCTAGATAGGATGTAATAATGCCTTCTAGGAAACGGGCAACCAAAGGAGTGGTGAGATCTTCTAAACAAACTTTTACAGCAAATTCAGATAACATTATTGCATCAGATATTTCTTTCTCTTTATCAGATAACACTAAAACTGATTCTTCTTGAGCTGGAGCAGTCTCTTCTTGAACTGTCATCATTATATCTGTCACCGCTGGAGGATCTGCTGGAGGGGAGGCTGGACGCTCTGAGACATCTTCATAGAACAGCTCCCCCTGCCTGATTTCAGTGGGAACTGAAACCAGGCCCCTGGAAGAAGAGGGCTCAGCAGAATTAGAGAGGGATTGGATGGTAGCAGTCAAAGTAGCAATGGAGGAAGCAAGTGGAGCAATTGCCTCTTCAATCATGATTTTGATTGAAGGGGTAATCAACTCCAAGATGCTAGAGATGAATGCAGGGGTGATTTCAAAAGATGGTGGGGGAACTGCAGATGATAGAAGATCAGCAGGAGGAATGTATTCCTGTTGAACTGGAAAGCGAACTGGAGATGGATGGGTGGAAGCAGGAAGATCAATATGATCTGAAGATTGAACTGGAGAACGAATAGGGGACTGACGAGGTGTTGGAGTCCTCTCAGATCCTAACAAATCAAAACTAGGATAAGATATCCTAGCCAGATGATGAGGAATAGGAGATGCAGGAGGAGAAGGAATGACAACCATGGTTGTATCTCGAACAGGAGAAGCAGGAAGTCGTACTTCAGCTGAAGTTGATGGAACTTCAACTGAAGTAGACTGCAGAGCAGAAGAAGATGATGGAAGAGAAGGATGAGCTGAGCCAGCTTCTAGCGGGTGAGGAGTGACTGAATCAGTCCTTGTGCTCTCGGATGCCGCTGGAGCAACCTCTGCGGGAGCGGGCTTCAAGAAGGTCCTCTTCCACTTGGAGAACAAGTTCGGATCCATCTTCTTGCTGGCGTTAATGGTTGTAGCAGTTGAAATCAGCAGCTGGGGATATCTTTCCTTCAGAAAAATCCCAATAACCCTTCCTAGGGTAACCTCTTTCTTACTGTTCTTCTTCCTTATCATATCGAACAAAACCCCTGCCCAATTAATCCTTTTCTGATTTACAATTGCACACATCAGTGCAAATTGTTGTCTAGTAATGTTGTCATGGGCGGAGTGCTTTCCTAGCACTTTTCCAACTATTTCTGCAAGGAACTTGATCTTGAAGGGAAAATTTACCTTGAGGAGCTTGGAGGGAATGCCTTCCGCATGTCCCAGCTCTAACAACATTCTTCCGAACTCTGGAGCATCTTGCTCAAATTCTTCTTCACCATTTATCAATCCAAATAAATCAGTCAGAATGGCGGGAGTCAAAATAACCTCTTCTCCGCCAATTGAGCCGGTCATCGATTCGTCGGTGGAGGATGAAGTAAATGCCCATTCCTTAATCTCGGGAATATTTAACTTAATCCATGTAGACATTAGTCTTTCTAACCCTTGATCTCTGCATAACTGGAGGATTTCCGCAATCCCTGATTCACAATAGCTGAAGGCATCGAAGTCGACACTGAAACTTGCATCAAACTTCACAACTGCGAGCAATGCTGGAGAAATCGCCATTGAAGTGCTGGAGAATGCGCGAGAAAGACGGAGAAGACGAATCGGCAGAAAATCGCAAGAGGAGGAGCAAGCGGGAAGACGGAATGCGAAAGGACGCTCTCCGTCGACGATAAAAGCGAAGATCTTTTAACCTAGGTCGACTATCAGCTTTTTATTAGACCGGAGATAGTCGATCTATTTAAAAGATACTGGAGACGATGGTCGAACGGTCGTTCGACGGTCGGTCCAGAAGCAGAGTAGTCGAGCAATCGTTCGACTATTTCTGGCTTCTCAAGCACACAAGATGTCGTCATCCAGAGATCGACGATGAGCTCGACTTGTTCGACGATGGTCGAACGCCGGTCGACGATCTTCAAACAGATAAGCTATTATCAACCAGAGGTCGACGATAGGCTTGATCCGTTCGACGATCTTCGAGCATCGTTCGACGATCTTCAAACAAGTTTCAACATTGGCAGATATAGTCACACTTAGTCTCTTCCATTGATCATGCCTAGTTGAACTAAAAAGAACAGATGCTTCTGTTCATCTAAGGGCTTGGTGAATATATCACCTCTCTGAAACTCAGTGGATATGAACTCAAGACAAATCTTGTTCTTTTCCACACAATCTCTCAGGAAATGGTGCCGAATCTCAATGTGCTTCGTTCTAGAGTGGTGCACTGGATTTTGTGCAATTGAGATAGCACTGGTACTATCACACATGATTTTGGTGTTCTTGTGTGAGTAACCATAATCCACAAGCTGGTTTTGAATCCACAGGATCTGTGAACAACAACTGGCAGCTGCTATATATTCAGCCTCTGCAGTTGAAGTTGAGACAGAAGCCTGCTTCTTACAAAACCAAGAGACCAATCTCTCTCCCAGGAACTGACAAGTTCCTGAGGTGCTCTTCCTGTCAACTCTGCAACCAGCATAGTCAGAGTCAGAGTATCCAATTAACTCAAATTCTGATTCTGATGGGTACCAAAGTCCTAGATTTGGACATCCCTTCAGGTATCTCAGGATTCTCTTGAGAAGAATCAGATGAGATTCCTTGGGGTTGACCTGGAATCTAGCACAGAGGCATGTAGCAAACATTATATCAAGCCTACTTGCAGTTAAATATAATAGGGAACCAACAATGGCCCTATAATTCTTTTGATCAACTGGCTTGCCGTGATCATCAGAATCAATAACTACATTAGTAGCCATAGGTGTAGGCATTGCTGAAGCATCAGCCATCCCAAATTTCTTTACCAATTCCTTGGCATATTTGGATTGGGAGATGAAGATACCATCAGCATCTTGCTTAACTTGGAGACCAAGAAAGTAAGACAGCACACCCATACTACTCATCTCAAACTTAGAGTGCATCAGGTCAGAGAACCTTTTGCAAAGTTTGGGATCAGTGGAACCAAATATAATATCATCCACATACACTTGAACTAACAGGATTGTTTCCTTGTGGTGCTTGACAAAAAGGGTTCTATCAACTACTCCCCTAGTAAAGTTGTGCTCTAAAAGGAAACTAGCTAGAGTCTCATACCAGGATCTGGGTGCTTGCTTTAGTCCATAAAGAGCTTTCTGCAACTTAAACACATGTGAAGGCTGAGTTGATGAAACAAACCCTGGTGGTTGTTCAACAAACACCTCTTCCTTAAGCTCACCATTCAGGAATGCACTTTTGACATCCATTTGAAAGACCTTAAACTCCATGTAGGCTGCATAGGCCAAGAAGATCCTTATTGCTTCTAGCCTTGCAACAGGAGCAAAGGTTTGGTCATAATCTATACCTTCCTCCTGTCTGTAGCCCTGAGCTACAAGCCTAGCTTTATTCCTTACAATAATTCCATTTGCATCCAACTTGTTTCTATACACCCACTTGGTGCCTATGATCAGTTGGCCTTTAGGTCTTGGAACCAAAGTCCAAACTTTACATCTCTCAAACTGATTGAGTTCCTCTTACATAGCAATGATCCAGTGGGGATCTAGCTCTGCATATTTAAAGGTGAGGGGCTCAATCTGTGAGAGGAAACAAGCGTGCATCACATCCTGTCTTAGCTGATGTCTTGTTTGAACACCAGCTGATATATCTCCTATCACTTGAGATGTGGGGTGATCTCTAAGTGTGACAATATCAGCAGGTGGGATGTGATCTTCAGCAACAGTTGGGATTAATTCCTCAGGAGGAATTTGATCTACTGTTGGTGGTACAACAACAGCTTCTGCAATGTCTTCATCACTGTCTGATTCAGTGATCTGAAGAGTTGATAGTTGAAGAAATTCTTGAGTAGCATCAAGTACCTGCAATGAACTGGAGGAAGGAGAATTTTCCTTCTCCTTGTAAAACATCTGAGACTCAACAAAAGATACATGCACAGATTCTTTAATTTTACAGGATGATTTGTTATAGACCCTATAAGCTTTGCTTACTTGGGAATATCCAAGCATAATTCCCATTGAAGCTTTTGCTTCAAACTTTCTAAGGTATTCTTTATTGTTATTATGAATGTACACTACACAACCAAATACTCTAAAATAATTAATTTTAGGTTTCTTTCCTTTAAGCAACTCATAAGGAGTTTTACACTTAAGCTTGTGTATCAGACTTCTATTCAAGACATAATTGGCTATACTAACAGCTTCTGCCCAATAGGAGAGAGGCATATTAGCATCTGCCAACAATGTACTAGCAGCTTCAATGAGTGTTCGATTTTTCCTTTCAACTACCCCATTTTGTTGGGGAGTTCTAGGAGCTGAGAAGCTATGTTTGATACCTTCTCTCTCACAGAATTCTTGCATGAGAAGAGAGTCAAACTCAGTACCATGATCACTTCTGATCAAGGCCACATGAGTAGAGTACTCAGTCTGCACACATAATAGAAAGTCTGTAAGGGCTTTGAAGTTATCAGCCTTAGTTCTCAAAAAGAAAACCCAACTGAACCTAGAGAAGTCATCTACAATTACTAAGGTGTAATACTTCCCTCCTAAACTCTGTACATTTATTGGGCCAAAAAGGTCCAAATGTAATAAGTACAAGATTCTAGGAGAATCACTTTTATTTACAGATTTAAAAGAGTTTTTGGTTTGCTTGCCTAGCTGACAAGCCTTGCATAGGCTCTCCTTCTTGTAGGGGCAAGAAGGTAAACCTCTAACAAGGTTATGTTTAGATAACCTAGATATATTTTTAAGGTTAACATGACTAAGCCTCTTATGCCACAAAGAATTGTTATTAAGAGTTACTTCATTAAATAAACAGATTTCAGAATGAGTTGAATTGAAATCTACTAAATAAATATTACCTATTCTAATGCCTACTAAAACAACATTATTATTTAAAGTAATATTACAAGAAGAGTTAGAAAATGAAACCTGGTAGCCAGCATCACATAGCTGGCTGACTGAGATCAAATTGTGCTTCAGTCCAGTCACATATGCAACTCTCTTGAAAGTAACATCTCCAATTGTGATCCTGCCATAGCCTTCTGTCTGACCACAGCTTGAATCTCCAAAGATAACCTTTGGGCCGAGCTTAGCTTTGAATTTTGACAGATGATTTTTATTTCCTGTCATATGCTTGGAGCATCCACTATCCAAATTCCACTTATTTTGAGTGATAGGATAGGCCTTCACCTGCAAGACATTTATTTAGACATTGTGGACTGATGCGTGGAAATACGGCAAGCGCACCGGTCGCACAAGTAATAAAGTTTGGGAATAAATCCCCGAGTGTCGGTCTCTTGAGGAACACAGTAAGGGATGAGTTAATGTCGAGGAGGACTTGAGATTGAAGTCCTCGGGGCGAAGGTAACGATGGGGGTTTTGATGGTTGTGGAAAATAAAGTAAAAATCTAACAACTACTCCTATGCAACGCCGCTATGCGATGCTTCGCCAGGCGGGATGGAAGACTAGTCGGGCCGCAATGCACCGAATCGCTAGGCGGATGGGCGAGTAGGCAAGCGTATGAGGTGGAGAGAATGGCGGGAATCCTACTATGCAGGCCGATATGCACTGCTTCGCCAGGCGGGATGGAAACTACACGGGCCACTATGCACCGAATCGCTTGGCGGATGGAAGAGTAGGCTAGCGGATGAGGTGGTGAGAATGGCAGAATGAGGGTCGTGAGCACCTCTTCGCAACGCACGCCACTAGCATTTGCTAGTGCGGCAAGGGTGGATGGATGGTGGAGTAATAAGGCGCACCTCAAGCAATAATAATGAAATCACACAAATCACATAGACATGAAAAAGTGCAAGATCATTGACTACAATAAAATGTACTTCATCAATACAAAGAGTTAAACTAAGCTATCAAATACAAGAGGAAGAGGTGTGCGAATCGACCGAATCCGAAGCCTTGTTGAGGGTTCACAGTTGGAATCCCGGGTTGTCAATCCGAGTCCAAGATCGGTCCTCAACTGCGTCCGGGGTAGAGGAGGCTGTCACTCACTCCCAATGGACCCGTCTTCTTCGTTGAAATGACCCGTAGATTGCGGCTCTAGCTCCTCCTAACTTGATGGAGAAAGCTAGGTCAAAACTCCGCTTGAAGCTCTAGGATGAAGGAGGAGGCCGAGAGGATGCTCCGGCGTTGATTTGGCGTTGAAAGCTTGCCCGGAGACCCTCCCTAAGGTGGAGGATGAAGGGGGACAGAGGAAACCCTCGTCCGAGATGAAAAACGGCGGAAGTGTCGAGCGATCCGGAATAGGGCGAAACCTGCGCTATTTATAGAAAACAGAATTAAACAGCGCGCACGATCACTAGCGCACGACCAGTGGTCGTGCGCGATATAGTCAGTGATCGTGCGATATGGAGGCAGAAAAGTGGAAAAAGATATAATGACTGCGCACGACCGGCAGCGCACGAGCAGTGATCGTGCGCGGTATGGCTGGTGATCGTGCGATATGCCGGGACAGAACTTTCACAGGCGAGGTCAAGACTGCGCACGACCGATGATCGTGCGCCAAAGAGGTCGATGGTCGTGCGTGGGTAAAAACGCACGACCATTGACTCCTTTGCCAAAAGTGGGGAAAGTCCGATGCCGGACGCCCACACGATCCCAGAACCTGCAGGAAAACTGGACGGGATGTCGATCATGGCAGTCACAGACATACATAATATGCAAGCAAAAAGGTAAATAAAAACACACACAGAAATAGGCTAAAAGAGTGCACAAGACGTGGAAAACCGTAGCGAAGCAAAAGGAGTGCAAATGACGCTAAACGGTGTGCAAAGACAAGAAAATAAGCCTAGATGAGTCCGAAAATAGGTATATAAAGAGGACTCATCACACCCCCAGACTTAACCGTTTGCGCGTCCCGAGCAAACAAAACCTAAGCAGACGGGGAAAATGAACTAGCTAACAAAGAAATTGCAAAACAGAGTACCATGCGAAGTCGCATGCTCGCGTGCATAAAAATAAAGTAGAGGAAATTTTTAAGTATACAAAATATTTTATATTTTCACAATGCGTATCAAATATTTATTATTACTCAAAAGTGGAATCACGGTGAATCATCCGGTCCTACGCAGGAAGAAAGTAGACAAGCCACTAAGGTGAGCATTGCCGAAGACCGGGGCTCAAGATTACCCCCAAAGGAATCCACCAATGTCGGGAACCATAAGCTTGCCCGTTCGCACTCTCTCCACGGCACTAGTCAACTCAAGCGCAAGTTCGTAGGACTTCGGGTAATAATGGGGCTTGGGTTACGGTGAGGAAAACAAGGATAAACATGAAGGGTATGCACCTAACCCAAATGAGCTAACGTACAAAACTAGTACCCGCTGCCCACAAAATAAACACGGGTGCACCACACCCCCAGACTTAACTTTTACTAAATGGGTGTGTTGCCTACTCCAAATCCAAATCATCTCAAAAAGATTTTCAATTAAACTTTTTCTTTCATCATTTTTCTTTTCTCTTTTTCTTTTCTCTTTTTAAATATTTTTTTTTATTAAATATTTTCTTTTTCTTTTTACAAAATCAGCACATTTTTCTTTTGGGCACAACCACATATCACAAATACGAATCACCACATCACAACCCAACATAAAATGTAAACTACTAAAGCTCGAATTGGGTGTGCGACTAGGATTGGCTATGAGGCTTTGGCGAATATAGTGGAGCTGAATCAAAAGAAGGGTAGGCACAAAGGGGCTAGCAAGGGCGATGTTAGGAATGGGTACAAAGCTCAACCGGGCCAAAAGGTGGCCTACATCACTCTCACGCTAGACTAACCGAGTACCAATGCTTCAAGAATAGCTTGGGGCAAGTTCTTAGCAACCGAGAAAGATAATCCTTCCTCCCGACTCAAGCAATACGAGTCTAGTGGCGGCTACAAACATTCCTACGCTACCGTTTGATTCACACCGGATTCACCAACTTTGGAGTAGAATAAAAAGAATTTACGCAGATAGAAAAATATAAAACTATAAGCATACAGAAAAATTAAATCTACACAAATTTCTATACAAAACGAGAGCAGTTGACTAGAAACACAGCAAGGCCAACATTTTACTCCGTCGCACAATCCTAAACTAGCACAAAAATTTTCCAAATCTAACAAAGATATAAGTTTAACTCGCGGCACGGTAACAGCTAAGCACGCGCTCATGTGGGTGTAGTGGTGTGCGATGCAATGAACATAAACAAAATAAAATACGAAAAGCTTCTAGTATGCAAAAGAAATGTGCACGTGCAAAAGGTAAACATGCTCTCCCCCAGACTTAAACTAAACAACACATCAAATGATAGAGAAATTAAAATCAGAATGAGCTAAGGGAAGAGGTTACCCAATGCTCAGCTAGTGAGCATACCAGAAGACGCGTGGAACGTAGCAGCAGGCCCCCCATACGAAGGATCACACCCCCGCCAATGCGTAGTTTCCATGAATACCTGCAGGGGTGAGCTCCGCAAAAACAAAAGAAAAATATACAAAAAGAAATACTAAACTAAACTAAACATAAAAAAAATAAAAATGCAGAAAATGAAAGATAACTACTGGGGTTACTGTCATCCCAGCACGACTTATTAAATTCTAAACAGTTCTAGCTAATGGGCCTATGAAATAGAAAATGCACAGGTAACTGTTCCATTATCCGTTGCGGTAGCGGGTACCGATACGGAGATAAAACAGTTACTCCTCTGCCAAAATAATCATACCTGCTCCCCGCAGGCAGAGGAAATAGGAAGTAAGATGAGGAGGAGCACTGGTCCTCACTCATCTCACCACAAAACAAATCCTTGCCTAGCAAGGGGTCATCCCACACAGGTGCGTAGGAGTCAACGGCTTGAGCACAAGGCTCATCGTCATCCCAGCACACCAGCGGAGAATCAACCCGCACAGGCTCAGATATGGAAGGGGGATCAAGGAATAAAAGAGAAGAAGGACAAAAATAATCAGAAATCGTGGGAGTGATCCCGGTATCACCCCCAGCAGGATCCAAACAATGATCTTCGTCAGTGTCATATGAGTCGTATTGGGGAGAATCCGAGAACTCGAAGTTCGCGGTGGAAAGGGGGATCGCCTCGTCAGATAGGAAGGTGCAAACCTCCGCATCCGAAAGGTAATACTCCTCGTCCCACCGGGGTACGTCACAGTGGTCCGAAGATCCACATTCTCCGTCGGAGATAGTAGAATCCTCGTCCCACTTCGGCGCAACCTCGGGCACCGAATCATCCACAATAACGGCATCATCAGCCGACTCACAAGAAAAAGGAGTAGAAAACTCCGGCAAATACTGCGTAGGGGCAAGGCTGCTCACAAAATCAGGCATAGAATGCGCAGGCCCCTTCGCAACATCATCCGCAGATGCCACCCCGTCGACGACCGGAACACTCTCCTCGTCCCATACAGGATCGTCCATGAGTTCCCGATCCACTCCTTGCGGGCTAACATCCGAGTGAGAGTGATCACTCAAAGGGAGCTCGTAAAAAGGGGTTGAGGAACCCATGAAGGAACTATATGCGGCGAGAGATTCTTCCGTAATCTCAACGGGCAAAGATCGAGCAAGGTGCGCCATGTCAGTGTATGGGCCAGGCAACACCCTGGTAGGCCCATCCACAGTAGTCTCCCGCGAACAGGGGACTGCTGCGGATGCGTCCACAGAGGTAGAAGGCTTGCACAAGCGAGGGCAATCCTTCAACATATGGCCCACACCTTGACATAGAATACACCGAAAACAGTGCTCGGCATTAGAAACAGCTATGACATCGATGCATCTCCGCAAAGCGTCAATAATACGACTCTCGGCAGCAGAATCCATCGCGAACAGAAATATTTACCGGAAATTACTACACACAAGAATAAAACAACTCGGATCTGCAATATTAAAAAAAAGAAAACAAGGAAGGGACAGGAAAAATAAAGTAAACAATTTCAAAAACTAAAATAAAGATAAAACAGGGTATGAACAAATGGACAAGGGCGACTATCTCGCATCTACCTCTTCAAAAACTCAAACGACTGTGTTCCCCGGCAACGGCGCCAAAAACTTGATGCGTGGAAATACGGCAAGCGCACCGGTCGCACAAGTAATAAAGTTTGGGAATAAATCCCCGAGTGTCGGTCTCTTGAGGAACACAGTAAGGGATGAGTTAATGTCGAGGAGGACTTGAGATTGAAGTCCTCGGGGCGAAGGTAACGATGGGGGTTTTGATGGTTGTGGAAAATAAAGTAAAAATCTAACAACTACTCCTATGCAACGCCGCTATGCGATGCTTCGCCAGGCGGGATGGAAGACTAGTCGGGCCGCAATGCACCGAATCGCTAGGCGGATGGGCGAGTAGGCAAGCGTATGAGGTGGAGAGAACGGCGGGAATCCTACTATGCAGGCCGCTATGCACTGCTTCGCCAGGCGGGATGGAAACTACACGGGCCGCTATGCACCGAATCGCTTGGCGGATGGAAGAGTAGGCTAGCGGATGAGGTGGTGAGAATGGCGGAATGAGGGTCGTGAGCACCTCTTCGCAACGCACGCCACTAGCATTTGCTAGTGCGGCAAGGGTGGATGGATGGTGGAGTAATAAGGCGCACCTCAAGCAATAATAATGAAATCACACAAATCACATAGACATGAAAAAGTGCAAGATCATTGACTACAATAAAATGTACTTCATCAATACAAAGAGTTAAACTAAGCTATCAAATACAAGAGGAAGAGGTGTGCGAATCGACCGAATCCGAAGCCTTGTTGAGGGTTCACGGTTGGAATCCCGGGTTGTCAATCCGAGTCCAAGATCGGTCCTCAACTGCGTCCGGGGCAGAGGAGGCTGTCACTCACTCCCAATGGACCCGTCTTCTTCGTTGAAATGACCCGTAGATTGCGGCTCCAGCTCCTCCTAACTTGATGGAGAAAGCTAGGTCAAAACTCCGCTTGAAGCTCTAGGATGAAGGAGGAGGCCGAGAGGATGCTCCGGCGTTGATTTGGCGTTGAAAGCTTGCCCGGAGACCCTCCCTAAGGTGGAGGATGAAGGGGGACAGAGGAAACCCTCGTCCGAGATGAAAAACGGCGGAAGTGTCAAGCGATCCGGAATAGGGCGAAACCTGCGCTATTTATAGAAAACAGAATTAAACAGCGCGCACGATCACTAGCGCACGACCAGTGGTCGTGCGCGATATAGTCAGTGATCGTGCGATATGGAGGCAGAAAAGTGGAAAAAGATATAATGACTGCGCACGACCGGCAGCGCACGAGCAGTGATCGTGCGCGGTATGGCTGGTGATCGTGCGATATGCCGGGACAGAACTTTCACAGGCGAGGTCAAGACTGCGCACGACCGATGATCGTGCGCCAAAGAGGTCGATGGTCGTGCGTGGGTAAAAACGCACGACCATTGACTCCTTTGCCAAAAGTGGGGAAAGTCCGATGCCGGACGCCCACACGATCCCAGAACCTGCAGGAAAACTGGACGGGATGTCGATCATGGCAGTCACAGACATACATAATATGCAAGCAAAAAGGGAAATAAAAACACACACAGAAATAGGCTAAAAGAGTGCACAAGACGTGGAAAACCGTAGCGAAGCAAAAGGAGTGCAAATGACGCTAAACGGTGTGCAAAGACAAGAAAATAAGCCTAGATGAGTCCGAAAATAGGTATATAAAGAGGACTCATCATGGACCCAGGTAACCTTGGGTCCCTTGTTTTTCACATAAGAAAAGCTAGAAATAAATGAAAATGCAGGCTGAGGGTGATAACCTAATGGGTGAGATCTCCTAGGTGGGATTCTCCATGCAGATGATGGGTCAACAAACCTAGGGTTTCTATTTTCATTTAGGTTTCTACGGGTTTGATGATGATTTTGAAAATCATATTGAAAACGTCGATCGACGTTCGACGATGGGCGCTCAGATCGTCGAGCTTCGTTCGACCATTGAGCTTCCGATCGTCAAGCAGCGTTCGACGCTCTTTGTATTTATTTAAAAAATTTCTTCCTCTTTTCTCTCTTAGCTTTATTTAAAGTTTTATTAACTTGGTTTACTTGTTCAGTGTTCTTCATTCCACTAGCTAAAATGAAGTTCACTGGAGTTGAAAGATTGTTTTTAAGAATAACTGGGGGTTCACTAGGAGAAGCTCCTAATCCTAGTTTGTTATTGCCTGACCTAGTGTTAGTCATGCTGGTTATTTCTAATAACTTAAGGATTATACCATTTAGAGATTCTTCTAACCTCTTAGATTTAGCTAACTCAATTTTAAGAAACTTAATTTCTTCACTATAATTAGTGAGATCTTCCTTTAACTTAATATTTTCAGTAGATATGATTTCTGATTCAGCTAGCCTATGTCTAAGTTCTTTAATCTCTTTTTCAGAACTAATTAAATCTAAGCATAAAGACTTAAAATCTAATTTGAATTCTGCTGAAGTAAAATCATAAGACGATAGTACCTCATCTTCTGTTGGCATTTCTTCCTCTGAATCAGAACTCTCTGCAGCTGAATGATTGTTACAGGCATTTATTGCCATCAGGCAAACTTCCTTTGCCTTCTTCTCTTCCTCATCCTCACTGGAGCTAGAGGAGGAAGATTCTTCATCAGAATCACTCCAGGTTTCAGCAATGAAACCTCTCTCCTTCTTCTTGTTCTTGTAGGAGGATGGCTTGGAGTGCTTCCTGTGCTGTTCCTTTTCTTTCCTCTTATCTTTGTTCTTCTCCTCTGGACAATCTGGTAAGATATGTCCAGGCTTCCTGCAACCATAACAGATAATTTCTTTAGTAGGTGAACGGTCATACCTTGGTTTGTCTTCATAGCGTGAAGACTTCTTTCTGAATTCCTTTCTCCCCATCTTGAGAAACCTCTTGGCAAATAATGCAATTAGCTCCTCATTGGATTGGCTGCCTTCAGAAGCATCAGCAGCCTTAAGAGCTAGAGATTGCTCATTCCTTGTTGGAGTAGGGGTCTTTGCTTCAGCTTCTGCTTCCCTTGTCTTCAGCACTTGCTCAAAAGACTTGAGCTTGCCGAGAAGGGCTTCAGTTGAAATCTCATTTGTACTTCTGGCTTCCTTGATAGGCCAGATCCTTAGATCCCATGTGCTAGGGAAGCACATAAGAATCTTATCATTGACCTCTGTCAATGAAATGTCCTTGTCAAGGGTCCTCAGCTCATTGATGATTGAGCTGAGCCTTATATACATGGCTTCAACTGATTCAGCATCAGTTTTCTTGAAGTTCTCATAATGTGAGATATGGTTGGACCTTCTGTCCTTCCTTTCATCAGCTGAACCAGCTACAATCTAGTTCAGTGTATCCCACATAGCTTTTGCTGAAGAGTAGTCAGCTACCTTCTGGAATACCTCATCAGACATTGTCTGAGCCAGAATGTTCATCGCCTTGGCATCTGCTATCTTTGCCTTCTTGTACTCATCATTGTAATCTGGAGGAGGCACTGCACTCATATCAGATGATGAGGCAGTAGCAGCAGCAGGTGCTCTTGGGGGTCCTGACAAAATAGAAGCAAAGATGCTTTCATCAATAGAATTCATATATAATTTTATCCTTGCCTTCCAGATGCCAAACTTAGCTAAGTTGCATGCTGGAGGTCTGGTGCTAGAATAATCCTTGGACTGGGCCATGATAGTGATAGTGAATATCTATAAACTTTGGTATCTATCAGGATCTTGTGACTTAGGTGTTAGCCTATACAGTCAGACAACCTCCCTCTGATACCAATTGAAAGTGAAGGGATAGATACTACTCTAGAGGGGGGGTGAATAGAGTTATCAAATTTTGCACTAGACAAAACTTAATAGTCTACCCAACTCCCTTGGAGTGAAATGCGGAATTAAAAGATTATAGATATAGAAATAACCCTAAAGCCTAACACAAGTGTTGTGCACAAACTCAAGCTAACTGTAATTATAGTTAAGACTTGGAAATCCTAATCAGCAACTAGCAAACCTAGTTATATCTAATCACAGCCATAATGCAAGTAATTAAATTAAGCAAGCCAGACGACACAAGGAATTTATAGTGGTTCACCAAACAACTTGGGTACGTCCACTCTTCTACCAACAAGGTAGGAATCCACTACAGGTTTTTGATCAGGTGCCCTGCCACCACAAGATCTGCTTCAGGTAGATCTAGAAACCCTTTAGACTTTTGATCAGGTGTCTAAAAACCAACACAGGTTTTTGATCAGGTGCCCTGCCACCAAGGGATACTTTTGAAGGGAGTAATAACCCTATATAGGAGGGGGAAAGAAGGTTAAAAAGTCTTCTCTATTTTACAATAGATTAGAGAAGCACACAGACTTGCACTGAGCTAGAAAGCTCAAAAGAATCAAGGCTCCCCCAGGCTCAAAGAATGTCCAGGTGAAGTCTTGCTTCAGTACAGAAACTCTTCAGTAAAAACTGAAGGAAAAACTACAAGAAGATATATAAAATATAAAATAGAAATCTTCTAGCAGCTATCTTCTTCTTCTTCTTCAAAAATAACTCTGAGTTTGAACTTCCTGGAAGCAGGAGAACTCAGGTTGAAGAAGAGCAGAAGAGCTTAACACTTCTCAGTTGAATGAATATTGCTGAGAGCAGTGAACTTGGTCTTGATGAAAGCTTGAAATGCTTTTTGAATAACTGGTTAGCTAGCTGAAATCCTTCTCCAAAGGATTCCTTTTATAGCAGCAACAAGCAACGGCTCTTTTCATTTTGAACTGTTTGTCTTCTTCTAAAACTTGAAACCTGGGCTGCAAATATCACAAAGACAAACAAACTCTGCAGCAAAATATTCTATAAAAGGGATAAACCTTTTTCAAGGAAGCTGCAGGAAGCAATCTGATAATACAGGTACTAAATAAAATCACATCAGAGACAAACTCTTTATAGCAGAAGGAAGACTTTTCAGTCTAACGGCTATAAAGGACTGACAGCAGATAAAGTAAAATACACTGTCAACTAATAAGACAAACAACTTTATCTGAAAAGATTTGACTCAGGCAAAAGAGATGGAGCAGATATTGCCTGGAAATATTATCATAAAACAACTGAAATAAAATGCCAGATAATATATTAATTTATTAAATAGAATAAATAAATACAAAATAAAAAGGCAAACAGAAAACGCCGAACGACCCTCGCAGATCGTCGACCGACGCACGGAGATCGCCGACCTATCGGGCAGATAGTCGAACGATCTAGATAGTCGAACTATCAAAGGAGATAGTCAAACTATCACAACAGATAGTCGAACTATCAGAAGATAGTCGAGCTATCAGATAGTCGACCTATCAACAGATAGTCGAACTATCAAAGCCGAACCGATAGTCGACCTATCAACAGATAGTCGAACTATCAGAAGAGAAACAGATAGTCGATCTATCAACAGATAGTCGAACTATCAAAGAACGACAGATAGTCGAACTATCAGAAGATAGTCGAGCTATCAGATAGTTGAACTATCAAAGCAGATAGTCGAACTACCAAGGGAAAACAGATAGTCGACCTATCAACAGATAGTCGAACTATCAGAAGAAAGCAGATAGTCGACCTATCAACAGATAGTCGAGCTATCAAACAACGCAGATAGTCGACCAATCAAACAGATAGTCGAGCTATCAGATAGTTGAACTATCCAAGCAGATAGTCGAACTATCAAACAAACAGATAGTCGAACTATCAACAGATAGTCGAACTATCTCAGCACACAGATAGTCGAACTATCAACAGATAGTCGAACTATCCTCGCAGACAGAACGTCGAGCAACTGATAGACGATCGTCGAACAGTTAGTCGACGATTGCCGAGCGGCGTTCGACCATAGTCGAACGAACAAACTACTTAACCAAATTCTTCATCTGGAAAAGCGGGGACTCTACAGCTAGACCACTAAACATTGACCATAGATATTTCTTGGGTCAAGGGACAAAAGGAGAAGACTAAACTCAAATCAAACTAGGGTACCAACATAAGTGGTATGGGACGCTTATACATTAGGACCTGCAAAACGACCCCTTGGTCTATAAGCTTGTGTGGGCAAGTTTATAAATTAAGGTAAAATTCAATATATATATGCTGCTGTTTGATAACCGACACCCCAACGTATAAGTGGTATGAGACACTCTATACGATGGGAGCCTTGCAGAAGATCCCTTGGCTTATGCGCTTCCGCACATAAGTTAAGGTTACTTTTCCTACTTTTTGTTTCTGTCATATATATTATAGAATTGTTGGATTAGTTCCGCTGCCACTTGTTTCTTTTTATTTATTCTCCACCTTCAAGTCCTTCCCTTTCTTCCACTCCGCTCGGTACCTAGGATCCATGGGGGAAGGGGTAGGGGATGATAGGGCTTAGTCTTTATGACTAACGGTTTTCGAACCGCATCATTTAGGGGATCGTGGAGCCCAACATGGAGGAGCAGCCCCAAAGACCGGTGCGCTTGGAGATGGGTCAGTCTAGCTCCGGAGTTCATACAGCTGGGACTGTGAGTCTCGACCTTGAGTAGTTTCTGTTTTTTGCTTCCGTATGAGTTATTTGTAGTGAGGACATGTTGTACCAGGCTTAAGCCTGTATTTTTAGTACTCTGATATACTATCCCTTGGACACTCCCTTCGTGGAGTTTTATTTCTATATATGTGATTTATTTCAGTGGACTTGCTTTTACTTACTTCATTTTATGCTACCTTTCTATGATCAAATTGGCCGGCAGAATCGGTGCCTTGTGGTGATGACCCTTTCGGACGTGAAGGTGTCACCGCAAAGCGGCGATTTTGGGCCAAGACCCCGGGTTTAAAAAGAAAAAAGGGGTCTTACAAGTGGTATCAGAGGCAAACATCGATCTAAAAAAAGTAGCAGTCTGCTAACCCTGGGTCACCCCCACTCGAGTTTAGTTTGGGGACAAACTAAGCAGCGGAAGCAGTGGTGTGCCCATATGGGGATCACATATAAATTGTCCACTTTTAGTAAAAAAAAAATTTGAACGTTTTCTCAAGTATGGGTTTTTGTTACGCAGCCTCCAGCACAGCCTACGCCACAAGGTGGAGTTCAACAGGCTCAGGACATTGCACCACCTCCACCGGTCCCAACTCCTTTCCTTCAGTCAGATATGGGACAGACTCTGACTGCCATTCTGGAGGCTTTCAGGGCCCAGCAGGTTCCGATCCCGCAACCAAATCCGGGGGCCAACTGGTTGAGCATCTTCCGAGGACTTTCTCCCCCGTCCTACTTTGGGACAGAGTCGGCGGTTCGGACGAAAGAGTGGCTGGATATTATGTACGAGATGCTGACCGGGATACGGTGTCCCTGGGAGGAGAGGGTTGCTCTGGTTGTCTCTTGCCTGGAGTCCCATGCCAAGAGGTGGTGGAAGACGCTGTTGGACACAACATTTACCGATAGGGAGGTTGCGGAGGTTACTTGGGAAGAGTTCAGGGCCGCGCTGCTGGAGCATTTTGTTCCGCAGTCGGCCAGGGATGAGTTGGAGGAGCGGTTCTTACAGCTGAAACAGGGCACCCGGACGGTGGTGGAGTACCATCGGGAGTTCGACCATCTGGCTCGATATACAGATTCTTACCAGCTGGACGAAGCAGGGTACATCAAGAGGTTCTATAAGGGCCTGTGGGAGGACTTGAGGGAGGCTTTGTTGTTTGTATTCGATAGGCCTATCTCCCAGATTTTGGAGATGGAAAAGAGGATTGAGGCCGATTGGAACACCACTCGGGGCCGGAAGTGGCCAGCAGAGGATCAGGGACGGAGAGTCAGAAACGACCAGCGATGAGGTGCTATGCCAGATGAGAGAAGGACAGAGGACCAGCCTCGTCAGGAAGTGAGGCAGGAGCCGAGGGAATAGGTGATATTGGCCCCTATACCTCTTCGGATGCAGGAGATGCAGAGACCCGGGGGAATGGAGTATCCCCCACCAGAGTGCTTTCATTATCATCAGATTGGGCACATCTTGAGGAACTGCCCCATGAGGGGGGCACCACCTCCAGCACCACAGGGTGGCCCACCAGCTCAGCATTATAGAGGCCGAGGACGCGGCCGAGATCGTGGATACCAGGAGGGAGATCGTAGACAGGGAAGGGAGCAGGTATATGCTTTGGACCTTGCGCAACCTCGGAATCCGGAGCAGGTCATAGCAGGTACGCTGCAATGCTTCTTTAATTTCATAGAATTTCCCTTTCAGTTATTAAAAACTTAGAACCGCACTAGATAGATTAGCAAGGAAAGAAAACTCATTATAGAACTCTAAGACATATAATCACCCCAGGTATAGTCATCATCAGTGGAAAGCCTGCCCGCACGCTGTTCGATACTGGAGCTACCCACTCCTTTGTGTCGGAGATGTTCATAGAAGGACTGGAAGGAGTGGAGCGATTCACGGGCTCAAAGATGAGGGTGCGACTACATGATGGATCTGAGCTCCTTACCACGGAGCACTGCAATATGGAGGCAGAAATTGCTGGAAAGGCGTTCGGGGCTCCAGCGATGATTTTGAAGCTGACAGACTACGACTTGATCCTGGGCTTGGTATGGCTGCACTGGAACCATGCCCAGATTGATTGCCAAGCGAAGAGGATCACTGTGAGACACGGGGACTCTTTCATTGTCATCGAAGGTATAAGACCTGTCTCTCGAATATTCTTATCTTCAGTATAGGCCGTTAAGGACCATCTGCAGGGAGAGGAGGTCTATCAGATCCTATTTGAGATTGCAGAAGTCAAGGAGTCTATGACAGACATCCCGGTGGTGCGAAATTTCGCTGACATCTTTCTAGAGAAACTACCAGGACTACCTCCGCACCGAGAGCAGGGCTTTCAGATACAGCTTGTGCCGGGGGCCAAGCCGACATCTAGGGCCCCTTATCGGATGGCCCCGAAGGAGTTGGCGGAGTTTCGGACTCAGTTGCAGGAGTTGGTGGAGGCGGGATTTGTTAGACCGAGTTCCTCGCCATGGGGAGCCCCGGTCCTATTCGTGAAGAAGAAGGATGGGACACTTCGCCTGTGCATCGATTATCGAGCACTAAATAGGCTGACCGTCCAGAATACCTATCCGCTCCCACGGATAGACGAGCTGTTCGACCAGCTGGAAGGGGCACACTTCTTTTCAAAATTGGATTTGAGGTTGGGCTACTACCAGCTTCGGATTCGAGAGGAGGATATTCAGAAGACTGCTTTTAGTAGCAGATATGGATTGTTTGAGTTTATGGTGATGCCCTTCGGGCTCACAAATGCACCTTCGGCGTTCATGACCCTCATGAACCAGGTTTTCAAGGAGTACCTAGATGTGTTTGTCATTGTGTTTATCGATGACATCCTCATCTACTCAAGAACGGAGGAAGAGCACACTCGCCATCTGGCACTGACCCTACAGAGACTGCGGGAGAATCATTTATATGCAAAGTTCAGCAAATGTCAGTTCTGGTTGAAGGAGGTAGGCTTCCTAGGCCATATTATCAGTGGAGCCGGGTTGGCAGTTGATCCGGCGAAGATTCAGGCAGTTCGAGATTGGCCGCAGTTGAAGTCAGCCACCGATGTACGAAGCTTTCTAGGACTTGCCGGTTATTACCGGAAGTTCGTGGAGGGGTTCTCCCAAATTGCCCTCCCCCTCACATCTTTGACGAAGAAGTAGGCACCTTTCGTTTGGACCCCGCAGTGCCAGGCGGCTTTCCAGGAGCTGAAGGATCGACTCATCTCAGCCCCTATTCTGACCCTTCAATCTGGAAAGGAAGGATTCCAGGTGTATACCGACGCATCATACAATGGGATGGGAGCGGTACTGATGCAGAACGGACACGTCATAGCATATGCCTCCCGCCAGCTGAAGACCCATGAGATGAACTACCCGGTGCACGACCTTGAGATGGGAGCGGTCATTTTTGCTCTGAAGGTCTGGCGCCATTATCTTTATGGAGTCCACTGCGACATCTACTTCGACCATAAGAACCTGAAATACGTGGACACGCAGAAGGAGCTGAATATCAGGCAGAGGCGCAGGGTGGAGTTCTTAGCAGACTATCAGTATGAGATGCACTACCATCCAGGGAAGGCAAACGTGGTGGCCGACGCATTGAGTCGGAGAGCTGCCACTTCCGAAGACGGGCCCCGGGTTATGTCATTGGAGCTAGTCCGGTCATTCAGAGATATGCAGATATCCCTAGTGTTCGAGGATGATCCAGAGCTGTATAGGGAGTATCTGGCATCGATGGTGGCCATAGATGATATTCGGGATCGCATTCGGGACGGACAGAGGACAGATGAATGGGCAGAGCCGATATTCTGATCCTTGGAGGAGGGTTAGACAGGAGATTATTCCCTGAGAGATGGATTGCTACATTTCAGAGGCATAGTATATATACCCGCAGGAGGCCGGATTCGGGAGGACATCATGATGGAGGTGCATTGTAGCAGATATTCTATACACCCGGGGATCACCAAGATGACGGCAGATTTGAAGAAGATGATGTTTTGGCCAGGGATGAAGAAGGAGATTACGTACTTCGTGACCCATTGCGAGGCGTGTCAGTTGGTGAAGGCGGAGTGCAGGAACCCCGCAGGACTGTTGCAGCCACTCCCGGTGCCGGAGTGGAAGTTTGATGATATTGCTATGGATTTTATACATGGGCTTCCCCGGTCTCGGACGGGGAATGACTCGATCTGGGTGATTGTTGATCGGTTGACGAAGGTTGCCCGCTTTATACCAATCAGGAAGGATGACTCGGTAGGAGTGCTGGTACGGAAGTTCGTGGAGCAGTATATCCAATATCATGGCGTGCCCAGGACGATAGTGTCGGACCGCGATGGACGGTTTACATCCAGGGAGTGGCGGTTAGTGCAGGCATACCTGGGCACCCGATTGACTTTTAGCACGGCCTTCCACCCTCAAACGGACGGGCAGACAGAGCGCACCAACAGGACGTTGGAGGATCTACTACGACTGTGTATACTGGACCGAGGGGAGCCGTGGGAGAAGATGTTGTCGTTGGTCGAGTTCTCCTATAACAACAACTACCAGTACAACATCAGGATGGCGCCTTATGAAGCCTTGTATGGAAGAAAATGTAGGACCCAGCTTTCTTGGGTTCAGGACGAGGATCCGAAGGTGTTGGGATCGGATTTTGTTGAAGACACCGAGGATCAGGTGAGACTGATCAGAGATAGGATGTTAGAGGCGCAGAGAAGATAGGCTAAGTACTATGACGCCCGACATCGCCAGGTGGAGTTTCAGTTGGGGGACCGTGTGTTTTTGAAGATCCGGCCTATGCATGGAGTTTCACGGGTGCGTGGTCGGAGGAAGAAGCTCAGCCCTAGGTATATGGGCCCTTACCGGATCCTGGAGCGGATCGGGCCCCTAGCTTATAGGCCAGAGTTACCACCAGAGCTGGAAGCTCTACACGACATCTTCCACATTTCTTCACTTAAGAAGGGCTCTACTACGCCCGGAGCAGCGTATTTTGACCATCGAAGGGCCGGTAGCCTCAGACCGATCTGTTCACTTGGAGCCGGTTCGGATCGATGACAAAGGAGTACGGATCTTGCGCCGTAAGAAGATCCCCTTAGTCAAGGTTCTGTGGAGAAACCACGGTCTGGAGGAGCACACCTGGGAACCGCAGGACCTGATGAGGCAAAAATACCCGGAGTTGTTCAGTCAGGTATACATCACCACCTCTCAGTATACTATAAATTACCTTCTTGTATTGAACCGGTAGGACTAGGTAAGGGAAATTGAGAACCTAGGCATGCGCAGGAAAGTAGGGGCTAATCTTTTGTTTATTGGGGGATTGCCCTTTGTTTATCAAATAAGTAGTCGCTTCGACCCAATAGGAAAAATCACATGGGATGTTACAAGCTTATTTTATTCCGGTAGAAATCCCTGTAGGCTTAACCTCAATTTCGGGGACGAAATTTTTATTTTGTTTATTGGGATTTGTAACATCCCATTTCCGGCTAGACACCTAGGAGTCGGTTTGTCGTGACAGAACCCTAGGAAACCCAAAAATTGAAGTCCATCGACCAAGAATTTGAGTCACGGGTTGGTTACGCCCGTGACCTACATGTCACGCCCGTGACCTAGGGCGTGACCCCTTCGACGATCGTCGATCTCAGGGATACGATCGTCGAGTGCAGAAATTTGTAACCCGGGCCTGTCACGCCCGTGACATATGTGTCACGCCCGTGACATAGGGCGTAACCCACTTCGACGATCGTCGATCTCTGCGAGACGATCGTTGAGTGCATAATTTGCATAATGACCCTGTCACGCCCGTGACCTATGTGTCACGCCCGTGACCTAGGGCGTGACCCACCCTCGACGATCGTCGATCTCAGGAAGACGATCGGCTAGCGCAGAGTTTGCATCACGGGCTGTCACGCCCGTGACCGACAGGTCACGCCCGTGACCTAGGGCGTGACCCTTTCGACGATCGTCGATCTCAGGAAGACGATCACCGAACTCTGAATTTGCAACACACCTGTCATGCCCGTGACCTATGTGTCACGCCCGTGACCAGGGTCGAAACGTCAGCCAGGCTGGAAATTTCTGTAACCGAAATCATAATCAATTATGAATATGGGAATTTACAGCAATAGTATTTATGAGCCGTTTATTTCTCTAAATACTTAATAAAATGGGGAGGAGTTGACCCAATAGGAAATCGCCACCTGGATCAGTCTTCTCATCTTCCACCGTTTCCTTCCCTGCACCATAACCGAGATATTATTAAGAGAAAACATCCATGGCCATGAATGTTTCACCCTTTCCCCTCCCCGATTGGAGATCTATAAAAGCTCCCTTAGAGCAAGAGGAGAAAGTTATGCCCTTGACCAAACGTATTCATATTTCTACTCTTGCTGTATGAGAAGTTCGGGAACGCCACCACCGCGCCAAGACCATCCAACGTTCATCTCGTCTCCAAACCCCGAACAAGGTCCTCCTCTACTTCTTCTTTTATGGGTAGATCTTAGGATCTTAGAAATGAAGTTCGTGCTCAACGGAGCCGAACCTATCTCGAGTTTTCATGAAAAACCATGAAAAATATATTTTTTGGGTACGCTAGAACCCGCCACCTCCGGCGGCCAAACCACCGCCGACCGATAGCCATCGCCTCGACAGAGGTGGTGGTGGTGGCTGGCCAGGGAAGTGACCGAATGGCCGGCCTTGGATCGCGGAAGAGCTACAGGAAATATGAGTTTTTTGTGTTCTGTCTTCGGGTTCTATAGAAGATGAACAGTAAAATCACTTTATAATATATAAATTATGTATATAATACATAATGAAAAGTTATATTAATTGAGTATATTTTGAGGCTACAAAACGAGGCACTTAAAGGGCCGATTTAGGAAAAATGACCAGTCACGAAAGTTGTAGCCCTTCGAGTCTAGATTAATTTAAAATTGGTTTCAACTCATTTGGGTAAGCGGTTCAACCGCAGAACCCGTTTTAATGGGGGCTATACCTATAGTTTGGCAGAAACAAAAATGGATGCCCACTCTTCTTCCTTTGTCCAAATGACTTGAGATTTGGGCAGGGGGTTACCTTAGCCATATCTAGAGGCTGTCTATAAAATGGGAATTTTTGGAGATACTTTACCTAAAGTTTTTGTTTTAATTTAATAAACTTAGAGGAATTTATTTAAGTAGTCAAATGACCTCCAAACCCTCAAAAATTTTGGTGAGTGGTCCCTGGCTATAAAACTAAGCTCTGACAAATTTTCAACTCACTTGGATGAATTTTGGATAGGGAGTCACCTATTCTTAACTAGGCAATAGTGAGGCATTTTTTAATAAAAAGTGCACTAGAGGTTAGAATGGTCATATCACCTCAACAGAGACTGATATCGTGACCACTGACTTGGAGGGGTTACTATAACCCACTTGGAGAAAATGGTGTGATTTAGGGTTGGTTTACCCTAGGATCCAAACTCAAACCCTAAATGGAGGGTTTTGAAGGTTGTGAAGGGCATGGGGGCAAATGCTCTTGTATTACCTTGAAATTTTGTAGAGTTGTCATTAGCATGATAAGAATCATCTGAATGGAATCTTGGAGGAATTTGAGATAGGTAGATACCTTAAAACCCTAATCTTAGCTTTAGGGTAAAATACTAATTAAGCATAATCCGTCACTAAACATTATCTAAAGGCTGTGAAACTTGGGTAGAGTGAGTTTTGGAGTGAATAGAATCTATAGAAATTTTACTGGAATTTTATGATGTTTATTTCTAGCACTTCATTTATAAAGTTGATTATAGCCCTAATTGATGTTTTAATTATTTGTATCTTTCTGATCTTTGAAATCTCATGAAATCTTGGAAGTAAATGTTTTAAGACAAAATGATTACCCTTGAATTTTTGTATAATTTTTAGTTGAGTAAATCAAGTACTTCCTTCACAAATATTAAAAAGGGGTTCTATGCTTTGGAAATTTATTATGGATGATATTATTACTGAAGAATTATGAAAGTTGCCCAATGCTATTTTTAAGGCTTTATCTGCATAGTATAATTTATTTATAATTTTTGGAAGAATATTCTCTGTACTTGATTCACAAAAACGAAATATAGAAGCTATGACTTAAATAGTTTTAGTGCCCTTTTGATAAAAGAAAAATTATGATACTTTGGATTTACCATATTAAGATAACATACTATTTATTATAATTTTGTTGGACATCTTGCATGATAACTTAGGGTAGTTCATGTTCAAACCGGTAGCCCTTGAAATTTTTGAGGAAATTAATTAAATGCCAGATAAATTAGGAAAATTACCCTTTTCTGGATTTAGGCTAATTATATCATGATAAGTCTCCAGTAAATATTTTAAGGAAATTTGGATGAGTATTGGATCACTGCCTAACCGGTTCGACATATAGTCTAGGTTGGTCTGCATATAGCATAATGTTAAATTGCAATAGGACATGATCTGAGATAGTGGTTGGAGTTAGTCATTTTGTCTAGAAGGATAGATGTGGATGATATCGCAATAGAATGAAATGAAGAATAAAGAGAAGTGGTGTTAACTAGAGTTAAGAGGTGCTCGGGTTCGACGAAAGATCGTCTTCCCTGAAGAGAGGAAGGTCAAAAATCACCCTATGTTAGCCTATCATAACAAGAGAAGGGAATGGGTAAGGGAATTCTACCAATAACAATAAGTGCCTTGCGAAAGGTAATGATGGGCTTCAGCTACCATCATAGTTCCTAGTGCCCTTTGAGAGCCCTTCACGGGGAATACCGGGGGCAGTCCTGGGTTAACGTAAACTGCATTAACAAACTAACAAGAGTAACATAGTAATTAGGATCTCACGTTTCACAAACGCTGCTAGCACAGGAAGATTGATGGGAGCTTCGGCTCGGTTGGTTAAGAGACGGACGGAATGGTCCGGGGAGCTTCGGCTCGGTTGGTTAAGAGACGAACATTTTGGTCAGGGGATCTTCGGCTCGGTTTTTGTGTGATTACGATTAAATTTGCATGTGCATAAAATGAATAAAAATTAAGGTGGTGGGTCTTTGGTATTGGAGGGTCGATGCACCGACGCCAATACGCTGACTCGACAAGTGTGGTTTTTACACTTTGCCAAATCTAAGTCCGGTGCGCCAGCCGGCAAGAGTACGCAGGAGTACGCTTAGTGCTCCAAGCGTTGAGGCGTACGATAGGTCTGACCGGTAGTGCTTTACTGGTTTAGAGGTGGGCGAGGCCCAACCCACCGCTTCCGTCTGCCACTACGGAGGTATCCTGGGAGGTAACGGCTCCGAAAGGGGGAACTAAAGGTCTGTGTGCACAGAGTCGGGGGTGTGAGTTGCACTTGCATGTTTCATCATATCCACTTGCATGTCATAGCATAATCGATTCATTTAACCCTGACACCTAAAGTATAAGTTGTATGAGACGCTTATACATTAGGACCTGCAAAACGACCCCTTGGTCTATAAGCTTGTGTGGGCAAGTTTATAAATTAAGGTTAAATTCAATATATATATGCTGCTGTTTGATAACCGACACCCCAACGTATAAGTGGTATGGGACACTCTATACGATGGGAGCCTTGCAGAAGATCCCTTGGCTTATGCGCTTCCGCACATAAGTTAAGGATACTTTTCTTACTTTCTTTTTCTGTCATATATATTATAGAATTGCTGGATTAGTTCCGCTGCCACTTGTTTCTTTTGATTCATTCTCCACTTCAAGTCCTTCCCTTTCTTCCTCTCCGCTCAGTACCTAGGAGCCATGGGGGAAGGGGTAGGGGATGATAGGGCTTAGTCTTTATCACTAACGATTTTCGAACCGCATCATTTAGGGGATCGTGGAGCCCAGCATGGAGGAGCAGCCCCAGAGACCGGTGCGCTTGGAGATGGGGCAGTCTAGCTCCGGAGTACATACAGCCGGGACCGTGAGTCTCGACCTTGAGTAGTTTCTGTTTTTGCTTCCGTATGAGTGATTTGTAGTGAGGACATGTTGTACCGGGCTTAAGCCCATATTTTTAGTACTCTGATATACTATTCTGTGGACACTCCCTTCGTGTAGTTTTATTTCTATATATGTGATTTATTTCAGTGGACTTGTTTTTACTTACTTCATTTTATGCTACCTTTCTGTGATCAAATTGGCCGGCAGAATCGGCGCCTTGTGGTGATGACCCTTCAGGACGAGAAGGTGTCACCGCAAACTGTGATTCTGGGCCTAAGACCCCGGGTTTAAAAAGAAAAAGGGGGGGGTCTTACAGAAGGTTTCCTAGGCTCCTATTGACTACCTCCATCTGCCCATCAGTTTGCGGATGATAAGCCGCGGAGAATAGTAATTGTGTTCCCATCAGAATCCAATGGGTTTTCCAAAAGTAGCTAGTGAATTTTACGTCCCTATCCGAGACAATAGTCTTCGGCACTCCACGGTGACTAACGACATCCTTAAAATATAGCTTCGCTATGTGAGAAGCGTCGTTGGTCTTACTACATGGAATAAAATATGCCATTTTGGAGAACCTATCCACAACGACGAGAATAGAGTAGTAAAGTCGAAGGGTGGGGGAAGTCCTAATACGAAGTCCATGCAAACGTCTTCCCACGATACGGACGGGATAGGTAGCGGGGTGTACAAACCTACATTAGACTTAGTACCCTTAGAAACTTGACACGTACGGCAACTGTTCACTACCCTCCCAACCATCGCCTTTAGTTTAGGCCAATAGAATTTCTCCTCTACGAGTGTAGTCATTTTGTCTCTCCCAAAGTGTCCACTCAAGCCACCACTATGTAACTCCCAAATAATGTGGAGTCGCAAAGAGGAGCGAGGGATACACAATTTCCCGTGCTTGAACAGATAACCGTCCCTAAGTGAAATGGTCGTGATGGTCGTGGGAGAACTATCCAGGGCAGATAAATATGGCTCCTGAAAATCAGGGCATATGGCGTATTCATACTTTATGTGCTCGAACTCTACCATGTGGAATTGCATTGAGTAAATTAAGAGGGAGAGGCGACTGAGTGCGTCAGCGACTCGATTTTCGGACCCCTTAAGGTGCTTAAGATTAAATGTGTATTCCTGCAAGAAGGATACCCATTTAGCATGGTGCGGGCTGATTTTGTGCTGACCGTTGATGCATCGTAACGCTTCGTGAACAGATAGGATAACAAACTCCTTAGAAAGGAGATAGTGCCTCCAATGATGTAAACACCTAACGATCGCATAAAACTCCCTATCATAATTGGAATCATTTAACTTAGCGCCCGCTAATTTCTCACTAAAATAACTAATCGGGTGACCCTCTTGACTCAAGACACCTCCAATTCCTACGCCAGATGCATCACACATAAGCTCGAAGACCTTGGTGAAGTCAGGGAGACTCAACATCAGTGCTTCGGTCATAAGCTCTTCAACACGACGAAATGCAAATGTAGCGGATTTCGTCCGTGTGAATTCGCCCTTCTTCATATAGTCAGTAATGGGCGTCGTAATGTTACTAAAATCGCGTATGAAACGGCGATAGAAGGTAGCTAATCTCTGGAAATTACGCACCTCTCGAAGGCTAGTGGGATCGGCCAGTCTCTAATTGCTTGAACCTTTCCTGGGTCAACACGAATACCTTCAGAACCAACTATATAAACCAAGAATTCGACCTCTAAAACATAAAATGTGCATTTCTTAAGGTTTAGGAATAAGGTTTTCTTCCTTAAGGTGGTGAGGATCACTTTGATGTGGGAGATGTGTTCGGCGGGGGAGGTGCTAAAAACTAGGATGTCGTCAAATATACTACAACGAACTTCCCCATATACGGCCTAAAGATGTGCGTCATCATCCGGGAGAAGGTGATGGGGGCATTGGATAACCCAAAGGGCATCACCAGCCACACATACAACCCGTCCTTAGATTTTAACGTTGTCTTCCACTCATCCCCCACTCGGATCCTAATCTGGTGGTAACCACTTCGTAAGTCTTACTTTGAGAAGATAGTGGCACACGAAAGGACATCCAAGAGGTCATCTAGTCGCGGGATTGGAAACCTATATTTTATAGTAATTTTATTGAGAGCCCAGCTATCAAAACACATGCGCCAGGTGCCATCCTTCTTAGGGGCAAGAAGAACTGGGACAGCACATGGGCTCATACTCGTCCTAATGAATCCCTTACTCAGTAAATCCTCTATCTGGGTTTGTAACTCTTTGTGGGTGGCGGGATTAAGCCTATAGTGACGTTGGTTGGGTAGGGACTGTTGGAACACCCTATTACTGATTTGGGTTAGGATCACTATATCCATAGGATTGTGTCTTGACCTCATTGTATAGATTTAAAGGTCAACTAGAATAGGTCTAAGGCTGAGTACTTAGGTTTGAAAGCTGCCCCCAAGACCTCCTAGTTTAGATTACAAGTGCAGAAGACTAAGGCAATTATCATCGAGCTCAAATCAATGAGTCTTCGAACTCGGTTCGACGATCTCCGAGCTCAGATCGACGTTTCTATCTCAAGTTAAAATCCAGTCTCTGAGCTCAGGTCGACGATAGTTGAGCTCAGATCGACGATTTTCTTGAGAGATTGACGATGTAAGGATTTCAAATTCAGTTAGTTATGGAATTAAAATTTCTTCATATCCAGCATTTAATGCAAAGGATTTTGTAGCTGTTTCAATCAGTCTGGAGCAAGTTTTAAGGAGACTAAAAGGGAATGTTTCTTAGGACTTTTCTCGAGAGATAGTTATCAATTAAGGAAGTCATTTATGACTGGCCAACGGCTATCTAGGAGATTGGATTTCAATATATCTTTTTCAGACAATAGAGACAGAGAACAACAACAAGAAAAAAAACTAAGAACAATATCTGAGATCTGTGAGACACACACAAGAACTACAGGATTACAGTATCTCATCTCTGATTCAAGTTTTTCAAGGCTTCATCAATCAAGAATCTAGACACATCACATTTCAGTCATTGCTGAAATAATCTTTTGCTGGAGATCTCATCTTCTGAAGGCCTATCACCCTATGCAAAGCTTCTTCTCCCGAACAACTGCAAATCTCAGGGGGAGCTTTGACATCATCAATCCACTAGTCTTCTCTTTGACTGTTGACAGAGGAGAACAACTTCACCTCCTTTTATTTTCTTTTATTGTAAAAGGGTTATTCAAAACTCCCTTCAAAAGTTGTGTTTGGTTTCTGAGACCTTGTCAAAACTCAGTGGTGGCAAGACACCTGATCAAAAAATCTGGGTTGGTTTTTGAGCACCTTATCAAAAGCTCATTGGTGCCCAGGACACCTCATCAACTATTCCTGCAGTGGATTCCTCCCTAGGGTGGTAGAAGAGTGGATGTACCCAGGTTGATTGGGGAACCACTATAGCTCCTTGCATCTTCTGGTTGTTTGTGTTTTATTTGTTATGTGCTGTGAATTAGTTTTTTGCTTTACTTTATTTTACTGCAAGCACAATACATTATAATTACATTAAGTCTTCCACTGCCAATTAATATTTAATTTGAAAAATTATTTTAATATACTCTATTCACCCCCCCCCCCCTAGAGTAAAGGTAGATCTTACCCTCACTTTCAATTGGTATCAGAGGGAGGTTGGTTATTCAACAACTAGATCTTCACTAGGTTGGTTATTTTTACAGGCTAACACCTAAACCAAAAGATCTCTGATAAGATCAACCTTTAATAGAGGGTTGTTATTTCTGTTATATTTATTTTAATATAAATCCATGGCACAGAATAAAGACTATGCAAGCACAAGACCTCCAGTGTGCAATCTTTCTAAGTTTGCACTTTGGAAGGCAAGGATTAAATTATACATGAATTCTATTGATGAGGATATCTTTAATTCTGTTTTGACAGTGTGTCCAAGACCTCCAGAAACCTCAAGTACAAGTGTTTTTCCACCCCCTTCAGGAATTGATGCAGACATCAAGAAGTGGAAAGTTGCTGATGCAAAGGTAATGAATATATTGGCTCAGACAATGTCTGATGATATATTTCAGAAAGTAGTTGAATGCAACTTAGCAAAGGAAATCTGGGACAAGCTATCTGAGCTTGTGTCAGGATCTGTTGATGAGAGAAAGTACAGAAGATCTCATCTCATAACTCAATATGAGAACTTCAAGAAGGGAGAAACTGAGTCAGTAGCTGACATGTAATACAGACTCAGTCTGATTGTCAGTGAATTAAAAACTTTGGACAAGGAAATCTCACTGACTGATCTCAATGATAAGATCCTAATGTGCTTCCCCAGCACTTGGGACTCAAGGATCTTGCAAATCAAGGATGTCAGAAGCTTGAATGAGATCACCACTGAAGATCTATTGGGCAAGCTCAAGTCTTATGAGTTGCTTATCAAAAATAGAGAGGAAGAGCAAAAGACAACTTCTCCAGCAACAAGGAAGGAGAAGACAATTACTTTTAAAGCTACAGAAGAATAGACTGAAGACAAGGTCACAGGCAATGAAGAGCTAATGAGCCTACTAGCCAAAATATTCTACAAGATGGCTAGAAAAGACTTCAGGAAAAGGTCATCTAGAGGCCATGAAAAGCCAAGGTATGACAAATTATGTAATAAAGAGATTATTTGTTTTGGATGCAGGAAAGCAGGCCACATTGTGCCTGAATGTCCAGAGAATAAAAACAAGGACAAGAAAGATAAAAGAGAAAGGAAAAGAGACAAAGACTCCAGGATAAACAACTATGACAAATCCTCCTCTAGCAAGAACAAGCATACCAGGAAAGGATTTGTTGCTGAGACCTGGAGTGAGACTGAAGAAGAATAAGATACTTCATCAAGCTCAAGTGATGATGAAGATGATGCCCAAGAGAAGGACTTCTGCATGATGGCTATCAATGCCTCTCAACACAATTCAAATGCAGAACAAGAGTTAGGATCTGAATCTGAACCCGAAACTGAAGAAGATAAGGTAATAGACTCTTTTGATTTTGATTCAGAGGACTTTAAATTTGAGTTTAAGGCACTGTGTTTAGACCTACTCAAGTCTGAGAAAGAGATTCTCTCTCAGAAATCAACTGTCTGAACACAACACCTTAAAATCAGATAACCGCAAACTCTCTGAAGAGTTAGAATGTTGTAGGGAGCAGATAGCTTCACTGAAAAGTGAACTATCTCAGGCAAAGAAGTTCTAAGAATCCCTCAATGGGAGAAGCATCAGACTGATGGACATCACAAGCACAGTGAACTCAAGACTTAACAGTACACTGGGCTTGGGTGCTTCATCCAGCCAACCTATAGTATTAACAACCCCAATCAAATTTATCTTAGATAAAGGAAAGGGAGTTGTAGAGGTAGCTAGGAAGAATTCTGATATTCTTAAGAAAAATAAGGTTCAATAGAAAACGTCGAATAGAGCTCGACGATCTCCGAACGAAGCTCAGCAATCTCAAGCTGAATCGTCGAACTCAGGTTGACGATCTCTGAACTCTGAACTCAGGCAAAGTCGATCTTCGAACGGAGCTCGACGATCAGACCCAAGATCATCGAACTCAGCTCAGAGATCGTCGAACAGAGCTAAGAGATTTGAACATTTTTTTAAGGGTAAGTCAAACTTCAATCCTAGAGGTCCTACATCCCAAGGCTTCAACCCTTATGCTGAATGGATAATACCTCCTAGGAGATATCATCCTGAAGGCTATAAGAGTCAACCAGGGATTTCTTTTATTTAAGATTTTAAAGGTTATCAACCTAGGCCGAAGGTAAACTGGGTCAAAAACAAATAAATTGTTATATATGCAGGTGAAGACCTATACAACAATAAACCAGCAATGGTATCTGGATAGTGGGTGCTCAAAGCACATGACATGGAGCAAGGATAATCTTACATCCTTCAAATCCAAGCTTGGACCCAAGCTCATATTTGGAGACTCAAACTTTGGACAGACCAAGGGATATGGTGCAGTCCAGATAGGGTCAGTCGCATTCAAGAAGGTTGCCTATGTGGAAGGACTGAAGCACAACTTAATCAGCATCATTCAATTGTGTGATGAAGGCTACCAAGTGACTTTCAACAAATATTCATGTAAAATCAAATCAGAGGGCAACATAACTGTGTTGACAGGTAAAAGGAAAGGTAACATCTATCTTGTAGATTTCCAATCAACAAAGGTAGATATCTGTTTATTCAATTTTGTTAGTAAACCAAATGAACTGTGGCATAAGAGATTAGGACATGTAAACCTAAGAACTATTGCTAGGCTATCCATGCACAACCTTGTTAGAGGACTACCTTCTGGCCCCTATAAGAAGGATGGATTTTGCAGGGCTTGTCAATTAGGCAAGCAAACTAAAAATAGCTTTAAGTCACTAAGTAAGAGTAATTCACCTAGAATTTTGTATCTGTTACACATGGATCTGTTTGGACCCATTACAGTACAAAGTCTAGGAGGGAAATCTTACACTTTAGCAGTTGTAGATGATTTCTCTAGATTCACATGGGTGTTATTTCTGAGGAAGAAGTCTGATAACTTTAAATGTTTGACAAGGTTTCTCAAATGCATACAGATTGAGTTCAATACTCATATTGCCCTGATCAGAAGTTATCATGGGACAGAGTTTGATTCTCTTCTTATGCAAGTGTTCTGTCAAAGTGAAGGGATCAGGCACACTTTCTCAGCTCCTAGAACTCCTCAACAAAATGGGGTAGCTGAAAGGAAAAATAGAACCCTTATTGAATCTGCTACTACATTGTTGACAGATGCTCACCTTCCTCTATCCTTTTGGGCAGAGGTAGTGAACACCTCAAATTATGTGTTGAATAAAAGTTTGATACATAAGCTGAAGGGCAAGACTCCCTATGAATTACTCAAAGGTAAGAAACCTAAAGTAGACTATTTCAGAATTTTTGGTTGTATTTATTACATATATAATAATGACAAGAAATATATAGCAAAATTTCAAGCCAAAGCTAATGAAGGAGTATTTCTGGGATACTCCATGATCAGCAAGGCTTATAGGGTATATAACAAATCATCCCTTAAAATTGAAGAATCTGTACATGTATCTTTTGATGAAACTAACATGTCTTATAAGGAGAAGAATACTTCTACCATAGAACCTTTGCAGGTACATTCTCTTTCAGAGAATTTGAACAGGTTAAACATCATTGAAGAGGATACAACACCTTCACCTATCCAACAAAATGCTGAAAGCAGTGAAGATGAAGAAAACATTCAACATCCTGGTGATAATCACATTGAAGAGCCAGTTATTGTTCCACAAGAGGAAACAACAACACAGGTTGGTGAACAATCAACACCCCCTGTTTATTTAGTAACATCAAGAGATCATCCAATCTCCCAAGTGATTGGAGACATCTCAGCTGGTGTGCAAACCAGAAATCAGGTCAACCAAAACCTGATGCACACCTACTTTCTTTCTCAAATTGAGCCTCAATCCATACAAGATGCAAGACAAGATCCACACTGGATCATTGCTATGCAAGAGGAGTTAAACCAATTTGAAAGAAATAAGGTTTGTGAGCTAGTGCCAAGGCCAAAGGATCATCCCATTGTTGGAATAAAATGGCTATTCAGGAACAAACAAGATGATCAAGGAATTATTGTAAGGAACAAGGCAAGGCTAGTTGCACAAGGATACTCTCAAGAAGAAGGAATAGATTATGACCAGACCTTTGCACTAGTTGCAAGGTTAGAGGCCATAAGAATATTCCTAGCCTATGCAGCTCACAAGAGATTCAAAGTTTACCAAATGGATGTGAAGAGTGCTTTTCTAAATGGAGATATCAAGGAAGAAGTCTATGTCAGATAACCCCTAGATTTTATCTCTCCTACTAATCCTGATTATGTTTTTAAATTGCATAAAGCATTATATGGTCTCAAGCAAGCTCCTAGAGCATGGTATGAGACCTTAGCATGCTTTCTTTTGGAAAATGATTTTAAAAGGGGTAGAGTAGACCAAACTCTTTTCATTAGAACCAATAGGTCCAATATCCTACTAGTACAAATTTATGTAGATGACATTATCTTTGGATCTACTGATTCAAATTTGTGCAAAAGGTTCTCTAACCTAATGCATTAAAAATTTGAAATGAGTAGCATGGGTGAGCTTTCCTTCTTTCTAGGATTGCAAGTCAAACTGCATGCTGATGGCATATTCATTTCTCAAACCAAGTATGCAAAAGAGTTGGTTAAGAAATTTGGTATGTCTGAAGCATCCTCTATGAAAACACCTATGCCTACTAATGATGTATTAGATGCTGATGAACATGGGAAACCTGTTGATCAGACAACATATAGAGCAATGATTGGCTCTTTATTGTATCTTACAGCTAGTAGACCTGACATAATGTTTGCTACATGCATCTGTGATAGATTCCAAGTAAGCCCTAGAGAGTCACATCTAACATTAGTAAAAAGGATTCTTAGGTATGTGAAAAGTTGCTCAAATCTAGGTCTCTGGTATCCAAAAGATACAAGTTTTGAATTAACTGGATTTTCAGATACTAATTATGCTGGATATAGAGTAGACAGGAAAAGCACTAGTGGAACTTGTCAGTTTCATGGTGACAGACTTGTCTCCTGGTTTTGTAAGAAACAAACATCTGTGTCCACATCAACTGCTGAAGCTGAATACATGGCAGCAGGTAGTTGTTGCTCACAGATATTGTGGATTCAAAATCAGCTCCTAGACTATGGTTAAAACTTAGATAAGTAAAAAATCTTTTGTGATAACATCAGTGCTATTTCTATAGCCCAAAATCCAGTCCTCCATAGTAGGACAAAACATATAGAGATTAGGCATCACTTCTTAAGAGATAATGTTGAAAAGAATAAAATTGAACTTCAATATATCTAAACTGATTTGCAAAGGGGAGATATTTTCACCAAAGCCTTGGATGAAAAGAAACACACATTCTTCCTGAATCAGTTTGGAATGTTAGATGGAGGAAGTTTAAATTAAGATCCAAGATTTTAAAAACCTAAAAATTGATAAAGACTAGGCAAAAAATTTTAATTTCTCTAGTGTCTATAGGTTCTTTCTGAACTCTGAACTACGCTCGACGTTTTTCCCAAAGATCGTCGAATGGAGATCGACGTTCTCATGAAATCGTCGAACGACGCTCAACATTTTCCAAATAGTGATAGGCTATCTCTTTCTGGTCAGAGATCGACGAACGGAGCTCGACGCTCTCCAATATCGTCAAACGGAGATCGACGATGTTGAAGACCTTTCAGTTTCCTTTAGAAGCCAAGATCGTCGAACTTAGTTCAACGATCTTTCCTTTTCTGCGTAGAACCCAGATATAAAAATCATTTTTCGGCTGTGGTTCTCTTTTGCGCATTCATACTTTCTGCAGAGCTTTCCTTCCCTCCAAAACCTTTTACACTTGGTCTTGTTTGTCTGTTTTTGCAGGAATAACATGGCCGTTTTAGTTGCTGTCTTAGCCGCGATGAAGTTTGATACCGGATTTGACATTGACATGGACTCGTTTGAAGGCAGTGATCAGATATTCAAGGACGTACTAGAGCTATTCAAGGAACAACAGTTGTTCACAATCATGACTACAAGGATTAAGCTGGCTGCAGATGAAATCAAAGAATGGGTATACACAGCCCATAATCTGGATCAAAATACAGTTGTTGGGACTATCTCGGGAACCCAGGTATCCCTCTCTCCCGCACTTCTGACAGAATTTTTTCAATTGAGGACTGGACATGATACTGTTGAGTTGTCTGGAGAAGAATTTTCTGTTATGTTATATAAAATGAGACATAATGCAGCAAACCCTAACAAACTTCTTAAGAAAAACCTTTCAGTAGAGTACAGGTTTTTGGCTGATATAGTGAGAAAAGTTCTCTTAGCCAAACATTATGCTCATGATACAATCTCTAGGTATCAGTTTTGTTTAATGGTTGTTATAGTTGATAAGAAACATCTGAACTGGGGAGAAATCTTTTTTGGTTTAATTAAGAAGAAATTAGCAAGAACTTTGTTAACTTTGGGAGGATAGTAGGCTTGTTTTTAAATAACAGATGCCCCCAACTGCTTGTGTCAAATGGTATGCACATAAATGCTTCCAAAAGACTCTCATGTGCCTTCTTTGGAAAATGGGATATGCAGATTGCCTAACCCAGCAGGGGTCCTGCAGCTAACTCTACTTCAGGCACAAGGACTGTTTCAGTCACTTCCCCTCAGGCAACTACCCCACTAGAAGATTTGCTTGCTTCCTCCTCCTCACCATCTCCTCCTCTAGTTTCCTCAACCATCCCTACATCCCTTATCATAGTTTCCTCAACCATATCAACCATTTCATCATCCCCCATCTCAATTTCATCTCCAACAACTTCTTTACCACCTCCAGCCACTCTGCAAGAACATTTCCATCCCCTACATTACTATCCCCTTATTGACATTGACTCATCCATACATATTCCTTCTTTCAATCTATTAGATGATTCCTTTATGGATGATTCTCATTCATCTCCTCAAGAGCTTCCATCCTCTTCCACCTCCTACCAACAACTACTTCTGGATATCCTAGCTCAGCCCTCATTCACCCCATCCATAACCACAGTAACTCCATCCATTACCATCCCAGTTACATCTATCACCACCATCCCTATATCTGAACATCCATACCCCATCCATCAACATCAACTCTCCACATTTCTGCAGCTCCACCAACATCATCAACTTCTGTCTCTACTCAAGCATCCCTTGAGCAAGTAGATATTCCTGCCCTTGCAGATAAATTATATGAGATGTTAGCTCCCGGGCTAACACTCTTGTTGGATACCTCCTTGGCTCCACTTCTCAAATCTATAAATGATTTATCTGTCAGGCTTTCTTCTTCCCATCTTCCTAAGAAAATCCCTTCTTTGGGGTGCCTTAATCAAGTCTATACTGAATCCAGGCAGGGGGAGATGCCCAATGAAGAAGTCATGCTGCCTGCTCCAGATTCAGACTTCATGCAAAGTTCAGAAGAAGTGCTAGATCTTCCAGCTCCAGCTCAAGTTCCATCTTTCAGTACAGTTGACTTCAGGTTACTGCTTTCAGATTTTGTTGCTCTATATAGCAGATATCTTCTAGCCCAAGATGCTGAAGATCTTACTAAGGCCATTATGCCTGTTTCTCACTGTGATCCCAGATTGATATTATCATATATCAATTCAATCAAGGCTGTGTAAATTACTGCTATTGATGTTTGTATTGATACTGTTATTGATGATAATGATGTGATAATCACAGAGGCAAGTGTTTCAGAGTCTGACGATATTGATTCAGAGCCTGCTGTTATTGCTTTAGATGTTGATGTTGTTGTTTCTGTTGTTGTTGCTGCTGTTGTTATTGTTTCTACTTCTGCTCCTGCTGTCAGTATTCTTGCACTTGCTACTGTTTCTGCTCCTGCTCCTGTTTCTCCTTCTAAAGCAACACAGGAACACATAAAGAGGATTGATGATCTGTATGACAATCCCTAGAGTTCTGAAAGTGATGAATACAGGACTGATTCTGATGATTCCTCTACAACCATTACAAGGAAGAGGAAAGCTAGAAGTAAAGCTATAAGGAAAGTTCCTGCAGAGAAAGCCACTTCTGATAATGATATTCCTTACTATATATTGTATGATTGTCTAATAACAGAACCCTGGATGCAATACTCTAGAAATCAGCTGAAGGCAATGAAAAATAAAAAGAGATTATTGGATATTGTATCCACAATGTACCTGATTTGAAGAAGCCCCTGTACAAGCTAAGGTAAATGGACATTGTGATTTTCTTCAAGATGTGCTTGCAGTTATTCCACGCTAAGTACACACCAATATCAGGGTGCAGTGGGTCAATATACACGGGTCTGCGCAACGTAATCCCTCGTTGAGCAGATCAGTGTGTTGGCCAACGTGTACTCTCTCTATTAGAGTGTACTTGCTTTCAAGTACAGGGCAGTGATAGATCAAGAGCAGACAAGGAGCAAGGATGGGCCAAAGAGCAGCTCACGGGTGGAAAGACGAAAAATCGTCTAAGTAGAAATCGTCGAGAATCACTAAGCGATTCTCGCCGAATCGTCGAGAATCACTCGCTGATTCTTGCCGAGTGCAGCCGGCTGTCTCAACGCCATCTTGATTTCTGCTTAAGGCAGAATTGTTGAGAATCACTAGTTCATTCTCGCCGAATCGATGAGAATGACTTTGCATTCTCGCCGATCTATCGAGAATGAATATTGATTCTTGCCGATTCTCTCCGGATGGATAGATCTTCAGCCAGAATTCTGCCAAGTAGAATTCGGCGAGAATCATATGTGATTCTCGCCGATTCGTCGAGAATCACCTATGAATCTCGCCGAATTTACCTTGGGCGAAATTCTTGTGCTCGCTGAACCGGACCAAGTTCCAGGCGCTGTTTTGAAACCGGAGCTAGGGTTTCTTTTAGTGAGGCCCACAACGGTCATATTGTATGACCTCCTGTATAAATACTTCGGTATTTTGAACAGTAATCAGGACGAATACACAAGAAAGAATACTGAGCCACCGATGTGACCTAGATCGCGGATTTCCCGTCCGCCGCCACCGTCGCTCGGGAAGATTGTCGCCGCCTGTGATCGTGGATACCTGCTGATCTCCCGGCGACAGAAGCTCAGCCAAGCAATGCGTCTCACGTGTCTATCCAGAGATCCCTTGTCTCTTGGTTTGTTGATCAGGAATACCTTCCCTTTTCGAACCGATCGAGACGATCGATCCTAGTGTGACTGTTAGTAGACCTTGCTAGCTTTGCTACGAAGGTTGGATCTCTAAAGCTCAGCCGCCTCACTTCTTGCCGCCGCCGATCCCGAACGTCAAGCCGCCGCTCTTCTTGCTGCCGCCGGTTTCGTGGAGATTCTTTCTAAGTGAGAGCTAGGTCATGGACTCTTCGTCTTCGTCAAGAACGCGTCATCGAACGAAGAGGGACACCGAGCACTCCATAAGAAGTTTGTATAGTTTATACATTCCATTTTATTTTTGTTGTAAAGGAACGTAGGTTCCTCGTTGTAAGGGTTGGGTTCAACCCGTGGTGGAGGAGTGGTGACTCCTTTGTTTGGAAGGGTTCCTTCCGTTAGTGTGAGGATTGGATTTCAATCTGGTTGGTGAAGAGACCGAGTCGTCCCTTATTGGGAGATAGGTCGAAGGGGGAAAGTGGACGTACCCAAATCGGGGAACCACTATAACTGCTAGTGTCTATTTGTGTTGTGTTGTTTTGTTTACTTGTGCAGGTAGAATTTTAATTCCGCTAAAATCGCTGCAAGACACCTATTTCCTCCCCCCCCCCATAGGTGAAGGTAGTTGACACTTGGTGGACTTTCAAGTGGTATCAGAGGGAGGTTGCTCTTCAAAGGGGTTAACACCTCAGTAAGTTCCTGCCACTAGTGTTAAAGAAGAAGGCAGATATCTACTATGGATGGACTCAAGTACTCAGGCATGATCCCAGTGTGCACCAGGCTAAACTTTCATATCTGGAAGGAAAGGATTAGATTTTTCATGGAAGCAGTCGAACCTCGACTCTTCATGGTCATGGAGGAGGGACCTTATATTCCCACTAAGGCCTCCACCATTGATCCTACCAAAAAGGTGCCAAAGAAGCTTTCTGAAATGGATAAGGACGAGATGGTGCTGGTCGGACTGGACAAGAAGGCACAGAACATGTAACACCCCAAAATGTTATAGGAGCGTCGGGGATCACTTTTGGCCAAGACAAAGTTTTGGTGCAGGTGACACGGGCCCCGACACGGGCGTGTCGGAGGCCGTGTCGGGCGTGTCGATCTCGGGTCGTGCGGTCGACGCTTTGGCGGTCGACGATCGTAGAAGGCTGGAACACGGCCTGGGTCACGGGCGTGTCCCAGTGCGTGTCACTTTGGGCTGTTTTCTGAGGAAGGCACACGGGCCATGACACGGGCCCTAACACGGGCGTGTCAAATTTGACACGGGCATGTCGGGTGCCGTGTCGCAGGCCGTGTCCTTCTCAGGTTGGGAAAGCGGGCCGATTGCACACGGGGGGGGGGCGTGACACGGGTCCCGACACGGGCGTGTCACAGGTGACACGGGCGTGTCGGAGGCCGTGTGCTGGTTTTTCGAATCGGTCGAGATGGCGAATGGGTGACACGGCCAGGCACACGGCCGTGTTGCAAACCGTGTTCGGCCCAGATTTTATGATTTCAGATCTAATCTTGGTCGTTTGTTTCCTTGACTTTGGATCCGACGGTGGGGGGCTGCTCCTGGGTGGTTTTAGCCGGGATTTAGGTTTGGGAATCCTCATTTCCTTTATCCATTCTCTCTCTAAGAGTTTAGAGAGAAGGGAGAGCAAGGAGGAAGGAGGAGTCCAAGATCCGGCCGCCGGAGGAGCTTCGGAGCTCCGAATCGCGATCCGAGTCCAGATCCGCGGAGGTGACGCCGTTGCGGTGCTTTCCAACCGCATAGTTTTTGATGGCGCCGCGGAAGAACGCAAGGGTAACGATTTCTCATCCTTGGGCATGTGAAGCCCTTTTTCCCTTTGCATAGGAAGCCCTCTCTCGCGAGTGAGCGAAGAGTTGGAGCGTTCCTTGGGGTAGATATGTAAAGTCCCCCTTGTGTAGAGTTCGTATGCGAAAACGGACATAGGCATTGTGTGTGAAGCCTATCCGGACAAGTAGAGCCAGATCGGTGATGTTGCATTGCATATGAACCGGGGAAGACTCCGGGTGTTTGGGCGTTTTTTGGGGTTTCTACGTGGTAGATTGCATCAGGGAGCCTTGGCGATTAACTCCAAGGTGCACCCGGAAAACTGGGCAAAAGCGAGTTTTGCCAACACGGTGGCCGGGGAGCCAACGTGAACATAACTGGGTTATGTGATTGTTGTGGGGGGAAACGGGACTCGGTGAGTCTTGACCTGCGCATATGGCTTAAATTGCCGTTGCGATATGAGCACGGGTCAGGCGGAACCGTACCCGGTCTATGTCGTTCGGTAGGACCGTTGGCATGGATGAGGGTCTTCGGCGGTCTATGGCTTAAATTGTCGTGACCAAGGCCAGGAAGGCAAAATGCTCATATTGTTGGCCGTCCAAGAGGCGGTGGTGGAACGGGAACGTCTATGGCTTGAATTGACGTGACGTTGGCCGGTTCGCCGTGAATGTGCCCTGTGTGCACGAGGTGTGTGGCCGTGCGAGCCTACACCTGTGATGATGTGTGTTCACATTAATATATTGCCTATACTAATAAAGTGCAGGGAAAGAGCATCGCCGCCCCGATTCTGGGGGCGGGATCGTTATAATTTGGTCAGCATAGCTGACCGTTGCTTTTGTTTGCCACCGGGCGGTGGTTTCTGCTTGCAGGTGCTGCGGAGCCGAGCGGAAAATAGCGGGCTAAAGCCCATGTTGCGGTGCTGGCCCTCGAAGGCCTAACCCTTTTATGCTTTCTGTTGATTTCATGTATGGCCGGCCTGCGTGCCGAAGTATGTAAGACATGTTTTGTTAAGCAAACCTTGTAAGGCCATAAGGCCGGTACTTTTGTATTTTTCATTCCTATTGTTATTTCTGTAGTGGACATTCTTGCTTGGCAGGGTTCTTATATTTGTGCAACTTAATAAATTGCTTCCGCTAGAATGACTCTGTGTAGGACGTTGGTTGTATGGTTTTAACGCGTAACCAACCAATCTGTCCGTAGTATATGGCGTCGGGCCCCGGCCGGACATACTGCTATATGCTCTACGACGGATAGGGGTGTTACAAATTGGTATCAGACTACTGGTTTCGGTCAAACTTAAATGAATTCGTGGACGAATTCATTTTAAGGGGTGGTGAGCACATGTGTGCGTCATCGTTATAACATGAAAAGAACCCATGAATGTCCACTTAGGAATGAAAATACACATGTTTGAGGAACCTGCGTGTTCCTATAATTGCTGTTTGCAGTAATTTTTGGTCGCTTATTGGTGTTTTGCACGATTATAGGTGACCAGGAGTGGTGCTGGGCCGTCAAAACGGTCAGGTTCTGAGGCAAGCAGTGCGCCAAGTGAAGCGCTTGCAACACCTCCGTCTGCCGAGACCATTAGATTGGTGGCAGAAGCTATTTTTGCTATGATTAATGCGCAACCTGCAAGACAGGTGCAGCAGCCTGCTCCTGCGGGGGAGCAAGTGCCGCTCCAAGAGGCGGAGCCTAGAAGGGTTGAGCAGGTGGCGGTGGAGCCGGAGTTACCTCGGAGAGCAACTGAAAGACAGTTGAAGCATTTGATGGGATTCCACCCACCGGTGTTCTCGGGAACGGGAACCCCGACCCAGGCTGAAGAATGGCTCTCAAGAGTCAATAGGGTGATGACAGCTACTGAAACGGAAGAGTGGCAGAAGACCACGATAGCGACGTTCCTGTTGGATGGGGACGCAAGGTTATGGTGGGAAGGCCTAGAGCTACACCAGTTGAGGGGAAGACCGATGGCCGAAGTTCCTATGGCGGAGTTTTCGAGATTTTTCATGGCTCGATACCTCCCCTAAGCGCAGAGGATCGCGTTGGAGAACGAGTTCCAAAAGTTGGTGCAAGAAGATAGCACTGTAGACGAGTACCTCCACGAGTTTACTCGGTTGGGGAGATATGCTAGCACTACCTTTGCCGACAAGGAGCGAAAGACTAACCGCTTCTACGAAGGGTTAAGGGATGAGCTGAGGTTGCTACTGTCAGGGCCCATGGCACAGGGTTTCCTAACCTTGGTCAACTCGGCCCGGTCCTTGGAGAAGGACATGAGAAATGTGCAAGCTAAGAAGGATTCTGGCGAGAAGAAATCGGAGGTCAAAGCGCCGACTACGTCGAAGTCGGGCTATCGAAAATTCTTCAAGAAGGCTAGGACGTCAGGTCCAGCTTCTTCTACGGGTGCCTCGGGGGCAACTACTAATCAAACCCCGGGCGCTTGTTTCACGTGTGGAAAGACGGGGCACTTTGCCCGCGATTGCTGGAGCGGACGCCCAAAGTCTGAGAGAAAGCAAGGAGCTACTTACGAAGAGAAGGGCAAGGCGGTAGAGTCAACCGCGTCCCACTATGCTCCGACTCAGCCTAGAGTCTATAACTTGGGCCAGTAGGAGGCCATCAAACAAGCTGACGTGGTGACAGGTACGAGTTAATTTACAGCAAGTTAACTTTATATACTGTTGTCTATTGCTTGTTAGCCTAATATTGTTTGTATAGGCTTTGTTGTGATTAGTGATAGTTCGGCACGGGCACTGTTCGACACGGGAGCTTCACACTCCTTCATGTCCGAAAATTTCATATCGCGCATCGGGGTCCCTTCTTCGATGGCGAAGGACAAGTTGGATGTGATGCTACCGAATGGGTGCTCGATGCGTGCAGACAGAGTGTGCGCCGTAAAGGTTCACATTGGGAGCCAAGAGTTCGACTTGCTAGCGTCATTGCTGCCGCTAGTAGAGTTCGACGTGATCTTTGGGATGGATTGGCTTTCGGAGCAGAAAGCTTGGATTGACTGCGACCGGAAGGAGGTCAAGCTGGGTATTGGGCGGGGGACAACATTCGAGGGACTCAAGGGGTTGAGCAAGACGCTGATGTCTGCTCTTCAGGTGGTAAAGGCAGTTCGTGCTGGTGCAGAGCTGTTCTTCGCAATAGTTGGGGCTGTGGAGCCAAAGTCCACATTGGATAGCATCCCGGTTGCTTGTGAATACCCCGATGTGTTCCCGGATAGTCTTCCCGAAGCCCCACCGCAGCGGGAGATTGATTTCACCATCGAGCTCGTACCGGGGGACAAACCGGTGTCACGTGCTCCGTATAGGTTGGCGCCTAAGGAGATGGCAGAGTTGAAAGTTCAGCTAGAGGAGCTGATGGAACAAGGTTATGTGCGTCCAAGCTCGTCGCCTTGGAGCGCACCGGTCCTCTTCATTAAGAAGAAGGATGGTAGTATGCGGTTGTGTATCGACTACAGAGAGTTGAACAAGCTGACGGAGAAGAACAAGTACCTGATCCCTAGGATTGATGATCTCTTTGATCAGTTAGTCGGATCGTCGGTATATTCTAAGTTGGACTTGAAGTCAGGGTACTATCAATTGAGGATAAGGGAATATGATATCCCGAAGACGGCGTTCAGCACAAGGTATGGGCATTTCGAGTTCACGGTCATGCCGTTTGGAATGACGAATGCGCCATCAGTGTTTATGGACTTGATGAACAGGACGTTCCGAGATTTCCTGGATCGCTTTGTGATCGTCTTTATTGACGATATATTGGGGTACTCGCAGTGCGAAGAAGATAACTTCAAGCACTTGCATCTGGTGTTGGAGACTTTGAGGAGGAATGAGCTTTATGCGAAATTCTCCAAGTGCGAGTTCTGGCTACCCTCAGTAGCATTCCTTGGTCACATTGTTAGTGGGGAAGGTATAGCGGTGGATCCGGCAAAGATCGTTGCGATACGGGAGTGGCCTGCGTTGTCTTCTGTCGCGGAAGTCCGTAGTTTTCTCGGGCTTGCCGGATATTACAAGCGCTTCGTAGAGAAATTCTCGCGGATAGCGCTACCTCTCACGAAGTTGATAAGGAAGGATCAGAGATTCTTGTGGTCACAGGAGTGCGTGCAAGCGTTTGAGGAGCTGATGAGACAGTTGACCACGGCGCCAGTGCTTAGTTCGCCGAGTGGGACCGAGGGCTTTGAGGTGTTTAGCGATGCTTCAGGTAGTGGTTTGGGCTGCGTGTTGTTGCAGCATGGGAGCGTGATAGCTTATGGATCGCGTCAGCTGAAAGTGCATGAAAGTAACTATCCGGTCCACGACTTGGAGTTGGCGGCCGTGATATTTGCACTTAAGCTGTGGAGGCACTACCTATACGGTGTAAGGGTCGATATATATACCGATCACAAGAGCCTGAAGTACCTTTTGGATCAGAAGGATCTTAACATGAGGCAGAGGAGGTAGAAGGAGTTCCTGGGGGACTACACCTTCAAGATTCATTATGTACCCGGCAAGGGCAATGCAGTTGCAGATGCGTTGAGTCGCAGGGCTCCCGCCCAAGCCAACTGGTTGTCGGTGCATGATGAGCGGCTGATACGGGAGTTGGAGGAGCTTGAGATCTGTTGTGTTGACAAGCAGACGAGCGCCAAAGCAATGTTGAACTGGACAGAGGTCCAGTATGACCTGGCTGATCGGGTTCGGCAGGCATTGGAGTTAGATGACTCCATGAAGGAGCTTATGGAGGCAGCGTTGGATGGGTCAAATTCCCAGTTTTCAGTGGAAGATGGGTTGCTAAGGAAGGATCATCGGTTGTGCGTCCCAAGCGGGAGTAACCTACGGGCGGAGTTGATGTACGAGGCTCATCATACCAAGTACTCATTCCACCCAGGGGGCACGAAGATGTATCGTGATCTCAAAAAGTTGTTTTGGTGGCCGGGGCTTAAGAAAGATGTGGCGTTGTTTGTGGCTAAGTGCCAAACGTGCGCCTTGGTGAAGGCGGAGTGCCAAAAGCTGGGACGATTTCTGAAGTCCTTGCCTATACCGGAGTGGAAGTTCGACGACATATCTATGGACTTTGTGCATGGGTTGCCAAGGTCGCAGAAAGGGAACGACGCCATCTGGGTGATCGTAGATCGGTTAACTAAAGTGTCGCATTTCATTCCGCATAGGAAGGATGATCCAGTGGAGAAATTGGCAAAGTTATATGTTGACAATATAGTTAGACTGCATGGTGTGCCTCGCAGCATTGTGAGTGATCGCGATGGGCGTTTCACGTCCAATGATTGGAGGTTGGTGCAGCAGATGCTGGGGACAAAGTTAAAGTTCAGCACAGCCTTCCATCCGCAGACGGATGGGCAGACCGAGAGAGTCAATAGAACGATGGAGTACATGCTACGCATGTGTGTTCTGGACTTCGGTAAGCATTGGGAGGACCACATGTATTTGGTGGAGTTCGCGTACAACAACAGCTACCAGGCGAGTATCCAGATGGCGCCCTTTGAGGCCCTATATGGTAGGACGTCTCGCACGCCGTTATCGTGGCTTGAAACGGGTGAGGCAAGGTTGTACAAGAAGCAGGAGGTGGAGAATGCTACTTCGTTGGTGCGGATCATTCGGGAGCACTTGTTGATCGCTCAGGACAGACAGGCTAAGTACTACAATGCCAAGCATCAGAATGTGGAGTTCGCGGTGGGCGATTGGGTGTACTTGAAAGTAAAGCCGTTCAAGGGTGTTTCGCGGGTGAGACACTTGAAGAAGCTGAGACCAAGATACCTTGGACCCTTTGAGATTCTGGAGCGGGTTGGCGAAGCGGCTTATCGTTTGAAGTTATCGGTAGAGTTGAGTGGGCTACAAGATGTGTTCCACATCTCTGTATTGCGGAAGGCGGTGCAAGAGCCTTCGCTAGTGATCGCAGTTGATCAAGTACCGGTGGACGAAGGGTTGACGACTAAGGTCAAGCCCGTTTGTATTGAAGGTGTTGAGGTCAAGAGACTCCGTAATAAGGAGATCCGGATGGTTAAGGTCCTGTGGGATAATTGCGGGCGTGAGGAGCTCTCTTGGGAACGGGAGCAGACTATGCTGGAGGAGTACCCGGAATTGTTCCGCTCAGGTACTGATTTACGTTAAGTCCTGTTTTTCCTTTATTAATTTCGTGGGCGAAATTCTTTAAGGAGGGTAGAATTGTAACACCCCAAAATGTTGTAGGAGCGTCGGGGATCACTTTTGGCCAAGACAAAGTTTTGGTGCAGGTGACACGGGCCCCGACATGGGCATGTCGGAGGCCGTGTCGGGCGTGTCGAGCTCGGGTCGTGCGGTCGACGCTTTGGCGGTCGACGATCGTAGAAGGCTGGAACACGGCCTGGGACACGGGCGTGTCCCAGGGCGTGTCACTTTGGGCTGTTTTCGGAGGAAGGCACACGGGCCATGATACGGGCCCTGACACGGGCGTGTCAAATTCGACACGGGCGTGTCGGGTGCCGTGTCGCAGGCCGTGTCCTTCTCGGGTTGGGAAAGCGGGCCGATTGCACACGGGGGGGCGTGACACGGGTCCCGACACGGGCGTGTCGGAGGCCGTGTCAAAGGCCGTGTGCTGGTTTTTCGAATCGGTCGAGACGGCGAATGGGTGACACGGCCAGGCACACGGCCGTGTTGCAACCCGTGTTCGGCCCAGATTTTATGATTTCAGATCTAATCTTGGCCGTTCGTTTCCTTGACTTTGGATCCGATGGTGGGGGGCTGCTCCTGGGTGGTTTTAGCCAGGATTTAGGTTTTGGAATCCTCATTTACTTTATCCATTCTCTCTTTAAGAGTTTAGAGAGAAGGGAGAGCAAGGAGGAAGGAGGAGTCCAAGATCCGGCCGCCGGAGGAGCTTCGGAGCTCCAAATCACGATCCGAGTCTAGATCCGCGGAGGTGACGCCGTTGCGGTGCTTTCCAACCGCATAGTTTTCGATGGCGCCGCGGAAGAACGCAAGGGTAACGATTTCTCATCCTTGGGCATGTGAAGCCCTTTTTCCCTTTGCATAGGAAGCCCTCTCTCGCGAGTGAGCGAAGAGTTGGAGCGTTCTTTGGGGTAGATATGTAAAGTCCCCCTCGTGTAGAGTTCGTATGCGAAAACGGACATAGGCATTGTGTGTGAAGCCTATCCGGACAAGTAGAGCCGGATCGGTGATGTTGCATTGCATATGAACCGGGGAAGACTCCGGGTGTTTGGGCGTTTTTCGGGTTTTCTACGTGGTAGATTGCATCAGGGAGCCTTGGAGATTAACTCTAAGGTGCACCCGGAAAACTGGGCAAAAGCGAGTTTTGCCAACACGGTGGCGGGGGAGCCAACGTGAACATAACCGGGTTATGTGATTGTTGTGGCGAAAACGGGACTCGGTGAGTCTTGACCTGCGCATATCGCTTAAATTGCCGTTGCGATATGAGCACGGGTCAGGCGGAACCGTACCCGGTCTATGTCATTCGGTAGGACCGTTGGCTTGGATGAGGGTTTTCGGCGGTCTATGGCTTAAATTGTCGTGACCAAGGCCAGGAAGGCAAAATGCTCATATTGTTGGCCGTCCAAGAGGCGGTGGTGGAACGGGAATGTCTATGGCTTGAATTGACGTGACGTTGGCCGGTTCGCCGTGAATGTGCCCTGTGTGCACGAGGTGTGTGGCCGTGCGAGCCTACGCCTGTGATGATGTGTGTTCACACTAATATATTGCCTATACTAATAAAGTGCTGGGAAAGAGCATCGCCGCCCCGATTTTGGGGGCGGGATCGTTATAATTTGGTCAGCATAGCTGACCGTTGCTTTTGTTTGCCACCGGGCGGTGGTTTGTGCTTGCAGGTGCTGCGGAGCCGAGCGGAAAATAGCGGGCTAAAGCCCATGTTGCGGTGCTGGACCTCGAAGGCCTAACCCTTTTATGCTTTCCGTTGATTTCATGTATGGCCGGCCTGCGAGCCGAAGTATGTAAGACATGTTTTGTTAAGCAAACCTTGTAAGGCCATAAGGCCGGTACTTTTGTATTTTTCATTCCTATTGTTATTTCTGTATTGGACATTCTTGCTTGGCAGGGTTCTTGTATTTGTGCAACTTAATAAATTGCTTCCGCTAGAATGACTCTGTGTAGGACGTTGGTTGTATGGTTTCAACGCGTAACCAACCGGTCTGTCTGTAGTATATGGCGTCGGGCCCCGGCTGGACCTACTGCTATATGTTATACGACGGATAGGGGTGTTACAGAACATACTAATCAACGCAGTCGATGACTCCATGATGCAGAACTTCTGCAACTACAGGACAGCCAAGGATATCTGGCACAGCTTGATTATCCTGATGGAGGGCATAGACGAAGTGAGGGATGATCGGAGATCTCTCCTGAATCAGAAATATGAGGCCTTCAGGTAGGGGTCCAAGGAAGAGATCGAAGTTACCTTCGAGAACTTCCTCAAGATCGTCAATGCTCTCAAGGGATATGGAAGAGTGTTCACTGATGGTGAACTTAATGATAAATTTCTTAGGTCCCTTACTAAGGAATGGGACACGATGATCTGCGCCATCCGAGAATTTGGCAGATTAGCTGAAACAGATCCGCAAATTCTGTTTGGGAAGCTCATGTCATATGAGCTTCAACTGAACACAAGGAAAGCTGAAGAGGAAGCAGAGAAAGCCGCAGCAAAAGAAAAGACTGTGGCCCTAAAAGCCATTCACTCCAGAAAGGGCAAGGGTGCTGCTTCTTCCCGCGCGTGGAAAAAGGATGAGGAGGAAGACTCCGAGCAATGCTCCTCCGGCTCAGAGTTGTCAGAGGAAGATTTCTCCCTCATTACCCGGGAATTCAAGAAGTTCCTCAAGCTGAGGAATCTAAGAAAGAGAGACGGCTCCTCCTCCAGGCATCAGAAGAAAAATTATTCTTCTGACAGGTATGCTTCCAAACAGAACAAACATCGATCCTCTGACATTATTTGTTTTGGTTGCAATAAGCCAGGACACGTCGTTGCTTATTGCCAATAAGGAAAGAGAGAGAAGGGAAAGGGAGAGGAGCATATGTCCCCTATAGACAAGAAGAAGGAGAGGAGCTACATCGCAAAAAAGTCAAAGACACTAAGCGAGTCTGATTCCTCAGACTCCAGTGATGATGAGGAAGCCTACTTCGGGCTGGTGGGTGGCTCTGACTCAGAAGGAGAATGCCCCCCATTCACTGGGAAGGTAAAAGCTCGTACCCCCCTCTCTGACTCTGACTATGAGTCTCCTGATGATGATCTCGAGGACAGCCCATCTGCCCGAGAAGTTGAGCTCCTCGAAAAGTATGAGCTTTTGCTCAACACCTTCGAGGAATGCCGCAAGAGATTGAGGGCTCAGAAAAAGGAAGTCAAATTCCTTAAGGTCGAGGGTGTCTCCCTAAGGGAAGAGATCACTAGCTTGATTTCTCTCCGACAGGAGCACCTGGACCTGATCTCTAAGCACTCAGAGTCTCTAAGTCTCCTTGACCTTAAACAGGAAGAAATCAATAAGTTGGAAGAACAACTTACGACAGTAAAGAAGATTGTCCAAAGCTTCTCTATGCCAAAGACTGTTCTTCCACTGGTTGATACCTTCTCTGCTCTGTCTAAGGGAGCTGGCTTGGGGCATATGGGTGTGCCTGGTAAATCATCCAGGAGAAACAAAAAGCAGAGGAGAAATAAGGCTGCTAAGAAGGCCTCTACTGCAGAAAAGCGAAAGGCCCCACTCAACCCTGTTGTATTCAGGAAGCCTGGCTATCCCTGCAATGAACAGGACTTTGAGTAAACTTATGGCCACTTCTTCTGGCCCTCGGTTGAAAAGCCCAAGAGCCGGTATGAGGTATGGGCCTTCCCCCGCAACTTTGGCAAGAGTGTCTTCAAGGCACCTTATGAGGAAGTTCAAATGGAGGATTATGGCCACTTCTCTAGCGGCCATAATAGGAAGAAGGAACTCAAGGCCAAGCATGTTACACTGAGAAACCAGGAGGTGAAGAAATCATGCGACTGTTGTCATCATGATGCCTCCACCTCCAGGTCCGAGGCCCCGGCTGAACCTTCTGTTCCAAGGGTGAAGCAGGTGCCTAGGAGAAAGTATAACAGATTTGACTGCTGGTACTGTGGCAAAGTTGGTCACTTTGCCGTGGATTGCTGGTTTAATCCGAGGAATAACGAGACTCCTCATGTTGGCAATGCGAGGCAGACCACTCGTAGGGCTAACCATCCGAGAGGGAGCATGCTAACGAGGAATCTAGGACCCAAGTTCGATTGGGTTCCTAAGGGAAATTAATTTTGTTTTGCAGGAATGCCCAAAGGCTGCCAAAACTCCCATATGGTACTTGGACAGTGGATGCTCCCGGCATATGGCCGGGACAAGAAACCTGCTGCGTGATTACTCTCTAGTCGAGAATGGACCCAAAGTTATCTTTGGGGGATCAGATCGAGGAGTCACCAGGGGTTACGGTATGATTTCCAACGGTATAATCTCTATCACCGACGTGGCTTTTGTTGAAGGGTTAAATCATAACCTGATCAGTGTAAGTCAGTTATGTGATAAAGGATATGACGTTAAGTTCTGCAAGGATAAGTGCCTGATAATATCGTGTGCCTCTTCGGGGATGGTATTAACCAGCATTAGGAGCAGAAATATTTTTTGTTTAGATTTTCTTAGTTTAAATTCTTCTACCCCCGTGTGCCTGGTGGCAAAAGGCAGTGCATCTCTTTGTGAACAATTGCACAAGATATTGACACACATTAATTTCAAGACAATTAATATGCTATTTTCTAAAAGTTTAGTAAGGGATGCTCCCATCATTAAGTGCATCAAAGATAGCCCCTGTTCTGCGTTCCAGAAGGGCAAACAGAGTCGGGCTACCTTTAAGGGAATTGTAGACAAAGACTCTTCCATATGTCTTTATCTTCTGCATATGAACTTGTTTGGTCCTGTGCAAGTTCACAGCTTGGGAGGCAAGTCCTATACACTAGTAATTGTTGATGATCACTCTCGGTTTACATGGGTGTTCTTCTTAAAACGAATGTCAGATATGTTTGACATCTTCACTAATTTTGTCAAGTAGGTTCAGAACGAATTTAACTGCTCAGTGGTCAAAATCAGAAGTGACCATGGAACCGAATTTGATTCTGGTGCTATGTCAGAGTTTTGTGAAGAACATGGTATCTTTCATGAGTTTTCCTCCCCGCGTACTCCTCAGCAAAATGGGGTTGCGGAGAGGAGAAATAGAACTCTCATTGATGCTTGCACGACAATGTTGAATGACGCTTCTCTCCCAGAATACTTCTGGGCAGAGGCTGTCAATACGGCTTGTCATGTACAAAACCGAGCATTGATCAACAAGACTCATCGTAAGACGCCTTATGAGCTACTGAAAGGCAGGAAACCAACCATGTCCTATTTAAGGATCTTTGGCTGCCAATGCTATGTACTCAATAACGGGAAGTACCCGCGTACTAAATTTGGTGAAAAATGCTTCGAAGGCATATTCATGGGCTATAGTAGCCATAGTCGGGCATATATGGTTTTCAATAAGAAAACCCTAGTGGTTGAAGAATCAATTAATGTTGTATTTGATGAAGGAAGCTTGCTTAATAGCAATTCTTCTAGTGGTATTCTTGAAGATGCAGGTGCAAGACTTGAACAGCTGAGTCTCGATGAGACCGCTAAAGATGTAACACCCAAGTACGTCAAGGTTTCTACCTCAACTTCAACTGGAGAAGTTGAAGATCAGAATGGAGCAAAGCTATTAGAAGAAGGAGAAGCTCAAGAAGATGTCAGAGCTCCTGATGCCAGACTCCTAGAGCTCCAACACGTGAGGGATCATCCTAGAGATCAGATCATCGGAGATCCTCGTGACGGTGTCAGAACTCGAAGAGGTTCTATTAACGAGATTTTGCATCTTAGTTTCCTGTCACAGGTTGAGCCAAAGAAGTTCGATGAGGCGAACAAAGATGCGGGATGGATATTGGCCATGCAAGATGAACTGCATCAATTCAAATGATGCAACGTCTGGACGCTGGTTCCCAGACCACAAAAGCAGAATGTGATTGGCACCAAGTGGATCTTCAGAAACAAACTGGATGAACACGGTGTCATCATAAAGAACAAGGCCAGGCTGGTGGCTCAAGGTTACAGACAGAAGGAGGGGATCGACTTCGACCAGACCTTTGCACCAGTGGAAAGGCTCGAGGCAATCAGATTGTTCCTGGCGTATGCTTCGCACAAAGGATTCACTGTCTATCAGATGGACGTGAAATCTTCTTTCCTCAATGGAAATCTGAAAGAGGAAGTATATGTCGCACAACCCCCAGGTTTTGTTAATCTTACATTTCCCAATCATGTATATTTTTTTAATAAAGCTTTATATGGCTTAAAACAAGATCCTCGAGCTTGGTATGAGACTCTGTCTAGTTTTCTTCTTGAGAACAAGTTCTCTAGAGGAAAAATAGATAAGACATTGTTTCTTAGGGAGGTCAAAGGCAAGATCTTGCTAGTGTAAATCTATGTCGATGACATTATATTCGGCTCAACGGACAACAATCTTTGCTAAAAGTTTTCTAAACTTATGCAAGGAAAGTTTGAAATGAGCAGTATGGGAGAGTTAAAGTATTTCTTGGGACTTCAAGTGAAACAGTCTGAGGATGGAATCTTCATCTCTCAGACGAAGTTCACAAATGAACTCCTCAAGAAATTCAGAATGTAGAATGCAACCTCGATGAGGACTCCAATGGGATCCACTATGTCTCTGGATAAGGATGAGAAAGGGAAACTTTTTGATGAAACCAAATACAGAAGCATCATTGGATCCCTGCTCTACCTTACTACAAGTAGACCAGATATCATGTTCTCCACATGTGTTTGTGCCAGATATCAGGTGAACACTAAGGAATCTCACTATGTCGCTGCAAAGCGAATTCTTAGATACCTTAAAGGTACACCTAATCTTGGCTTGTGGTACCCGAGAAACAATGATGTCGAGCTAATAGGCTTTTCAGATGCTGACTTTGCAGGAAGCAGGGATGATAGGAAAAGCACTTCCGGGATGTGTCAATTCCTCGGAAGAAGGCTTATCTCATGGAACAGTAAGAAGCAAAATTGTGTCGCCACCTCCATAGCTGAATCTGAGTACATCTCAGCAGGAAGCTGTTGCGCACAACTTCTATGGATCAGAAATCAGATCAAAGATTATGACTTGCAGTTCAGCGAAGTTCTGATGTATTGCGACTCCTCGAGCGCAATCGCAATTGCGAACAATCCGGTGTCGCACAGCAGAATGAAGCATATTGAAGTGCGCTACCACTTCATTCGAGAAAATGTGGAAAACAAAGATATCTCTCTCTGTTATGTCCCCACAGATAAGCAGATCGCAGATATCTTCATGAAACCCATAGACGAGGCCAAGTTTAGTCTCTTCAAAACTGAACTCGACATGCTGAACTATGAAGAGTGAAGACTGTACGGCTCAAGGCTCTTTGATCAAGGGGGAGCATCAGCAAGGAACTCAAGCTCGAGCATGGATGCAAGATCTGAGGGGGAGCATGTGGCCCTAAGTGAAGTCCCAGTTTTATAGAAGCTAAAAAGGGGGAGATTACCCTCTCGGGAGCTAAGGTGGCTCCAAGTATACTCTCAGGAAAATGGTAATGAATTTCACTCTCAACTCAAGTTTAAGTTAATGGTTTTCATTCCCATACGTTCTATGCACCTTAGCTTGTAGGGTTTAGGCTTCTTCAAATAGGGGAAGATTGTTGGGTATTGTATCCACAATGTACCTGATTTGAAGAAGCCCCTGTACAAGCAAAGGTAAATAGACATTGTATTTGATGATTTTCTTCAAGATGTGCTTGCAGTTATTCCACGCTAAGTACACACCAATGTCAGGGTGCAATGGGTCAATATACACGGGTCTGCGCAACGTAATCCCTCGTTGAGCAGATCAGTGTGTTGGCCTACGTGTTCTCTCTCTATTGGAGTGTACTTACTTTCAAGTACAGGGCAGTGATAGATCAAGAGCAGACAAGGAGCAAGGATGGGCCAAAGAGCAGCTCACGGGTGGAAAGACGAAAAATCGTCTAAGTAGAAATCGTCGAGAATCACTAATTGATTCTCGCCGATTCGACGAGAATCTCGCCGAATCATCGAGAATCACTCGGTGATTCTTGCCGAGTGTAGCTGGATGTCTCTACGCCGTCTTGATTTCTACTTAAGGCAGAATCGTCGAGAATCACTAGTTGATTCTCGCCGAATCGACGAGAATGACTTTGCATTCTTGCCGATCCATCGAGAATGAATATTGATTCTTGCCGATTCTCTCCGGATGGCTAGATCTTCAGCCAGAATTCTGCCAAGTAGAATTCGGCAAGAATCATAAGTGATTCTCACCGATTCGTCGAGAATCACCTATGAATTTCGCCGAATTTGCCTTGGGCGAAATTCTTGTGCTCGCTGGACCGGACCAAGTTCCGGGCGCTGTTTTTAAACCGAAGCTAGGGTTTCTTTTGGTGGGGCCCACAACGGTCATATTGTATTACCTACTGTATAAATACTTCAGTATTTTGAACAGTAATCAGGACGAATACACAAGAAAGAATACCGAGCCGCCGACGTGACCTAGATCGCGGATTTCCCTTCCGCCGCCACCGTCGCTCGGGAAGATTGTCGCCGCCTGTGATCGTGGATACCTCCTGATCTCCCGGCGACAGAAGCTCAGCCAAGCAACGCATCTCACATGCCTATCCAGAGATCCCTTGTCTCTTGGTTCGTTGATCGGGAATACCTTCCCTTTCCGAACCGATCGAGACGATCGATCCTAGTGTGACCGTTGGTAGACCTTGCTAGCTTTGCTATGAAGGTTTGATCTATAAAGCTCAGCCGCCACACTTCTTGCCGCCGCCGATCCCGAACTTCAAGTTGCCGCTCTTCTTGCTGCCGCCGGTTTCGTGGAGATTCATTCTAAGTGAGAGCTAGGTCGTGGACTCTTCGTCTTCATCAAGAACGCATCATCGAACGATGAGGGACACCGAGCACTCCATAAGAAGTTTGTATAGTTTATACATTCCATTTTATTTTTGTTGTAAAGGAACGTAGGTTCCTCGTTGTAAGGTTTGGGTGCAACCCGTGGTGGAGGAGTGGTGACTCCTTCGTTTGGAAGGGTTCCTTCCGTTAGTGTGAGGATTGGATTTCAATCCGGTTGGTGAAGAGACCGAGTCGTCCCTTGTTGGGAGATAGGTCGAAAGGGGAAAGTGGACGTACCCAAATTGGGGAACCACTATAACTGCTAGTGTCTGTTTGTGCTGTGTTGTTTTGTTTACTTGTGCAGGTAGAATTTTAATTCCGCTAAAATCGCTGCAAGACACCTATTCCCCCCACCCCCCCATAGGTGAAGGTAGTTGACACTAGGTGGACTTTCAGAGATGCAAGGAAAGATCTCTTCCATTTCTTCCTCCTCCTCCGCCTTCTCCTGGTGCAGGATCCAGTGTTGATTCAGCCTCAATTATCTCTACTCAAAGATCTGCCCAGTCTCCTACTCAAGCAAGATGTTCTTTGTCAAGAAGTTACAGCTCCAGGGGAAATCAATCCAGAGGAAGTCAACAAAGAGGTAATCAGAGAGATCAGCAAGTATATTCCAGAGGACAATCCAGATATAGACCATATGAAATGAAAAGACCAGCTGCTTCAAGTGGTACTTCTACTGGTCCATTCCCTTATAAGCTCAAAGAAAGTGTTCCCTTAAGAGCTCCTCCTTCTGACACTATTAACAGATATGAACCTCCTGTACCTTATGAAGATACAGAGAACAACCCAGTCGCTTGGACAGCAAGAATGAAGGAGTTAGCTGCATTAGACCAGATAAGGAAAGCCAGAGAATAAGGAAAAGACACTTCCAACATTTCTACATTGTCTGAACAGAGAAAGAAAGAGCTTGAAAGATATTCTTCCAGTAAATTCTTTGATCCAGAAAGATACATAGAATTGCACCTAGAGGCAGTTGTCCCTAGAGCCAAATCTCAAACTACCCTTGGTGCTGCTGATGACAGAGGATCTAAGAGAGAAGCTGATAACCCAAACAGGGAACTCCTTTTCAAAAAGGGGAAGGAAAAGGACTGATAGTGTAAGACTGAACTATATATTTCTCTCACTCTGAACAAATTTGTTGTGCTTCTGTAATGCTGTTATTTAATCTTCTGCAATGTTGTATTTGTTTCTGCTTATCTGCATTTAAATTCCTAAATCTTGTAAATAGTAATCCTAACCCAAATAGGGGAAGATTGTTGGATCACCCTATTACTGATTTGGGTAAGGATCACTATATCCATAGGATTGTGTCTTGACCTCATTGTATAGATTTAAAGGTCAACTAGAATAGATCTAAGGCTTAGTACTTAGGTTTGAAAGCTGCCCCCAAGACCTCCTAGTTCAGATTACAAGTGCAGAAGACTAAGGAAATTATCATCGAGCTCATTTCAATGAGTCGTCGAACTCGGTTCGACGATCTCCGAGCTCAGATCGACATTTTTGTCTCAAGTTAAAATCCAGTCTCTGAGCTCAGGTCGATGATAGTCGAGCTCAGATCGACGATTTTCTTGAGAGATCGACGATGTCAGGATTTCAAATTCAGTCAGTTATGGAATTCAAATTTCTTCATATCCAGCATTTAATGCAAAGGATTTTGTAGCCGTTTAAATCAGTCTGGAGCAAGTTTCAAGAAGACTAAAAGGGAATGTTTCTTAGGACTTTCCTCCAGAGACAGTTATCAATTAAGGAAGTCATGTATGACTGGCCAACGACTATCTAGAAGATTGGATTTCAATATATCGTTTTCAGACAATAGAGACAGAGAACAACAACAAGATAAAAAAACTAAGAATAATATCTGAGATCTGTGAGACACACACAAGAACTACAGGATTACAGTATCTCATCTCTGATTCAAGTTTTTCAAGGCTTCATCAATCAAGACTCCAGACACATCACATTTTAATCATTGCTAAAATTATCTTTTGCTGGAGATCTCATCTTCGGAAGGCCTTTCACTCTGTGCAAAGCTTCTTCTCCTGAACAACTGCAAATCTAAGGGGGAGCTTTCACATCATCAATCCACTAGTCTTCTCTTTGACTGTTGACAGAGAAAAACAACTTCACCTCCTTTTATTTTCTTTTGCTGTAAAAGGGTTATTCAAAACTCCCTTCAAAAGTTTTGTGTTTAGTTTTTGAGACCTTGTCAAAACTCAGTGGTGGCAAGACACCTGATCAAAAAATCTGGGTTGGTTTTTGAGCACCTTATCAAAAGCTCATTGGTGCCTAAGACACCTGATCAACTATTCCTACAGTGGATTCCTACCTAGGGTGGTAGAAGAGTGAATGTACCCAGGTTGATTGGGGAACCACTATAGCTCCTTGTGTCTTCTGGTTGTTTGTGTTTTATTTGCTGTGTGCTGTGAATTAGTTTCTTGCTTTACTTTATTTTACTGCAAGCACAATACACTATAATAACATTAAGTCTTCCAATGCCAATTAATTTTTAATTTGCAAAATTATTTTAATATTCTCTATTCACCCCCCCCCCCCCCCTCTAGAGTAAAGGTAGATCATACCCTCACTTTCAGGGACGATCCGGGGATAAGGTCTTTGGCATGTTGTATATCTCTAAGAGGTGGCAATGACGAAGGCAGCTCGTCCAGGTAAACGTCCCTAAACTCATCCAACAATACCCGTAGCTCTTGAGGTAAATCATCCAACACGCCACTGTCAGTCTTTGCACTCATGAGAATGAGAGCGTACATCATACCCTCAATGAATGAGTCCTTCACAAATTCTTTCCTTCCAACTAAGCTCAACGCCTTCCTCTCTACAGGGACGGTGGTATCCTTAGCCAACACTACCGGCTCTTTCGGCACAGTCGGTCTTAAGGTGATGGTCTTGCCATTGAATTTGAACTCATATGTGTTGGCGCGACCATAGTGCGTCACGTCACGGTCGTAGAGCCAGGGGAGGCCTAACAACACATACTAAACGTCCATTGGCAGGACGTCGCACTAAACCTCATCCGTGTAGGATTTGAATGACAGGGGGACTAAGCATCGTTGGGTTACTTTAATAGTAACCTTACTGATCAAAGCAACCTGATAAGGGGTTAGATGCGGTTCGGTAGTCAAGGACATACACTTAACGACGTTCTCAGAAACGGCATTCACGCAACTACCACCATCAATAACTAGTTTGTAAAGCTTCTCGCCACTCTTAAAAATCAAGGAGAATATACTCGTCCTCTTCCAGTCGTCTACGGGACGAGGGGTGGTCAAAATAGAACGCATCACCATAAGGCGGTGATTGTCCTCCAAGTCACTAGGAACTCCTTTTGGGTTGCTCTCCTCTGCGGCCTCGTATACATAATCGTCAGGGTCGGTAGCTGGCTCTAATAAAGCTTGGGATTTCGTCTTTGTTGGGCATTCGTAAGCATAGTGTCCTTAAACGCCGCAAGAGTAACAAGTGGTGTTAGCCTTGCTAACCTTCCCTATAGGGATACGCTCACTCACACGATTCTAGGTGTTCCTAGCGGTGATCACGACTGACTTCGACTCGGTGGATTTGAACTTTCCCTTATCAGGATATGTGGAAGAAGATGCCCTAGTGGCGGACTTGTTCTTCGCATGAGCGTAACGGGAGTGAGCCTTAGAGGCTATGTTTTTTTCAATGTCCAGGGCGGCATTGAAAGTCATGTTCAAATCCGTATGCCCATATCGCAAGAGCTTCCTTTGGATATCGGGATGAAGCCCCTTTCGAAATCTAGATAAAGTGACTTCGGGGATCTCCCTAAGGTCACATCGCACCATACGGTCCTTAAGTTCACCCATATATTAAGCCACCAATATTGAGCCTTGTTGAAGGGTGGCAAGCTCATCGAACATCTGCGTCCGATGGTATGCGGGGACGTACTGATCAGTCAGCAGGTTCTTCATCACAGCCCATCCAATAAGTGGGACCCCGTTCCCGACTCCTATCCTACGCTCTTCATTCAGCCAATAAGTTTTGGCACGTCCTGTTAACTTCATCCGGGCAACTTGGACCTTTTGGGGATCCGTCAGGTTGTGCCACTCGAAGAAACACTCCATGTCCACCGTCCAATTAAGGAAGATCTTGGGATCTCCCATGCCATCGTAAGTGGGGGCATTAATCTTAATGGCCCTCGTGATATCAAACCATCTCTCGTGGCGGTGTTCTTAATGGGGTGCTCGAGGGGAGTCCTCATCGGAATCCGAATCAGAGTTTTGTTGGTGCCGGTTGGGCTGCCCAACATTAACGGGAGGTGGGGGTGGCCTTTCTTGATTTTGAAGGATCTGTGCTAAAATATTCCTAAGCTCGGTCATTTCGGTACGTAGACCTGCTATAGCCTCGGTGTTGGGATCACCATGCTCGTTCGCAGCCAACCTAGACGTAGAAGGTGTAGAGTATTCTGTTCCTAGTCTAGTGCGCATGCAGGTGTAAAATATTTGGAAAGATGAATTTTTCTAGGGCTGACCCTACATGAAAAATAGAATATTTTTATAGTTTCCCGATGTGACGAGAATGTGGAACGTTAAAAATTTTTATTTTTTAACTTTTCGCTGAAAATTGCAGATTTTGGAGCGTTATTGGCAGACCAAATTTTTTTGTGTGTGTGATTTTTTGTGCATGCCGACAAGACTAAAGCGAGGACGTTCAATTAGAAAATTGGCACGACCGCCTCTGATACCAAATTGATGTAGGGTGGGTCGTGACACGCGATTGTTTACGCTAACGGAACAACCAACATCACAGAACATGAAAATAAAAAGGAGGGCTCCGAACAAAAGCAAACGAAAAGGGATCGGTTGGCTCCCAAAAATCCGGGACTCGATACCACGTCCTTAGGACCTACATCTCCAACAAGCACACAACTCGCCGTAAGCTGGACTCGATACAACGTCCTTAAGACCTACCTCTCCAACAAGCACACAACTCACCGCACCTACACAAGCATCTAAACTTTCAACTTGAGCCGTTTCAAACGCAGCAAATGCTTTATTTAGGAGCAGCGAAAACTTCAAAAGGCGGTCGAGTTCAAGTTGATATTAAATCCCTTGTTAACACAAAGAGTGCCAAACTTGGAGAGCAAGTCAAGGCTAGGCCTAGTTTGCTCCCGCAATGGATCTTCCAATCAGGAATACAAGAGATTCAACAACAACGAAATCAAATCAAACTTGCGAGCGATGTATTAAAAATCACGGAAAAGACGGTTCGAATACAACCTCCACAAATCTCACAAGAATAAAACACTAGTGAGGAGAGGGAATGCCCAACCAAGAAGATCAAACACACAAGATAAGTGGGAGAATCACTCTCTCCACGGAACCACCAGCTTCACACCGAATGGGGCTGCAACCTTCTTCCTCGGAGTCGCACCGATGGAAGCCACGCCGGAGTTGCACCGAACGGGGTGGAGATCACAAGGGGGGAAGGCTTCACACCTTGGGGGCGGCAAGAGGAGAGACCTCCTTGGCCGAAATTTCACAAGAGTGAAAGTAGGGTTTTTTTTCTTCTTCAATGCTTTAACTCATCATAATAGCCTCCTTATATAGGAGTTACAAAACACATCCAACCGTCCAAGATGGAGATGAAATCTTATCCATCCGGGCGGTTAAATACACACCAAATATTTAAATGCAGGAAATAAAAATAATACAAGTCCTCAAGTGAATATAAAATTATTAACCAAGTATGGAATAATTTTATATTCACAAATAGTTAAATAAAATACTAAAACATGATATTTTAAAGAAATTAATCTTCAAGTGGGCCTAGCACGCTGCGGACGGAGGTTGTAACGCGGGCTTTCGTTAGCATCATCATTGCGCCTAAAGTCTTTATGTTGTAGCGCCTCGACAACCGGGTCATCATCAGGTAGCGTCGGAGGGGCCACGCCATCAATATGTGTTGAGACATCTGGAACAACTCGACACTTATGTTTCAGAATATGCTGAGACAACACTAAACATGTAAAGACAAGTCAGAACTGTCAAGTCTGTTGCAGAAAATTCATACTTAAACAGAAACAGGTCAAGGAAGGATTTGATGTATGTTGCTTACGTCATCAAATAGAATCCAGTCATCTGCGAAGTCTATAAATAGAAGGTCCTGCCTTCACAAAAAAGAAGACAGGGAGAATCAAATTAAAAAGGAACAACTGACAGATCAAATCAAGCAATCAGAATTTCTCGTTCTAATTTCTTTCAAGTCCTAAGCAGGCAACATTTCAGAGAAAGAAGAAGAAGACGAAGGTATTCAAGAAGATCTTTAGATCCCTTTTACTAGGTTGATTTGAAGATCTAATTATATCTTATCAACAACATCTTCAAGGCATTCATGCCGATCAACATCAAGAAGATTACTGATTTAAAGAAGGAACTTTTTCAGTCTGCATATCTATCAAGAAGAAATCCAATTGCTACTGATTTGAAGAATCTGTGTAAACAGATATAACATATTACAGGTTTTCTGTTATCTATGTTCTATATTATAACTTTATGTTGTAAGATCTCCTAGAGATTTGAGTGGGTATGAGAAGCTTTTCTCTGATATTAAAAGCCTAAATTATAAAGGCTAAGGTAGGGTTCTGGAGGGACCTGAGCTAGGTGGTTTTGGTAAATCACTGAGTCGTAGGCCTATTCTATAAAGGTTGAGGTAGGGTTTTTGAGAGGACCTAAGATAGGAGATTGAGGGAATCTCTCACGTAGAACCAGTTGGTCTGAGTCTAGGTTTCTTGACAGAAACTGAGCCTGTAGGATCTTTGGATCTGAGTTGAAAAGGAGGAGCTATAACCTTCTCTAACACATTGCTAGTGAGGAAGAAGGGGGAAATAGGATGTACCCTAGATAGGGGAACCACTATAAATTTTGTGTGTGTTGTGAACTGTTCTTTATTTGTGATGTGTGTGCTATAATTTGTGATGGTATTATTACTGTTAAATTAGAGACAAAGAATTGCAGGGAATCTTAAAAGGTCGCCTATTCACCCCCCCCCCCCCCCCCTTAAGGTTACTATTTGCAACATCCCTCAAACAAATAGACCCCTAGGAGTGGTTTTATCAAGAATAGGTCATGACAAAACCCTAGGAAGCCCAAGTGGACCTGGTGGACTTGGGAACAAGGGTGACTGGGGTGAATGGTCTGCAAATAGTAGATTCCTAAACTCTAGTGTAGAATGACCTTGAGGCCTCACCATCACTCTAAGATCCCACACATGCCCTCCTAACCCAAGGGTGAGGTCAATGGGCCACCTAAGACTTATTGGGGTCAACTTTAGAGGATGAGTTGACCCAACTCAACCTTAGCCCTAAAAAGGTCAAAATGCCCTAACTAAGAGGCAGGTGACCTCCAAGGTGCCAAGTCAACCTACCCAACCCTACCTAGACCCTTGGGGTAGGCCAATGGGTCACCAAGGACCCATTGGTGTCAACCCAAAAGGTCAAAATGACTAGAGTCAACCAAAGCCTACTTTGGGTCAACCAAGCCAAAATGGGCTAGCCCAAGCTCAAGCCTCCTTGTAACGCCCCCGATTTTTCTACGATTATTTAATTCTCATTTGGCGTTATGTTAATGCGTTTTCTTGGCTTGTGCCATCCGTGGAGTGTGGTCTTAGCTTCTCAGGACTGAGTGGCCTATTTTGTAGCCTATTGGCAAGATTCCCTAGCAAGCCGGGTCGTTTTGGGTAACCCGGTGAGGCCTTTTGGGGGATGCTTGTGTTTTGGCTTAGGGTGGAGAAAACCCGAGTTTTGTTTGTCAAAAATTGATTTCGACTTCGTCGTTTTGTTCGTGGCGTGGATATTTAGCTACGGTGCGAATTTCGTCGAATTCCGAGGATGTTTGGTTTTCACGTCGTTTTGTATTTTATGTAAAATAATACTATTTAATACGTATATTATTATTTATTTAGGAAGGTGGCAGCATGGCTGGGGGCTAGTGATAGGTTTTTATTAATTTTCTTTTTGGGCCGATCGTGGTTGGCAGTTTGTGCTAGACTCGAAAGGGGTGCTGTGGTTTGAGTGAGATCTTATAGGTGGCAGGCGGCGGTTGCTAGGCAGAAATATGGATGTCATTTAGCCGCTGCTTATATATAGTCAGCCTTAAATTAAAACAGTGACTGTTCACTGTCTTCTCCGAAGAACCGCCCGCCTGTTCGTGCGAAATGGAGAAAATGCTGGACCTTCTACCCTTCAGACGGCGATTCCTGGAGCGTTTGTGGATGGAATTCGATTTCGAAAGCGGATCTGGATTGTTCATGCTTAGATCTACGTTCCTACGATAAGTTTTCTAGTTTTCGTAATTATTTTAGAGGTTTGAAATTCTCGGCTTGGCCCTTCTTCCTCCCAAAATCTCCAGATTTCTCGGCTTAGTGCTTTGCGGCTAGATCCGAGAGTGAGGGAAGGGGTCGACCAACTTTGCTGGAAATCGAGGCAAGTGGCGCTCTTTGCCCTTGCCAAGTAGAATTTCTTCATCCTTGTCTTTTTTACTGTCAAGTATACATTCCATATTTACTTTTGCTAAATGTCCAGCTTTGTTTTAAATAATGGTTGATACTTGCTTAAGCCTACAGAAATTTCTCCTATTCAGAATTTTCATTCTAATAGCATATTTCTTAATCCTTCCTTGCTGTTAAGATTTGCCCAGTTCGGGTGCTGAGAGTAGTGAAGATGAGTGTTGGATTTGACCTTCATGTATGGTGGCCGTAACCGGGTAGGTTAGGTAGCATTAGATTTAATTTTTGCAAAAGTTCTTTTTGGGCTTGGCATTTAGTGTGGTGCACACACTCAACGCCTTGTCTGTTTGGGCTTGGCGTTGAGTGTGGTGCACACACTCACCACCTTGTCTGTTTGGGATTGGCATTGAGTGTGGTGCACACACTCAATGCCTGGTCTATTTGGGCTTTACGTTAAGTGTGGTGCACAATCTCAACGCCTGGTCTTTTTGGGATTGGCATTGAGTGTGGTGCACACACTCAACGCCTGGTCTGTTTGGGCTTGGCGTTGAGTGTGGTGCACACACTCAACGCCATAGCCTTTTTGTTTATTTTTTCCTTGCGGCTAAGTATTTTGGCGTTGAGTGGGTCGACCTTACTCAACGCCATGGTTGTTTAGGCGTTAAGTGAGGTCGACTCACTCAATGCCGCAGCCAATCCTTTTGGACAGCTGGCTATTTTTAGTGTTGAGTAGACCAATTCCACTCAACGCCAGCCTTCAATGAGTAGCGGCTATGTGTCTGGCGTTGAGAGAGTGATGCTCACTCAACGCCAGATTTTGTCTGGCGTTGAGAGAGTGATGCACACTCCACGCTAGATTCTATCTGGCATTGATAGTGATGCTCACTCAATGCAAGATTCTGTCTGGCATTGAGAGAGTGATGCTCACTTAACGCCAGATTCTGTCTGACGTTGAGAGAGTGAGTTTCAATCAATTCCAGATCCTGTCTGGTGTTGAGTGAGGGCTGCTCACTCAATGCCGTGTTGAGCCATCTCAACGCTCTCCCCTTATCTTTATTTTCTCTCCCGAGTGAATTGCTTGATTTTGAGGTTCCTTGTCGGCTATATTTTTCCAAAGGCCGAATCGTGGGTTGTGGTTAGTAGTGGTGGTTTGAAGCTCTTAATGGGGGTGGTTTTGTGTAATTTAGAAGTGGCCACCCAATTTATCTTATTCAAGGTACGGGCTGGGCAAGGGGGTGGGATGTCCCTAGTGCTTTCACATATAGACCCTTGAGCTTTGTTTCTTGGAAATGGTTGTTGGGGGACTGAGTTTGCCTCGAACCAAGATCCGCGTTGTTTTTGCTACTGCCATATCACACAATTTAGGATGTTAGATGCTTCTTCTTTAGTAGATTGCAATGTTTTTGGGCACACAATAGCCTTGTAGCCTCTACAGGATTTTAGCAGGATTGTTGCTATTTCCTCGCACTTAGTGCAATTTTTTTTGTCTGATCCTGGACGGTGTTTGATTGTTACTGTCCTGTTTACTCTTTTTGCTTATCATTTAAATTAACACTTTCGTACAACTTATTTGTTTTTGCTTGCTGAGGTATTCTTTTCTTCTTTGAATGCCTCAGGTTCTGGATAGTAGCTGATTAAGCGGCTAGTTTTGTTGTATTGTTGGTGGTGGTCTCCTGTACCATAGAGATCAGTTCTTTGGTCTTGTGAGGTAGTTTTATGTTTCTTTCTTACAGATATATATACTTGCCAGTAGGTTCGTGTCAGTTTGTTGGCGCCCACTGGTAGTTTTACCTTGATACTAGATATGTTATCTTTTTGCTGCTACCTTTTCTGGAGTTAGTCTACTTGCTCTTGGGATGTTTTATGATAGGTTGCTAGTTACTTTTAAACCTAAAAACACTATTATAAGTATATCTCATGATCATCATGTTTATAAAAATCATATACTACTTTCCAAACAACGTAAAAATTTTTTTTTCTTATATATAGTATAAATTAAATGTAGGGTCTTGCATAGTATAAGTTGTCCTCTAGGGACACTAATGCACTCTTTTAGGATGTCAAATGTGAATAAAGTATTTTCTGTTGCGTATAAGTTTAGTTTTTTTAAAACTGTGGACTAGATGATCCACTGAGCCGAGGGATATGACCTTTAAAATATAACTTATTTTCTAATCATTAAACTTATGAATTTTCATAGTCTAGTTAGATGGTGTTCGCCTGGGCGTTGAAAGTTATCCCCTGCTCGATGTGGCATCACGATGCGTGTTTTCTCATACTCTGATACTTCTTAAATTCGGAGAAAATGCGGGTTGTGACAGTTGGTATCAGAGGGAGGTTGCTTGGCAAATGGTCAGGCAACCTTCCTTGAAGAGTTAGAGGTTTAACATCATGTCATTCACACACCGATAGGTCATCAGCACATCTTGGCAAAAGCACGAACACGACACTCATAGCATAACATGAAGTATACGGGGCATATTATGTAGTATGGGATACATAATATGTCTTCGTATATGGATCCACCATAGGGGCAACATGTGAGGATTATGTAGTATGGGATGATAACCTCACCACATGGTTGCGACTAGATCATTTTCTTTTCGTTGCATGTGAATGTTATGAAGTATGGGATGCATAACATTTTCATGTGTACGCCGCTCATAACATGCATTAGGGCCTTTTTTAGACTGCATAACACAAACATGCATAGCATAACATTGCATAAGCACAACGTGCCAAGCTAAAGGATGGAAGGATGACATATGTACACACAAAAGTTTTGAGTAAAAAATAATATAAGTTCATGCATTCCCGATCTAGGCATAAGAGTTAGAAAGGTGGTGGTAAACCATCCTAGGTTAGGCATAACATCAATTCTTGTAAAAATAAACTCCCAGAGCAAGTTTAGCAGCTTTAAGTTCATATTTATGTATGTATTGTCTGTACTTGTAGTTAGTTCTAGCTTTTGTACTAGGATCTGACTAATGTTATTATGATTTTATGATGGCAAGACGTCCTTCAACGAGGTCGACTCCCCTGTCTGAGGGTGAGTCATCTAGAGCACAGAGTGATGCGGTGATCAAGGGCCTGCGATAGAGAAATGATTTCTTGACTAGGCAGTTGGTGGAGATGCATGCCCAAATCCAGTCTCTTGTGGCAGTGGTGGCAGAACAGACTTAGGGAGTGCAAGACCGTGCAGGGGGGTTAGCTGTTCCTCCCCCTCCTGCTCCCCTGATACCTCCAGTGGTTGTGCCAGCAGAGATGGCCTTTATCTCACAATTTCAGAGACTTAGACCTCCTATATATGATAGGAAGACAGATTTCATGGTCATAGATGATTGGCTGATCTCCATGGAGGAGATGTTCTCGTACTCAAGTATTGCAGATGATCAGAGAGTGATGATAGCCGCCTATCAGCTTAAGGGTTTGGCTAAGAGTTGGTGGCTTAGAGAAAAGGGGAGCTTGGTAGCTGGTTGATCTTGGGGATTATTGAAGGAGATGCTGTTGAGGAAGTTCTTTCCTTCAGTCGAGCGTGACTGACTAATGAACGACTTCCTCCACCTGAAACAGAGGCAACTCACTATCGGTGAGTACGAGATAGAGTTCAGCAAGTTGAGCCGATTTGCTCCTAGTTTGTGAGTATTGAAGCTGATTGAGTCAAGCGGTTCCTGGGTGGCTTGAGGAGCGAGGTTCAGTAGTTGACCAGTATATGTGGATCAAAGACTTATGCAGGAGTAGTCGAGGCTACTCTAAAAGTGGAGGAAATTGAGACCGCAAAGAACACAGGCCAGCAAATGAGTAAGGATAAGAGGAAGTCTGCTGAAGAGAAGAACCCCCAGGTACCCGGTGCTGCTTCGGGTAAGAAGAGAAAGGTAGTGTGTAGCTTCTATAGCCGGTCAGGCCACCCTGTTGAGAGGTGTTTCAAGAAGGCAGGAGCTTAGAAGAAGGAGCAAGTTCATGCTATCCAAGGTGCTCCTAGGAAGGATGTTTCCTATTCTGTTTGCAAGCGACCCGGGCATGATGCTGCCTAGTGCTGGTCCAAGGATAAAGTCATCTATCAGTATGGACAGAAGGGCCATATCAAGACAAGGTGTCCTCAGGTCCAGCCTATTCTTCAAGTAGTTCCACTTCAGGCCTTACCTCCGCCTCAGCGTGTGGACAAGGGCAAAGGAAAGCTGAATGTAATCTCTTCTGAGGAGGCTCAAACTTCGACTCAGGTCATCTCAGGTTAGTTGTTTTTCCTAGCCTGAAAGTTTTTTTTACAAGAATGGTTATAGTTTTTATTTTGGTAGTTCCTTAGTTGTATATATACTCCTATAGGGAAATTTATGGTGAAGAACCGTTGGGCGCGTGTTCTGTTCGACTCCAGCGCAACCCACTCATTTGTGGCTAGAGCCTTTGTGGTGCGATATCGATTGATTCTAGATCAAGTTCGTGATACCTTCCGCGTCAAGTTCCCTTCTGGTGAATCTGTATTATCAGATGTGGGCATTCTGGATTGCCCTATTTTGTTGGGGAACTTTCTTGCGAAGGAAGACTTGAAGATGATTGATCTAGAGGACTTAGATGTTATTCTGGGCATGGACTGGTTATCTAAGTATGATGCGGTTATTCAGTGCAAAGGGAGGCTCTTGGACTTCATCAAGGACAACGGTCAGCCTGGAAGTGTGTATGCTGATCCGTGCCAGGAGTCTCCAGTCATTTCTGCGGTATGTGCTTAGAAGCTGTTTCATTCTGATTTTTTTGCTTGTTTAGTCTCGGTGCTTGGGAATGCTGTTAGTGTACCGTGCTTGGAGGAGATTCTTATTGTTCGTGGTTTCGCTGATGTTTTTCTTGATGACCTTCCTGGTCTTCCTCCCGATCGGGATGTTGAGTTTGTGATTGACTTGGAACCGGGTATGCGTCCTATTGCTAAGGCGCCGTATCGGATGGCTTCTCGTGAGTTGGAGGAGTTGCGAGTCCAGTTAGACGAGTTGTTGGCAAAAGGATTTATCAGGCAGAGTTCGTCGCCCTGGGGTGCTCCTGTTCTATTTGTGAAGGAGAAGGATGGGTCGATGAGGCTTTGCTTCGACTACAGGGAGTTGAACAAAGTCACCATTAAGAACAGGTACCCTCTGCCGAGGATCGATGACTTATTTGATCAGTTGCGTGGTAGAACGGTGTTTCCCAAGATCGATCTTTGTTCTGGCTATCATCAGCTCAGGATCCGTGAGGCAGATATTCCACGGACCGTGTTTAGATCGAGACATGGACACTTCGAGTTTCTAGTGATGTCGTTTGGTTTGACCAACGCACCATCAACTTTCATGGATATGATGAACCGGGTGTTCAAGGATTTTCTAGACAAGTTCGTTGTGGTATTCATCGATGATGTATTGATCTACTCTCGCAGTGCTGAGGAGCATGAGCAGCATCTGCGCTTGGTTCTATCGGAGTTGAGGGACCACAAGTTATTCGCCAAGCTTATCAAGTGTGAATTTTGGTTACCTCAAGTCTCGTTTCTAGGCCACGTGGTGAATAAGGATGGGATCTCGGTCGACCCAGAAAAGATCGCAGCAGTGATGGATTGGAGCAGGCCGGGTATGCCCAAGGAGATTAGAAGCTTCCTAGGGTTGGTCGGCTACTATAGGAGGTTCGTGGAGGGTTTCTCCACCCTGGATGCACCTTTGACCAGGTTGACTCAAAAGAACACGGCCTTTTTTTGGAGCGAGAAGTGTGAAGAAGCTTTCCTGGAACTAAAGAACAGATTGTGCACTGCTCCCATTCTGACCCTACCTACTAAGGGTGCGGAGTATGATGTGTACGTGGATGCTTCACATGTTTGTCTTGGTTGCGTGTTGATGCAGGCTGGAAAAGTGAATGCGTATGGGTAAAGGCAATTAAAGACTCATGAGATAAATTACCCTACGCATGACCTTGAGTTTGCAGCGGTGATTTATGCGCTAAAGATGTGGAGGCATCTACTTTATGGTGCTCAGTGCAAGATCTTCATAGATCATAAAAGTCTAAAGTATGCGTTCACTCAAAAGGAGTTGAATCTGCTCCAGCAGCGGTGGCTCGAGTTTGTAGCCGATTATGATGTAGAGATACGGTATCATCTGGGCAAGGCCAATGTGGTGGCCGACGCCCTGAGTCGGAAGACGGGGAAGATCTTTTATCTCTCAACCAAACCTTTAGTGGAAGAGTTCCTCCTTATGGATATCTCTGTGGGATGCTGTGGCATGAAGAGTAGTATGGCAGTGGCAAAGCCGTCTTGGATTTCACTTACCAGGTTGCACCAGAAGGATGATCCAGATCTTCTTGCACTTATACCTCAGGACTGAGAGAGGGGAGTTGCCGAATTTTTCTATCGATGATGCAGGTACTTTGAAATACCACGGAAGGTTTTGCATTCCAGCTGTTGGAGACATCAGGGTTATGATATGCAGAGAGGCTCATGGATCCAGTGTTGCCTACCATCCAGGATCTATGAAGATGTATCGTGATTTGAAGCAAATCGCTTGGTGGTATGGGATGAAGGGTGATATAGCCCAATTTGTTGTTGAGTGCCACACTTGCAAGCGTATGAAGGCCGATCACAGAAGGCCTGGTGGCAAGTTGACTCTATTGGAGATCCCGACTTAGAAGTGGGAAAGTATTTATATGGACTTCATTACGGGCTTACCGAGATCTCTAAGGGGATTTGATTCAGTTTGGGTGATTGTGGACCGATTGACAAAGTGTGCGCACTTCGTACCCTATAAGATAGATTACCCGATGAAAAAGATAGCAGAGCTGTACTTGGACGAGGTCATCAGATACATGGTGTGCCAGTTAGCATCATTTCGGATCGAGACTCCCGGTTTACTTCTCGCTTCTGGAGGAGTCTGCAAGTGGGTTTGGGTACAGATTTGAGCTATTCTACAGCTTACCACCCATAGACCAATGGGCAGACCAAGTGGGTGAACCAGATAGTGAATGATATGATCAGGTGCTACATTCTATACCACGGTGGAGCATGGGATGAGTGGTTGCGAATTATGGAGTTTGCATACAATAACAGTTACCAAGAGAGCTTGCAAATGGCTTCGTTTGAAGCTTTGTATGGGATGCGTTGCAGAACTCCCTTATTTTGGGTTGAGGCTGGTGAGAGACCTTTATTGGGTCCGGATGTGCTTGAGGAAATGGAAGTCGCAGTGAATCTTATTCGTGACAAGCTTCGGATAGCTCAGGAACGATATGAGAAGAACGCCAACCGGCGTAGATCTGACTTGGAGTTTGTGGTTGGGTACCTTGTGTTTCTTAAGGTTTCTCCGATAGTTGGTGTTAAGAGGTTTGAGAAGAACCGGAAATTGGACCTGAGGTATGTGGGCCGTTTTAAGATTGTTGAACAGATTGGTGTGTCAGCATATAGGTTGGATTTGCCAGCAAACTTCCCAGGTGTTCATAATGTATTTCATGTAAGCCAATTACGGAAGTGTGTGCGATGCAGTGGGCAAGTGTTGGATGTTGTGCCCTAATTAGAGCCTAATCTTTCATCTGTTAAGGTGTCGGTCCGCCCGTATCTTGGATACTCAAGATCGGGTGCTGCGGACAAAGTCTATCCCGATGGTGAAAGTTCTATGGAAGAATCAGGATTTGGAAAGCGCGACTTGGGAGCTAGAGTCGGCTATGAGGGAGGCTCACCCTCAACAGTTCCCCTGATTTGATTGGTACTTTTTGTTTCTAGTAGCTCTTGTTTGCTACTTTCCTTCTATAAGTAGAAGTAGTGTATGTAAAGTTTCGGGACGAAACTTTCTTTTAGGGGGAGTGACTGTAACTCCCCCGATTTTTCTGTGATTATTTAATTCTCGTTTGGCGTTACGTTGACACGTTTTCTTGGCTTGTGCCATCCGTGGAGTGTGGTCATAGCTCCTCAGGACTGAGTGGCCTATTTTGTAGCCTATTGGCAAGATTTCCTAGCAAGCCGGGTCGTTTTGGGTGACCCGGTGAGGCCTCTCGGGGGATGCTTATGTTTTGGCTTCGGATGGAGATAACACGAGTTCTGTTCGTCGAAAATTGATTTTGACTTCGCCATTGTGTTCGTGGCATGGATATTTTGCTACGGTTTGAATTTCGTCGAAATCCGAGGATGTTCAATTTTCGCGTCGTTTTGTATTTTATGTAAAATAATACTATTTAATACGTATATTATTATTTATATAGGAAGGTGGTAGCATGGCTGGTGGTTAGTGATAGGTTTTTATTAATTTTGTTTTTGGGCCAATCGTGGTTGGCGGTTTGTGCTAGGCTCGAAAGGATGGCTGCGGTTTGAGTGAGATCTTATAGGTGGCAGACAGCGGTTGCTAGGCAGAAATATGGACTTCATTTAGCCACTGCTTATATATAGTCAGCCTTAAATTAAAACAGTGACTGTTCACTGTGAAAGTGGGAACAAGATCTATCTCAACTCTAGAGGTGGTGAATAGAGTTTATTTAAAGTAAATTCACAATTTTAAACTTGCAAAACTTTTAAGATTTAACTTATATATAGGTGTAAGGTGCCTGCTATAGAATTAACAAAACAGTAAAAAGAAGAGCACATCACACAGCAAAGAAAACACACAAGCAAACCATAAAATACAAGGAGCTATAGTGGTTCCCCAAAAACCTGGGTACATCCACTCTTCTACCACCCTTGGTAGGAATCCACTGTAGGAAGGGTTGATCAGGTGTCCATGCACCAATGAGCTTTTGATAAGGTGCTCAAAAACCAAACTAGATTTTTTGATCAGGTGTCTTGCCACCACTGAGTTTTGACAAGTTTCTCAGAACCAGAATCAAAGCTTTTGAAGGGAGTTTTGAAAACCCTTTTACAGAGGGAAAGGAAAAGAAAAAGAAAGAGTGAAGTTGTCTTCTCTGTCTCAATCAAAGAGAGAAGCACAAGTGGATTTATGTTGTCAAAGCTCCCCCTGAGATGTTGACTAGATCAGGTGTGGAAGCTTTGCTTCAGGGTGATAGGTCTTCAGAAGCTTCAGATCTCCAACAGAAGATGGTTTCAGCAGATGCTGAAAGATGAGTTGTCTGGAGTCCTTGAGATGAAGCTAAGATCACTTTTTCAGTATGCCAAAATGTTCAACTGATTCTCCAGGGTTGACTACTTGAGTTTTCTTGTGTTGATCAGACTGTCCTGAGAATAACTTGTTCTTTTTCTTTCTTATCTGTGTGTATCACTTTTTCTGTCTCTGTCTGTGTATGTGTATCTAAATCCGTGTCTTAGAGAAAACAAAAGAAGCAGCTTTGAAAGTGAGGGGATAAGTTGTAAACTACTCTAGAGGGGGGGTGAATAGAGTATTCAAATTTTATGAATAACTAGTCAGCTCCCTTGGAGTTGATTTGCGGAATAAAATAATCTGATACTTGAACCCTAAGAGCCTAACATAGTGAAGTGCACAAGTGAGAGAGTTAACTGAAATTTCAGATTAACTATAAACCTATCACAGCAACTAGCAATCCTAGGTAGTTCTATCACAGCCACAGAATAAGCAATTTAAACAAAACAGCGAGAGACACAGGATATATAGTGGTTCCCTCTTAATAGGTACTCCACTCTTCTACCACCCTGGTAGGAATCCACTACAGGTTTTTGCTAAGGTGCCCTGCAACCAATGATCTGATTCAGGTAGATCAAACAGACCCTTTGAGCTTTTGATAAGGATGCTCAACCACAGGTTGTTGATAAGGTGCCCTGTCACCAACGTTCACTTTTGAAGAGATGTGAACAAACTCTTTTTACAAAGGGGTTGAGAGGGTTAGATTATCTTCTCTGTTGTAAATACAGATTAGAGAAGACTTGTGGATTCTCTAAAGAATCAAAGTCTCCCCCTGGCTCAGTGAAAGTCCAGGGAAAGCCTTTGCTTCAGGATGAAGGAGTTTCAGATATACTGAAACTAAATCCTCAGAAATCTGTAGACTGATTTTTATCAGGTCTTCAGATTCTGGAGCACGTGAAGCAGATCTGGAGCTTTTTATGAAGTCTTGAAAAACTCTAAACAGATGCTCAGGAGACTTGAGAATGAAATAGATTGCTTTGGACTTTTGCTTCAGGAAAGCTTTTCTTCTTCTGATTGTGAGATTGTGAAGAGTTGCTCTGGAGAAGCTTGAAAGAATGCAGCACACTAAAAAACTCTCTGTTACTGTAACTTCTTGTTTAAAAAAAACTTTCTTAAATATGTCTTCTCATTTTTCCTTTGGAACGGCTCTATTGATTTGAATTCTCGAGCCCTGCAACAGATTATCTCAAAATAGAATATAGCAATAGGAATAGAATGACCTATTAGCTCTCTGTCAGTCCCAATAAGGAAATAAATGAATAGGAAAATATCTCAGCATAAAGATTTATCGTTCTTGGAAATAGCATACACCGCCAACGGCTAGAATACAGCCTGGCAATATATTTTGTATAATAAGACAAAAATGCTTTATCAAAATACGAAATCCCGTAATTTATGCTTGACATATTTGGTAAGTAATTCATTTGAATTTAAGCTATAAATTAGCAAAAACATTCTTCAGAAAATCTTTCTAACCACACGCTAAAACACTTGGAAATAAACCAAGGAATAAAATAAATACAAACTGTTAAAGGCAGACAGAAATCGTCGAACAGGGGTTCGATGATCGTCGACCTAGCTAACAGATCGTCGACTGAAAACAGAAATCTGTCGAAACAGAAATCGTCGAACGGCAATCGTCGATCAGCTCAAGATATCGTCGACTAAAGCAGAAAATCTGTTAACACAGAAATCGTCGAACATCTCATGATGTCGACGACTAAGGCAGAGATCTGTCGAGACAGATATCGTCGACCATCTCATGATGTCGACGATTAAGGCAAAGATCTGTCGAGACAGAAATCGTGAAACAAGACCACGATCGTCGAACTGCTGATAGCAGATCGTCGACCATCCTTCAGAGCATAATAAGCTTGCTCTGAGATCGTCGACCATCGGTCGACGATAATTGTCTTGACTTCAATGATTCTATAGCCCTGCTATCGTCGACCACTGATCGACGATCGCGAGGCCTCGTTCGACGATGGTCGAACGGAAAAAGAACCTTAACTAAAAATTCATTCTACAACTTCTATTCTAAACTCTAGGTCAGATATAAACTGCCCTAGGGAGACTAAACAAAGTCTAAACATGATCATATATAGTTATATGGATCAAGAGGGGCTGGAAAGGGATTACATAAGCCAAATCACATCTAGGGTACCAACAATCTCCCCCTATTTGGGTTATGTTATCCAATTCGATCTAAAAAGTAATGCACACAATAACAAAAGCAGATATTAACCAAAAATTTAAATCACAGGCAATCCACAGGAAAACAAAAAACCATAAATCAGCAGAACTAAAGTATCAAGCAGATTTATCAGAGGTTTTAGCATCAGATGATTTCTTAGGGATTACAGCTGGTTTGAAGATAATTTCTCTGTTTGGATTTGCTGCTTGTCTTTTGGATAGCATTAGATCGTGTTCACCAATAATTTTCTTTTCAGCATAGCTTGGTAGAACTGCAGCAGGGTGCAATTTCATGTATTCTTCAGTATTGAAAATTTCAGAGTTTACTTGAATTTTGCTGAGTTCCTTTTCTCTGAATTCGGACATAGTTGTATATGCTGTAGGGTCTAGTCCTTGAGCTTTGGCTCTCTCCATCATGCTTAGTGCAATAGATTCCTTAAATCTTGCCATAGAGGCAATTCTTTCAGATTCAGTCATATCTGATGGAGAGGGTGGTCTGTCAGAGTCAGCTTGAGCTGCAATCTCCATGTTCCTTTGAAGAGCTGTGGCTATTTTGCTTGAGTCAGAAGGAATTTGTGCAGCCTTCTTAGGATTAGTTTCAGCATAAAGAGATCTTGGAGGAGCAAGTTCAATGAACTTCTTGTGGGATTTCTCTGAATAGACCACTCTTTTTCCTTTTGTTTCAATTGTCTCAGCAGCAGCAGGTTTCCTTGATGAGGAGGATGGACCTCTCCTGGGAGGAGAAGGTTTCCATTCTGGAACTTTATTTTTAGGAGAAGGAGGAGGAGAGAAGGTAGGTTGCTGAAAAGTCATCTCCTTTATTTGTTGCATGAGAACATTTTCATTTCTTTTTCTTCCTTGTCCTGATACATCTTGGCCTCCCTGGCTTTGGTTACTCCTTCTCTGGTAGGACTGATGAATGTTAGAGCTGGCTGATCTTGCAGATGGGGCAGAAGAGAGACTTCCAGAGGCTCCAGCACCAGGAGATGGAGGAGGACCTCTGGGAGGGAATTTCTGAATAGGGGTGTCATATCTTTTTGATCTCTTTTTCTCTCTTGTCTGATTCTTTGAGAGCCTCATCCAGGGTCGAAATTCTTTGCTCTTGGGATCAATTCCCTTCAGAATGAAATATGGAACATCCTTGTCTGGATTGGCAGTAGGAGGAGCAGATGCTTTCCTTTTCTTGGATACAGCCTTTTTCTTTTTCTGGGAGCTATCAGAATCCTCAGAGTCATCATCATCAGAGGAGTGAGATGAGGTTCTGCCGGCATAATCATCAAAGTCTAGATTTGGGATATCCTTGGCAGCTATAGCATGTTCAGCCTTCTGCTTCTCTCTATCTTCTCTTTCTCTTGCTTCCTCAATGGCATCTTGCTCAAGGAGGGCATCAAGATCAACATTTGGAGTGCTCTTCCAGAGATCTGATTTAGGATACAAGTCAGGAACTATCCTGGGGACCAGTTCTGCAGTAGAAGGAATGGATAGAGGATAGGTAAGGATAGGAGGAGAAAAGATGACAATATCTGCAGGGGCAGATGCTTTTTCTAGAGAGATGGCTAGGGAATCCAAATGATAATTAGCCAACCCTTCAATGTACTCAGAGGCAATATTCTCAGCCACAAAGGCTATAAATTGTTCTAGGTTTAGAGTACCTGAGCTTGATTCCTTTTCAGTCATCTTGGAGTCTTTTTCTGGTAAATCTAGCACGGCCTCAGCTTCTTCAGCAACAGCAGCAGCAGCAGTGTTGATTGTGCCTGCATACAAAGAAAGATAGGTTAACAACCAAGTGGGAATAAAATATTCCCCCCAAGGTGAGCAACAACAGGTAATTGATAGAGTTACCTGAAGATCTACACAGGATACCACTTTGCATCTAGGAAGGAGGTTATAATTCCTTCTAGATGTTTAGCGACATCAGGGATAGACACCTCTGCAAGACACACGAGGAGTGCTATACAGGAAAAGAAGAGAGAGTCCTTGACTAAGGGGTCATCAAGGTACTCAGGTCTATAAGAGACCATTTTCTCTTGAAAAGAAGGAACAAGAGGAGTAGATGTGAGTGAGGACTCACAGTCTAGGTTAAGATAGGATTCCAAATCTTCAATGGAATTTGCAGCAACATCTTGCAATACTGATGCAGGATCATCAGCAGCTGAGATGAGATAGGAAGGAATAAGAAATTAACTCCAAGTTGGAGTGAATTAATTAGAATCTTAAATAACATTATACCATCAGATTGAGCAGCAACATTCTCAAATTGTTGAACCACTACTTCTGTATCAGTAGTGTTCAATGGAGATTTTTCACCAATGTCCATGGGGACTACTTCATTATCTTTCTCAGGGATTTCTTCATCAGAAGCTTGATTCACTAGGGAGTGAATGTCCTTGTTAGATAAAGATATCAATTTAAAATCCTGATTATAACCTTTAGAGGAAGTGATTTACCTTCTGGATGCTTTGGAAGCTCTTGAGATTCTTCTACAATTGCTGAAAGGGGAAGAGAAGAGTTGTCCTGAAGGGCCAAGGCATCACCTGAGACTACTTCAACAGACATCTCCCCCTGCATGACTTCAGTGGGAACTGGAGTCATGTATCTTACTGAAGAGGGCTCAGCAGAGGGTGGAAATGATTTGATGGCTTCAGTAAGGGCTTTGATGGATGCAATGAGAGGGGCATTGGCAGCCTCAATCATTTTTTGGATGGATGGAGTGATGAGCTCTACAACATGTGCAAGCAATTCAGGAGTTATCTGAAATGCTGATGATGTAGAGGTGGATGGAATGGAAGCAGTATGATCTACCACATGATCAAAGGAATCATGTGGAGATGGGTGAACATCAACATGAGTGTGGGATTCATGTTGAGAGAGGTGCGTGAGGATGGTAGCAGTCACCATGTCAACACTGGCTGAAGCTGCCAGATGTTGTGGTGTTGGTGACTGGGGTGGAGATGCAGGTGGAATGAGAGATGCATGTTGTGGTGGCACTGCAGGGTGTGTGGAAGGTAATGCAGGAGATGAGGATGCAGGGGTAAAGAGGGAGGATGAAGGAATTTCTGAGCCTTCCCCAGCAAGCTGGAGAGTGGCTGAATCAGCCCTTGTGTCTGATGGAGGGTTAGGATCAACCCTGGCTGACTTCTTGATAACTCTCTGAGATTTCTTGAAGAGAGAGGGGTCCAACCTCTTGCTGGCGTTGACTGCGGAGGGTGCAGAAACAAGCAGCAGGGGTGCTTTCACATATAGAAACACACCCAACACCCTGGCAAGATTTACTTCTTTCTGATTGTTCTTTCTCCTTATTAGTTCAAACAGAACTTTTCCCCAGGCAATCTGTGCCTTATTCACCAAAGCTGACATCAGGGCAAATTGTTGCCTGTTGATGTTGTCGTGAGCAGAATGTTTTCCCAAAACGACCTTGCCCACCAGGTCGGCCAGAAACTAGTACTCTGGAGACAGGTTTATCTTTAGCAGCTTAGCTGGAATACCCTCAGCATGGCCCATCACAGTTAGCATGCGGCCATATTCTTCTGAATTTTGCTCATAGTCCTCAGTTCCGGTTGGCAGTCCAAACAGCTCAGTCAAAACTTCAGGAGTCAGAATGACCTCCTCTCCATTTATCTTTCCAGTCATCGCTTCGTCGCTGGAGGACGAGGTATATACCCATTCTCGAATCTCTGGTATATTAATCTTTGGTGAGAATGACATAAATTTCTTTAGGCCTTGATCTTCACATAGCTGCAGAAGGGCTTGGATGGGTTGATCACATCGGCTGAAAGAATCGAAGTCGACACAGAAGCCAGTGTCGAACTTCATCCCAAAGAGAACTGCAGAAGGAATCACCATAGGATTTGAGAGAAAATGGCGAATCGAGAAGCAAAGCAGGGGAGAAGAGAATCGCGCGGGATTAGAGTTCGAGAGCGAATTCTAAGCCAGAAGATGGAATATGAAAAGACGGAGCGGAAGGACGACGATCTCCAGACCTAAATCGACTATTAGATACAAATCTGCGATCGTCGATCCCGGAATAAAATCGGTCGTCGAATAATGATCGACAATAGTCAATGTTTGACTAATCGTCAAATATCGACCGACTACAAGCAATCACCACGATCGTCGATCAATATATGTTGGTCGACGATTCTCCACACAGCACAGAAAATCTGTCGTCGACCATTGGTCGACGATAGATACCTAAGGAGAGATCGTTGACCAGTTGATCGACGATTTCTGCCTTACTACAAAAACGATCTGTCGTCGACCATTGGTCGACGATAGATACCTAACCTGGTCGAAGATCGTCGAGCAGTCGTTCGACGATTTTAGACAGAAAACAAATCTAACCAAATTTTCACTACTCTGAACCATTAATCATACCAAGCTGGTTCAGGAAGAACAAATGCCTTTGTTCATCAAGGGGCTTAGTGAAATTATCTCCTCTCTGTAGGTCTGTGGATATAAATTCCATTGCTATCTTGTTCTTTTCCACATTATCTCTCAGAAAATGATGTCTAATCTCAATGTGCTTGGTCCTGGAATGGTGCACAGGATTTTGAGCAATTGATATTGCACTGGTACTGTCACACAGAATTTTTGTTTTTGAGTGTGTATACCCATAATCCACTAGCTGATTTTGAATCCACAGGATCTGTGAACAACAACTAGCTGCTGCAATATATTCAACCTCAGCAGTTGAAGTAGACACAGATGCCTGTTTCTTACAAAACCAAGAGACAAGTCTCTCTCCCAGGAACTGACAGGTCCCTGAGGTGCTTTTCCTGTCAACTCTACATCCAGCATAATCAGCATCTGAATATCCAATTAATTCAAATCCTGACTCAGCTGGGTACCACAGTCCTAAGTTAGGGCATCCCTTAAGGTATCTCAAGATCCTCTTGAGGAGAGTTAAGTGAGATTCCTTTGGGTTGACCTGAAACCTAGCACATAGGCATGTAGCAAACATTATGTCAGGCCTACTTGCAGTCAAATACAGCAGGGAACCAACAATGGCTCTATAGTTCTTTTGATCAACAGACTTGCCATTTACATCAGAATCAATAACTGCATTTGAGGCCATAGGTGTGCTCATTGATGAGGCATCAGACATTCCAAATCTTTTAACCAGCTCTCTGGCATATTTTGATTGAGAAATGAAGATACCATCAACACACTGTTTCACTTGGAGACCAAGGAAATAGGATAACTCACCCATGCTGCTCATCTCAAACTTGGAGTGCATTAGTTCAGAGAACCTCTTGCATAGTTTGGGATCAGTGGAGCCAAATATAATGTCATCTACATAGATTTGAACTAACAGTTGTGAGTCCTTATGATGTCTAATAAATAGGGTTCTATCTACTACACCTCTCACAAACTTGTGTTCTAGAAGGAAATTTGCTAAGGTCTCATACCAAGCTCTAGGAGCTTGCTTAAGTCCATATAGAGCCTTTTGGAGTTTGAACACATGAGTGGGTAAGGTTGATGAAACATACCCTGGTGGTTGTTCAACAAACACTTCTTCCTTTAAATCTCCATTGAGGAAGGCACTCTTCACATCCATTTGGAAGACCTTAAATTTTTTATAGGCAGCATAGGCTAGGAAAATCCTAATGGCTTCTAGTCTAGCTACAGGGGCAAAAGTTTGATCATAATCTATGCCCTCCTCCTGTCTATAGCCTTGAGCTACTAGCCTAGCCTTATTTCTAACTACTATGCCTTGGGCATCAAGCTTGTTTCTAAACACCCACTTGGTGCCTATGATCTGTTGGCCTCTTGGTCTTGGAACCAAAGTCCAAACTTTACATCTTTCAAACTGGTTAAGTTCCTCTTGCATGGCTATAATCCAGTGTGGATCAAGCTCAGCATCTTTAATGGTTAGGGGCTCAACCTGAGAAAGGAAACAAGCAAACATCACATCTTTGTTGAGTTGATGTCTTGTCTGGACTCCTACTGAAATGTCTCCAATCACTTGAGATACAGGATGATCTCTAAGTGTGACAAGATTAGTAGGTTCAACAATGATCTGATCTTCAACAGTTTCAGGATTTGATTCCTCATGTGGAATTTGATCAACTGTTGGAGCAGGTGCTTTAACTTGAAGAAGTTCTACATCAGATTCAGAATCTGAAGAAGCAACCTGAGGAGTTTGTTGGGGATGATTCTCCTGTGTGAGTCTCAAACCTTCCAAATCCTTACTTACTCCTAGGACTTGCACTGTACTATTAGAGGAAGAGTCCTTCTCCTTATAATACATGACTGTCTCATCAAAAGAGACATGTGCAGACTCTTCTATCTTAAGAGAGGATTTATTGAGGACCCTATAGGCTTTGCTTACTTGAGAGTATCCCAGAAAGACTCCCATTGAAGCTTTTGCCTCAAATTTTCTATGGTATTCTTTGTTATTGTTGTGAACAAAAGGAACACAGCCAAACACTCTAAAATAGTCTATTTTAGGTTTCACTTGCTTAAGTAATTCATAGGGAGTCTTACCCTTAAGTTTATGTATCAGACTTCTGTTCAATACATAGTTAGCTGTGCTAACTGCTTCAGCCCAAAAGGACAGAGGCATGTTAGCATCTGCCAACAATGTACTTGCAGCTTCAATTAGGGTTCTGTTTTTCCTTTCAACTACCCCATTTTGTTGAGGAGTTCTAGGAGCAGAGAAGCTATGTTTGATACCTTCCTTCTCACAGAATTCTTGCATAAGAAGAGACTCAAACTCAGTACCATGATCACTTCTGATCAAGGCAATCTGAGTAGAATACTCACTCTGTATACACTTTAGAAAATCTGTAAGAACCTTGAAGTTATCAGCCTTAGTTCTCAAGAAGAATACCCAAGTGAACCTAGAGAAGTCATCTACAATTACTAGAGTGTAAAACTTTCCTCCAAGACTCTGTACAGCAATAGGACCAAACAAATCCAAATGTAGCAAGTACAGGATCCTGGGAGAATCACTTTTATTAACTGATTTAAAGCTATTTCTTGTTTGCTTACCTAATTGACAAGCTTTGCAAAGGCCTTCCTTCTTGTAGGGGCAAGAAGGTAAGCCTCTTACAAGATTGTATTTAGCCAACCTAGAAATGTTTTTCAAATTTACATGACTAAGTCTCTTATGCCAAAGGGTATTATTACTGGTTACTTCATTAAATAAGCATATTTCAGATTTGGATGAGTTAAAGTCTACAACATAAACATTACCAATTCTAATACATACTAACACAACAGTATTATTTAAAGCAATATTACAAGCAGTATCAGTAAACCATACCTTGTACCCAGCATCACACATTTGACTTACAGAGATTAGGTTGTGCTTTAGTCCGGAGACATACGCAACCTTCTTGAATGTTACAGCTCCTATGGTGAAGCTGCCATACCCTTCAGTCTGTCCACAGCTGGAATCCCCAAATACAACTTTTGGTCCCAGCTTGGCTTTGAACCCTGACAGATTCTTCTTCTTTCCTGTCATATGCTTTGAGCATCCACTATCCAGATACCATTTGTCATGTATGACTGGATAGGTCTTCACCTGCAAAGATATCAATTATACATTGTGGACCCAGGTTACCTTGGGTCCAGTATTCTTCACAAAAGAAAAACTAGATATAAAAGATTTTGCAGGCTTAGATTTATATCCTAAAGGGTGTGATCTCCTAGGTGGGATAATCCATTCAGTTGAAGGATTAAACATCCTAGGGTAGTGATTGGGATTTGCACATCTGGAAGTTTGAAATTTATTTTCCAGCTTAAGTCCATATCGTCGATCCACGGTCGACGATCGCAAGCCATATCGTCGACCATTTGTAGTAGTGCTATGTTCTGGATTCCACGATCGTCGATCACTGGTCGACGACTCAAGATGAGATCGTCGATCTCCTGCACCAAAGATATCATACTTGGTGAAGGTGTTCAGCGATCGTCGATAGACGTTCGACGATTGGTTTGACGATCGTCGATTAATGTTCGACGATTTTTGTAAAGCTAGAAATTTTTTCTTCCTATTCTCTTTCTTAATCTTATTCTGAATTTTCTTGCATTTTTCAATTTCCTCAGTATTCTTTATTCCTGATTCAGAACAAATTTTACTGGAGTGCTAAATCTCTCCTTTGTGAGGAGGATGGGTTCACTAGGTGTAGCACCTAAGCCTAGTTTATCATTACCAACCCTAGTGTTTGCTATACAGGTTATTTCAGATAATTTAAGGCTTCTGCCATTTAATTGTTCTTCTAACCTCTTAGATTTAGCTAGTTCTAATTTTAAGAATGTTACTTCTTCTCTTAATCTTTCTAATTCCTTTTCTAATCTGATTATTTCAGTACCTTCCATGTCTAGTTCCATTATTTTTAATCTAAGTGACTTAATTTCTTTTTCAGATAATAGTAAATCTAAACATAGAGTTTTAAATTTTAGTTTGAACTCAGGAGATGAGAAATCAAATGAGTCGATTACCTGGTCTTCCATAAAGGAATCTTCTTCATTGTCTCCTTCTTCTTCAGAATTCTCTGCAGCTGACAGAGAGCTGCAGGCATCAATAGCCATGAGGCAGACCTCTTTGGCTTTCTTCTCTTCTTCTTCTTCTGAATCACTGGAGCTAGAGGAGCAGGTATCCTCTTCTGTTTCACTCCAGGTAGCAGCCACAAATCCCTTGTCCTTCTTCTTGTATTTGTGTGATGAGGACTTGGAGTGGTGCTTCCTGTACTCTTTCTCATGTTTCTTCTCCTTGTGTTTCTTCTCTGGACAATCTGGGGCAATGTGTCCAGGCTTGCTGCAAACATAACAAATGATTTCTTTAGATGGAGTCTTGTCATACCTTGGTTTGTCCTCATGCTTGGAGAACTTCTTTCTGAGGTCTCTTCTTCCCATGTTGAAGAACCTCTTGGCAATGAGTGCCAGTAACTCCTCATTTGATTGACTTCCTTCAGAAGTCTCAGCCGCCTTAAGAGCTAGAGAGTGCTCTTTCTTTGTAGGTGTAGGAGTTTTTACTTCAATTGCAGCAGCTCTGCTCTTTAGAGTTTGCTCATATGACTTGAGCTTTCCCAATAGAGCTTCTGTGGAGAGTTCCACAGTGTTTCTTCCATCCTTGATGGGCCATATCCTTGAGTCCCAAGAGATGGGAAGGCACATCAGGATCTTGTCATTTACTTCTGACAAAGTTATCTCCTTGTCCAAAGACCTCAGTTCACTTATTATTGAACTGAGTCTTGTGTACATTGTGTCAATGTCTTCAGCATCATCCTTCTTGAAATTTTCATACTGAGAGGTGAGATTGGATCTCCTGTCCTTCTTCTCATCAGCTGAGCCAGCAACTATGTGGTTGAGGGAATCCCACATAGCTTTGGCTGAGGTACATTCAGCAAGCTTCTGGAATATCTCATCAGACATTGTCTGAGCTAGGATATTCATTGCTTTAGCATCAGCTGCTTTTGCCTTCTTGTAAGTTTCATTGTAATCAGGTGGTGGCACGGCACTGAGATCAGCAGAAGTGGAAGCAGCAGCAGGCCTAGCAGGTGGTCCTGTCAAAATAGAAGAAAAGATATCTTCATCAATAGAATTCATGTATAGTCTTATCCTGGCCTTCCATATGCCAAACTTGGACAAGTTGCATACAGGAGGTCTGGTGCTTGAATAATCCTTAGACTGGGCCATGTGTGAAAGTGTTTGTGAATGGTATCAGGAAACAACTTATCACAGGATCTTTTAACTCAGGTGTTAGCCTGTATGAACAGCTAACCTCCCTCTGATACCAATTAAAAGTGAGGGGATAAGTTGTAAACTACTCTAGAGGGGGGGGTGAATAGAGTATTCAAATTTTATGAATAACTAGTCAGCTCCCTTGGAGTTGATTTGCGGAATAAAATAATCTGATACTTCAACCCTAAGAGCCTAACACAGTGAAGTGCACAAGTGAGAGAGTTAACTGAAATTTCAGATTAACTATAAACCTATCACAGCAACTAGCAATCCTAGGTAGTTCTATCACAGCCATAGAATAAGCAATTTAAACAAAACAGCCAGAGACACAGGATATATAGTGGTTCCCTCTTAATAGGTACTCCACTCTTCTACCACCCTGGTAGGAATCCACTACAGGTTTTTGCTAAGGTGCCCTGCCACCAATGATCTGATTCAGGTAGATCAAACAGACCCTTTGAGCTTTTGATAAGGATGCTCAACCACAGGTTGTTGATAAGGTGCCCTGTCACCAACGTTCACTTTTGAAGAGATGTGAACAAACTCTTTTTACAAAGGGGTTGAGAGGGTTAGATTATCTTCTCTGTTGTAAATACAGATTAGAGAAGACTTGTGGATTCTCTAAAGAATCAAAGTCTCCCCCTGGCTCAGTGAAAGTCCAGGGAAAGCCTTTGCTTCAGGATGAAGGAGTTTCAGATATACTGAAACTAAATCCTCAGAAATCTGTAGACTGATTTTTATCAGGTCTTCAGATTCTGGAGCACGTGAAGCAGATCTGGAGCTTTTTCTGAAGTCTTGAAAAACTCTAAACAGATGCTCAAGAGACTTGAGAATGAAATAGATTGCTTTGGACTTTTGCTTCAGGAAAGCTTTTCTTCTTCTGATTGTGAGATTGTGAAGAGTTGCTCTGGAGAAGCTTGAAAGAATGCAGCACACTAAAAAACTCTCTGTTACTGTAACTTCTTGTTTTAAAAAAACTTTCTTAAATATGTCTTCTCATTTTTCCTTTGGAACGGCTCTATTGATTTGAATTCTCGAGCCCTGCAACAGATTATCTCAAAATAGAATATAGCAATAGGAATAGAATGACCTATTAGCTCTCTGTCAGTCCCAATAAGGAAATAAATGAATAGGAAAATATCTCAGCATAAAGATTTATCGTTCTTGGAAATAGCATACACCGCCAACGGCTAGAATACAGCCTGGCAATATATTTTGTATAATAAGACAAAAATGCTTTATCAAAATACGAAATCCCGTAATTTATGCTTGACATATTTGGTAAGTAATTCATTTGAATTTAAGCTATAAATTAGCAAAAACATTCTTCAGAAAATCTTTCTAACCACACGCTAAAACACTTGGAAATAAACCAAGGAATAAAATAAATACAAACTGTTAAAGGCAGACAGAAATCGTCGAACAGGGGTTCGATGATCGTCGACCTAGCTAACAGATCGTCGACTGAAAACAGAAATCTGTCGAAACAGAAATCGTCGAACGGCAATCGTCGATCAGCTCAAGATATCGTCGACTAAAGCAGAAAATCTGTTAACACAGAAATCGTCGAACATCTCATGATGTCGACGACTAAGGCAGAGATCTGTCGAGACAGATATCGTCGACCATCTCATGATGTCGACGATTAAGGCAAAGATCTATCGAGACAGAAATCGTGAAACAAGACCACAATCGTCGAACTGCTGATAGCAGATCGTCGACCATCCTTCAGAGCATAATAAGCTTGCTCTGAGATCGTCGACCATCGGTCGACGATAATTGTCTTGACTTCAACGATTCTATAGCCCTGCTATCGTCGACCACTGATCGACGATCGCGAGGCCTCGTTCGACGATGGTCGAACGGAAAAAGAACCTTAACTAAAAATTCATTCTACAACTTCTATTCTAAACTCTAGGTCAGATATAAACTGCCCTAGGGAGACTAAACAAAGTCTAAACATGATCATATATAGTTATATGGATCAAGAGGGGCTGGAAAGGGATTACATAAGCCAAATCACATCTAGGGTACCAACAAGCTTTTATTCTCTGAAGATCCTATGTCCAAGATAGCCGTTAACAGACATTAAATTCCTTCCATAAAGTTTTGCCTTCTAGAGGAAAGTCCAATAAAACATTCTCAAAAAAAATTCCTTGAAACTTGCTCCAGAATAAATGAAAACGGCTGGCAGATCTCTTGACATAAATGCTGAGAGAATTTGAAAAACATTCCAAAGTCTGACTGAATTTGAATCCTTAAAAACATCGATCTCTCAGGAAAAACGTCGATCTGAGCTCTATGATCGTCGACCTGAGCTCAGAGATAGGAATGAAGATCAGACAGAAAGCGTCGACCTGAGCTCAAAGATCGTCGAACTGAGCTCAGCGACCTGAAGAAATAAGTGAAGAAAGATCGTCGATCTGAGCTCGAAGATCGTCGACCGGAGTTCGACGATTTAACATAGTTGAGCTCAGAGAGCGTCGAACGGAGTTCGACGTTTCGTCGATCTAAGCTAGACGATAATTGTCTTTGACTTGGCTCTATTTCCTTGATCTTGGAATGGTCCTGGGGGCAGCTTCAAACCTAAGTTCTAAGCCCTAGACACATTCTAATGTTGACCTTTTCAACTATACATCTAGGTCAAACTGGTTTCCTAAGAAAAACATAGTGATCCTTACCCAAATTAGTAATAGGGTGTTCCAACAATCTCCCCCTATTTGGGTTAGGATTACTATTTACATATCTCAGAAATAAAAACAACAACAACATACTGAATAGCAATAAACTAAAACAAAAATAGCAGAGCAAGCAATTATAGCAGCAATCAAATGGAATTTCAGCAAATGTTCAGAGAGATTGTGCTGTCTGCTTACAGAAATTACTTCTTTTCACTTCCTTTCTTAAATATAATTTCTCTTTTAGGATTAAGGGCTTCCTTCTTTGACCTTCTATCATCATCTGCACCTAAGGAGGTTTGAGCTCTTATCCTAGGAACCACAGCCTCAGGATGCAACTTCATGTAGTCCACTGGGTCAAAGAATTTTCTTGAAGAATACCTTTCTAGTTCAGCTTTTCTTTGATCTGATAGAGTAGTAATATTAGAGGTGTCTTTCCCTTGTTCTCTGGCTTTCTTCAACTGATCCAAGGTAGCCAGTTCTTTCATCGTTGCAGTCCATGACACTGGATTATTCTCTGGATCTTCAAAAGGCACTGCAGGCTCATATCTATTGACAGATTCTAAAGCAGTAGGAGTTTTAGTCTCAACTTTTTCTCTGAGTTTATAAGGGAAAGGACCTTGAGCAGAGTCCATGTGTCTTTGTCCTTCCCTTGCATGAAATCTATGTCCTCTTTGACTTCCTCTATACTGTCCCCATCTGGACTGATAACCCCTTTGGTATTGCCCCCAAGGATAGTATCTTTGAGAGGATTGGGAGGAACTTTGCTTAGAAGCTGGGGTTTGAGAAGCTGAGCCTCCACCTGTCCCTGAATCTGGAGGAGGAGGAGGAGGAGGCTGAAATTGAGATGAACCTTTCTCATACTTTTCAAACTTTCTTTTCTTTCTCAAAGCCTTTAGTTGATTTTTAGAGTATTGCATCCAATGTTCAGTAATTTGGCAATCATGCAAAATATAGTATGGAATGTCATTTGAATCTTTAGCTTGAGCAGGAGGAACCTTCATTATGGCCTTGCTTCTGGCCTTCCTTTTCTTGGCAATAGTATTAGAAGAATCATCAGATTCAGTTTGAAACTGATCACTGTCTGAACTTTGAGGTCTATCATATAAGTCATCAATACTCTTTATATACTTTTCTTGTTGTTTTACTTGATCAGGGGTCAGAGCAGGAGCAGCAGCAGCAATAGAAATTTGAGCAACAGCAGAAATAGAAGTTGGAGCAGCAGTAGAAGCAGATTCTTCCAGATATGTAGCAAGTTCTTTAGCAGCAGTATCCTCAACAACAGAAATCATGTCAATATCTTCTGATACAATTGTAGAAACAGCAGCAGCAGCAGAACTGAAAGCATCAACATCCACAGCCTTGAAAGAATTGACATATGAGGCAATTAGGCTGGGATCACATATAGAGATAGGCACAATGGCCTTAGTGAGGTCTTCAGCATGATGCACTGGCAGAGAACTGAAAAAAACAGAATCAAATAAAGAAAGCAGACTCTGAAAGTCCACTGTAAAAACATGAGCAAGACTTGAACCTTCAGCAGCCTCAGGCACATCCAATGCTTCATAAGGCATCTCCCCCTACCTGGGTTCAGTGGAGACTGAATCAAGACACCCAGATGAAGGGATTGCCTGGGAGGAGAGGAAGGAAGAGAACTTGGTAGACAGCTCCTGAACTTGTTTCAGGAGTAGAGCCAAGGAGGTCTCCAACAGTGAGGTTAGCTTGGGGGCTAGCAACACATAGAGCTTGTCTGCCAGGGCTGAAAGATCTACATGCTCAAGATTGGCTTGAGCAGAGGTAGGAGTTGAAGAGACTGGGATGAAGGTGGCTGGAGCTGATGTAATGGAGAGTGTGGAGATAGGAGGTGTTGGGATGGATGGCTCTGAAGGAGGAATAGTGTAGATAGATGTTACTGAGGTGGAGATGGATGAGATGGAAGAGGTAAAGGATGGGGTGAAGGATGGTTGAGAAAGGATGTCTTGAAGAAGTTGTTGGTAAGAGTATGTAGAGGGAAGCTCAGGAGGAGTTGGAGGAGAATTATCCATGAAGGAGTCATCTATAAGAGAAAATAATGGAGTGGTGAAAGATGGATAAGAGAACAAAGGGTGGAACTGTTCTGAGGTAGAGGCTGGAGGAGGTGAAATTGGTGAAGAGATTGTAATGGAGTATGATATGATAGAGGTTGAGATTGGTGAAGAAGTTGAGGTGGTGACTGGGATAGAAACAGCTGGAGGAGGAGAGGAAGAAGCAGGCAATCCTTCTACTGGGGCAGATACCTGAGGAGTGACTGTAACAGTCCTGGTGCCTGAAGCAAGTGGTGCTGCACCAGCCTTGCTGGGGTTGATGATCTGCCTGTCCCATCTACTGAAGAGGGAACAGGTAAGCCTCTTGGATGCATTGATGTACATCCCACTAGAGGTCAGCAGCTCAGGGCACCTGGAGTGCAGGTAAACCCCTAAAATCCTCCCATAGCTTACACAGCTTTTGTTCAGCTTCTTATTGATTAGATTGAAAAAGATGGATCCCCAATCTAAATGTTTCTTGTCAACCAAATCTCCCATTAAACAGAATTGGTATCTTGATATTGTATCATGGGCTGAGTGCTTTGCCAGAAGCACTTTTCCAACCACATCAGCCAGAAATTGGAATTCAATGGAAAGGTTCTTTTTCAGCAGTTTGTTAGGGTTCACAGCAGTGTGACCCATTCTATCCAGCATAGAATCATACTCTTCTCCAGACAAATCTATGGAGTCATCTCCAGTACTAAGAAGGAAAACGTCTGTTAGAAGGGCGGCGGACAAATGTACCGGAGTCCCTTTGATTGAGCCGATTACTGAATTCTCGTTCTCATTCGTGGCTGTAAAACACCATTCCTTTATCTCTTCTGCTGCAATCTTCATTCGGGTGGACATGATCTGAACCAGTTGCTGTTCTCGAAAAAGGTTGAGAATATCCTTGAATCTTTGATCACTTCCATCGAAAGAATTCATATCAATGTCGAATACTGTATCAAATTTCATCTTTAAAATAGCAGTACTTGACACATCCATCTGTACCTGCAAAGATGAAACAAACACGACCAAGTATAGAAGGTTTGGAGGGAAAGAGAGAAAGTTGCAGAGAGTATGAAAGCGTAAACGACGAGCGGCGGCCGAAAAATGATTTTATATTAGGGTTCGACGCGAAAAAGTAAGGATCGTCGATCTCCGTTCGACGATCAGGACTTCTGATGGAAGCTGAAAGGGCTTCAATATCGTAGATCTCAGTTCGACGATCTAGGGAGAACGTCGAGCTCAGGTCGACGATCGAAGGCCTGAAAGAGATAGTATACAACTATCTGACACGCTCTAAACTCAGGTCGACGTTTTGAGAAAACGTCGATCTCCGTTCGACGTTTCCTGGGAAAACGTCGATCTCCGTTCGACGCTTTCTGGGGAAAACATCGAGCGTAGTTCAGAGTCAGAAAACTATCCTACAGACACAAAAGAAAGGTGAGTTTTTAGCCTAATCTTGGTCTGTTTTTAGCTTTTGAAAATCTTGTAATTTATTTTAGGCTTCCTCCATCTAACATGCCTAACTGATTGAGGAAGAAGTTGTGTTTCTTTTCATCCAAGGGCTTGGTGAAAATATCTCCCCTTTGCAAATCAGTTGGGATATATTGAAGTTCAATTTTGTTTTTCTCAACATTATCCCTTAGAAAATGATGCCTAATTTCTATGTGTTTTGTCCTACTATGGAGGACTGGATTTTGTGCAGTGGAAATAGCACTGGTGTTATCACAAAATATTTTAGACTTCTCTAAGTTGTAACCATAGTCTAGGAGTTGGTTTTGTATCCACAATATTTGTGAACAACAACTGCCTGCAGCCATGCATTCAGCTTCAGCAGTTGAGGTTGACACAGATGTTTGTTTCTTACAATACCAAGAGACAAGTCTATCACCAAGAAACTGACAAGTTCCACTGGTGCTTTTCCTGTCTATTCTACATCCAGCATAATCAGCATCTGAAAATCCAGTTAAGTCAAATGCTGAATCTTTTGGATACCAGAGTCCTAGATTTGGACAGCTTTTAACATACCTAAGAATCCTCTTTACTAAAGTTAAGTGTGACTCTCTAGGGCTGACTTGGAATCTAGCACATATACATGTAGCAAACATTATGTCAGGCCTACTGGCTGTAAGGTACAATAGAGAGCCAATCATTGCTCTATATGTTGTCTGATCAACTGGTTTCCCATGTTCATCAGCATCCAATACAGCATTGGTAGGCATGGGTGTTTTCATACATGATGCATCAGACATCCCAAATTTCTTAACCAATTTATTTGCATACTTGGTTTGAGAAATAAACATGCCTTCAGCATGTTGTTTGACTTGCAATCCTAAGAAGAAGGATAGCTCACCCATACTACTCATTTCAAATTTAGAGTGCATAAGCTTGGAAAACTTTCTGCACAAATTTGAATCAGTAGACCCAAATATAATATCATCTACATAAATTTGTACTAGTAGGGTATGGGACTTATGGGTTCTAATAAAAAGAGTTTGGTCTACTCTCCCCCTAACAAAATCATTCTTCAGCAGAAAGCATGCTAGAGTCTCATACCATGCTCTAGGAGCTTGCTTGAGACCATATAATGTTTTGTGTAGTTTAAAAACATAATCAGGATGGGTTAGAGAGATAAAACCTGGAGATTGTCTGACATAGACTTCTTCTTTGATCTCCCCATTGAGAAAAGCACTCTTCACATCCATTTGATAGACTCTGAATCCCTTATGAGCAGCATAAGCCAGGAAGATTCTTATGGCCTCTAACCTTGCAACAGGTGCAAAGGTCTGGTCATAGTCTATCCCCTCTTCTTGAGAATATCCTTGAGCAACTAGCCGTGCCTTGTTCCTTACAATAATTCCTTGATCATCCAGCTTATTTCTGAACACAAATTTTGTTCCAACAATTGAATGATCCTTGGGCTTAGGCACTAGTTCCCAAACTTGTTTCTTTCAAATTGACGCAACTCCTCTTGCATTGCAATGATCCAGTGTGGATCTTGCTCTGCATCTTGAATGGTTTGAGGTTCAATTTGAGAGAGAAAGCAAGTGTGCATCAGGTTTTGATTGACCTGATTTCTGGTTTGCACACCAGCTGAGATGTCTCCAATCACTTGGGAGACTGGATGATCTCTTGGTGTTACTAGATCAATAGGGGGTGTTGATTGTTCACCAACCTGTGTTGTTGTTTCCTCTTGTGGGACAACAACTGGCTCTTCAAGAAGATTTTCTTCCAGATGTGGAGCAGCTTCTTCATCTTCACTACTTTCATCCTTTTGAGTAACTTGTAATCTGTCCAAGTCTTCAGCTAGAGAATGCACCTGCAAATGTTCTATGGTAGAAGTATTCTTCTCCTTGAAAGACATGTTAGCTTCATCAAAAGTAATGTGGACAGATTCTTTTATTTTTAGAGTTGTTTTATTATAAACCCTATAAGCTTTACTGATCATGGAGTATCCCAGAAACACTCCTTCATCAGCTTTTGCTTGAAATTTTGCGAAATATTTCTTGTCATTATTGTGAATGTAACAAGTGCAACCAAAAACTTTAAAATAGTCTACTTTAGGTTTCTTCCCTTTGAGCAATTCATAGGGAGTCTTACCCTTTAGTTTATGTATTAGGCTTCTATTCAACACATAATTGGAGGTGTTCACTGCCTCAGCCCAAAAGGATAGAGGTAGGTGAGCATCTGTCAATAATGTAGTTGCAGATTCAATAAGGGTTCAATTTTTCCTTTCAGCTAACCCATTTTGTTGAGGAGTTCTAGGAGCTGAGAAAGTATGCCTGATCCCTTCACTTTGACAGAACTCTTGCATGAGAAGAGAATCAAACTCTGTCCCATGATCACTTCTGATCAGGGCAATGTGAGTGTTGTGCACAATCTGAATGCATTTGAGAAAATCTGTTAAACACTTAAAGTTATCAGACTTCTTCCTCAGAAAGAATACCCATGTGAATCTTGAGAAGTCATCTACAACCACTAAAGTATAGGATTTCCCTCCTAAGCTTTGTACTGTAATGGGTCCAAAGGGATCCATGTGTAACAGATACAACATCCTAGGTGAATCACTCTTGTTGATTGATTTAAAGTTATTTTTAGTTTGCTTGCCTAATTGACAAGCCTTGCAGAGTCCTTCCTTCTTGTATGGGCCAGAAGGCAGTCCTCTGACAAGGTTGTCCTTGGATAGCCTAGCAATGGTTCTAAGGTTAATATGTCCTAGTCTCTTATGCCATAGAATATTAGGTCTAGATATGGAATTAAACAGGCAAATATCTACCATAGATGAATGAAAGTCTACTAAGTAAATATTACATTTCCTGTTACCTGTCAACACAGTTGTGTTGTCTTCTGACTTGATCTTGCATATTTCTTTGTTGAAAGTCACTTGATATCCTTCATCACACAGCTGACTAATGCTTATCAGGTTGTGCTTGAGTCCTTCAACATAGGCTACTTTCTTGAAGGTGACTGTCCCAATTTGGACTGCACCATATCCTTTTGTAGTTCTAAAGTTTGAATCACCAAAAATTACTTTGGGTCCAAGCTTGGCTTTAAAGGATGTGAAGTTGTCCTTATTCCCTGTCATGTGCTTTGAGCACCCACTATCCAGATACCATAGCTAGTTTGATGTTGGATAGGTCTTCACCTGCACATAAACAACTTATATATTTTTGACCCAGTAAACCTTGGGCCTAGGTTGATATCCCTTAAATTCAGAAATAAAAGACATCCCAGGTTGATTCTTATAACCTTCAAGATGGTATCTCCTAGGAGGTATTATCCATTCAGTATAAGGATTAAAGCATTGGGATGAAGCACTTCTAGGATTGAATTGAGATTTGCCTCTGAAAGAAGGTTCAAAGCTCTGAACTCCGTTCGACGATTGTCGATCTGAGTTCGACGATCTTGGGTAAAATCGTCGAGCTCCGTTCAAAGATCGACTGTGAGGGAGTTCAGAGTTCAGGAATCGTTGAGCTGAGTTCGACGTTTCAGCCTGAGATCGTCGATCTCTGTTCGACGATCGTCGACCTCTGCTCGACGTTTTCTGTTGAACTTTGTTTTTCTTAGGTAGATCTAAATTCTTCCTAGCTACCTATATAACACCCTTCCCTTTATCAGAAATAAATTTGATTGGGGTGGTTAATACTATGGGTTGGCTAGATAAAGCACCCAAGCCCAGTGTACTATTTAATCTTGAGTTCACTGTGCTTGTGATGTCCATTAATTTGATACTTCTCCCATTAAGGGATTCTTCAAATTGCTTGGCCTTGGATAGTTCACTTTTTAGTGAAGCTATCTCCTCTCTATAGCATTCTAACTCTTCAGAGAGTTTGAGGTTCTCTGATTTTATAGTGCTATACTCAGATAGTTGTTTTCTGAGGGAAGTGATTTCCTTCTCAGACTCCAACAGATCTAGGCATAGTACTTTAAACTCATGCTTAAAGTCCTTAGAACTGAAATCAAATGAATTGATTACCTGATCTTCTTCTAGTTGAGCTTCTGAATCTGATTCTGACTCTTCTGCTTCTGAATCTGTTTGAGAGGCATTGATAGCCATCATGCAGAATTCCTTTTCATCAGCATCATCCTCATCATCACTGGAGCTAGATGAGGCTTCAGAGTCCTCTTCAGTTTCACTCCATGTCTCAGCAACAAATCCCTTCCTTGTATGTTTGTTCTTGCTGGAGGAGGTTTTGTCTGAGCTGTTCTTTCTGAAATCTTTCTCCTTTCTTCTTTCTCTTCTATCTTTCTTGTCCTTGTTCTTATTTTCTGGACAGTCAGGCACAATATGGCCTGGTTTCCTGCAACCAAAACATATAATTTCTTTATTGTTATTTGATTTATCATACCTTGGTTTATCTTGACCCTTGTATGATCTCTTTTTGAAGTCTTTTCTGGCCATCTTGTAGAATCTTTTGGCCAGTAGACTTAAGAGCTCATCATTTCCTGTAGCTTTATCTTCAGGCTCCTCTTCTGCAGCTTTGAAGGCTATGGTCTTCTCTTTCCTTGTGACTGGAGAAGTAGCCATTTGTTCTTCTTCTCTATTTTTAATGAGCAGCTCATAAGATTTGAGCTTTCCCAGAAGAGCTTCAGTGGTAATCTCATTTAAACTTCTGGCATCTTTGATTGGCCAGATTCTTGAATCCCAAGTGCTGGGGAAGCACATTAAGATTTTGTCATTCAGCTCAGTCAATGAGATTTCTTTATCCAGAGTCTTTAACTCATTGACAATCAGACTTAGTCTATTGTACATGTCAGCCACTGATTCAGCTTCTCCCTTTTTGAAATTCTCATATTGGCATATAAGATGGGATCTCCTGTCTTTCCTTTCATCAGCAGATCCTGAGACAATTTCAGAGAGCTTGTCCAGAATTTCTTTGGCTGAGTTATATTCAGCTACCTTCTAAAATATCTCATCAGACATTGTCTGAGCTAAGATGTTCATGGCCTTGGCATCTACAGTCTTCCACTTCTTTATTTCAGCATCTGTTCCTGAAGGAGGTGGAACAGCATTTGTACTTGAGCTTGTTGGTGGACTTGGGCATACTGTCAAAACAGAATTAAATATGTCTTCATCAATAGAGTTCATGTAAAGTCTAATCCTTGCTTTCCAAAGTGCAAACTTGGATAGATTGCACACTGGAGGCCTGGTGCTTGCATAATCTTTGTTCTGTGTCATGTCTTTATATAAAATTAAATATAATGAAAATAACCCTCTTAAAATATTGATCTTATCAAGGATCTTTTGGTTCAGGTGTTAGCCTGTATGAACAACCAACCTGGCTCTGATACTAATTGAAAGTGGGAACAAGATCTATCTCAACTCTAGAGGGGGGGGGTGAATAGAGTTTATTTAAAGTAAATTCACAATTTTAAACTAGCAAAACTTTTAAGATTTAACTTATATATAGGTATAAGGTGCCTGTTATAGAATTAACAAAACAGTAAAAAGAAGAGCACAGCACACAGCAAAGAAAACACACAAGCAAACCAGAAAGCACAAGAAGCTATAGTGGTTCCCCAAAAACCTGGGTACATCCACTCTTCTACCACCTTTAGTAGGAATCAACTGCAGGAAGGGTTGATCAGGTGTCCTGGCACCAATGAGCTTTTGATAAGGTGCTCAAAAACCAAACTAGATTTTTTGATCAGGTGTCTTGCCACCACTGAGTTTTGACAAGGTTCTCAGAACCAGAATCAAAGCTTTTGAAGGGAGTTTTGAAAACCCTTTTACAGAGGGAAAGGAAAAGAAAAAGAAAGAGTGAAGTTGTCTTCTCTGTCTCAATCAAAGAGAGAAGCACAAGTGGATTTGTGTTGTCAAAGCTCCCCCTGAGATGTTGACTAGATCAGGAGTGGAAGCTTTGCTTCAGGGTGATAGGTCTTCAGAAGCTTCAGATCTCCAGCAGAAGATGGTTTCAGCAGATGCTGAAAGATGAGTTGTCTGGAGTCCTTGAGATGAAGCTAAGATCACTTTTTCAGTATGCCAAAATGTTCAACTGATTCTCCAGGGTTGATTACTTGAGTTTTCTTGTGTTGATCAGACTATCCTGAGAATCACTTGCTCTTTTTCTTTCTTATCTGTGTGTATCACTTTTTCTGTCTCAGTCTGTGTATGTGTATCTAAATCTGTGTCTTAGAGAAAACAAAAGAAGCAGATTTTATTCTCTGAAGATCCTATGTCCAAGATAGCCATTAACAGACATTAAATGCCTTCCATAAAGTTTTGTCTTCTAGAGGAAAGTCCAATAAAACATTCTCAAAAAGAATTCCTTGAAACTTGCTCCAGAATAAATGAAAACGGCTGGCAGATCTCTTGACATAAATGCTGAGAGAATTTGAAAAACATTCCAAAGTCTGACTGAATTTGAATCCTTAAAAACGTCGATCTCTCAGGAAAAACGTCGATCTGAGCTCTACGATCGTCGACCTGAGCTCAGAGATAGGAATGAAGATCAGACAGAAGGGTTGACCTGAGCTCGAAGATCGTCGAACTGAGCTCAGCGACCTGAAGAAATAAGTGAAGAAAGATCGTCAATCTGAGCTCGAAGAACGTCGACCGGAGTACGACGATTTAACATAGTTGAGCTCAGAGAGCATCGAACGGAGTTTGACGTTTCGTCGATCTAAGCTCGACGATAATTGTCTTTGACTTGGCTCTATTTCCTTGATCTTGGAATGGTCCTGGGGGCAGCTTCAAACCTAAGTTCTAAGCCCTAGACACTTTCTAATGTTGACCTTTTCAACTATACATCTAGGTCAAACTGGTTTCCTAAGAAAAACATAGTGATCCTTACACAAATTAGTATTAGGGTGTTCCAACACACTGTCTTATTCGAAGAACCACCCTCCTGTTCATGCGAAACGGAGAAAACGTCGGACCTGTTATCCTTCAGACGGCGATTCCGGGAGCGTTTTGTGGACGGAATTCAATTTCGAAAGCGGATATGGATTGCTCTCGCTTAGATCTACGTTCCTACGGTAAGTTTTCTAGTTTTCGTAATCGTTTTAGAGGTTTGAAGTTCTCGGCTTGACCCTTCTTCCTCCCAAAATCTCCAGATTTCTCTGCTTAGTGCTTTGCGGCGAGATCCGAGAGTGAGGGAAGGGGTCGACCAAGCGTTGCTGGAAATCGAGGCAAGTGGCTCTCTTTTCCCTTGACAAGTAGAATTTCTTCATCCTTGTCTTTTTTACTATCAAGTATAAATTCCAAATTTACTTTTACTAAATGTCCAGCTTTGTTTTAAATTATGGCTGATACTTGCTTAAGCCTACAAAAATTTCTCTTGTTCAGAATTTTCATTCTAATAGCCTATTTCTTAATCCTTCCTTGCTATTAAGGTTTGCCCAGTTCGGGTGCTACGAGTAGTGAAGATGAGTGTTGGATTTGACCTTCCTGTATGGTGGTCGTAGAATGGTAGGTTAGGTAGCATTAGATTTAATTTTTGCAAAAGTTCTGTTTGGGCTTGGCGTTGACTGTAGTGCACACACTCAACGCCTTGGTCTGTTTGGGCTTGGTGTTGAGTGTGGTGCACACACACATCACCTGGTCTGTTTGGGCTTGGCGTTGAGTGTGGTGCCCACACTCAACGCCTGGCCTGTTTGTGCTTGGCGTTGAGTGTGGTGCACACACTCAACGCCATAGCCTTTTTGTTTATTTTTTCCTTGCGACTAAGTATTTTGGCGTTGAGTGGGTCGACCTCACTCAATGCCATGGATGTTTAGGCATTGAGTGAGGTGGACTCACTCAACGCCGCAGCCAATACTTTTGGACAGCTAGCTATTTTAGCGTTGAGTGGACCAAGTCCACTCAACGCCAGCCTTCGGTGAGTAGCGGATATGTGTCTGGCGTTGAGAGAGTGATGCTCACTCAACGCCAGATTTTGTATGGCGTTGAGAGAGTGATGATCACTCCACGCCAGATTCTGTCTGGCGTTGACAGTGAGTCTTACTCAACGCCAGATTCTGTCTGGCATTGAGAGAGTGATGCTCACTCAACGCCAGATTCTGTCTGGCGTTGAGAGTGTGAGGCTCACTCAATGCCAGATCCTGTCTGGCATTGAGTGAGGGCTGCTCACTCAATGTCGTGTTGAGCCATCTCAACGCTTTCCCTTATCTTTATTTTCTCTCCCGAGTGAATTCGTTGATTTTGAGGTTCCTTGTCGGCTATATTTTTCCAAAGGCCGAATCATGGGTTGTGGTTAGTAGTGGTGGTTTGAAGCTCTTAATGGGGGTGGTGTTGTGTAATTTAGTCGTGGCCACCCTTTTTATCTTGTTTCAGGTACGGGATGGGCAAGGGGGTGGGAGGTCCCTAGTGTTTTCACATATAGACCCTTGAGCTTTGTTTCTTGGAAATGGTTGTTGGGGGACTGAGTTTGCCTCTAACCCAGATCCACGTTGTTTTTGCTACTGCCATCTCTCACAATATAGGATGTTAGATGCTTCTTCCTTAGTAGATTTCAACGTTTTGGGCACATAGTAGCCTTGTAGCCTCTGCAGGATTTTAGCAGGGTTGTTGCTATTCCCTCGCACTTAGTGCAATTTTTTTTGTCTGACCCTGGACGGTGTTTGATTGTTACTGTCCTGTTTACTCTTTTTGCTTATCATTTAAATTAACACTTTCGTACAACTTATTTGTTTTTTCTTGCTGAGGTATTCTTTTCTTCTTTGAATGCCTCAGGCTCTAGATAGTAGCCGATTAAGCGGCTAGTTTTGCTGTGGTTTTGTTGGTGCTCTCTTGTACCGTAGAGCTCAGTGCCTTGGTCTTGTGAGGTAGTTTTATGTTTCTTTCTTACAAATATATATACTTGCCAGTGGGTTCGTGTTAGTTTTTTGGCGCCCACTGGTAGTTTTACCTTGATATTAGATATGTTATCTTTTTGCTGCTACCTTTTCTGGAGTTAGTCTACTTGCTCTTGGGATGTTTTATGCTAGGTTGCTAGTTACTTTAAACCTAAAAACACTATTATAAGTATATCTCATGATCATCATGTTTATAAAACTCATATAATACTTTCCAAACAACATACAAAGATCGTTTTCTTATATATTGTATAAATTAAATGTAGGGTCTTGCATGGTATAAGTTGTCCTCTGGGGACACTAATGCACTCTTTTAGGATGTCAAATGTGAATAAAGTATTTTCTGTTGCGTATAAGTATAGTTTTTTTTAACTGTGGACTAGATGATACACTGAGCCGAGGGATATGACCTTTAAAATATAACTGATTTTCTAATCATTAAACCTATGAATTTTCATAGTCTAGTTAGATGGTGTTCGCCTGAGCATTGACAGTTATCCCCTGCTCGACATAGCATCACGATGCGTGTTTTCTCATACTCTAATACTTCTTAAATTCGGAGAAAATGTGGGTTGTGACACTCCTCATGTGGCTTCATTAGGGAATAATGTGCATGGATGGGCTGCAAGTTGCTCTCCAGGTTGACCAAGTCAACTTGGTGACTAGGAGAGAGGGTGAGCTCCATTCCATGTTAATGGAGGAAAGAGAAAAAGAGGGAATGTAGGGGCAAGTCAAACCCGGCCAAGGGAGGCCAAAGGCCACCCTTAATGGCTGGATTCAACTCCCCTGGGGAAGGGGAGAAGTTTCCAGCCATTTCTCGGCCACTAAGGGGCTGGTTCAGCCCCCCTCCTCCCAACCCGAGCCTAACCATTAATGGATTTAATGGTCATTGATAATCCGGCCTATCCCCTCCTCAACTGAGCCTTTAAACACCATCAGTGGCCCCAGAGGAACGTTTCCCAGCCTTTACCTAAAGATTTCGAGCCCTCCCACCGTGCTGTAGCAGAAACCAAGCGGCGTCGCCTTCAAAGATTTTTTCCAGGTGATCTTCTCGACTTCAGGCCGCCGGCAAGGTCCTCCCCCTCTCCTTGCCTTATGGGTAGATCATAGAATGCTTAGGTACAAGGTTCGGGCTCAATTGATCCCAAACCAATTCCTGGTTTTCATGGTTTTTGGCCGAGAAACCCGCTTGGTAGAACCGCCGAAATTCTCCCCTCCGGCGGCCGAGTCACCGCCAGTCGATAGCCACGACCTCGACGGAGGTGTTTGTGGCGGTGACCTGCCGGAGAAGAGCCAGGATGGGCGGTAATGGCAGCTGGAAGGTGCTCCAGGCTCGAGCTATCTCAGCCGTTGGCTGGAGGTAGACGATGAGCCCCAACCGCTGGATTTGCGCCAAGATCCGTGAGGGATCAAATGAAAATATTTCAATTAAATGATTTTTTTGTAACCTTTATTATATTATTTTTAATTAAATATTAAAAATAGTTAGGTGGCTCTGACGAAAAATTACAAAACATAAAAGTTGTTGATCTTGGGGTTAATTTTAATCCCAAATTTATTTGAACCAATTTGGACCTTTGGCTGGACCAGGGCACCCGTTTTGGTGGGACCTATACCTAGGGCTATCCTGAGATTCAAATAGGTTCCCACGCTTTGTAACATCCCTTTTTCAAATCAGACCCCCCCTAGGTGTGGCTTTGAGCATGACTCAGTCTTGGCAAGTCCTTAGTGAGCCTAGGAGACCAAATGACTAGTTGAGGCTCACTTGGGCTGCAAATAGTAAAATCTTAAAACCCTAATTTTTGGTGGCCTGGTGAGTTCAATCTGACTCCAAGGCATTCCTAGACCTATTATGAGATCAATGGGTCACCAAGACCCATTGGGGGCAAATCTGGTGGCTAAGTTGACCCAAGTCAACTCAAGCCCTAGTTAGGCCAAGGTGACCTTCCTTTGAGACAATTCACCCTCATTATGTCAAACCTACCCTACTTAACCATACCTAGGCCTTAGAGGAGGTCAATGGGTCACTAGGAGTCCTTTGATGGTGACCCAAAAGGTCAAGTTGACCAAGTCAACCCTAAGCCCAAATCAAGTCAAACCTAGTTCAATTAGGTTAACTCAAGCTCAAGCCCTCATGTAGGCTCATAAGGTAATAGTAAGGGATAATAAGGCTGCCTATAGCCTAAACCCTAGGCTAGTCAACATGGTGACTAGGAGAGAGGGTTAGGTCAATTTTTGGAAGAGTAATATAGGAGAGAGAAAGTGAGAAAAGAGGATTATTTTTTGATGAAAGGGAGAGCCTCCATTCTCTTTTGAATTATGAGGTATTAATATTAATTATGGGCTGCCTTTAGGCTTTTAGGGAGAAGAAATCGTGAGGGTGACTAGGAGAGAGAAAGAAGTGAGAATTTTGATATATTTAGGAGAGAGAAAAGGTGGTGGAGGGGTGAGTGGGTGTTTTGAAGTGTGAGGAGGCATGGGGTCAGCCAAAGAGGGGCCCACAGCCACCTAGTGGCTGACATCTCTCCCCCCCCAACCATTTCCCGGCCACCAAGGGGTGGCTCCACCTCTCTCTCTCTCCTCCCAACCTTTTTCATGAAGAGGCACTTGCCCCTTGATGAAAACCGCCCCCCTCTCCCCTCTCCTCTTTATATGCTCACTTAGGAGAGAGGGGAGAATGTTTTCGAAATCAGAGAAGGAGGAGAGAGCCTTGCCGGAGCCACCAAGGAGGAGAAACGCCGCCACCGCCGCCACCATGACGTCGCGCCGCTCAACCCGCATCCATGCCCGAACTCAGGTCCTCCCCCTCTCCTCTCCTCATGCCTAGATCTTAGAACTTGTTTAGGATGGAAGTCGGGCTCAGTCAAGCCGGCCGGGTAGAGAAAAAAATCCGAAAATATCCATTTTTCATGGCTATTTGGAGGGCTCGGGTAGGGCGGCGCCGCCACCTCCGGCCGCCCTAGCCGCCGGCAGAGCTAGCCCCCACCACCGGGAACTTAGGGAGAGTTTTCCCGGTGGTGGCGCCGCCCAGGGTGGCCGGGAAGTTGCCCGTGAAAAGCACCTGCGGCTGGCTTAGTTTAGGGTTGCTGGAGAAGATGAAGTACAGGTGCCGCACGATTGCATCAAGATTCGTGCGGCACCTGTGTATCAAAACTATACAACCCATATACTATTTAATTAATGATTTTCTGTTTTGATTTATGCAGTCACACTGTAATTGAAAGTTAGGCCCCTTAAGGGCATCTGATGGAATAACTTGTAACATGAAAATTGTAGGTATTTAAAATACCTACAATTTGATATGTGTTATTAAAAATTTGGAGAAAACTCAGGCCTGTAGAGCCATTTGAATGAGGATGTGCCCTAATCTTTAGGGCAGAACCTTGTAAAATTATTTTAGGCCCCTTAAGGGCATCTGATGGAAAAACCTGTAACATGAAAATGGTAGGTATTTGAAATACCTACAATATGACATGTGTTATAAAGCATTTGGAGAAAAATACAGCCCTGTAGAGTCTTTTTAGTGAAGCCTATACCCTACAACCTAGGGCAGTTCACTGTGGGAGGATTTTAGGGCACCCCTAGGGATTTTCAGGGAGAGTGACCTTCATAGAAATTGTAGGTAATCCAAATACCTACAATTTGATATGTGATAGAAAAAAATTGGATGAGGGGACTGCCCTGTATAGCCTTTTTAGTAAGGGTATGTCCTACAACTAGGGTAGTTTTCTTCTAAAAATTATTTAGGCCCTTTAGGGGCATGTTCATCAAAAATGATCAACATGAATGTTGTAGGCTATTTAATTATCTACAGTTTGATATGTTATGGAAAATTTTATGACAAGTATTCTGACCTGTAGGGTCATTTTTCTAGGGTAGGTCCTACAAATAGGGCAAATCTTTGAAAAATTCCCCACACCTAATACTTGGTCCAAATGCTTTGAATTTTGGACAGGAGCTTACTTATATCTATACCTATCTACAATAAAAATTTGGTGTCATTTGGAGTATTTTAACCTAGGTTTTTGATCTAAATCTATAAAAGCTAGGGTTAGGAAATTGAAGGGTCAAATGACCTCCATACCCTCCCAAGTTTTGGTGAGGTGTCCCTGGTGTATATATCTAGGTCTGGTTTAAATTTCAACTCATTTGGTTGAGTTTTGGACAGGAACCATTAAGCCCTAAGTTGGACCTAGGGAAGGGTAATTTGGGAAAAAGGGGGATTTGTGACAAATGAGTGATCAACTCACCTCAACAGAGGTTGAGGTTTTGATCACTGGGTTAGGATGATCCTAAGAACCTTTGGGGAGCAAAGGAGATGTGCTAGGGTGGATTTACCCTAGGGCCCAGGTACAAACCCAAAGTGAGGACTTTTGGGGGTTTGTGAAGGACATAGGGGCAAATGCTCTTGTATGGCCTTGGTATTTGGTGGAGAGGTGGTTAATGAATATTTAACCCTCTGGTTATAATCTTAGAGAATTTTGAGGTAGCTAGGTACCTCAAATCCTAAACCCTAGTTTTAGGGTAGAAGGGCCTTTAGGGTCAAAACAGTAATTTAACTCATCTAAAAGCTATGAGACTTGGGTAGAGTGAGTTTTAGAGTGTTCTAGACACATGGTAATTTTCCTGGAATTTTATGATTAATAAAAGTTATACTTCATGTGTTAAATGATTATTAGCCGATTTGTTGTTTTCAATTGTTTGGTGGCTTTAATTTAATTAAAATCAGTTAAAATTCTGGATTTAGATCTTGCTGATTAGAACATTGATTCCTGAATTTTTATAGAACTTTATGTTGAGAATTTGTAGAGGTTCATTCACAATCTTTTAATATGGGCTTTAGATTGTAAAAAATAAATTAGGGCTTGTTAAATTGCTGGAAAATTATGAGATCTGGAATTTAAGGTTTTTAGGCTCTTGTATAGCACTGAGAATTATTTAAGAATTTTTAGGGTTGCTGTTATAGTACTTGATTCACAAAGCCGGTTAGATTGTTAATTAGTAAATGATTTATTATAATTTAATTTCCAGCAAGAAAAATATGGAATTCTGTAAATGTTGTTTTTAATATCATACCAGCACCCTGTAATTATTTCAAGATTTTTGGAGGAATATTTTATATAGATGCTTCAATAAACAAGAGCTAGATGATTTATTACTAAATTATATTTAGGCCCCTTGGACATCATTGTAAATTATCAAACCTTGGAAAAATAGATACTTAGGCCTACTAGTATTTACCATAGAACTTTGATGTTTTGAATCAACTAAAATGACATACCTCATGTTCAAAATGATGATATTAGGCCCTTAAGAATAAATAAATAAATTATCTGATTTATTAGGAAAATATTTAATGCTTTGGATTTAGGCAAATCCTGTTAGGATAGACCCCCGATAAATAATCTGAGGTATTTGGATGAAAAGTAGGAGTCGAGTTTTCAGGAACATCATATAGTACAGGTTGGTCGGTAGATAATAACCATGAGGAAATGTGTAAACAGGGTTAGGTTGTGTTGACTTAAGGATAGGTCATGTTGGTGGATTCATAGAAGAGAATGGATCACCTAAGGAGGTTTCAAGGTCTTGTGAGAATCGAGTCAGTAAGTGTTAGAAGGTGCGCGGGTCCGACGAAAGATCGTCGTTCCCGTAGGAGCGAAGAGTCAAAAATCACCCTAGGATAGTATACTGTAATATGAAAGGAATGGGTAAGGGAAATCAACCAACCAAAAATAAGTGCCTTGCGAAAGGGAACTTTGGTCTTCATGCCGCCGTCTTGGTTCCTAGTGCCCTTTGAGAGCCCTTCACGGGGTATGCGGGGGCAGTCCTGGGCTAACATAAATCTTGAAACAAACGAAAGAGTAATTAGCCTAATAGGGATTCACATCGCACACACTCATTAGTTAGGGTTGGTAAGGGTTAAGTCGTCCCGAGGTGTTCAAAGGGGCGCCATCCCGCGGTGCTCAAGGGATGAGGTTTGGAATTGTGCCGGACGGTTTAGTCCGGGGAGCTTAGTCTCGGTTTATGGTTGAGCCGGACGGTTTGGTCCGGGAGCTTTACTCTTGACTTCTTATATTAACTGCTGCATGTGCATAAAAATAGGAAAGATTAAGGTGGTGGGTTCTCGATATCGGGGAGTTCGATTGCACCGACACCGATATCGTTGACTCGGCAAGGTGACTAGCACTTAGCCAAGGTTAAGTCCGGCGGTCCAGTCGGCAAGAGTACGCAGGAGTCCGCTTTGTGCACCAAGCGTTGAGGGCGTACGATAGGTCAGACCAGTGGTGCTTTTACTGGTTTTGAGGTGGGCGAGGCCCAACCCACCGCTTCCGTCTGCCACTACGGAGGTATCCTGGGAGGTAACGGCTCTGAAAGGGGGAACTAAAGGTTTGTGTACACAAAGTTGGGTGTGTGAGTTGCACTGCTTGATCATCATACCCACCATATAGCTGCATGCCATAATCATTCATAACAACCTTGACACCTAAAGTATAAGTGGAATGGGACGCTTATACTTTAGGACTTGCAAAACGACCCCTTGGTCTATAAGCTTGTGTGGGCAAGTTTATAAATCAAAGGTTAATTTCAATATATATATATATGCTGCTGTTTGATAACCGACACCCCAACGTATAAGTGGTATGGGACACTTTATACGATGGGAGCCTTGCAAAAGATCCCTTGGCTTATGTGTACTCACATAAGTGAAGGTTTAAATTACCTTACTTATTTTCCTTCTTGTCTGACCTATTACAACACTTATGATTAATTGCTCCCCGATTACACAACTGCAAGTTAGGACCACCGTCATTTGTTTTGACTACTCTCCACCTTCATGTCCTTCCCTTTCTTCCTCTCCGCTCGGTGCCTTAGAGCATGGGGGAAGGGGTGGGGGATGATAGGGCTTAGTCTTATAGACTAACGGTTTTCGGACCACAACATTTTAGGTGTACCATATGGAAGGGTCTCGGGTTTTGCAGTTTCTGACGGAGTTGACCCCGCGACCATGTTACCATTGTCACCAGCCGGGACATACACAGGTCAAATGCCCCTTGATGGGTGGGATCCCACCAGCTCAGCAGTCAGGAGGCCGAAGACGTAGACGCAGACGTGGATTGCGAGGCGGGGACTGCAGGTCGAAAAGGAGGAAGCGCCCAGAGATGCAGCACCAGCAGATTATGGGGTCGGTGGAGATGGACCAGTCAAGCTTGGGTGCTCTTGGTTCAGTGACAGTTACAGTGACTCTTAGTTTTAGTTCAGCTTCCGTTGAGTGACCATGTAGTGAGGTGTTATTGTACCGGGCTTAAGTCCTTTTCCTTTCAGTACTTTGTTTTTACTCTGATGTTATACTGTGGACTGCATTTCTCTTTACTGTTCTACTTGCTACTTGATTGTGATCGAAAAGGCCGGCAGAATCGGCGCGTTGTAGTGACTACCTTCCCGGGTGCGAAGGTGTCACCGCAAAGCGGCGGTTCTGGGCATAAGACCCCGAGAATTGGAATCAAAAAAAAAAAAAGGGTCTTACAAAGTGGTATCAGAGCATAATCACGATCGAAAAAGTAGCAGTCCACAAACCCTGGGTCACCCCCGCACGAGTTTAGTTTGGGGACAAACTAAGCAGCGGAAGCAGTGGTGTGCCCATATGGTGATCACATATAAATTGTCCACTTCTTTAACAAATGGAATTCTTCTTTGTAGCTTGAGGCAAACCCTTCCCCCAACAGAGAGTACCTCCGGCTGCAAAGACCTCATCTTATAATTCCTAGGTCAATGAGTTAGACTCAACCCATTAGGACACATGACCAACCATGACGACTTATAACATTCCCTAGTTCGAAATAGACCCTGGGTATGAACTTGTTTAAGGTAAGGATGTACCCAAACAGAATAAAAGGAAGAGTTTAACGACAACCTAATAGATAAACTCTGGTGACCTTATGGTCTCTATCAAGGATTACTCAAATCAGTAGACTGCTTTAAGGAGAGTTGAGACCAATAAGCCATTAACAGAATGGTAGAAGATAAGTGGTCTTAACCCTCGTACATGTAACAAGATTTCTCGGAGACAACCACAAAGACAAACACCAAGGGTGGGATATGAATTCAAATTCAGATGATATACATTTGGGATTGGGAACATTTTGACCCAGATAAGGTTGTCAAAAATGTGTCTTAAAGAGTTTTAAGTATGGGGTATATCGACGAGTTTCAGGGTGGAACCCCAAGTCGAAGATTGAAGCCCGGGGATTGTACACCCAGCTAGGACGGATATAACATGGTAATATCAAAGATACTTAGCCCAAGGAAGATAGGGGCTTATCTTTTGTTTATTGGGGGCTTGTCTTTTGTTTATTGGGCAAATAGGATTGACTTGGGTTTCCTTAGACCTAATTTAGGGAATGTGGCGTAACAAACATAGTGAGATTGAATTTAATATAGTTCGACGTTATTCGGATGAAGATAAGACTAAATCGCTATGTTGCATCATCGGATGAAGATAAGATTTAACGAGGTAGTTGGGGTCACCCCGACCCGAAAGAAAACTCTCGTGGGTGTTTCATAAGAATTGTGAGTAGCTGTTCGTTATCACGGGGTGCCCAAGACGATTGTGTCAGATCGGGATGGCCGGTTCAATTCCAGGGAGTGGAGATGATTGCAGGCTTACTTAGGCAGGCTCAGGTAAGGCTGATCAGAGACAGGATATTAGAGGCCCAGAGCAGACAAGCTAAGTACTATGACGCCCGACACCATCAGGTGGAGTTTCAGGTTGGGGACCGGGTGTTCTTGAAGATCCGGCCGATGCACGGGGTTTCACGAGTACGTGGTCGGCGGAAGAAGCTCAGTCCGAGATACATGGGGCCTTTCAGGATCCTGGAGCGGATCGGTCCATTAGCTTACAGACTGGAGCTATCGCAGGAGCTGTCCAGCCTACATGATGTGTTCCACGTATCTTCTCTCAGGAGGGCTCTACTACGCCCGGAGCTACAGATTACCACCACTGATGGGCCGGTAGCTACCGATCGGTCCGTTCAGGTGGAGACGATATGGATAGACGACCAGGGGATACGGGTCTTGCGCCGCAAGAAGATCCCGCTAGTCAAGGTCCTGTGGAGGAACCACGGGCAAGAGGAGCATACTTGGGAACCCGAGGACCTGATGCGGGAGAAGTACCCAGAGTTATTTAGTCAGGTGCATCTCCTAACTCCTCAAGAGATTTTATTTGTTTTCTTTTTGTCTTACTAGTAGAATCTTCTAAAGTTAGAGGCTAGTCTTTTGTTTATTGGGGCTAGCCCTTGCGTATTAACTTTGGCTAAGCAATTCAACCAACATGGATGTTACAAGCTTAAGATAACTCGGTAGAAAAGCTTCCATAGACTTAACTTTAATTTCGGGGACGAAATTTTTGTTTTGTTTATTGGCATTTGTAACATCCCTTTTTCAAATCAGACCCCCCCTAGGTGTGGCTTTGAGCATGACTCAGTCTTGGCAAGTCCTTAGTGAGCCTAGGAGACCAAATGACTAGTTGAGGCTCACTTGGGCTGCAAATAGTAAAATCTTAAAACCCTAATTTTTGGTGGCCTGGTGAGTTCAATCTGACTCCAAGGCATTCCTAGACCTATTATGAGATCAATGGGTCACCAAGACCCATTGGGGGCAAATCTGGTGGCTAAGTTGACCCAAGTCAACTCAAGCCCTAGTTAGGCCAAGGTGACCTTCCTTTGAGACAATTCACCCTCATTATGTCAAACCTACCCTACTTAACCATACCTAGGCCTTAGAGGAGGTCAATGGGTCACTAGGAGTCCTTTGATGGTGACCCAAAAGGTCAAGTTGACCAAGTCAACCCTAAGCCCAAATCAAGTCAAACCTAGTTCAATTAGGTTAACTCAAGCTCAAGCCCTCATGTAGGCTCATGAGGTAATAGTAAGGGATAATAAGGCTGCCTATAGCCTAAACCCTAGGCTAGTCAACATGGTGACTAGGAGAGAGGGTTAGGTCAATTTTTGGAAGAGTAATATAGGAGAGAGAAAGTGAGAAAAGAGGATTATTTTTTGATGAAAGGGAGAGCCTCCATTCTCTTTTGAATTATGAGGTATTAATATTAATTATGGGCTGCCTTTAGGCTTTTAGGGAGAAGAAATCGTGAGGGTGACTAGGAGAGAGAAAGAAGTGAGAATTTTGATATATTTAGGAGAGAGAAAAGGTGGTGGAGGGGTGAGTGGGTGTTTTGAAGTGTGAGGAGGCATGGGGTCAGCCAAAGAGGGGCCCACAGCCACCTAGTGGCTGACATCTCTCCCCCCCCAACCATTTCCCGGCCACCAAGGGGTGGCTCCACCTCTCTCTCTCTCCTCCCAACCTTTTTCATGAAGAGGCACTTGCCCCTTGATGAAAACCGCCCCCCTCTCCACTCTCCTCTTTATATGCTCACTTAGGAGAGAGGGGAGACTGTTTTTGAAATCAGAGAAGGAGGAGAGAGCCTTGCCGGAGCCACCAAGGAGGAGAAACGCCGCCACCGCCGCCACCATGACGTCGCGCCGCTCAACCCGCATCCATGCCCGAACTCAGGTCCTCCCCCTCTCCTCTCCTCATGCCTAGATCTTAGAACTTGTTTAGGATGGAAGTCGGGCTCAGTCAAGCCGGCCGGGTAGAGAAAAAAATCCGAAAATATCCATTTTTCATGGCTATTTGGAGGGCTCGGGTAGGGCGGCGCCGCCACCTCCGGCCGCCCTAGCCGCCGGCAGAGCTAGCCCCCACCACCGGGAACTTAGGGAGGAGTTTTCCCGGTGGTGGCGCCGCCCAGGGTGGCCGGGAAGTTGCCCGTGAAAAGCACCTGCGGCTGGCTTAGTTTAGGGTTGCTGGAGAAGATGAAGTACAGGTGCCGCACGATTGCATCAAGATTCGTGCGGCACCTGTGTATCAAAACTATACAACCCATATACTATTTAATTAATGATTTTCTGTTTTGATTTATGCAGTCACACTGTAATTGAAAGTTAGGCCCCTTAAGGGCATCTGATGGAATAACTTGTAACATGAAAATTGTAGGTATTTAAAATACCTACAATTTGATATGTGTTATTAAAAATTTGGAGAAAAACTCAGGCCTGTAGAGCCATTTGAATGAGGATGTGCCCTAATCTTTAGGGCAGAACCTTGTAAAATTATTTTAGGCCCCTTAAGGGCATCTGATGGAAAAACCTGTAACATGAAAATGGTAGGTATTTGAAATACCTACAATATGACATGTGTTATAAAGCATTTGGAGAAAAATACAGCCCTGTAGAGTCTTTTTAGTGAAGCCTATACCCTACAACCTAGGGCAGTTCACTGTGGGAGGATTTTAGGGCACCCCTAGGGATTTTCAGGGAGAGTGACCTTCATAGAAATTGTAGGTAATCCAAATACCTACAATTTGATATGTGATAGAAAAAAATTGGATGAGGGGACTGCCCTGTATAGCCTTTTTAGTAAGGGTATGTCCTACAACTAGGGTAGTTTTCTTCTAAAAATTATTTAGGCCCTTTAGGGGCATGTTCATCAAAAATGATCAACATGAATGTTGTAGGCTATTTAATTATCTACAGTTTGATATGTTATGGAAAATTTTATGACAAGTATTCTGACCTGTAGGGTCATTTTTCTAGGGTAGGTCCTACAAATAGGGCAAATCTTTGAAAAATTCCCCACACCTAATACTTGGTCCAAATGCTTTGAATTTTGGACAGGAGCTTACTTATATCTATACCTATCTACAATAAAAATTTGGTGTCATTTGGAGTATTGTAACCTAGGTTTTTGATCTAAATCTATAAAAGCTAGGGTTAGGAAATTGAAGGGTCAAATGACCTCCATACCCTCCCAAGTTTTGGTGAGGTGTCCCTGGTGTATATATCTAGGTCTGGTTTAAATTTCAACTCATTTGGTTGAGTTTTGGACAGGAACCATTAAGCCCTAAGTTGGACCTAGGGAAGGGTAATTTGGGGAAAAAGGGGGATTTGTGACAAATGAGTGGTCAACTCACCTCAACAGAGGTTGAGGTTTTGATCACTGGGTTAGGATGATCCTAAGAACCTTTGGGGAGCAAAGGAGATGTGCTAGGGTGGATTTACCCTAGGGCCCAGGTACAAACCCAAAGTGAGGACTTTTGGGGGTTTGTGAAGGACATAGGGGCAAATGCTCTTGTATGGCCTTGGTATTTGGTGGAGAGGTGGTTAATGAATATTTAACCCTCTGGTTATAATCTTAGAGAATTTTGAGGTAGCTAGGTACCTCAAATCCTAAACCCTAGTTTTAGGGTAGAAGGGCCTTTAGGGTCAAAACAGTAATTTAACTCATCTAAAAGCTATGAGACTTGGGTAGAGTGAGTTTTAGAGTGTTCTAGACACATGGTAATTTTCCTGGAATTTTATGATTAATAAAAGTTATACTTCATGTGTTAAATGATTATTAGCCGATTTGTTGTTTTCAATTGTTTGGTGGCTTTAATTTAATTAAAATCAGTTAAAATTCTGGATTTAGATCTTGCTGATTAGAACATTGATTCCTGAATTTTTATAGAACTTTATGTTGAGAATTTGTAGAGGTTCATTCACAATCTTTTAATATGGGCTTTAGATTGTAAAAAATAAATTAGGGCTTGTTAAATTGCTGGAAAATTATGAGATCTGGAATTTAAGGTTTTTAGGCTCTTGTATAGCACTGAGAATTATTTAAGAATTTTTAGGGTTGCTGTTATAGTACTTGATTCACAAAGCCGGTTAGATTGTTAATTAGTAAATGATTTATTATAATTTAATTTCCAGCAAGAAAAATATGGAATTCTGTAAATGTTGTTTTTAATATCATACCAGCACCCTGTAATTATTTCAAGATTTTTGGAGGAATATTTTATATAGATGCTTCAATAAACAAGAGCTAGATGATTTATTACTAAATTATATTTAGGCCCCTTGGACATCATTGTAAATTATCAAACCTTGGAAAAATAGATACTTAGGCCTACTAGTATTTACCATAGAACTTTGATGTTTTGAATCAACTAAAATGACATACCTCATGTTCAAAATGATGATATTAGGCCCTTAAGAATAAATAAATAAATTATCTGATTTATTAGGAAAATATTTAATGCTTTGGATTTAGGCAAATCCTGTTAGGATAGACCCCCGATAAATAATCTGAGGTATTTGGATGAAAAGTAGGAGTCGAGTTTTCAGGAACATCATATAGTACAGGTTGGTCGGTAGATAATAACCATGAGGAAATGTGTAAACAGGGTTAGGTTGTGTTGACTTAAGGATAGGTCATGTTGGTGGATTCATAGAAGAGAATGGATCACCTAAGGAGGTTTCAAGGTCTGGTGAGAATCGAGTCAGTAAGTGTTAGAAGGTGCGCGGGTCCGACGAAAGATCGTCGTTCCCGTAGGAGCGAAGAGTCAAAAATCACCCTAGGATAGTATACTGTAATATGAAAGGAATGGGTAAGGGAAATCAACCAACCAAAAATAAGTGCCTTGCGAAAGGGAACTTTGGTCTTCATGCCGCCGTCTTGGTTCCTAGTGCCCTTTGAGAGCCCTTCACGGGGTATGCCGGGGGCAGTCCTGGGCTAACATAAATCTTGAAACAAACGAAAGAGTAATTAGCCTAATAGGGATTCACATCGCACACACTCATTAGTTAGGGTTGGTAAGGGTTAAGTCGTCCCGAGGTGTTCAAAGGGGCGCCATCCCGCGGTGCTCAAGGGATGAGGTTTGGAATTGTGCCGGACGGTTTAGTCCGGGGAGCTTAGTCTCGGTTTATGGTTGAGCCGGACGGTTTGGTCCGGGAGCTTTACTCTTGACTTCTTATATTAACTGCTGCATGTGCATAAAAATAGGAAAGATTAAGGTGGTGGGTTCTCGATATCGGGGAGTTCGATTGCACCGACACCGATATCGTTGACTCGGCAAGGTGACTAGCACTTAGCCAAGGTTAAGTCCGGCGGTCCAGTCGGCAAGAGTACGCAGGAGTCCGCTTTGTGCACCAAGCGTTGAGAGCGTACGATAGGTCAGACCAGTGGTGCTTTTACTGGTTTTGAGGTGGGCGAGGCCCAACCCACCGCTTCCGTCTGCCACTACGGAGGTATCCTGGGAGGTAACGGCTCTGAAAGGGGGAACTAAAGGTTTGTGTACACAAAGTTGGGTGTGTGAGTTGCACTGCTTGATCATCATACCCACCATATAGCTGCATGCCATAATCATTCATAACAACCTTGACACCTAAAGTATAAGTGGAATGGGACGCTTATACTTTAGGACTTGCAAAACGACCCCTTGGTCTATAAGCTTGTGTGGGCAAGTTTATAAATCAAAGGTTAATTTCAATATATATATATGCTGCTGTTTGATAACCGACACCCCAACGTATAAGTGGTATGGGACACTTTATACGATGGGAGCCTTGCAAAAGATCCCTTGGCTTATGTGTACTCACATAAGTGAAGGTTTAAATTACCTTACTTATTTTCCTTCTTGTCTGACCTATTACAACACTTATGATTAATTGCTCCCCGATTACACAACTGCAAGTTAGGACCACCGTCATTTGTTTTTGACTACTCTCCACCTTCATGTCCTTCCCTTTCTTCCTCTCCGCTCGGTGCCTTAGAGCATGGGGGAAGGGGTGGGGGATGATAGGGCTTAGTCTTATAGACTAACGGTTTTCGGACCACAACATTTTAGGTGTACCATATGGAAGGATCTCGGGTTTTGCAGTTTCTGACGGAGTTGACCCCGCGACCATGTTACCATTGTCACCAGCCGGGACATACACGGGTCAAATGCCCCTTGATGGGTGGGATCCCACCAGCTCAGCAGTCAGGAGGCCGAAGACGTAGACGCAGACGTGGATTGCGAGGCGGGGACTGCAGGTCGAAAAGGAGGAAGCGCCCAGAGATGCAGCACCAGCAGATTATGGGGTCGGTGGAGATGGACCAGTCAAGCTTGGGTGCTCTTGGTTCAGTGACAGTTACAGTGACTCTTAGTTTTAGTTCAGCTTCCGTTGAGTGACCATGTAGTGAGGTGTTATTGTACCGGGCTTAAGTCCTTTTCCTTTCAGTACTTTGTTTTTACTCTGATGTTATACTGTGGACTGCATTTCTCTTTACTGTTCTACTTGCTACTTGATTGTGATCGAAAAGGCCGGCAGAATCGGCGCGTTGTAGTGACTACCTTCCCGGGTGCGAAGGTGTCACCGCAAAGCGGCGGTTCTGGGCATAAGACCCCGAGAATTGGAATCAAAAAAAAAAGGGGTCTTACACGCTTCATCCCTTGTCTAAATGACCTGAAATTTTGGCAGGGGGTCAACCTTAGCTATATCTAGGGTCTTTCTAAAAATGGTAATTTTTGGAGATACTTTGTCTATGATTTTTTTTTATTTAATGATACAAGGGTATTTTAATTAAGTGGTCTAATGATCTCCAAACCCTCCCAAATTTTGTTGAGTGGTCTCTGGCATCATGATATTGCTCTGTATAAAATTTAACCTCATTTGGAGGTGTTTTGGATAGTAGATACCTAACCCTAATTTTGCCTTAAGGAGGGGTTCTTAAGTAAAAAGTGCACCTAGAGGATGAGTGGTCAAATCACCTCAACAGAGGCTGATATTTTGACCACTAACTTGGCATGACCTCTAACACCCCCATAGGGATTATGGGGTAGTTTAGGGTAGTTTTTCCCTAGGATTCAAACTCAAACCCTAAGGAGGGGCTTTTTAGGGTTGTGAAGGGTATGGGCGCAAATGCCCTTGTGTGATCTTGTAACTTGGTAGAAATGATGACTGAGTAGCTTAAGTCCTCTGGTATAAATCTTGAGGATTTGGAGATGGATGGACATCTCAAAATCCAAACCCTAGCTTAGGGCTTAATCACTTTTTGTGTAGAATAAGCCACCAAAACTTACTAAAGGGGTGTGAAACTTAGGTAGCATCGATTTTCGGTTAGATAGAACCTTTAGTGAATTTATTGGAATTTTATGAACAATATTTTTAGCACTCCACTTGTTATACATAATATAGCCCTAAATGATATTTTATTTATTAGGATCATTCTGTTCATTAAAATCCTATGAAACTTGGGCAGGAGATATTTTAGGTCAAGATGATTATCCCTGAATTTTATTATAAATTTTAGTTGGTTAATTTCAGTACTTTCTTCACAAGATTCAAAAGGGGCATTTATGGTCAATAAATTATTTAGAGCTATTTTAATATTGCAAAAATTATGAAATTTGGTCACCATTGCTTTTAGGTCAATAACTATTTGGAGAAATTAATTCATGATGTTTAGAAGATATTTGCAGTACTTACTATACAAACCAATTATTTTGGGAATTTGATGTTTAACTTATCTAGAGCTTATTTCCTGCTGAAAAATCATGAAACCTTGTCAATAATGTTGGTAGGACAGTAGTTGCATAAGAAAATTAATTCACAATTTTTGGATGATTATTTGTTGTACTTACTTCATTATTGAAGGAAAATATGATATATTACAAAAATAGTTTGTTGGATCCCTAGTTGGATTTGTGCTAGGTTCACTAAGTTAGGATATGACCCAACATATATAGACCAGTGTCATGGTTATATCCTAGAGTCTAGGTCAAGTCCTTTGAGTCAACAGTACAAAGGACCAGCCTCCAACGCTACCAGAGACTCAAGACTTAGAGAATTCAAGACTTAAAAAAAGGAGTTTTACATTCACTGATCTCCGGTCGACGATAGTCGAGCTCAGCTAGACGAACTCAGGGACAATTCTCTGAGCTCAGCACGACGAACTTTGGACAAAGTAATTCCTCTAAGTCAAACCTCAGTCGACGAACTAAGAACATCTGCAAGAAGAACTCTGCTCTCTGGTCGACTAATTCTGAATAAGGTGATTCAACACCCAACATCAGAAAATTTTCTAAGTCCATACTGCATACTCAGCTCGACGATCTTGGAACCCAACTGGACTAACTCTATTCTCAGGGCTCAGCTCGACGATCTTAGATTCAACTCGACGAACTTGATGCAAAGAAGAAAAAAGTTATCAAGCAACATTCAGAGGTCGACGATCTTGGATCTCAGCTCGACGAACAACCATTCTCAGCTCGACAAACTGTGGACTCAGGTCGACGAATCCAGTCTTGGAAATTTCCCTCTTTTGTCCTTATTACGTGACAATAATTCCTGTGTAATTAGTGCTCTAATATTCTCTGAATATTACCGTTAGACAAGAGCATTAATTATGGTCTTCATCAGAATTTTTGCCTGTCGTTTTTATAAGGGACAGTTGGGGAAACAAATAATTGCCAAAAATATTCCATGGCCGTCAGCATTAATCGCAGAAGGAATTTCAAAATTCAAATGGACATTCACATTTGAAATATAAAACAGAGATTATTATTCCTGTGTATGCAATGAGATACAGACAACCACATTCTGTGAGACTTATAGAATTCTTAAGATTAAAAATCGATCAGTCAAGAATCAACAGCAGTTAGACAAGAAGAAGAACAATTCTGAAGAAGAAGAACAACCATCCAAATCAAGTGTCTTCTTCTATCATACTCTCAGGAACTCTCTGAAGGACAACAATACTGCATCTGTCAAAATTGTTCCTGAAGTTCTTCTTGTCAAAATTGAAAGCTTGAAGGCCTATCACCCTACAGCAAAGCTTCCATCATCCTACACAAGCAACATCTAAGGGGGAGCTTTTGCTACCATCAAATCCACAAGTCTTCTCAGTTATTTGAATTGAGAAAGAGAAGACACAATCATTCTCTCACCCCCCACTGTAAAAAGGGTTATCATCTCCCTTCAAAAGTGATTCTTGGTTGCAAGTCTCCTGATCAAAAGACTTGAGGTTTGGTTGTTAAGCACCTAATCAAAAGCTCATTAGTGTCAGGAACCTGATCAAAACTCTGAGTGGATTCCTACCAGGGTGGTAGAAGAGTGTACGTACCAAGGTTGGGGAACCACTATAAATTCTTGTGTCGTCTGGTTGCCCCTTTTTCTTTTTCTTTTTGCTGTGGCTGTGATATTTAGGTTTTTTTGTGTTTACACTTATTTCTCTTTGGTTTCTGTGATATAATATCCAAGGTTAGGAGTACTTCTTATAGTTCAGAAAAAGATTTAAATTATACCTACATACTCTATTCACCCCCCCCCTCTAGAGTATATCAAATCTAACCCTAACTTTCAATTGGTATCAGAGGCGATTCTTTTGGTTGCACAAGCTAACCCTTGAACCAAAGATCCTAAGTTAGATTTATTTTTTTATCATTACTAGATTTATACATAAAGCATGGCATAAAACAAAGAATATGCAAGCACCAGACCTCTAGTGTGTAACTTGTCCAAGTTCATAATCGAGAAGGCAAGAATTTGGCTTTACATAAACTCTATTAATGAAGATATATTTAATTCTATCTTAACAGGACCACAAGCTCCAGTGGCTTCAAACTCAACTACATCAACTGACCTGAGTGCAGTTCCACCCCCTGGATGGACAGATGCACAAAAAAAGGCTCAGATAGCTGATGCCAAAGCCATGAATATACTGGCTCAAACTATGTCTGATGAAATATTTTAGAAGGTTGTTGAGTGTCAATCAGCCAAGGAGATTTGGGATTACCTGAACCAAATGGTGGCTGGATTAGCAGATGAGAGGAAAGACAGAAGGTCAAATCTCATCACTCAGTGTGAGAACTTCAAAAAGGATGAAGTAGAAACAGTAGAAGTAATATACAACAGACTTAGCTTCATCATCAGTGAGCTAAGAACTCTAGACAAAGAATTCACTCTAACTGAAGTGAATGAAAAGATCTTAATGTGCTTTCCCAACACATGGGACTCAAGAATTTGGCCTATCAGAGAAGCCAGAAGCATGACAGAGATTTCAACATAATCTCTTCTACGAAAACTAAAGTCCTATGAGCAGCTGATCAAAGCAAGGGAAGCAGCAGTTGAAGTGAAGACTCCTACACCAACTAGGAAGGGGCACATCGTATATTTCAAAGCTATAGAAGACTCTGAAGTCATTCTAGTAAATGAATAGTTGATAAGTCTCTTTGTCAAGAGATTTTTCAAGATGGCTAGAAAGGACTTCAGAAGGAAACCTTCTAAATATGAAGATAAGCCAAGGTATGACAAAACACCCGCTAAAGAAGTAGTGTGTTTTGGCTGCAGGAAACCTGGGCACTTCATTTCTGAGTCTCCAGAAGCTCAGAAGAAGGACAAAAGAAAGGAGAAGGACTCAAGGAAGGGTCACTACAACAAGCCTTCCGCAAGCAAGCAAAATAGGAAAGACAAGGGCTTTGTTGCTGAGACATGGAGTGATACTGAAGAACAATCTACATCCTTCAGCTCTAGTGAGGATGAAGAAGAACATAAAGCAAAGGAAGTCTGCCTCATGGCTATTGAGGCAGGTAGTAGCAGATCTGACTCAGATGAATCAGATAATGAAGAATCTCTATCAGCTGAAGATTAGGTAATAGCTTCTTATGATTTTGAGTCAGATGAATTTAAATATGAATTCAAAAATTTATGCTTAGACTTGATAAGCTCTGAGAAGGAATTCAAACTTCTCAGAGAAAAGTTAAACACCCTAGACAACATCACTACAGAAAATGAAAAATTAACCAATGAACTAATGTTGGCCAATAAACAAATATCTTTTCTGAAAACTGAACTAAGTAAGGAAAAACAATTAGAAGAATCACTGAATGAAAGAAGTCTACAATTTTTAGATATCACTAGTACTGTAAATGCTAGGACCAACAATAGCAAACTAGGACTAAATGCCTCCTCTAATGATCCACCCTTGATTAAGAGAAATAATCTTTTCAGACCAGTAAACTTTATATCTAACAAGAGAAAGAAGAATACTGAACAGGTAAATAAAGTTAATAAGATTCTTGAACAAATTGAAACCAAGAATAAACTCTATATCCAGAAGAATAACAAAAATAACAATGTTCAGCAGTTATCGTCGAACTCAAATCGACGATATATGAACAGATCGTCGAACTCAAAATGATGATCTTTGAACGCAAACATTAGTAACAATCATTCTTCGATCTATGATCGACGATACCAGTATGGTTCGTCGACCAGAGATCGACGATTTTGATGCCCAATGAATGTATATTTTCATTCTTCGAGCAGAGATCAGCGATCTCATCCAATATCGTCGAGCTCAGGTCGACGATCCAACCAGAGATCGTCGAACCCAGATCTTAATAACAAAAACTTAAATTCTAATAACAACTTTAACCCCTTCACTCAATGGATAATTCTACCTAGGAGATACCATCCTAAAGGATATAAAGATCAGCCTGAATGCTCTTACATCTCCAGTTATAGTTATGAAAATAAATAAGGACCCATGGTTACCTGGGTCAAGAACAACTAACTATCTTGTTTGTAGATGAATACCTGTCCAGCATACAATCAACATTGGTATCTGGATAGTGGTTACTCCAAGCATATAACAGGCAACAAGGATAATCTAATTGATTACAAGTCAAAGCTAGGACCAAAGGTCATCTTTGGTGACTCCAAATGTGGCCAAACAGACGGCTATGGCAAGGTTAGAATTGGAGCAGTAACTTTCAAAAGAGTTGCATATGTAAGTGGACTAAAGCATAACCTCATCTTTATAAGCCAACTATGTGATGAAGGTTATCAGGTATCATTCAACTCTAGTTCCTGTATTATTACTTCAAAAGAAAACCAACCTGTTTTAATTGGAAGTAGACAAGGAAACATATACCTAGTAAATTTTCATTATGTTACTTCAGACATATGTCTGCTCAATATAGTTAGTAGTCAAAATGACTTATGGCATAAAATATTAGGACATGTAAATCATAAAAACATTGCTAGGCTATCTAAGGACAACCTTATTAGAGGTTTACCTTCTGGTCCCTACAAGAAGGAAGGCCTCTGTAGGGATTGTCAACTAGGCAAGCAAACTAAATCTAGCTTCAATTCCATTAATAAGAGTGATTCGCCTAGGATATTGTACTTGCTACATATGGACCTTTTTGGCCCTGTGGCTGTACAAAGCCTAGGAGGGAAATCTTATACCTTAGTGGTTGTAGATGACTTTTCCAGGTTCACTTGGGTATTCTTTCTGAGATCTAAGTCAGATACCTTCAAGGTTCTTACAGATTTTCTCAGGACCATACAGATTGAGTACTCTACTCATGTTGTATTGATCAGAAGTGATCATGGTACAAAGTTTGAGTCTCTTCTTATGAATGAGTTCTGTGAGAAGGAAGGTATCAGGCACTATTTCTCAGCTCCTAGAACTCCTCAACAAAATGGTATAGCTGAAAGGGAAAATAGAACACTCATTGAAGCTGAAGGCACATTACTTGCAAATGCTTACATGCCCCTATCTTATTGGGCAGAGGCAGTGAGCACAACAAACTATGTCCTGAACAGAAGTTTGATACACAAACTAAAGCATAAGACTCCCTATGAATTACTCAATGGGAAGGAACCAATAATCAACTATTTTAAAGTTTTTGTTTGTGTATGTTATATTCATAATAATGACAAAAAGCACATTTGAAAGTTTGAAGCAAAGGCTGTAGTGGGAATTTTTCTAGGATATTCCCAAGTCAGCAAAGCTTATAGGGTATTTAATAAATCAACATTAAAAATAGAGGAATCTATGCATGTAACATTTGATGAGGCTAGCATGTTTTATAAGGAGAAAGAGATTTCTACCAAAGACGCATTGCAGGTACACAACTTGTGTGACAAATTGGATGGCTTACACTTTACCCCTAAAGTTGTATCTCATTCTTCTCAACAAGTTAGTGAAGAAAGTGATGAAGAAACTATGGAAATAGCTGAACTTCCTACAACAATAGACGCTATTCCACAAGAGGAAATCCTTCAAAATATTGTGGTTGAACCAACTCCACCTACTGATCTTATCACACTAAGGGATCACCCCAAATTCCATGTGATTGGAGACATAACAGCATGTGTACAGATAAGGCATCAACTCAACCAAGACTTGATGCATGCATGTTTCCTCTCTCAAATTAAGCCTTAATCCAAAACTGATGTAGAGCAAGATCCCCACTAGATCAATGCAATGCAAGAAGAGCTAAATCAGTTTGAGAGATGCAGAGTTTGGGTTTTGGTTCCAAGACCAAAAGACTACCTAGACATTGGAACCAAATGGGTATTCAGAATTAAGCTTGATGCCCAAGGTGTGATTGTGAGGAGCAAGGCTAGGCTTGTTGCTCAAGGATATAGGCAGGAGGAAGGAATTGACTATGATCAAACCTTTGCTCCAGTTGTCAGGCTAGAAGCTATAAGGATATTTCTGGCTTATGTTGTATTCAAAAAGTTCAAAGTTTATCAAATTAATGTGAAGAGTGCTTTCTTTAATGGGGAACTTAAAGAAGAAGTTTATGTTGAACAACCTCCAGGTTTTGTTTCTCCAACTCATCCCTCTCATGTATTTAAATTGCATAAAGCTCTCTATGGTTTAAATCAAGCTCCAAGAGCTTGGTATGAGACTTTAGCCAGCTTTCTCTTAGAGCATGGTTTTTCAAGAGGCATAGTAGATATGACTTTATTCACTAAAATGCATCATGATAAAATTTTGTTAGTACCAATTTATGTAGATGACATAATATTTGGGTCTACTGATCCCAAATTGTGCAAAAGATTCTCTGATCTAATGCATTATAAATTTGAGATGAGTAACATGGGTGAGCTCTCCTACTTCCTTGGTATCCAAGTGAAGCAGCTTCCTGATGGAATCTTCATTTCCCAAGATAAATATGCTAAAGAGCTTATCAAGATGTTTGGGATGGCTGATGCCTCAGCAAAGAAAACACCCATGGCTACAAATGTTGTAATAGACTCTGATGCACAAGGTAAACCTGTGGATCAGAAACTATATAGGGGCTTTGTTGGGTCCCTATTATACCTTACAGCAAGCAAACCTGATATCATGTTTGCCACATGCCTTTGTGCTAGGTTCCAGGTGAACCCTAAAGAATCTCATCTAGTTTTTTTTAAAAAATTTGAGATATATAAAAGGTTGTCCTAGTCTAGGTCTCTGGTATCCCACTGAGTCAGAGTTTGAGTTAATTGGATACTCAGATGCTGACTTTGTTGGATGTAGAGTGGACAGAAAAAGTACCTCAGAAACTTGCCAATTCCTTGGTATGAGATTAGTGTCCTGGTTCTGCAAGAAACAATCATCTGTGTCCACATCAATTGCTGAAGCAGAATATATTGCAGCTGGCAGTTGTTGTTCCCAGATGATGTGGATTCAGAACCAACTCCTAGATTATGGGTTCAACTTAAATAATTCAACCCTACTATGTGATAACATAAGTGCTATAGCCATAGCACAAAATCATGTCCATCATAGTAGGACTAAGCATATATACATTAGGCATCATTTCATTAGAGAGTGTGCAGACAAAAACAAAATCAAACTTGTCTATATCTACACTTATTTACAAAGAGCTGATATTTTCACCAAACCCCTGGATGAAAGAAATCACTTGTTCTTTGTAAATTAGCTTGGAATGATCAATGGAGAAGACCAAGTTTAGTTCCTGCCTGCACTCGAAGAAATCTTCAAATTTTGTCAATCGGAGGTCGACGAACTACGAAAGGTTCTTATGATTTTCGTTGACCTGAGATCGACGAACTCTCTATGGTAAGTGATCTTCATCGACCTACGATCGACGAACTTACTTAAGAAAACTTTCATCGACCAGAGATCGACGAAATGTCTTCAACCCTTCAGAGTGAGATCGACGAACTGTTTAACTCTAAATTATTTTGTCGACCTCAGAACGAAGATATTTTTATTTCTCGTGGACCGGAGTCTGTCGTTTCATATTCCGAAAAACCTTATATATAGGTTTTCTTTGACCTCCGTCCCGCGATTTCAGTTCCCTTTGCACTTGATCTTTGTTTTCTTTCTTGCAGGTGAACTCATGGCGATTCTAGTAGGCGTTCTTATGGCAATGAGGTTTGATACCAGATTCGACATGGATTTCGACTCCTTCCAGCACTCTGATCGAATGTTCCTCCACATTCTGTAACTGCTGGAAGACCAGCAATTGAAAAATCTGCTGACCATCAGAATCAAATTACGTAGCACGAAAATCAGAGAATGGGTGTATACTGTGTCTACAACCGAGGACAACACAATGACCGGATTAATAGCGGGTACTGCCATCTCTCTCACTCTCGCTGTACTAACTGAAATCTTTGGATTAGATAATGGAGAAGAAGAATTAGAAATTGATAATTAGGAATATGATATGATGTTGAGTCTGATGGGTTACTCTGGAGATAACCCAAAAAAACTACTGAAGAAACACCTATCTGCCGAGTTCAAGTTTCTCGCAGATATTATTGGGAAAGTCTTGCTGGGCAAGCACACTGCACAAGATTATATAACCAGGCATCAATTTCTAGTTATGTGTGCAGTGGTAAACAAGAGGCAGGTGAACTGGGCACAGATCATCTTTGATTTTATCAAGAAAAGGAATAGTAAAAGGAAGTAAACTTTGGAAGGATACTAGGGATCTTCATGACAAAAAAGGCTGCTGAATCACTGGTCTCCCAGACCACATTCATCAATGTCAACAAAAGGCTCACATGTGCCTTGTTTGGCAGGTGGTAGAGGACAATCACAAAGCCCTCTAAGGCTTCATCCTCTTCCACCCAAGCTTCTGAAAGTACAAGGGTTGTTCCAGCCACTTCCCACCCTTCTGAAGAGATCCCATCCAACATTATTCCATCCAACATTACTCCAACACTCCTTAATCTCCAGCTCTCCAACCTTCATCTCTGCTAGCAACTCAACACACCCCAGCTTCAACTCATGTTACATTCTCTACTCCCTTACCTTCATCATCCCCAATTCCTCAATCTCCAACACATATTTCCTCCTCTATACCTTCCCCCCCAACAATATACACCAATGCCAACACCACCTCAATCCCCTCTTCCATCTCATATTGCTAATATTCCTCACATCAGCCTCTCCTCATTCCCATCCTTCAACCTATTATCCTCTCCACTGCACACTCCCTCTCCTCAACATGACTCCCTCCTAGACACTCCCATTCCATCTCCACCTATCACCCCCCCCCCCAGCAAGTACAATTTCCACTCAACCAACTACAACCCCATAATCCACTTCTCCAAACCTGGATCCATCTCTTGTCACCCCACTCATTACTCTCCTCACACCCCTACTAAAATCTCTTATAGAAGAGGCCATTTCTCCTCTAGCTTCCTCTATATCCTCTCTTACTGCCCAGATCTCTGCTCTCACCACTGCTCCCTCTTCATTTGGGGTCCTGGACTCAATTGTTACTGGACCCAGGCAGGGGGAGATACTTGATGACGAAGAAGCAGCAGTAGTTGAAGTAGAAGCAGCAGTAGCACCAGCAAAACCAACAGCAGAAGCAACAGTAGCAACAACAGCAACAACAGAAGTGTCAGAAGAAGGAACAGATATTAAAATGTCAAATACTCAAGAGATTACTCTGCCAGAGATTCTGCCATGAAGGGTTTACTTCATTAAATCCAATGTGAATCTAGCAGCTTTACTAATAATATTTGGGTCATACATTTATTTTTGACTCCCCCCCCCCATTCCATCATCTAAATCAATGGTGTGCTATACCTCTCCTGCTAGCTCAGAGATGTTATACACTATAAAGAAATGTTTGACAGCTCCTCAAGAAAATAAGTCTGATGATCAGAGATCTAGCCCTCCTGGGCCATCTTATATCATGGATGATATCCCTCTACCCAATCTGGATGACATGATAGCTCAAGACATTGCCATGGAAACTGAAGTAGCTCATGCTGAAGTTGTCCCCACTCCAGTCAATAAAGAAATCTCCAAGGATACAATAAGCCAAATTAATGCTATGTATGACAATCCTCAGTCTGATGATGATGAGGAGGAGGAGGAGGACTCAAAGAGGAAGAAAATCTCTAAGAAAAGGAAGGCTCATCCTCCTTCTGCTCCTAAGCTAGGAAATACAAATGACCCTCCCTACTATATTTTACAAAACATAACCCCATACAAAGGGATGACAGCCTGGATGTGGCTTTCAAAGAATGAACAAAAGGCCAAAAAAAAAGTAGAAGATACTCTCCTCCACCAGTTCATAGATACAGGAAGGATCCTCCTCCTCCTCCTCCTCCTCCAGCTGTTGGTGCTTCAGGAACAACTCCTCAAAGTTCAGATGCTCCCTCCAAGTCTACAACTTTCATAAAAACTTATCAAAGGTAAGGAAGGCCATCAACACATCAATCACATGGAAGCAGTCAGCAAAGAAGTACTGGTTATACAGAGCAGATAAAGGAAGTGATCAATCATAAGCCAGAGTTCTCTCCTACCCAACAATAAGCTGAAAAAAGAAGGCATTCAGTATCACACAAACCTAAAGGAAAATATAGTGAAACTGCACCTCCAAAGTCACTATACATTCAGAGTGATAAAAGCCATAAAGCAACAAACTTTCAAGCACAGTCAACTCAATTCAGGCATGCTACTCTACTACCCTCCTAAGATGATCAATCATCTGTCAGTCAGAATGTTGATCCTAATTTCAGGATGGCTAGGCTTCAAGAATTGATTGGTCTGTCACAGATAAAGAAGGCCAGAGAAGAAGGAGAAGATCCAACCAAGTTCACTACTATGTCCTCATATAGAGAGAAAGAACTTGAAAGACTTCAGGTGAGCAAAAAGGTATTTAATTCTGCAGATTATATGACTAGACACCTAGAGGCTATAGTTCCCAGAACCTCCACCCTAACAGTGATTGGAGCAGCAGACATGTACATATCAAAGAAAGAAGCTGCTAATCCTGACAGGAAAATCATTTTTACTCAACCTGGGTATAAGAGCAAAGAAGCTCAGCCAAAGGAGAAGAAACAGAAAAACTAGAACCTGAACTGCTATTTGGTATATTTTTGATAAACTGTGTTTTCTTATTACAAAGCTGACTATGTAAATATATCTGCTGCATTTACTGTTAAATTTTCTGTCAGATAGATATTGTGTTCCTGCTTTGTACATTTTCTTGTATTGAGTCTGTAATTAGTGACCTCACCCAAATAGGGGGAGATTATTGGATCCCTAGTTGGATTTGGTCTAGGTTTACTAAGTTAGGATATGACCCAACATATATAGACCAGGGTCATGGTTGTGTCCTAGAGTCTAGGTCAAGTCCTTTGAGCCAACAGTACACAGGACCAGCCTCCAACACTGCCAGAGACTCAAGACTTAGAGATTTCACGACTTAAAAAAATAAAGAGTTCTACGTTCGTCGATCTCCGGTCGACGAAAGTCGAGCTCAGCTAGACGAACTCAGGGACAATTCTCTAAGCTCAGCACGACAGACTCTAGACAAAGTAATAACTCCTCTAAGTCAAACCTCAGTCGACGAACTAAGAACATCAGCAAGAAGAACTCTGTTCTCTGGTCCACTAATTCTAAATAAGGTGATTGAACACTCAACATCAGAAAAAATTCTAAGTCCAGACTGCAGACTCAGCTCGACGATCTTGGACCCCAACTAGACTAACTCGGTTATGAGGGCTCAGCTCGACGATCTTAGATTCAGCTCGACGAACTTGATGCACAGAAGAAGAAAGTTATCAAGCAACATTCAGAGGTCGACTATCTTGGATCTCAGCTCGACGAACAACCATTCTAAGCTCGACGAACTGTGGACTCAGGTCTACGAATCCAGTCTTGGATATTTCCCTCTTTTGTCTTTATTACGTGGCAATAATTCCTGAGTAATTAGTGCTCTAATATTCTCTGAATATTACCGTTAGACAAGAGCATTAATTATGGTCTTCATCAGAATTGTTGCCTGCCGTTTTTATAAGGGACATTTGGGGAAACAAATCAATGCAAAAAATATTCCAAGGCCGTCAGCATTAATTGCAGAAGGAATTTCAAAATTCAAATGGACATTCACATTGGAAATATAAAAACAGACATTATTATTCATGTGTATGCAATGAGATACAGACAACCACATTCTGTGAGACATACAGAATTCTTGAGATTAAAAATCGATCAGTAAAGAATCAACAGCAGTTAGAGAAGAAGAATAATAATTTTGAAGAAGAAGAACCATCCAAATCAAGTGTCTTCTTCTGTCATACTATTAAGAACTCTCTGAAGGACAACAATACTGCATCTGTCAAAATAGTTCCAGAAGTTCTTCTTGTCAAAATTGAAAGCTTGAAGGCCTATCACCTTGCAGCAAAGCTTCCATCATCCTGAACAAGCAACATCTCAGGGGGAGATTTTGCTACCATCAAATACACAAGTCTTCTCAGTTGTTTGAATTGAGAAAGAGAAGACACAATCATTATCCCACCCCCCACTGTAAAAAGGGTTGTCATCTCCCTTCAAAAGTGATTCTTGGTTGCAAGTCTCCTAATCAAAAGACTTGAGGTTTGGTTGTTGAGCACCTGATCAAAAGCTCATTGGTGTCAGGCACCTGATCAAAACTCTGAGTGGATTCCTACCAGGGTGGTAGAAGAGTGGACGTACCCAGGTTGGGGAACCACTATAAATTCTTGTGTCGTCTGTTTGCCCCTTTTTCTTTTTGTTCTTGCTGTGGCTGTGATATTTAGGTTTTTCTGTGTTTACACTTATTTCTCTTTGGTTTCTGTGATATAATATCCAAGGTTAGGAGTAATTCTTATAGTTCAGAAAAAGATTTAAATTATACCTACATACTCTATTCACCCCCCCTAGAGTATATCAGATCTAATCCTAACTTTCATAGTTTTAGGGTCCTTTATTTACTGGAAAAATGGTTATATTTTGGATTTACAGTATTGATTAAGCCTAGTATTTATCATAATTATTTTAGGTATCTTGCATGATATATAGGGTACTTCATGTTCAAACTGATGGCACCTAGATCTTTTGGGAAAATTTAATAAATGCCAGATTAATTAGGAAAAATATAATTTATTGGATTTAGCCTAGTTAGGTCATGACAAACCCCCATTAATTATCTTGAGGCATTTGGATGATTATTTGAAGTGTTGCCCAATATGTGCATTGTATCGCTAAGTATGGTCTTTGACTAGTAAAAGAACAAAAAATAGGTGATGTGGGTGTGTAGGCCTAAGGTTTGGGATTCTAATAGTCTGTTAATTTGGATAAGTAATTGGGGTCACCTTTTGAAGACAGGTTGAGTAAAGTGTGGAGTTGACTAGTGTTAGGTGGCATTTAGGATCGGCGCAGGATCGTCTTTCCAAAAGGGAGGAAGAGTCAAAATCACACTAGGTTTAGTCCATCGTAATACAAAAAGGGAACGGGTAAAGAGAGGCAACCAATAATAATAAGTGCCTTACGAAAGGGAATGATGGGCTTCAGCTACCATTATAGTTCCTAGTGCCCTTTGAGAACCCTTCACCGGGTATACCGGGGGCAGTCCTGGGCTAACCTAAACTGTAAGAAAACTAATTTGCAAGAGTAATTAGCATAATTAGGGATTCACTTTCACTCACCTTGATGTCTCGGAATGTTAGGTTGGTTCACACGGGCTGTAGTCCCGGGGGTTTTTGTGATGGGTAGGTTGGCCCGACGTGCTTTGGCTCGGTAGGTGGTTGGATTCATAACAATTGTATATGCTAAAGGTGTAAAGGTGGTGAGTCTTCGGTATTAGAGGGTCGATGCACTGACGCCAATACGTCGACTCGGCAAGTGTGGTTTAGCACTTCACCATAAAAGTCTGGTGCGTCAGCCGACAAGAGTACGTAGGAGTCCGCTTTGTGTAAAGGCGTTGAGGCGTACGATAGGTCTTACTGGTAGTGCAATTACCAATTTAGAGGTAGGCGAGGCCAAACCCACCGCTTCTGTCTGCCACTATGGAGGTATCCTGGGAGGTTCGGCTCCAGAAAGGGGGAACTAAAGGTCTGTGTACACAGAGTCGGGTGGGTGAGTTGCACTTGCATTTTCACATCATGACATAATTGCATGTTATAACATAACCATTGCATATAACCTTATCACCTATTGTATAAAGTGGTATGGGACGCTTTATACAATAGGACCTGCAAAACGACCCCTTAGATTATAGGCTTGCGTGAGCATGCTTATAAGTTATGGTTATTTTTCCTATGATAAATATTGTTCGCTTGTAAACTGACACCCCATCGTATAAATTGGTATGGGACTTTTTATACGATGGGAGCCTTGTAAAAGATCCTTAGCTTATGTGCTCTCGTATAAGTTATGGTTACTTTCATATTTTCACTTACTGCCATTATACTCATAGAATTGCTAGCATAGGTTCGCCTTATATTTAAATTCTAATTTAAATTCTGCAGAAGTGAAATCATAAGAAGATAGTACCTCATCTTCTATTGGCATTTCTTCATCTGAATCTGAAATCTCTGCAGCTGAATGATTGCTGCAGGCATCAATTGCCATTAGGCAAACTTCCTTTGCCTTCTTTTCTTCTTCATCCTCACTAGAGCTTGAGGAAGAGGATTCCTCATCAGAATCACTCCAGATTTCAGCGACAAAGCCTCTCTCCTTCTTTTTATTCTTGTAGGAGGATGGCTTGGAGTGCTTCCTGTGCTGATCTTTATCTTTCCTTTTATCTTTGTTCTTTTCCTCTGGACAATCTGGAAGGATATGTCTAGGCTTCCTGCAACCATAGCAGATAATTTCTTTAGAAGGGGTGCGATCATACCTTGGTTTATCTTCATACTTTGAAGACTTCTTTCTGAATTCCTTCCTTCCCATCTTGAGAAACCTTTTGGCAAATAATTCCATCAGTTCCTCATTTGACTGGCTTCCTTCAGAAGTGTCAGCAGCTTTAAGAGCAAGAGTTTGCTCTTTTCTTGTAGGAGTTGGGGTCTTTGCTTCAGCTTCTGCTTCCCTGGACTTCAGCACTTGCTCAAAAGACTTGAGCTTGTCGAGAAGGGCTTATGTTGAAATTTCAATTATGCTTCTGGCCTCCTTGATAGGCCAGATCCTCAGATCCCATGTGCTAGGAAAGCACATAAGAATCTTATCATTAACCTCTGTCAATGAAATATCCTTGTCAAGGGTCCTCAGCTCATTGATGATTGAGCTGAGCCTTGTGTACATGGCTTCAACTGATTCAGCACCAGTTTTCTTGAAATTCTCATATTGTGAGATAAGGTTGGACCTCCTGTCCTTCCTTTCATCAGCTGAACCAGCTACAATCTGGTTCAGTGTATCCCACATAGCTTTTGCTGAGGAGCAGTCAACAACCTTCTGGAATACTTCATCAGACATTGTTTGAGCCAGAATGTTCATTGCCTTGGCATCTGCTATCTTTGCCTTTTTGTACTCATCATTGTAGTCTGGAGGAGGCACTGCACTCATATCAAATGATGAGGCAGTGGCAGCAGCAGGTGCTCTTGGTGGTCCTGACAAAATAGAAGCAAAAATACTTTCATCAATAAAATTCATATATAATTTGATCCTTGCCTTCCAGATGCCAAACTTAGCCAAGTTGCATGCTGTAGGTCTGGTGCTAGAATAATCCTTGGACTGGGCCATGATAGTGAAAGTGAATATCTATAAACTTTGGTATCTATCAAGATCTTGTGACTTAGGTGTTAGCCTATTCAGTCAGTCAACCTCCCTCTGATACCAATTGAAAGGGAAGGGATAGATACTACTCTAGAGGGGGGGTGAATAGAGTAATCAAAAATTGCACTAGCAAAGTTGACTTTCTACTCAACTCCCTTGGAGTTAAATGCGGAATGAAAGTTATAGATATTTAAGATTAAACCTTAGAGCCTAACACAAGTGTTGTGCACAAACTAAAGCTAACTGTAATTACAGTTTATCTTTGGATCCTATCCAGCAACTAGCAAACCTAGTTAAGATCTAATCACAGCCACAATGCAAGTAATTAAATAAAGCAATCCAGACGACACAAGGAATTTATAGTTGTTCCCCAAACAACTTGGGTACGTCCACTCTTCTACCAACAAGGTAGGAATCCACTCAGGTTTTTGATCAGGTGCCCTGCCACCAACAAGATCTGCTTCATGTAGATCAAGAGACCCTTTAGACTTTTGATCATGTGTCTAAAAACCAAACACAGGTTTTTGATCAGGTGCCCTGCCACCAAGGGATACTTTTGAAGGGAGTAATAACCCTGTACAGGAGGGGGAAAAGGGGTTAAGGTGTCTTCTCTATTTTACAATAGATTAGAGAAGCACAATAACTTGCACTGAGCTAGAAAGCTCTAAAAGAATCAAGGCTCCCCCTGGCTCAAAGAACGTCCAGGTGAAGTCTTGCTTCAGTGCAGAAACACTTCAGTAAATACTGAAGGAAGAACTAAAAGAAGATATAAAATAAGAAATGAAAATCTTCTAGCAGCTATCTTCTTCTTCTTCTTCAAAAGATCTCTGAGTCAGAACTTCCTGGAACAGGAGAACTCAGGTTGAAGAAGAGCAGAAGAGCTAACACTTCTCAGTTGAGTGAAGATTGCTGAGAGCAGTTAAACTTGTTCTTGCTGTAAGCTTGCTGAATGAATATAATCTGAGAACTAGTTGATCTCTTTTCTATATGGACTCGTTGATTTCTTCTTCAAAGAAGTCTTTATATATCAGCAGCAGCAACGGCTCTAATTGAGTTTGAATCTTGTCTTTTTCTGAACTCTGCAAGCTGGGCTGCAAAAAGCATAAAGCAAAACACAAATACTGCAGGCAGATATCCTATAAAAGGATAAAGCTTTCTAAGAAGCTGCAAATACTTATGATGAAATAATATAAGAGAAAGTCACATCAGAAAGAACTCTTTACGGCCAAGGAAGACTTTTTGAGACTAACGGCTATAAAGGACAGCCTGGCAGATAAAGCAGATTGCATATCTCAGCTATAAGACAAACAACTTTGTCAGAAAAGATTAGCTCATGCATATAGAATAGAACTGATATTGCATGGAAATAATGTCACAAAATATTCAGATAATCTATTATAAAATATGCCAAAATAAATATGAAATTAGTCACATCATAGAAGACGACAAAACTAAATAAGAGCATACAGCAAAACGTCGAACGACCCTCGGAGATCGTTGAACGGCGCATGGAGATCGTCGACCTATCAGACAGATAGTCTAACGATCCAGATAGTCGAACTATCAAAGAAGATAGTCGAACTACCTCGGCAAATAGTCGACCTATCAGAACAGATAGTCGATCTATCAGATAGTCGATCTATCCGGACAGATAGTCGAACTACCAAACAAAAATAGATAGTCGACCTATCAAGCAGATAGTCGACCTATCACAGAAAACAGATAGTCGACCTATCAACAGATAGTCGACCTATCAAACAAAACAGATAGTCGACCTATCAACAGATAGTCGAACTATCAGATAGTTGAACTATCCAAGCAGATAGTCGAACTATCAAAGCAACACAGATAGTCGACCTATCAACAGATAGTCGAGCTATCAGATAGTTGAACTATCAGGACAGATAGTCGAACTATCAAAGACGACAGATAGTCGACTTATCAATAGATAGTCGAACTACCAAGACAAACAGATAGTCGAGCTGTCAACAGATAGTCGAGCTATTAGATAGTTGAACTATCAGAACAGATAGTCGAACTATAAAAACAAACAGATAGTCGAGCTATCAACAGATAGTCGAACTATCAACGCAGACAGAACCTCGACCAACTGATAGACGATCGTCGATCAGCCGATAGACGATAGTCGAGCGACGTTCGACTATAGTCGAACGAAAAACTACTTAACCAAATATTCATCTGGAAAAGCAATTCTACACAACTATGGAATCTAACCTATCAACTAACCCTTGACCATAGATAAATCATGGGTCAAGAGATAGAAAGAGAGGACTGAACTCAAATCAAAACCTAGGGTACCAACAATCTCCCCCTATTTGAGTTAAGTCTCTCAACAAATAAAACAAACAACACTAATTACAGAAAGTAAATAAAATGCATAAAGGGAAATAACTAAGCAGATATCATCAATCAATCAGATAAAAATTAACTGTCAATCAATGAACAATTAAGGTGCTTTAGAGTTAGATTCAGGATTAGAAGAGCTAGAAACAAAAGTAATTTTCCTTGTAGGATCTAGAGCTTCTTTCTTCGATAGCTTCAAATCTTGTTCTCCAATAATTTTCAATTCAGTTTTTCTTGGGACCACTGCCTCTGGATGCTTTTCCATATATTTTGAAGGATCAAACATCTCAGGTCTAACCTGGAACTTTTTGAGCTCCTTCTTTCTGAATTTAGACATAGTAGTCAATCCTGCAGTGTCCTTTCCTTCTTCTTTAGCTTTCCTGATTTGCGCTGCTCCAACCAGTTCAAGAAAACGAGCCATCCTAAAGTTAGGATCAAGCTCTGGGCTTTCATAAACAATCTCAGAAGGAGTATCAACTGGTTCTTTATCTTGATTAACTAGATAAGACAGGGGAGCAGACTTAGCAAAGTTCTTGCTAGAATTTTCAAACAAAAATAAATTACTTACCTTTTGGAACAACTTTCTCAGTATGCACTGGCTTTGGAGATGGAACCTTTTTCTTTGGAGAAGGAGGAGGGGAAAAGGTTGGTCTTTGATAAACTACCTCCTTAACTTGTTCTTTCACTGTATCAGTTCTTTGATAACCAGATTGGCTTTTACCTTGGAAACCTTGAGAACTTCTTCTTTGAGCAGACTGGGATGGATTTGATCGATCAGATTGAGCAGCAGGCTTAGAAGATAAATTTCCTGAGGCTCCAGCACCGGGAGGTGGAGGAGGAGGACCTCTAGGATTCCATCTAGGAGCAGGAGGGTCATACCTCTTAGCCTTTTTCCTTTGCTTTTGCAGATTTTTAGAAAACCACATCCAATGCTGGAATTCTTTTGACTTGGGATCAATCCCTTTCAGTATATAATATGGTGTATCATTGTCTGGATTTGCAGGAGGAGGAGTTACAACCTTTCTTTTCTTTTTAGCAATCCTTTTTCTCTTAGAATCAGCAGATTCATCAAAATCAATTTCTTCTTCAGAATTTGAAGAGATAGGCATATCATAGGGATCTATAGCCTCTTTTAAATCTCTTTCTTTTTCCTTTAAAGCAGCCTTTTCCATTTCTTCTTCCATGGCATCCTGTGCCAGGAGAGTATCTAAGTCCAATCCTGGGGAATCATCCCATACAGTATTTTTTTCAATTTGACTTTCAGAATCCATTTCTTGAAGCTCAGGAACTGTCGTGGGGACCAGTTTAATTTGCACTGCTTGCTCAGAAGCCTCAGAAGCTAGAACAGCTACTTCTGGTTCAGGTTGAACTTCAGAAGCAGGTTCACTTACTGGCTCTACAACCACTTGATCTTCAGGGGCAGACACAGGTTCAGGCTCTATAGCATCTAAAATCTCTAGAGCAGGTTCAGGTTCTGGTTCTGGTTCTGGTTCTTGGACAACAACTACTACTTCCATTATATCTGTAGGATTAGGAATAAAATCTTGTTAAATGACATCTAGTCATCCCTTCCAGATATTCCCATACTAACATATCAATTGAGTAATCTACAAATTGAGAAAGAGACATACCTTCAGGATATTCTTCAGGGTTTCCTAACTCCCATAAATCATCTAGAAAGGAGGTGATAATTCCTTCTAGGTACTGGGCAACCAAGGGAGTTGAGGATTCTTCTAAGTAAACTTTTACTACAAACTCTGTCAACTTGATTGCATCAGATATTTCCTTTTCAGATGGAGGAGGAGGAGGAGGAGCTGAATCTTCTGCTACTTTCTCTGTTACTGCAAGATGAACTGCTGGAGGGGAGGCCAAAGGCTGCTCTGAGATATCTTCATCAAGCATCTCCCCCTGCCTGATTTCAGTAGAAACTGAAACCAGGCCCCTAGAAGAAGAGGGCTCAGCAGACTTTGAGAGTGCCTGAATAGCAGCAGTCAAAGTAGATATGGAAGAAGCAAGGGGAGCAATTGCCACATCAATCATAGTTTTGATTGAGGGGGTAATTAACTCCACAATGCTAGCAATAAATGCTGGAGTTATAACAAAAGAAGATGATGATGATGATGGAGGAAGTTCAGAGGGTGGAAGAACAGCAGGGGTGGTATGTGCAATATGAGCTGGAGAATGAGCTGGAGATGGAGCTGGAGAATGATGTGGAGATGCATGGGTGGATGCAGGGTGATCAAGATGATCTGAAGATAGAATTGGAGAGTGAGGAGGAGTTGGAATTGGAGAATGAACTGGAGAAGATATTTCAGACGCCAACAAATCAAAGCTGGGTTGAGAAATCCCAGCAAGATCAGTAGGGAGAGAAGATGCAGGAGGAGAAGCAGAATGTCGTACTTCAGTTGAAGTTGAAGGAACTTCAACTGTAGTAGACGGCAAAACTGATGAAGAAGATGGAGGAGATGGATTTGCTGAGCCAGCTGCTAAAAGGGGGGGAGTGACTGCGACAGTCCTGGTGCTCTCAGATATAATTGGAGCAACCCCTACGGGAGCGGGCTTCAGGAAAGTCCTTTTCCACTTTGAGAACAGTGAAGGATCCATCTTCTTACTCGCGTTGATGGAGGTGGCGGCAGACACAAGCAAATGGGGGTATTTCTCCTTCAGAAAAATACCAACAACCCTTCCTAGGGTAACCTCTTTCTTTCCATTCTTTTTCCTTATTAAATCAAACATAATGCCAGCCCAATTTATCTGCTTCTTATTAACAATTGCATACATTAGTGCAAATTGTTGCCTTGTAATATTATCGTGGGCTGAGTGCTTTCTCAGTAGCACTTTTCCAACTATTTCTGCAAGAAACTTGATCTTAAAGGGAAAATTTACCTTGAGCAGCTTGGAGGGGATGCCTTTGGCATGTCCCAGCTCAGTTAACATTCTTCCGAATTCAGGAGCATCTTGCTCATACTCTTCTTCACCATTAATTAAACCAAAAATTTCAGTTAGAACAGCGGGAGTCAAAATTACCTCTTCTCCGCTGATTGTTCCGGTCATCGAATCATCAGTCGACGATGAAGTGAAGGCCCACTCTTTGATTTCCTGAGTGTTTATCTTTACTCTGTAAGATATGAGTCTCTCTAATCCTTGTTCTCTGCACAGATTTAGGATTTCTACTATCCCTGGTTCGCAACTGCTGAAGGTGTCGAAATCAACGCTGAATCCGGCATCAAACTTTACCACTGCAAGAAGCGCTGGAGCAATCGCCATTGAAACCGCTATAGAAGTCGAGGGAGAGACGGCGAGGACGGAGCGCAAGATAGAGAGCAAGACAAAGAGCAAGCGGGAAGACGGAATGCGAAAAGACGCTCTCCGTCGACGATAAAAGCAACTATCTTTTAACCTAGGTCGACTATCGGCTTTATATTAAAACAGCGATCGTCGATCTATTTAAAAGATACTGGAGACGATAGTCGAAGACCGTTCGACGATCGGTCCTGAAGCAGAGTAGTCGATCAATCGTTCGACTATTTCTGTCTTCACACACAACAAGCTGTCGTCAACCATGGATCGACGATAAGCTCGACCTGTTCGACTATCTTCGAACGCCGGTCGACGATCTTCAAGCAGATAAGCCATCATCAACCATAGGTCGACGATAGGCTTGCTCCGCTCGACTATCGTCGAACGTGGTTCGACTATCTTCGAACATATTTCAACAAGGCAAACGTCACACTTAGTCTCGTCCATTAATCATGCCTAGTTGAACTCAAAAGAACAGATGCTTCTGTTCATCTAAGGGCTTGGTGAATATATCACCTCTCTGAAGGTCTGTGTATATGAACTCAAGGCTAATCTTGTTCTTTTCCACACAATCTCTCAGGAAATGGTGTTTAATCTTAATGTGCTTCGTTCTAGAGTGGTGCACTAGATTTTGTGCAATGGAGATAGCACTTGTACTGTCACACATGATTTTAGTGTTCTTGTGTGAGTACCCATAATCCAAAAGCTGATTTTGTATCCACAGGATCTGTGAACAACAAATGGCAGCTGCTATATATTCAGCTTCTGCAGTTGAAGTTGATACAGAGGCCTGCATCTTACAGAACCAAGAGACCAATCTCTCTCCCAGGAACTGACAAGTTCCTGAGGTACTTTTCCTGTCAACTCGGCAACCAGCATAATCAGAATCAGAATATCCAATTAATTCAAATTCTGACTCAGCTGGGTACCAGAGTCCTAGATTTGGACATCCCTTCAGATATCTCAAAATTCTCTTGAGAAGAATCAGATGAGATTCCTTGGGGTTGACCTGGAATCTAGCACAAAGGCATGTAGCAAACATTATGACTGGCCTACTTGCAGTTAAATACAATAGGGAACCAACAATGGCCCTATAATTCTTTTGATCTACAGGCTTTCCCTGATCATCAGAATCAATAACTACATTAGTAGCCATAGGTGTATGCATTGCTGAAGCATCTGCCATCCCAAACTTCTTTACCAATTCCTTGGCATATTTAGATTGGGAGATGAAGATGCCATCAGCATCTTGCTTTACTTGGAGACCAAGAAAGTAAGACAGCTCACCCATACTACTCATCTCAAACTTGGAATGCATCAAGTTAGAAAACTTTTTGCACAGTTTGGGATCAGTGGAACCAAAAATAATGTCATCCACATACACTTGAACTAACAGGATTGTGTCCTTGTGGTGCTTGACGAAGAGGGTTCTATCAACTACTCCCCTAGTAAAGTTGTGCTCTAACAGGAAACTAGCTAAAGTCTCATACCAGGCTCTGGGAGCTTGCTTTAGTCCATAAAGAGCTTTCTGCAACTTGAATACATGTGAGGGCTGAGTTGAAGAAACAAAACCAGGTGGTTGTTCAACAAATACCTCTTCCTTTAGCTCACCATTAAGAAAAGCACTTTTGACATCTATTTGAAAAACCTTAAACTTCATGTAGGCTGCATAGGCTAAGAAGATCCTTATTGCCTCTAGCCTTGCAACAGGAGCAAAGGTTTGGTCATAATCTATACCTTCCTCCTATCTATAGCCCTGAGCTACAAGCCTAGCTTTATTCCTTACAATGATGCCATTTGCATCCAACTTGTTTCTATACACCCACTTGGTGCCTATGATCAGTTGGCCTTTAGGTCTTAGAAGCAAAGTCCAAACTTTACGTCTCTCAAACTGATTGAGTTCCTCTTGCATAGCAATGATCCAGTGGGGATCTAGCTCTGCATCTTTAATGGTGAGGGGCTCAATCTGTGAGAGGAAACAAGCATGCATCACATCCTGTCTTAACTGATGTCTTGTTTGAACACCAGCTGATATGTATCCTATCACTTGAGATGTGGGGTGATCTCTAAGTGTGACAACATCAGCAGGTGGGATGTGATCTTCAGCAACAGTTGGGATTAATTCCTCAGGAGGAATTTGATCTACTGTTGGTGGAACAACAACAGCTTCAGCAATGTCTTCATCACTGTCTGATTCAGTGATATGAAGAGTTGAAAGATGGAGGATTTCTTGATTGACATCTTTGGAAGAATCTTGTACCTGTAATGAACTTGAGGAAGGAGAATTTTCCTTCTCCTTGTAAAACATTTGGGATTCATCAAAGGACACATGAACAGACTCTTCAATTTTAGAAGATGATTTATTAAATACCCTATAAGCTTTGCTTACTTGGGAATATCCTAGAAAAATTCCCATTGAAGCCTTTGCTTCAAACTTTCTAAGATATTCTTTATTATTATTATGAATATAAACAACACAGCCAAAAACTCTAAAATAATTTATTTTAGGTTTCTTTTCTTTAATTAACTCATAAGGAGTTTTACACTTAAGCTTGTGTATCAGACTTCTATTCAAGACATAGTTGGCTGTACTAACAGCTTCTGCCCAATAGGAAAGAGGCATATTAGCATCTGCCAACAATGTGCCAGCAGCTTCAATTAGTGTTCTGTTCTTCCTTTCAACCACCCCATTTTGTTGGGGAGTTCTAGAAGCTGAGAAGCTATGTTTGATACCTTCTCTCTCACAGAATTCTTGCATGAGAAGAGAGTCAAACTCAGTACCATGACCACTTCTGATCAAGGCCACATGAGTAGAGTACTCAGTCTGCACACATAATAGAAAATCTGTAAGGGCTTTGAAGTTATCAGCCTTAGTTCTCAAAAAGAACACCCAAGTGAATCTAGAGAAGTCATCTACAATGACTAGGGTGTAATACTTTCCTCCTAAACTCTGTACATTTATTGGGCTAAATAGGTCCAAATGTAATAAATACAGGATTCTAGGAGAATCACTTTTATTTACTGATTTAAAAGAGTTCTTGGTTTGCTTGCCTAGCTGACAAGCCTTGCATAGGCTCTCCTTCTTGTAGGGGCAAGAAGGTAAACCTCTAACAAGGTTGTGTTTAGATAACCTAGATATATTCTTGAGGTTAACATGGCTAAGCCTTTTATGCCACAAGGTGTTATTATTAGTTACTTCATTAAACAGGCAGATTTCAGAATCAGTTGAATTAAAATCTACTAAATAAATGTTACCTTGTCTAATGCCTACCAATACAACACTATTATTTAAAGTAATATTACAGAGAGAGTTGGAGAATGATACCTGGTATCCAGCATCACATAATTGACTTACTGAAATTAGATTGTGCTTCAGTTCAGTCACATAAGCAACTCTCTTGAATGTAACAGCTCCAATTGTCATCCTGCCATAGCCTTCAGTTTGACCACAGCTTGAATCTCCAAAGATTACCTTTGGGCCAAGCTTTGCTTTGAACTTTGACAGATGTTCTTTATTTCCTGTCATATGCTTGGAGCAACCGCTATCCAAATACCACTTATTTTGAGTGATAGGATAGGTCTTCACCTGCAAATAAAACAATTTAAACATTATGGACCCAGGTAACCTTGGGTCCCTTGTTTTTCACATAAGAAAAACTGGAAATGAAAGAATAAGCAGGCTGAGGGTGATAACCTAATGGGTAAGATCTCCTAGGTGGGATTCTCCATGCAGATGATGGGTCAATGAACCTAGGGTTTCTATTCATATTCGGGTTTCTAAGGTTCTGGGTGTAATTTTGAAATTCATATTGGAAACGTCGACCAGCGTTCGACGATGGCTGCTCAGATCGTCGATCTCCGTTCGACCACTGAGCTTGCGATCGTCGATCGACGTTCGACGATAGATGCTCAGATCGTCGAGCTTCGTTCGACCACTGAGCCTGAGATCGTCGAGCAGCGTTCGACATTTTTTGTAATTCTTTAAATTTCTGTTTTCTTTTCTCTCTTTTAGCTTTATTTAAAGCTCTATTTACTTGATTGACTTGCTCAGTGTTCTTTATCCCATCAGCTGAGATAAAATTCACTGGAGTTGAAAGATGATTTTTAAGAATGATTGGGGGTTCACTAGAAGATGCTCCTAAGCCTAATTTGTTATTGCCTGTCCTAGTGTTATACATGCTGGTTATTTCAAGCAACTTAAGGCTTCTACCATTTAGAGACTCTTCTAACCTTTTGGATTTAGCTAACTCATTCTTAAGAAATTTAATTTCTTCACTAGAATTAGTGAGATCTTCCTTTAACTTAATGTTTTCAATAGATGTGATTTCTGATTCAGCTAGCCTATGTCTAAGTTCTTAATCTCTTTTTCAGAACTAATTAAATCTAAACATAAGGATTTAAATTCTGCAGAAGTGAAATCATAAGAAGATAGTACCTCATCTTCTGTTGGCATTTCTTCATCTGAATCTGAAATCTCTGCAGCTGAATGATTGCTGCAGGCATCAATTGCCATTAGGCAAACTTCCTTTGCCTTCTTTTCTTCTTCATCCTCACTGGAGCTTGAGGAAGAGGATTCCTCATCAGAATCACTCCAGGTTTCAGCGACAAAGCCTCTCTCCTTCTTTTTATTCTTGTAGGAGGATGGCTTGGAGTGCTTCCTGTGCTGATCTTTATCTTTCCTTTTATCTTTGTTCTTTTCCTCTGGACAATCTGGAAGGATATGTCCAGGCTTCCTGCAACCATAGCAGATAATTTCTTTAGAAGAAGTGCGATCATATCTTGGTTTATCTTCATACTTTGAAGACTTCTTTCTGAATTCCTTCCTTCCCATCTTGAGAAACCTTTTGGCAAATAATGTCATCAGTTCCTCATTTGACTGGCTTCCTTCATAAGTGTCAGCAGCTTTAAGAGCAAGAGTTTGCTCTTTTCTTGTAGGAGTTGGGGTCTTTGCTTCAGCTTCTGCTTCCCTGGACTTCAGCACTTGCTCAAAAGACTTGAGCTTGCTGAGAAGGGCTTCTGTTGAAATTTCATTTGTGCTTCTGGCCTCCTTGATAGGCCAGATCCTCAGATCCCATGTGCTAGGGAAGCACATAAGAATCTTATCATTGACCTCTGTCAATGAAATATCCTTGTCAAGGGTCCTCAGCTCATTGATGATTGAGCTGAGCCTTGTGTACATGGCTTCAACTGATTCAGCATCAGTTTTCTTGAAATTCTCATATTGTGAGATAAGGTTGGACCTCCTGTCCTTCCTTTCATCAGCTGAACCAGCTACAATTTGGTTCAGTGTATCCCACATAGCTTTTGCTGAGGAGCAGTCAGCAACCTTCTGGAATACTTCATCAGACATTGTCTGAGCCAGAATGTTCATTGCCTTGGCATCTGCTATCTTTGCCTTTTTGTACTCATCATTGTAGTCTGGAGGAGGCACTGCACTCATAACAGATGATGAGGCAGTGGCAGCAGCAGGTGCTCTTGGTGGTCCTGACAAAATAGAAGCAAAAATACTTTCATCAATAGAATTCATATATAATTTGATCCTTGCCTTCCAGATGCCAAACTTAGCCAAGTTGCATGCTGGAGGTCTGGTGCTAGAATAATCCTTGGACTGGGCCATGATAGTGAAAGTGAATATCTATAAACTTTGGTATCTATCAGGATCTTGTGACTTAGGTGTTAGCCTATTCAGTCAGTAAACCTCCCTATGATACCAATTGAAAGAGAAGGGATAGATACTACTCTAGAGGGGTGTGAATAGAGTAATCAAAAATTGCACTAGCAAAGTTGACTTTCTACTCAACTCCCTTGGAGTTAAATGCGGAATGAAAGTTATAGATATTTAAGATTAAACCTTAGAGCCTAACACAAGTGTTGTGCACAAACTAAAGCTAACTGTAATTACAGTTTAGCTTTGGATCCTATCCAGCAACTAGCAAACCTAGTTAAGATCTAATCACAGCCACAATGCAAGTAATTAAATAAAGCAATCCAGACGACACAAGGAATTTATAGTGGTTCCCCAAACAACTTGGGTACGTCCACTCTTCTACCAACAAGGTAGGAATCCACTCAGGTTTTTGATCAGGTGCCCTGCCACCAACAAGATCTGCTTCAGGTAGATCAAGAGACCCTTTAGACTTTTGATCAGGTGTCTAAAAACCAAACACAGGTTTTTGATCAGGTGCCCTGCCACCAAGGGATACTTTTGAAGGGAGTAATAACCCTGTATAGGAGGGGGAAAAGGGGTTAAGTTGTCTTCTCTATTTTACAATAGATTAGAGAAGCACAATAACTTGCACTGAGCTAGAAAGCTCTAAAAGAATCAAGGCTCCCCCTGGCTCAAAGAACGTCCAGGTGAAGTCTTGCTTCAGTGTAGAAACACTTCAGTAAATACTGAAGGAAGAACTACAAGAAGATATAAAATAAGAAATGAAAATCTTCTAGCAGCTATCTTCTTCTTCTTCTTCTTCAAACGATCTCTGAGTCAGAACTTCCTGGAACAGGAGAACTCAGGTTGAAGAAGAGCAGAAGAGCTAACACTTCTCAGTTGAGTGAAGATTGCTGAGAGCAGTTAAACTTGTTCTTGTTGTAAGCTTGCTGAATGAATATAATCTGAGAACTAGTTGATCTCTTTTCTATATGGACTCGTTGATTTCTTCTTCAAAGAAGTCTTTATATATCAGCAGCAGCAGCAACGGCTCTAATTGAGTTTGAATCTTGTCTTTTTTTGAACTCTGCAAGCTGGGCTGCAAAAAGCATAAAGCAAAACACAAATACTGCAGGCAGATATCCTATAAAAGGATAAAGCTTTCTAAGAAGCTGCAAATACTTCTGATGAAATAATATCAGAGAAAGTCACATCAGAAAGAACTCTTTACGGCCAAGGAAGTCTTTTTGAGTCTAACGGCTATAAAGGACAGCCTGACATATAAAGCAGATTGCATATCTCAGCTATAAGACAAACAACTTTGTCAGAAAAGATTAGCTCATGCATATAGAATTGAACTGATATTGCATGGAAATAATGTCACAAAATATTCAGATAATCTATTATAAAATATGCCAAAATAAATATGAAATTAGTCACATCATAGAAGACGACAAAACTAAATAAGAGCATACAGCAAAACGTCGAACGACCCTCAGAGATCGTCGAACGGCGCACGGAGATCGTCGACCTATCAGACAGATAGTCGAACGATCCAGATAGTCGAACTATCAAAGAGGATAGTCGAACTACCTCGGCAGATAGTTGACCTATCAGAACAGATAGTCGAGCTATCAGATAGTCGATCTATCCGGACAGATAGTCGAACTACCAAATAAAAACAGATAGTCGACCTATCAAGCAGATAGTCGACCTATCACAGAAAACAGATAGTCGACCTATCAACAGATAGTCGACCTATCAAACAAAACAGATAGTCGACCTATCAACAGATAGTCGAACTATCAGATAGTTGAACTATCCAAGCAGATAGTCGAACTATCAAAGCAACACAGATAGTCGACCTATCAACAGATAGTCGAGCTATCAGATAGTTGAACTATCAGGACAGATAGTCGAACTATCAAAGACGACAGATAGTCGACCTATCAAAGACGATAGATAGTCGACCTATCAACAGATAGTCGAACTACCAAGACAAACAGATAGTCGAGCTATCAACAGATAGTCGAGCTATCAGATTGTTGAACTATCAGAACAGATAGTCGAACTATCAAAGCAAACAGATAGTCGAGCTATCAACAGATAGTCGAACTATTAACGCAGACAGAACGTCGACCAACTGATAGACGATCGTCGATCAGCCGATAGACGATAGTCGAGCGACGTTCGACTATAGTCGAACGAAAAACTACTTAACCAAATATTCATCTGGAAAAGCAATTCTACACAATTAGGGAATCTAACCTATCAACTAACCTTTGACCATAGATAAATCATGGGTCAAGAGACAGAAAGAGAGGACTGAACTCAAATCAAAACCTAGGGTACCAACATGATTATTCTCCAATATCATGTCCTCTCCTTTCTTCCTCTCCGCTGGGTGCCTAGGAGCCATGGGGAAAGGGATGAGGGATGATAGGGCTTAGTCTTATAGATTAACGGTTTTTTGACCACATCATTTAGGGGATCGTGGAGCCCAGCATGGAAGAGCAGCCCCGAAGGTTGACATGCTTGGAGATGGGGCAGTCTAGCACCGGAGTACAGACAGCTGGGACTGTGAGACCCGATCTTTAGTAGTGTTCTGTTCTGCTTCCGCAATGAGTGACTCTGTAGTGAGGATTTTGATGTACCGGGCATAAGCCCTCATTTTAGTCCTTTTCATACTATTATTATATCTGTGGACACTCCCTTCGTGAAGATTATTACTTCTTTTTATATGTGATCTTTTGTGGACATATATGTTAGAGTTTGTTTTATATACTCTCATATACATTGCTGCTAATCTGTGATCGATATGGCCGACAGAATCGGCGTCTTGTAGTGACGACCTTCTCGGACGTGAAGGTGTCACCGCAAAGCGGCGGTTCTGGGCCTAAGACCCCGGTGGTTTTAAAAAGAAAAAAAATGGGGTCTTACACTATCTACCCATAGGCTTGACTTCCATAGATCATTTAATAAATTGCATTTATTATAATTTAATTTTTATATTCGGTTTACTTTAATTGTAAAATTAAGCATACAGTGTTTATAAAATTAAGCATACGAGCTTCTTCGCACGGACTATGCCCGTGCTCGAAGTTCTCGGGTGGCCTTTGGCCGCATAGAGGCGGGCTTTGCCCGCCTGTGCACGCGCTACGCCCGTACTCGAAGCTCTCAGGCGGCCTTCGACCGCATCCTGGCGGGCTTCTCCCGATTGGGCACAGGCTATGCCCGTGCTCGGAGCTCCCAGGCGGCCTTCGGCCGCATCCAATCTAGCTTTGTCCACATCTAGGCGGGCTTCGACCGCCTCCGCACAGGCTATGCCAAGCTCACTCGACGCAAAACAGATCTTAGCTTTGAGAGCACTCAACGTCATGTATCCTGCTTGGTGTTGAGTGCTCTTGACGCCAAGATCTGTTTTGCGTCGAGTGATCTTGGCTTTGAGAGCACTCGACGCCAAGACTTTGGAGTCGAGAGCACTCAACGTTTGAGGTGGGACAAAAGACCTGGCCTGGAAAGCCCGCTCGGGCCTAGCCTGGCAAAAGCCCGGCCCGGCAAAAGCCCGACCCAGCAAAAGCCCGGCCCGGCAAAAGCACGACCCGACAAAAGCCCGGCCCGGGCCAGGCTTGGGGCCCTTACCGGGCCCCCACTTTTGCCGGTTGCCCGGCCCAGGCCGGGCTGGGTAAAGCCTGGGCGTCGGGCTAGCCTGAGCCCGGCACCGGGCAAAGCCAAAAACCTGGCTAGATTAAAATCCCGCCTAATCATAGGCGTGATTAAAATCCCGCCTATGATTAGGCGAGATTAATCCCGTATATGATTAGGCGGAATTAATCTTGCTTATGATGAGGCGGGATTTAATCCCCCCTGATCAGGCGGGATTTAATCCCCCCTGATCAGGAGGGATTTAATCCCCCCTGATCAGGCGGGATTAATCCCGCTAATCATAGGCGGGATTAATCCCGCCTGATTAGACGGGATTAAATCCCGCCTTTCGAATTTAGGCCGGCCTGGTTCGGCCTGAATGGCCTAATCGGGCCCCCTCTTTGAGAGGGAGCCCGGGCCGGCCCGGCTCAAATTGAGCCCGGGCCGAGCCCGATTGGAAAAACCCCGAGCCCGGCCCGGCTCGATCGGACTTTTTGAACACGACTGCTCGACGTCAAGATACCTTCAATGAGTGTCATAAGGTCATACCTTGCTCCACAAAAATTTGGACTATTTTTGGAAGAAATTTGGCCTACAGTTTTGAAAATAATTTATCAATTATTAAAGTGGCATTTAGGCTCTGTTTGGGACAACTTATGCTAATCTATAATCTCTACTTAAAACGCAAAAGTTGTTTTATAGCTGTTTGTTTGTGCAGCTTATATAAAATCACTTATTTTAAAACAGATTATAAGTTGATTTTTTATAAGCTATCCGGGTCCAGCTTACGATTACTCATAAGCGCTTATTTCTTAAAAAAAGCCATATGAGTGATTTTTTCTCCGGATGTGATTTTTTCGTTCGGACGCGAATTTTTCGCTCAGACTCGAATTTTTCGCCCAGACTCGAATTTTTCGCCCGGGAGCAAATTTTTTGCCCGGGCGCGAATTTTTTCGTCCGGGCGCATTTTTTCGTCCTGGCGCATTTTTTCGTCCGCGCGCATTTTTTTCGCCCGGTCGCGTTTTTTCGCCCGAGCGCGTTATTTTTTCGCCAGGGCACATTATTTTTTCTCCCGGGCGTGTTATTTTTTCGTCCGGGCGCGTTATTTTTTCGCCCGGGCGCGTTATTTTTTCGCCCGGGCGCGTGATTTTTCGCCCGGGCGCGTGATTTTTCGCCCGGGCGCTTTTTTTTTTCGCCCGGGCGCGTTTTTTTCGCCCGGGCGCGTTTTTTTCGCCCGACCGCATTTTTTTCGCCCGGACGCGTTTTTTCGCCCAAACGCGTTTTTTCACCCGGACGCGTTTTTTTTGCCCGTGCGCGATTTTTTCGCCCGGGCGTGATTAATTTGCCCGGGCGTGATTTTTTCGCCCGGGCGCGAATTTTTCGCCCGGACGCGATTTTTTCGCCCGGGCGCGATTTTTTCGCTCGAACGCGAATTTTTCGCCTGGAGGCGATTTTTTCGCCCGGAAGCGATTTTTTCGCACGAAAATGATTTTTTCACCCAGGTGCGCTAAGAAGCGATTTTTTTGCTCGGACGCGTATTTTTTTGCCTGGGCGTCTTTTTTTCGCTCGGGCATGATTTTTTCATCCGGACGCGTTTTTTCGTTTTTCTCCCGGCGAAAAAAGTGTTTCGGGTTGAAAAAATTTTGCTGGGGAAAAAATCACACCTGTGAGAAAAAATTGCGCCCGGGACAAAAAACACGGTCGGTCAAAAAAATCGCGCTCGGGCCAAAAAAACGCGCCCCGACAAAAAAATGCGCCTCGGCGAAAAAAACGCGCCCGGACGAAAAAATCGCGACCGAGCGAAAAAAACCGCGATCGGGCGGAAAAAAACGCGCTCGAGCGAAAAAAAGACCCCCGGGCGAAAAAATTGCGCCCGCATAAAAAAAAATGCACCCGGTTGAAAAAAATCGAGCGGGCGAAAGAACGCGATCGAGCGAAAAAACGCAACCTGACGAAAAAATCACGCCCGGGCGAAAATAAACCAGCTTGGGCGAAAACAATCTTGACTGGACGAAAAAAATCGTGACGGGCGAAAAAACACGTCCGAGCGAAAAATCGCCCCCAGGCAAAAAAATTGTGCACGGATAAAAAAAATGCGTACAAACAAACAAATCCGTATGAATGAATGAAATTTTAGATAAGCATTTTTGAACAAACTATCCAAACAGTCGACTGCTTATTCATCATTGATTATATAAAATCTCTATTCAACCATCAATTTTTAATTAGCGGCTTATTCATCATCCTAAGCTGTCCCAAACAGAGCCTTAAACAAAATTAATTCGGCTTTCAAATAATTTCAAAAGGCCAATTGATTGGCTAGAGCTTTATAACATATTATCATGCTATGACAGAGATTTGGTAACATGTGTTTGGAAAAGGTTTTAATAATGCTTGTTCTTAACTTTCATATATCAACTAAAATATAGACACGATGTTCAGCATTTGTTTGGAAAAGGTTTGGATATTGGAAAATGTGTTAATATACAAAAATTCTTTACTTTTACATTGTACCAAAAGACAAGTCTCACCGAACTTTATCGTTAGTTATAATGAAAAATAAGTTGTTAATAGAGGACTGAATTCGGAAGTTATTAAAAAATAAAGACTATTTTCATAAAAAAAAAAGTTAAGTTGATACCAACAGAATAAATAGTGAAATAAATATTTGGCTTAGCACTCAGGCGAATAATAATTATGTACGTATAACATATATAAAGGATTTTGCGGAACTGTATTTTTAAAGTAAAATACAATTGCAATGTAAAATGCAGTTGCAAATATACTGCATTTGTCATTTTTAATGTAAAATATAGTTGTAAAAATAATAAAATGTAATTATAAAATTATTTTTAACATTATTTAAAATGATGATAAAAATACAAATATAAATATTTCATGATATTTTTGATGACTCAAAAAATTAATAAAAAGAAAATTACATTTTACGTATGATTTATAAAATTATCTCACTCAAGCGGATTAATTTCATTTTAACATTCAGCGCCGGTCAGATTTCGTTACAGCTTGTGCAGTCAAAAGCATGCCACTTACTTTTCCGGATATATAATCTGGAAGGTTTGAAAAGTCCTGATACTTATCGTTCACCGGACGTGGAATGTAAAGATTAAACTATTAATTATGATAATAATTCTTATAAAACATTTAATAATAATCAAATATCTGTTGAAAATCATGAAGTGAAAGTGTTGAATTAGGCGATCTGAGCGACCTGTCTGCGCAGCCTGTGCGAACAGGACTGACGGCTAGGCAGGTCGGCAATGGTGCTGCAGTCGGCATGTGCCTGGCGGCCTGGGCGGTCTGTTCGTGCGGTCTGTCTGGACAGAGTAGGCGGCTTGCCAGGCCGGGTTGTGTTCAGCCGTCAGTTGGTTCCCAGAAGGTAACCCGACGTATAGGATTTCTATCCGCGGAGCTCGCCAAGGCTGGCGAGGTGCGGACTTGGTTTAAGTTCGCGGAGTCCGGGTTGCGGACTGGACCAGAGCTCGGGAGATCGGCATGGCGTGCGCCTTGGTCTAGCTCAAGTGGCGCAGTTGGTGGTAACCGCAGAGTTCGCCGGTTAGAGCGGACTGGTGCCGGTGTTCGCCAGGTTGCGCCGGATGGCTCAGTCCGGGAGGTCGCGTGGCCTGCGCGAACTGATATCTTTGCCCGCCGTGTTCAACAGTTAACCTAGCTTGTGTGTCTTGGCTGCAAGCTCGGGATATGCGGACTGGAGTGGTGTTCGCAGACGCGAGCGGACATGAGCTGTATCCGCAGGTGGGCGGACTTGGGCGAAACTCGTAGAGTTTGCCTGTATGGCGATCAAGACTGGCTGGGCCATGGCGATAAGGCGGATTGGCTTAGTATCCGGCCTTGGTGGTGCAACCTTGGCGAACTGGTTGTCTTGCCTTGTTGCGGCAGTCTGGTTGTGTATCCGCGGCTTGGCGGATACACTTGGTGCTCGCCCTTGGCGGATACACTTGGTGCTCGCCCCGCGAGATAGGGCAGTTCCTTATCAGCTAGGACGGTGATCACACTTCTCTCCGCGCCTATAAATAAGACTCACTGTCACATCAATTATATCCAACTGAACAGTAAGTGAACTCGTGGATAGTTGCCGCGGTTAGGATTTTGTATCCGCGTGGTTTGAGGAGGTTGATCAGTTTGTGTTGTGCAGGTTGTGCTGGTAGCATTGGAAAGCCAGAGACTTGGCTCTGACTGAGGTCAGGGACAGTACGGACACTGCGGATAACAACTAGCGGTTAACAGTTGGTCGCAGTTTGCGACTAGGAGGTCACTTTCTTCTGCAACTAGTTTCTAAGTTCAATAAGCTCTTCGCATCTGACGGCTTGGTTTAGTTCGGTAGCAGCTCGCGCGATCTGGCGGCTAGCAACCGTGTGGTTATGCGGCTTGCAGATCGGCGGTTAGAGTTCAACATTGGAATAACGGGCAGTCCTCACGGATAGGTTGCAGTCTAGCGATCTGTCTGTTTGAGCAGACTCTGTAGCGGTTAGCAGCAGGTCCTGCGGTTACTCTTTGAGTCCGCGCGGCTTGTTTTCTCTGGCTTATAATTTGCTTCCATCGGGTAAATCGGCGAATCATGTCTCGCCATGTATACATCGTCTTGTAAAGATTGATTTGATAGTACAAGTTTCTTGTTCTTTTATTTGCATCTGATTATTTAGACCCAGATAGATTGAGTGTTTCTGTGTCTGATTTCCCGTTTTCCGCTATCACAAATTTTTACAATATCATACTGAAATTTTTTATTGGAAACATATAAATTTAAAATTCTTTGCGATTTATATTTATTAATTTGTGTATATATTCATATAATCTTTAATTTTATTTGAAGTGTAAATATACTCTCACACACACACTGACACACGGGTGAGTGGCAATCAACAGTAAGGCTCCCGTACGGGAGTTTCTCATTTATCTTAAGGGAGAAATTTTGTATACGTTAAGCGTATGATATCATGATCCGTAAATAAATAGGCACCTATTCTCTTATTTTTCGCGCTCCTTCCCGCTTCTCCGTCAATTTGGGCGGAAAACTCTTCTCCCAAACACATCGCCGGAGCCGACGACATAGCTGCGAGATCTCCATAGCTGCTCCCTCTCCAGGAAGGAAAACACCGTCTCTTAGCTCTTCCCAACTTTCAGCTGCTCGCGCTCATGTCGGAAAACATAATAGTTCTTTATGATGACGCCACTTACCCGGTAGCCGATAACCTAGATGCAGTTTTTCCTAATGGAGAAAATTGCGTTTCTTCACAATCCCCTCCGATCATCTACGAAGATCTGCCTCCGACATATACAGGTTCTCTTACCTTCTTGATCTTCACATTGAAACACATGAAGTTTTTGATTTTTCTTTTAGTAAATCATCTTACGTTGCACTATGAACTTGTAATTTCTGAATCAATTAACGCAAATGCGCAGGTGATTTGACAACCCTTCAAAATGAAACAAGAAACGAATCACTACCGTCTTCGGGAACCACTGTAAGAAATCATCTACTCCTAAAAATTTTCTTGTATAATGTTTTGAGGTTCCATTTGAGTGTAAGTTTGAGGAAATTTTTTTTAGGGTATGGCCATTATAATTTCGTGGTTTGTTGCTTTGAACTGTAATTATATAATTTTTGAAACTCTAAATTTTAACTGTAAGTAATATTCGTTTTGGAACTGTAACTCAAAGAAGAAATTTATACAGAATGTTCGGTTGTAAATCATCACCCTATGTAATATTTTTTGATGAATATAATTTTTGTATAATGTTGTTGTTTGTAAAATCCGGGCCGATCAAATTATCTAATGTTTTTTTATTCATGTGTTATAACTTTACTGTTTTGTTTTGAACTGTAATCAGTAATTCTTTCGGAACAGTAACTTTCAACTGGAATAATTATGGTGATTTCGAACTGTAATTATAACTGGTTTCTATAGGCTAATTTGTTCTCTCTTTTGCAAACACCATAAATTTCTTTTTTGAAGTTTAGGTTTGAATAACATCAAATTAGTATTCTTGTTTGAACTGTAATTCAAATAATAAATTTGTACTGTATATATGTTTTGAGGTTGTCAATCTTCATCCCATGTTAAATTTTAGGATGAATATAATTGTGATGTTTCATGTATTTCTATTTTTGTGAAATGTTAATGTTTGAAAAATTCATTTCGGTCCAATTGTCTAATGTATTTATATTCATATGTTATAACTTTACTATTTTGATTTGAACTGTAATCAATTATTATTTTGGAACTATAACTTTCAGCTGGAATAATTATGGTGATTTTGAACTGTAATTATAACTTATTTGGAAACAAAAAAAACTTTTCTGATATAGATTGTGTTTTTTAAAGAACCATGTTGTGTTTCCGATTGTGCACTCGGAGGAAGAGGCTTATATAATGTATTGTAATTATGTACACTGGATCGGATTTAGTGTGCGAAAACAACACGTTACTTACTGGACACATACACGAATTATCAAAGTCAGAGAGTATAGTTGTTCAAAATCTGGAAGTAAGCGCATAAAGCCATCACCCAAGAAGTACCGCAAATTAGATACACGCACCAGTTTTCTTGCTTGTATCCATTTCCATTCCGATTCAGATGGCAAGAATTGGAAAGTAACCAAATTTGTCGAGTAACACAACCACCCGCTGGCAACAGAGAAAGAGAGCCATTTATTGAGATCTCGTCGTTCTATATCTGAAATGTAGGGTAATCTGATGAAAAGATTAACTTGGGCAGGTATTAAACCTGTTGATGCATATAAATTTATGTTGGATGAAGCCGGAGGACCTGAAAATATTGGTTTTTGCAAGACAGATGCTTTTAACTACATTCAGCGTCAAAGAGCAACTTTAATTGAAAGCGGCGACGCAACTAGCTTGCTTCACATATTACAAGAGAAACAGTCAAATGATAACATGTTCTCGTATTATGTTCAAATAGATGAGCAGAAAAGGTTGACGGGTTTCTTTTGGATGGATGGTCATAGTAAACTGGATTATGATTGTTTTGGTGACGTTTTAATTTTTGATACAACATATCGTTTGAATAAGTATAATCTTTCATGCGCTCCTTTTTTTGTGGTGAACCATCATTGACAGAACATTTTTGTAGGGGGGGCTTTCATTGCGGAAGAAACTATTGATTCGTTTATTTTGGGTTTTTGAGTCATTATTGAAGTGTGTTGGTAGGAAGGAACCCATAACTATTTTTACAGATCAAGACCAAGCTATGTCTACTGCTATTGAGCGAGTGTTCACCAAGACTTGTCATCGGTTGTGCCAATGGCACATTTGTAAAAAGGCACCTTCAAAAGTTCTTAGCTTTAACAGCGATAGTAGCATTCGGGCTTTTTTCTATCGATGCATGACGAAATGTGATGGAGAAATTTAATTTGATAGATATTGGTATGGGATGATCATGAGAGGAAATTTGCAGGATAATAGATGGTTGAATGATTTGCACAACGCAAAAAGGAAGTGGTCTACTGTATTTAATAAGGATGTGCTCGATCTTGGAATTTTATCAACCCAGAGATGTGAATCGGCTAATAATTGTTTGCATGGGTGTTCTAAAGGCACTAGTTCTCTAGTAGAGTGTTTTATTGACTTAGAAAGACTTGTAGCATCATGGCGTAGGGGTGAGCGTGAGTAAGATTTCAAAAGCAAGCATGATATGGTTACCTTGAAGCATAAGACATGTGTTTGTGTGAAGCACGCATCAAAACTATACACTACAAAAGTGTACGCTATTTTTGAGAAGGCATACACAGAGGGGGTGCTTGGATTAAGCATTGTGGATGAAACACAGTATGATGATGAGCACATGTTGTTTGTAACACAGAATTGTGATGGTTCCGAGGATGACAAGAGATGGTATGTAAACTTCAACTCAAACACATTTGATTCTGATTGTTCGTGTAGAGGATTTGAGACCAAAGGGCTACTATGTCAACATATTTTAAGAGTCTATAATTTGAGGAATGTAAAGCAAATTCCACTGAAATATGTGCACAAATGATTCATTGCTGATGCAAAAAAGGGCATGTACCTTCCTAATATACCATCTATTACAGATGAAGATTCAAACAAGATATTCAGGAACCACCTCATGCGTTCTAGTTACAATTTAGCTACACGCATTGAGAACTGCAAGTCTGCAAAAATTTACGTGATGAAAGTTATGAATGAGTTGATAAAGTATACTGATGAGATGTTGGATAAAGATGAGAGGGAAAAGAACAAATTTGTAGAAGAGGGAAATTCTAATAATCCCCCAACTATTTTGGATCGACCTATGAAACGACGAAAAGGTGCAAGCAATGCTCGTATGAAGGACCACTGGGAACGAGGGACTAACAAAAGACGTACTTATTTAATAACTTTTTCTTTGTTTTTTATGATGTAGTTTACCTAGTTTATTATTAAGGAATTATGCTAATGTTTTTCTTCTATTGATTTGTAGGTAAAAAAGGTTTGGCCCAATTCTTTCGATATTGTTGGTGATGATGACCCAAGCCCGTGTAAGGAGTTATACTTTTTGGGTGATTGCAGTGACAAACACCATTCAAGTAGTAATGAATGTTATTTCTTGAACAACAAATGTACTCAGGTTTTTGGACTGTAACTAATATGGTTTTTAGAACTGCAATTGTTAGTAGTATTGTATCTTGCAGTATGATTACAGTTAGATTTTTTGAACTGCAATTATAGCAAATATATTATCTTTTGTATACGTTAGCTGACCAAGCAATTCGCTTGTGGGAGATTAGTTGAGCAAGCAATTTACGGCCTTTTTACTATCCAACACAGACAACAAAATTACAAACCAATTATCAATGTAATTATAAATATACTTTACAGTTCCAAAATATAAATCAAAATTATATTAAGAACGACGGCAAATACCAATTATCATTGTTATAATTTGTAGTTGCGGTTCTCCTACAGATTACGGTTAGTTTAAACCAACATACAGTTCAACTTTAGAGTTTGAAATATCATTATAACCGAACGATGGCAAATATTTAATGCTGTACAAAAACTAAAATTAATGTTTAATTTGAACTAATTTAAAAAAATGTTGCAAGTAAATCCGCAGCAATTTCAGCCTGAAATTTTGCCGTCTCAGCAGGCCAAAAAGAACATTCATTCCAGGACATAGGCTAGTTTGATAGTACCACCTCGATAAATTTTAGAACAAATACGCCGCAATCATCTCCATTTGTTTGTTGAGGTAATCCAGCAACTTCAACTATTGTCCAATCTTCATTGCCAGATGGAAGAGCTTTGGTTGCCTCTTCATTGAGTAATTTTACCTGCAAGATAATTCATATCATTAATAAATATTTAAAATTTTTAAAGTTAGTTCATTGTTTTTTTCCAAATCTTACCAAGCCTGGTAGACCTGAACAGTGACGCTTTGATTTCATCGAGTCGTAAAACTCCCATTTCAATTCCTTTAGGCGGCAAACCAATAATGTCCAATGATTTGTTAGGTGGCTGGTGGTCACTATCTTCGAAGGAAAAATAAAAGCAACCGAACTAGCAATCCAATGAGGCAAGTATACCTATCGAATTGTAGCTAGGGGACACAAGTGTCGTATTGAAATCCGGGAACTGTTGAGTATGCTTACTCACACGAAGACTATTATCTTATCGACGGAAAAACAGGGGTTTGAGAAACTAATTACGATTAAGGAAATAAAGCTAATCCTAGAAAGAGAGATATTGCAGTTAATTAAAAAGCTAATAGAAGCGATAACAATGAAAGGTTGAAACTATGAAATGGAAGAGCACTCGATAAAGAATCACCTCGGCTAAAGACGAGTAAGAAAATGCGATAAAAACCTAAGCTTAATAGGATAAAGGTCCTTGACTGTGGAGGTTCCTAAAGCTTGAACACGCTTTTCTCGAAGTCGTGCCCAACTGAGTTTAGGAAGGTCTGACCGACTCTCGTCTAAATCGGAGGCCTAAAACTCGCTTTACGTGGTGAACCCAACTATTGGATTTTACTCCAATCCGGGAGATTTGGATGGCTGACTATCTCGAGGGGTGCGTACAACTCCCTTTATTCTTGAACACTCACTTCATTCTATCGGCCTCTCGGTTAGCCCAGAATAAAAGCAAAGGTGGAGAGTATATATCGATAATATACCTCCAACCCATGAAAAATCAAGAGTAATTCAAGGCCTAAACCTAAAAAAGAAAAGGTTAATTAAAACATCATAACTCAATCGCTCGAACCTCGGATCATCAAGATCGAGTACAAGGATGATTAGTTAATCATAATGAAATGGAGGGGGGGATGAGTAGTAGAGCATAAAAACACAAAGTAAACAAAGAGCACTTTTATTAATAAAAAGGAGAGCTACACTTAGGAAAATGAAATTACAAGTGCATGAAAATAAAATCCTATTCTAGCCCTACAATTAGCACTAAGCAAGAGCAAGATTACAATAAAAGCTTAAACAACTAAATACTAAATATGGGTTAAGAAAAAATTACAAAAGGAGAGAGAGAGAGCTAAAAAAACATGAAAAGGGGCCAAGAAATAAAGGGGCAGCACCTCCCCCTCTCAACCCAAACTTGCTGAAATGGAAGGGGGGGTCTGAATTTATAGAAATTTTCACGGGTTGGTCACGCCCTCCGACACGCCCTAGGGGGAGGGGGCGTGTCAGGGGGCGTGATATGTACGGGGTTGACCTTGGGTTGTGGAATCTGGCAGGAGGGATGATTGCTTCTATACGTTGGTCGACACGCCCTTAGTCACGCTCGTATAGGGTGGGCGTGACACGCACGTTGTGTCGAAATCATAGGTCGAAAATCCGTTAGTCATCGGAAAAGGCGATGTCACGCCCATGATGGGGGGGGGGGGCGTGACAGTACTATTGGCGTGCTGAGCTGGAGCAGGCATTCAATGTGGCGGCAGACTTCGGGCAGAGGGCGACACGCCCCGTGTCACTGATTGAGAAAATCGTATTCTCCAATCTATACTCGATTAAGGCAAGTGTACCTATCGAAATATAGCATAGGATATGAAAAATATCAACGTCGTATAAAAACTCGGGGCAGGCAAGTACTATTACTTACAACGACTCTATTATCCTACCGAACGATTAATGAGTCTTGAAAATAAAATAAACTAAACTTAATTAAAAGAGAAATAACTATTGAAAACGAGCGCTCGATCGACGATTCACTTTGAAATAAAATAACGGAATAAAATAGTTTAACATTTGCAATTTTATTAAGACCGTGACGGATCCGATATTAGGAAGTAATCTCACTAGAGCATTAAATCCCCTAACTTATAGACGTTTTGACCGAAATCTCTTTACAAGTCAAAATATCCTAAAGTCGCATTATCGAAGTGACCAGCACTATTGGATTTGACTCCAATCCAGAGGATTTATGTCATCCTATCTCTAGGGGTGCATGCAACTCCTTCATTCCTTGAGTGATCTTTCATATTCACGAGCCTCTCGGCTACTCAAATATGAGATCGGAATCTACTACCGTATACTAGCAATACGGAGTCGATACGAAATAATTCAAGCAAGGATCAAAATAGAAACAATACAAATGCAAACATAAAATTTAAGATATTATTCTATTGCAAAGATCATCGCGATCGGGCACAAAAAACTATTTAGCTACGCATATTGGAAAAGGAAACCAAAATAAGAGAAGAAGAAAATGCTTTCATTGATTAATAAAGAGGTACACAATAATAAAGACAAGAGAACACTATACTATCAAAACAAAAAGAGATTATAAAAAGAAAATTACAACAAAGAGATCTACTTAGCACAAAGAAAGAAGAAAACTAAACTAACTCACTTGCTCTCTAGAAAATCTAACTCCTTTCATGCTTGAGACATGGGGTCCTTTTATAGATGAAGGGGAATGTTCTAGATGGAAATGAAGAGGGGGAGATAAGGGGGTGGCCGGCCATGCTTGGTGGAGAGATGATTCATGCATGAGTTTTAATGATGGAGAGAGAATGGGAGGATTCAATGTATGATAATAAAGAGAAGGAGAGAGAGGAGGCTACATGCATGCATGTTATTTTGGAAAATAAAAAGATATAAAATAAATAATCAAGGGGGAATGGATGGGAAATAAAGTGGAGAAGAAAATAATAAAAAGGGTAGAGAGAGAGGGAAGGTTCATGTATTTGTATTTAATGGAAGTGAAAATAAAAATATAAAATGGAGAGGTGGGAATGAAAGTGGAGGGTGGCTGGCCAATTCAAGGGGGATGTTCATGCATGAATTAAATGATGTGGGGAGAGGGAATACATGAGGTGGCCGGCCACATGCATGAAGGAGGCTTTGTTGGGCTTCAATGGGCTCGGGTAGAGGCTAGGATTGCATCATGGGCTGCTCCATGAAGAGGGGGCTCAGGTTTTGGCTATAGGGGCTGCTCCATGTGCTTGCAATATGGCCGAGCTTGAGGTTTGGGCTGCATGGGCTGCTCCAAGTAGGAGGCTCGGGTTGGGCTTGATGAGAAGGGCTGCTCCATGTTGCTCTTGAACCTACAAAATATAAATAAAACAAATAACATTAGACATTAGAACATAACATAAAAATAACAAACATAACAAAACATAAAATAAAACATAAATAAAGTTAGAGATTAAAAAGATAAAACATAACAAGTATAATAATAAAATTACATATAATAAAACTAAATATTTTTATATCATAACATAAAATAAATTGCGACATAACAATAAAACTATAATAAAACTAATAATTATAATATATTATAATTAGATATTAAAACATGAAATAGCAAGCATAAAATATAAATAAACTTAGGTATTTAGGCTACTAAATTACCCCAAAAACGATGACTAAAAGTAGTCATCAAACTCCCCCATGCTTAGACTTTTGCTATTCCATAGCAAAAAGAAGAGAAATATTTATAAGGCATTATAAAATTTTCAAATAGACTAAAAATTTATTTACATCAAAATCTAGACAAAAATAAAAATTTAGGGATTTAAGAATCAAGTCCTAAATTATGAAATTAAAGTGAAAAGAGAGATATATTTAGCCAAAAATTCTCTAATAAATTAACTAGCATTCAAAATTGAGTAAAGTGCAAACAAGGTTAGATTGGGATTATAAAAACCATGACTTAAAAGAAACTTAAGGAAGAAGACAACCTACTACTTATGCTCTCCATATATTTTAATTTAAAAACTAAGACAATGATATTGGCTAAGGGGTTTGGGGAGGAAATTAACATGAAGAGGTCTTTGATTGGAGGTGATCATCATTATTTTTTTCTTCACACCCCACACAATTTTTTTTTTTGAATAATATATATGTAATACCAGGAAATGATAGACTAACATCATATCACTTCCCCTGACATATATAAACTTTTAAATTCCTCTCTTCATTAGGGTTGCATATGTGTACCAGAGAATAAGGAACTAACATCTCCTTATTCCCATGACATATGATCTAACAAATAAAAGAAAATGAGAATTGGGTAAGGATAAGGGGTTAAACAAATTTTTTAGAAAATAGACTAAAATACTAGAGAGCAACTACTAGTTGATTGAGATTTCCTAAGAATCTAAAAGAATAAAGTAATAATAATTAGAATCCAAAATTGTTTAGCAAAATTACTACAAAATTGAAACTATTTAAAATAAAAGAGAAAAAGTGCTAAATAAATTACTCTAAGCAAATTAAAACCATAAGATTATCCTCAAAACTAAATCACTAAAAGTTCAATTTAACTAAATATGATGAAATAAAAGATTAGCAAATAAATAATAAAAATGCTTATAAACTGACTCAAACTAAATTTCTGAAAATAACAAAAAGCTAAGCATGAGGTTTATCATATTTTTGTTTTTTTTGACATTTTTCATTTTTTTTGGGTTTTGAAATATGTTCTTTTTTTGATTTTTTGATTTTTCTAATTTTTTTTTTGGTAAGGCTACATAGAAGACGTACTAAAAAAACTTAATAAAATTATACTAATTTTTTTGAGAGAAGAAAGAAAACAACCAAACCCTCCCCCATGCTTGAATTTTGCATTGTCCTCAATGAAAAATAAAAACAAGAAAGGATAAGGAAGAAGAAAGGGGAGGGGGGATGCACTAAAGTAAATAAAAAAAAGAAAATGACTTCCCCGGATTCGTAAGGCCGAATACAGATGTCGCTCCCCCATGCTTGAGCTGGACACCGGCTCAGGCCTAAGGGAGAGAGGAAATGATAGAGACAAACGAACCGCCGGGGTTTTATTCCTGCAAAATAAAACAAAAAGAAAAAGAAAGAAAAAAAAGGATAAGCAAGGGGTGCCTCCCAAGAGCGCTCTCTGTTTAACGTCGGCTGAGCCCGACGTTATTTGTTAGCTAAATGGAAAATAAAAACTGAAATGAATAGGTAACTCCCTAAGTATGTGCTTAGGGGAGTAAATCAAAAAAAAGAAGAAATGAAGAATCGCACCGACATGCGGTGGAATCTTCAAGGGAATGACGCCCGAAAATGAACGGACGGAGTTATAGAAGAACTCCGCCGTATGTAAAGCAGGAAAGAAGGGGTCGTCAAAAGAAGAAAAAAGAAGAAGAAGAAATAGAAAGAGGAATAAAAGAAGTAGAAAAAGAAATTTCATCAACGGAAATTTCACAAGGAGAGGGAGAGTCTTGTGAAATTTCGGGAGAAGAAATGGTAGGAAGAACTAAAGAAGAATTATCTAAAAGAAAAGAAGAAGAAGGAGAATCGCTAAAACTAGAAAATTTTTGAACAGTTAAAGTTGAAAGCGTAATGGAATCACAAACGTCTTCAGAAAGAGAAATATGCGACGTCTCGTCATCCTCAACGGGTAAGAAGCACACCGGAATGTCCATAGAGGTGTCTTCCAAAGGAGGAAGGAAACAATCCGGGATATCCGAATAGTTAACCTCCTTGAGAGGAACAAGACAAGCCGGGATATCCGGTGACTCATTACATGAAGAAATTGGAGGAGACGGAGAAGAAGGCGAAGAAAAAGATGCGGCCTCACGAGACAAGTAATCCATAATGGTCTTGAAATGCGAATTAATATTATCAATAGAAGTTTGCAATTCAAGATACCCATTATCGATAGAATTAAAATTAAAATTTGGAGGTGCGGCGTTTTGCGGAGCAAAATCATAAGAAAAATAAGACGAGTTCCCCGCCTCCCAAGTAGGATAAAAATTGGGGTAAGGGTCAAATTGGCCATTTTGACCCTTCCTCAGAAAAATTAAAATCAAAAGAGGGAGGGGTTCCCGAAAGACATTCAAAATAAAAGTGGTCGGGCGACCCGCAAAAAGCGCAAAAATATGACGATTCCATAAAAAAACTGTTACAAAAAAAGAAGAAGAAAAATTAAAATTTTTTTTTATTAATTTGTTTTTTTTAGATATTTTTTTGAAAATAGATTTTTTTAGTGGATTGGCTCTCAAACTTCCCAAGGGCTACCCGGTGAAGGATTCGCAAGGTACTAGGTAAAATGGTGGTGCTTAAAGCCCCTTACCCTTTTCGAGAGAATTTAGGTTGGGTAGAAAATATATAAAATAATAATAATAATAATAATAATTTTTTTGTTTTTTTTAGTAGAAGTAATAAACTCGAAGCTTTCGTAATATTGCCAAAAAAATCCCCGGCAACGGCGCCAAAAACTTGATTGAGAAAATCGTATTCTCCAATCTATACTCGATTAAGGCAAGTGTACCTATCGAAATATAGCATAGGATATGAAAAATATCAAGGTCGTACAAAAACTCAGGGCAGGCAAGTACTATTACTCACAACGACTCAATTATCCTACCGAACGATTAATGAGTCTTGAAAATAAAATAAACTAAACTTAATTAAAAGAGAAATAACTATTGAAAACGAGCGCTCGATCGACGATTCACTTTGAAATAAAATAACGGAATAAAATAGTTTAACATTTGCAATTCTATTAAGACCGTGACGGATCCGATATTAGGAAGTAATCTCACTAGTGCATTAAATCCCCTAACTTATAGACGTTTTGACCGAAATCTCTTTACAAGTCAAAATGGCCTAAAGTCGCATTATCGAAGTGACCAGCACTATTAGATTTGACTCCAATCCGGAGGATTTATGTCATCCTATCTCTAGGGGTGCATGCAACTCCTTCATTCCTTGAGTGATCTTTCATATTCACGAGCCTCTCGGCTACTCAAATATGAGATCGGAATCTACTACTGTATACTAGCAATACGGAGTCGATACGAAATAATTCAAGGAAGGATCAAAATAGAAACAATACAAATGCAAACATAAAATTTAAGATATTATTCTATTGCAAAGATCATCGCGATCGGGCACAAAAAACTATTTAGCTACGCATATTGGAAAAGGAAACCAAAATAAGAGAAGAAGAAAATGCTTTCATTTATTAATAAAGAGGTACACAATAATAAAGACAAGAGAACACTATACTATCAAAACAAAAAGAGATTATAAAAAGAAAATTACAATAAAGAGATCTACTTAGCACAAAGAAAGAAGAAAACTAAACTAACTCACTTGCTCTCTAGAAAATCTAACTCCTTTCATGCTTGAGACATGGGGTCCTTTTATAGATGAAGGGGAATGTTCTAGATGGAAATGAAGAGGGGGAGATAAGGGGGTGGCCGACCATGCTTGGTGGAGAGATGATTTATGCATGAGTTTTAATGATGGAGAGAGAATGGGAGGATTCAATGTATGATAATAAAGGGAAGGAGAGAGAGGAGGCTACATGCATGCATGTTATTTTGGAAAATAAAAAGAAATAAAATAAATAATCAAGGGGGAATGGATGGGAAATAAAGTGAAGAAGAAAATAGGATGGGAAATAAAGTGAAGAAGAAAATAATAAAAAGGGGAGAGAGAGAGGGAAGGTTCATGTATTTGTATTTAATGGAAGTGAAAATAAAAATATAAAATGGAGAGGGGGGAATGAAAGTAGAGGGTGGCCGGCCAATGCAAGGGGGATGTTCATGCATGAATTAAATGATATGGGGAGAGGGAATACATGAGGTGGCCGACCACATGCATGAAGGAGGCTTTGTCGGGCTTCAATGGGCTCGGGTAGAGGCTAGGATTGCATCATGGGCTGCTCCATGAAGAGGGGGCTCAGGTTTTGGCTATAGGGGCTGCTCCATGTGCTTGCAATATGGCTGAGCTTGAGGTTTGGGCTGCATGGGCTTCTCCAAGTAGGAGGCTCGGGTTGGGCTTGATGAGAAGGGCTGCTCCATGTTGCTCTTGAACCTACAAAATATAAATAAAACAAATAACATTAGACATTAGAACATAACATAAGAATAACAAACATAACAAAACATAAAATAAAACATAAATAAAGTTAGAGATTAAAAAGATAAAACATAACAAGTATAATAATAAAAATACATATAATAAAACTAAATATTTTTATATCATAACATAAAATAAATTGCGACATAACAATAAAACTATAATAAAACTAATAATTATAATATATTATAATTAGATATTAAATCATGAAATAACAAGCATAAAATATAAATAAACTTAGGTATTTAGGCTACTAAATTACCCCAAAAACGATGACTAAAAGTAGTCATCAGTCACGCCCTGGGACCCGCCCGTGGGAGGGCGTGTCAGGGGGCGTGACAATCGTTTTTCTGGGTTTTCTGTCTCTGTCATCAGGAGTCCTCGGGATCAGGCGACACGCCCTAGGTCACGCCCAGGGAGGGCGTGACAGGGGGGCGTTACAGGTCATTTTTGACCAAAAAACTGGAAACCTGCAAAAAGACAAGAAAATGTTAGTGTCAATAATATTTACGTAAAAACGATAAAAGATAAACTAAAAAGACATGATTTGTACATAATAAACTAGAAAAATACGATAATAGTTTAGGCTACAAAACGTATTATCAAATTCCCCCAAGCTTAAGTTTTGCTTGTCCCCAAGCAAAAATATAAAAACTAGATAATCATAAAAAAAAGACTAATCAAGAAGTTCTAATTATGCCCACACAAGTACTATGCAAAATTTTAAGTAGGGAAAAGGTGAAACGTAAATCTAAAATGATTATTTAGGTATCGTAAGAATTTTATAAACTTTACTTAACGAAAATAAATCATCCAAACTTTTGACGAAATTCTTTAAATAGATTTAAGCAAAGCAATGAAAATGAAAAATGCATTGAGTTGTTACTAGATCCAAGCAACACATTATAATTATATCAATTCAATTAACAAAAATCTAAGTTTAAATCCAAAACTAAAACTAATTAACTTTTCTTCTTTTCTTAGTTGTTAAATAAGATTCAAAAGGCATGAATCAAAAGGACTTAAATAGGACAGAAACGTTTTGTTTAGGAATATGATTAGGAGTGGAATTCAAAGATAAACGTGAAGGCTTAAAATCACACTAAACCAAAGCAAAGAGTTTTAAAAATTTTCATTTAACAAAATATATAATTTTTCTCTTTCTTTTTCTTCTTTTATCCATTTTTTTCTTTTTTTCAAAACAAAGGTCATAAATATATTATTATTTTTTTCATTTTGAAAATGACAAATAAAAACAAACATATCTTTTGAGCATACTTTTTTCAAAAACTTTTCTCCCAAGAAAATCACAAAAATAACCTATCAAAATCACAAAAATATTTTATGAAACTCAAAAAGGCTAGTGTGATTCGATAGGTTCGAAATTTTGGCTTTGGTGAAAATGAAATGAAAAGAGGAGCTATCAAATGAAATCGGAAAAAATGTTCAAAAGCGGCTAACTAGTGGTAAAAGTTTTTAGCTTGACAGGAAAGCTCAAACGAAAACAAAAACGTCCAAAATCATATTCACGCTTTTAAATTTATTTAAAACAAAGGTTTGAAAATTTTCAAAAAGCGAGTCCTAGATAAATAAAAGAAGATTGATGAAATTGCCTTGAAAATAGGAATAATATGTTACTTGGATCATTCATATCTACTACGTTATTCAAAGGTTGACCTTATAAAAATTATCCAAAAACGAAAAGGAAAATAGTGGAAGATGAATTTTTGAAAAAGTAAAGGAAATAAAGAACGAAAAACCATAATAGAAATGCGAGTTTTAAAAAAGTATTTCACCTTAACATGCTACCGTGAATTAGAAACACAGTATGACCAACATTTTACTTGTGAAACATAATTAAAAAGAACGATTAAAAATATTATAAATGGCTAAATTATTTATAGAAATTTTTGAGTAAAACAAAACAAAAACTAGGGGTACTATTGAAATACCAAAATATCTAAACTTATTAAGGCAAAAACAAAAAGCATATATATATATATTTTAATTTGTGAAATATTCTTTTTTTTTTTTTGGATTTTGGAAATATTTTCTTCTCTTTTTTTTGGAATTTTAAGATATTCATTTTTTTTGGATTGATTTTGGAAATATTTAAGATATATACAAAAAAGGAAAGAAAAGATATTTACTAAGCAAAAGTGAAGGAGGAAGTCCACCCCCAAGCTTAAAATGGACATTGTCCTCAATGGCTAAAGAAGGGGATTGGAGAAGAAGAAAAAAGTAAGTACAGAATTGAAAGACATAATTGAAAAACAGGTACTTCTCCGGATTTATTCGCTGCGAAAACTGAGTGATGTCGCTCCCTTGAATGTCTTCTTTGGACTTCGTGATGGATTCAGCAACATTGGAGCAGGCGATCGCAGAAGGTTCAGCTTGTCGGAGCCGTTCGGGGCAAAAATTGTAAAATAAAGAAAACAGAAAAAGATAACTTAGGTTGCCTCCCAAGAGCGCACTTTGTTTAAAACGTCGTTGAACTCGACGCATCAAATAATAATATTGTCCAAAATTATTGTTGTCCAGAAATAAAATTATTTTTAACAAAAATTAAAAGTTCAATGTTAGAGTTCGTGAAGTAGAAACTTAATAATGTTTGGACTGACATCATCATCACCAGAGAAATACAGTTTAAGACGCTTACCATTCACTTTGAAATTACCCTTATCAGGGTGCAAAATTAAAATAGTTCCATATGGAAAAACTTCTACAACAGAAAAGGGCCCAAACCAACGAGATTTTAATTTACCCGGAAATAAACGTAATCGAGAATTATATAAAAGAACTGGGTCGCCCGGTTTAAATGATTTTGGATGCCTTAAGCGCTTATCGTGCAAGCGCTTCATCCGCTCTTTATAAAGTTTGTTATTTTCGTAATCGTAAGAGCGCCACTCGTCGAGTTCATTAAGTTGAAATTTTCTAAGGTCACCGACGGAGTGGGGATCAATGTTTAAAAATCTTAAGGCCCAAAAAGCGCGGTGTTCTAATTCTACGTAGATGGCATGATTTTCCATAGACCAGCCGATACGGCGTACATCCGAGGGCGGTTTTGTACGCTGTTCGGTAGGCCCATAAAGCATCGTCTAATTTGGCTGACCAGTCTTTCCTAGAAGTTGAAACAGTCTTTTCTAATATTATTTTTATTTCCCTATTTACTACTTCGACTTGTCCGTTAGTTTGGGGGTGGTAGGCAGTTGAAAGCTTATGTGTAACGTCGTATTTGGTTAGGATTTTTGAAAATTGCGCGTTACAAAAATGGGAACCCTTGTCGCTAACGATGGTGCGCGGCGTACCGAATCTAGAAAATAATTTTTTCAAAAACATGACTACAACTCGGGAGTCATTCGTAGGAAGTGCTTATGCCTCTGCCCATCGTGATACATAATCAACGACAACTAAAATATACTTGTTTCCGAAGATAGAAGGAAGGGGGCCAACAAAATCGATTCCCTAGAGGTCGAAAATCTCACACTCAAGAAAATAATTTTGCAGCATTTCATTTTTATTTGAAATATTGCCCGACCGTTGGCAACTATCACACCTACTCACAAAGGCTTGCGTGTCTTTAAACAGGCTAGGCTAGTAAAAACCCGCGTAAAGCACCTTGTGAGCGGTGCGAGCAGCTTGATAGTTCCCACCTGTCAGACCTTCATATAAATGTTTTAAAATATTAATTCCTTCTTCATAAGAAACACATCTCCTTATCACTTGATCAGCATAGATTCTGAAAAGATGCGGGTCTTCCCAAAAGTAGTTCTTCAGCTCAGAAAAGAATTTCTTCTTTTGCTGAGAGGAGAACTCTTTTGGGAGCACCCAGGCCACTAAATAGTTGGCGATGTGCGTGAACCAAGGAGAAGTAGATGTGGTAATTGAAAGCAGATTCTCATCAGGAAAATAATCATTAAAAGATTTTTCAATTAATTTTACTATAAAGGGATTGTCTAATCTGGAGAGATGGTCGGCAGCCAAGTTCTCGGCTCCTCGCATATCAAGGATCTCTAAGTCAAACTCCTGGAGGAGTAAGACCCAGCGAATAAAGCACGGCTTGACATCCGTTTTGGCAAGAAGATATTTGAGCGCCGAGTGGTCCGTAAAAACAATAATTTTCGAAAGTGTAATATAAGGACGAAATTTATCAAAAGCCAATACTATAGCTAAAATCTCCTTCTCAGTCGTGGTGTAATTTTCCTGTGCAGATGTGAGCGTTTTACTAGCATAATAGATGGGGTGGAAGTTATTAGATATACGTTGACCTAATACGGCTCCCACCGCGAAACTACTCGCATCGTACATTATCTCGAAAGGAAGGTCCCACACCAGAGCTATCATAATAGGTGCGTTAATTAACTTTTCTTTAATTGATTCGAAGGCAGAAAGACAAGAGTCATCAAAAATGAATGGAGCATCTTTTTCTAATAGATGGGTGAGGGGCTTGGTGATCTTGGAGAAGTCCTTTATAAAACGACGGTAAAAGCCAGCGTGGTCTAGGAAACTTCTTATAGCTTTTACTTTTGTAGGCGGCGGCAACTTCTCAATTACTTCTATCTTGGAAACGTCTACCTCAATACCTTTAGCAGAAATTTTATGACTCAAAACTAACCCTTCCCTCACCATAAAATGACATTTTTCCCAATTTAGGGCAAGGTTAGTTTCTTCGCATCGTTCTAAGACTTTTTCAAGGTTTTCTAAACATCTATCGAAGGAATCTCCGAACATGGAGAAATCGTCCAAAAATACCTCCATAATGCTTTCTACGTACTTGTCAAATATAGCGAACATACATCGCTGGAATATAGCTGGCGCATTGCACAATCCAAACGGCATTCTTCGGTAGGCGAAGGTGCCGAAGGGACAAGTAAACGTAGTTTTCTCTTGGTCCTTGGGAGAGATGGGTATTTGAAAATACCCCGAGAGGCCATCGAGAAAACAATAAAAGCTATGGCCGGATTGACGTTCTAAAATATGGTCGATAAACGACAAAGGAAAGTGGTCCTTGTGGGTGGCGTCATTCAACTTATGATAATCTATAGACATACACCAACCCGTCACCGTCCGTGTCGGGATTAATTCGTTATTCTCATTACTAACTACTGTTATCCCTCCCTTCTTTGGTACTACCTGAACAGGGCTAACCCATTTACTATCGGATATCAGATAGATAATTCCTGCGTCTAATAATTTCATAACCTCGCCCTTAACTACTTCTTTCATGTTCGGGTTTATACGGCGCTGAGGTTGAATGGAGTTACGCGAATTATCTTCCATTAAAATTTTATGAGTACAGAAAGATGTGCTTATTCCCTTGATATCAGAGATTTTCCAGGCAATAGCTCGGCGATGCTTACGTAGAACTATAAGAAGATTTTCATGTTGGACATCCGTGAGGTAGGCCGAAACTATAACAGGCTGCTTGGAGTCTTTTTTAAAAATGCGTACTTGAGATGTTCAGGAAGTTCTTTAAGTTCTAGGGTAGGGGGTTCTTCATAAGAGGATTTGGAAATTCTTTCTTTTTCAAAAACAACATCTTCGTAAACTTTTTTATAAGGAAAATTAAAAGGGGTGGGGCTAGCTGTATAACCCCATATTCGCTGGGTAGGACCCAGAAGACTAAGACTTCAGAGGTCGGGGTTGGGCTAGTCCAGGGTCAGCCCAAGGGCGGACTGGTAGAGTTCTCGCCCTTAGGGAGCTCTCGCCAACCCATAGGCAAGATCGTTCGCACTAGGACTCGGGCCTTCAGGCCGGCCTTAAACGTCGGGACAGTAGAGCTCCCGCTAGGAAGGGACTCCCCCTGTGGGCGGGCGAGAGCGAGAACCCTCTCGGTGGAAGGTCCCGCCAAGATGAGCCAAGTTGGGGGCGAGAGCCTTCTCGCCCGGGGTTCTCGCCAAGCAGGTCCATGTGGTGGGGCCCGGCGCCCAGGAAAAGATTATTTTATTATCCCTGGGTAAGATTACCTGTATGCCCCTAGGATAATAGCGGGATTTGTCTATCGGCAGATCCATCAGGGGTATTTCAGTATTTTTAGGTCAGGAGAAGACTATAAAAAGACCCAGAGGGGCTCTTTGGAAAGCAGGCTGTCACTATTCTCCAACTCCAGTGCTTTTTGAGGAGCTCCCAGTCCAGCTTTTGGTTTTTGAAAGTCCACCTAGTGTCAACTACTTACACCTACGGGGGGATAGGTGTATTTGCAGCGAATTTGCGGAATTAATGTTTTACCTGCACAAGAAAACAAAACAACATAGCACAAAAAATACACAAGCAATTTATAGTGGTTCCCCGATTTGGGTACGTACACTTTCCCCCTTCGACCTATCTCCCAACCAGGGACGACTCGGTCACTTCACCAACAGGATTGAAATCCAATCCTCGCACTAATGGAAGGAACCCTTCCACACGTAGGAGTCAACACTCCCACAATACGGGTTGCACCCAACCCTACAACTAGAGACCAAACGGTCCTTTACAAAGAAATGAAAATAGCTTGTACGAAATACAAACAACGTATGGAGACTAAGGTGTCCCTCTTCATTTGACGACGTGTTCTTGAAGTCAATGAAGAGTCCACAACCCTAGATCTCACTTGGATTGAATCTTCCCAAAACCGGCGGAGGCTTGGAGCAGCGGCAAGGTTCTCGGAATAACCGGCGGCAACGGAGAGCTGATGCTGTGCTATCTTGATTCAAACTTCGTAGCAAGGGAAGTAAGGTATTCCAACGGTGACACCAGGATCGGTCGTCTCGATCGATTCGGAAGGGGAAGGTTTTTCCCGATCAACGAATCAAGAGACAAGGGATCTCTAGTTAGACGCGTGAGACGCTATGCTAACCTAAGCTTCTGTCACCGAGGATCTGGAGGAGATCGAGATCGGCTTCAATGATCGACGGCGGCGACGGAGGCGGAGATGATCCGCGATTTTAGGGTTTGTCGGCCGCTGTTTTTGTATCGCCTCTCTTCTCTCTTTTACTATTCATTCATACAAGTGTATTTATACTGTAGATCAAGAGATAACCGTTGTGGGCCCCACCCAAGCAAAGACCTAGGACCGGTTCAAAATGTCGCAGGAAGTATCAGGGACCGGTCCAGGAATTTGGAAAAATTGCCAAGTCAAAATCGGCGAGAATCGTAGGTGATTCTCAACGGATCGGCGAGAATCACCTACGATTCTCGCCGAATTCTACTTGGTGAATTCTGGAAACACAGGTTGTAGAGGCCGGGGAGAATCGGTGGGAATCACTTTTGATTCTCACCGAATCGTCGAGAATGCAAGGTCATTCTCGACGAATCGGCGAGAATCATAATGATTCTCGACGATTCTGCCTTGGATAATTTTCCTGTCTGTATCAAGACAGCCGGCCCAACCCGGCGAGAATCAACTAGTGATTCTCGACGACTCGTAGAGAATCACTAGTGATTCTCGACGAGTCGGCGAGAATCACCTAGTGATTCTCGACGAATTACACTTAGACGATTTTCGTCTTTCGTCCCGTGAGCTGGTCTTTGGCCCATCCTTGCTCCTTATCTGCTCTTGCTTTATTATAACCCTGTACTTGAAATTATGTACACCCCAATAGAGAGAGTACACGTAGGCCAACACACTGATCTGCTCAACGAGGGATTACGTTGCACAGACCCGTGTATATTGACCCACTGCACCCTGACATTGGTGTGTACTTAGCATGGAATAACTGCAAGCACAACTAAAAAATAGTTCATCAAATACATTGTGAATTCATCTTAGCTTGACAGGTGGCTTCCTCAAATCCAGGTAATTGTGGATACAATACCCAACAATCTCCCCCTATTTGACGAAGCCAAAATCCTACTAGCTAAGATGAATACCACCATCCAGAGAATGATTAAAACTTTAAGAAAACAAGAACAAACATAACAATACTTGAGTCAAAGCATGACATCACATATATATATATATAAAACCACAATACTTGTTCGTAAGATAATATGAAAACATAGATGTGCAATGAGGGGAGAAAAGGTCCTAAGCCTATTTTTCTTTAGCAAGATCATCCTTAAGCTTCTGAGCCAGGAATTTCTTGCTCTGTCTTTCGAAATATTCCTTAGGCTTAGGATGATATCTGGGAGGAGGGGCTTTATCTGCCACTATGTTATTTCTGAAGAATATATTGCGTTTGGCTTCAAATTCTTTGTGCCGCTCCCATTCGTATTGGCTATATACCTCACTTCGATTTATGTGCCCCTTCTGCTGTAACAAAAATGTGTCCAAGATGATACTCTTTGATACAGGACTCCATTTTTCATTTCTCACATCCTCCTCCGTCAATCTGATCCTCTTTTCAGCTGGTGTTTCCTTTGAAGTTCCTTCTTTGATTTGCCTTTTGCCTTTGGCTTTGGCTAAGGCATCTTGATCAAACCAGGTTCTTCGTTCAGCCCTTTCAGCAGCTTTCTTCGACTCAGCTTCGCTTAACGGAACAACTTCTGCACTTGCTCCTTCATCATCCACAGTATTGTTCTTAGTAGTCTCGTGAACAGGATTAAGCTCAGGAATATTGGTTGTATTGTTGCCTAATGCCTGGTTGAGCAACCACTGGCAACTGTCATATACAAATACATTAGACTGATCGAAGTTTTCAATGATGATGTGCTGAAGCCCTTCCATTTTGGCAGTATATTCTTTCTCCCCCTTTTTGGCTTCGATTGCAATGGAGTTTGCATAGGAGTACAGGGACTCATCTATGTGCTTCAGAGATTTAGAGAACTCAGCCAGCAGGTCTTGTTGATTTTTATTGAGGAGCACCATGTTGGCATCGAATTTCTGTATGCTATTTGCCACAACATGTGCATTATGATTGACCACGCCCAGGTCATCAGTATTCTTCTTCAGTCCTTTTATGAGAAGAGATACAGCTGTGCCTGCCTCTGTATACTTTTCATCAAATTTCTTCTCCATCACATCTAGTTTATGGTTGATCTGAACTATGTTCTTGAGCATGAGATCCTCAGATTCCTTCAGTCTCTTTAGCACCGTTTTGTGGGATTTCTTAAACGTACTCTTGAGCTCATCCAGTATCCCTTGGACAACATTAACAGTGAGATTTGCCAGGTTTGCTTGGAGGGAAGGAGCGGCAGGCAGATCCTGGTCGGGCTCCCCAGCAGAAGTACTGGGAGAGCTGGACACTAGAATAGAGTCTACAGGGGGGACAGCGGGTTGCTGAGAGGGCTCCCCCTGTATTCCAGGATCCGACCTCTCAGGAGCTTGTTCCTCTGATGAACCGGCAGCATCCTCCTGAGGGTCCACCACTTTCTCCTGCTCAATTACTTCTTCCTCCACCTCAGTCTCCATGTGCTCAGCCTGATCTGCAGAATTATGCATGTCTTCTTCCACTGCATCCACCTCCTCTTCATCAGCCACCTCATCGCCCAGGTAATTTATATCTTCCTCACCGTCCTCTTCCTCTTCCACATCTGCCACTTCCTCCTCACGGTCTTCTTGCATAGCCTCCACAGCATCTTTTGCTATCTGAGAAATATCAGATATGGTGTTTGCAGAAGAGAGTACATGCTCCCCCTTTGCTTGTGTAATCAGTGCATCAGGAACTTCACTGGGGGCTGCCACGAAATCTGCTGAAGTTCTGTTGTCCTCGGCAGGAGATTCTTCTTGTTCAACTACCACTGCAGCTTGCCCTATGAGTCACTCCCATCTGTCAAAGATGCTGGAGTCCATTTTCTTCAAATAATGCAAAGGAACTCCTTTGCTCATGTCGAACCTATCTCCGTTCAACTGATTGAGAAATAGACTGATGATTCGTCCAAAACTTGGAGATCTGAGGGTGTCCTTAATCTTCTCAAAAAGCATGGCCCCCCAGTTGAATCTCTTTCGGCAGACTATCACCACAAGAATCTTGAACATGTCGGCTGAGATGTGGTCGTGTGAGCCTGGTTTGCATATCAGTACTTTCCCAATGATGTCAGACAAGAGTTTCCCCTCCTCATTCATTTCTTTTCTCTTTATCGATCTGGTGCCCCTAGCTAGCCCACAGAATAATAGGGTCCTGGCTCTATCATGTTCCTCCAGATAATCCTCGTGCTCAGAACTGGAGAGCTACAAGCATTGAGTCAGTTTCCTGGCAGACATCTTGATCCTTGCACCTGCAACCTTACTCTTGATGATAGAGTCTTCATTCCGAAGTTTGGCGGTTGCGAAGAACTCCATCACTTCTTTATCCAGAATTTTGCAGGGGTGCTCCAGTACAAACGTGAGTCCAGCCTCCTCCAGCATGATGATGATGTTTCTGAACTCATCCGAGGCATGTGAGAACCCGGTTCGAACAAACTCACAGCCAGTGACCAGCCCGGCAGTGGTCCTTGGAGCCATAGAAAACCTAGGAAGGGAATCCCAAGTTTACGCCTAATCAGAGCTCAAAAAGGAAGCTATACGAACAGTGAGTCACTGTAGGGGAGAGGAAATGGTTACCCAAATGCGGAGGGAGCGAGAGTTGACGGAGACGACGGAAAGCCTGGAGGAGCTCGTGCCCTTGTTTGATCGAAACCGCGGAGAATGGAAACTAGGACGAGCGCCCTGGACGCGAGGAGAGGAGTCTACGGAATCCGAAACGAGGTCGACGAGATAGGGAGCCAAGATGCGTGAAGTCGCCGGGAGGAGGGAAGGAATATCGACGGGTTTCTGAGGAAGGGTCGGCGGGATTCTCTGCGAAAGGCGGGAGATGAAGAGTCGGCAACTTTCTAAATCGACGAGTCGGCGGGAGTACATACCGGATTTAGAAATCTTCTAAATATACCCAAGACAATAACCGTGGCAATCAATTTCAATGGGTTATTTCTCGATCGAGATATGCATAATCTTCTTTATGTCAGTTGTAAGTTTTAGTGACTTCCAATGGCGTATCTTCATTAACTTTCAGTGGGCTGACTTAGGCCTGTTGAGGTTTATTCTCGAATCTACTAGTGTATTTACAGATAAATCTTTAACAATGTATCTAAAGGTTATTTTTGCAATCTTAATCTTTCTTTAGGTGAACAAGCATATAAGTGTAAGTCTATACATGACCATTTACTTTCGAGAGAGGGAATTCATGACTTAATGTGGATATGCAGACATACTTATATACATATATGTAAAAATCGATGCGCTATAGCTCATATATTGAAGCTGATTGCAATTACCTGAGATTAAAGGATGTATCATTTAGAACTTCTGCTCAAGGAACACTAGGTGGTCAACTTGCACGTGCCCGTGTTGATGGCACTGCTCCTTTTCCAGATACTTGTTCCACGTCATTTTTGGAACATCTCCTGTCTGGTTCCCATTAGGTTTACGGGAACCTAGACTACCCTGCAAAAGAGTTATCTTGCCTTAGGAACCCAATAAGTATTGGGTCCTAGGTTCCTGTCAGCATAATAATTGGGATGCCTCCCCTCAGGGATCCTGGAGAGAGGACTAACATTGCCTCGAGGATGTGGAAGTCCCCTTGCCTTTGACACAGAAGGGTTGTGCCAACAATCTATGGCAAAATGACCCACTTTGCCACAACACCAACATTCATGAATGTTGTACCGCTGTTTGTGACCTGACTTGGTGACTGAGGTAGTCAAAGTCCTAGGTCTATACGGGATGGGGCCGAATCTGCTAACAGACTTGTCTCTTCCACCTTGACTCATGGATGGGTGGGAAGAGTGCATATGGTAGGCGTCATGAGGCCTGGGAGGAGGTGCCTTCCTTTCAGTCAGCCCCCTTCCAAGGTCCCCATGTGTGCCAACAACATGATTTCTAACCCCCCTTTCCTGAGTCCTAGGGAGGTGAGAGGCGCATTGTGTGCTGATGCTGGCAGACTCATGATTAGTAGGGGCAGTGGCCGAGAATACAAAAGTCTTGGTGGAAGCCTGAGGTATCCTCTTCTGGGTAGCCATGATAGCCCTGGCATTCTGGGTGCTTCCACAAGAGGACTGATCATTCTTGCAGTGACCATGGTTATTCCTATGGTCATACCTGAAGGCATGATGAGTGTCCTTCCTACTCGGGGTGGGGGGTCTGAACACAGTTTTCCCATTTCTCCATGACTTAATAATTTGGGAGATCCACCCATTTTCTGCTTTTCTCTTGATAGCATCAATCTTGGAAAAATTAGAAACTATCCTCTTCTCGGTCTCTAGACGACTTTCTAGATCTGAGATCTGTGAGTCCTTTACTTTGATGGATTCCAATTGGAGATTCATCAAGATCTTCAGCTGAGCAATCTCCTTAGCTTGTTCCTCAACAGTAAGTTGCTCGTCTGAAGGGCACTCTCAAGGGAATCAAGATTATCAATCTTTTGATTGAGGCTATGTGTATCCCTTGCATCATTGGAAGGACTACTCTCAAAACTATTCCTGTCTTCAGGAACTTCAAGAGGAGAGGGGCATGAGGAAGAAGTTACCTGCTTCAGGCTTTGTTGTTCATGGTTACCATCCAGATCGGCAGAGACTGTTGAGTTAGCTTCATCAGAACTGCTTTCCTCAGCTTCTTCTTCAGTCTCTGACAAGGACACAGGAGCCCTAATATTGACATATTGATCATGCCCTTCATCTTCAGAAATAAGGACCCCTACATAGGCTTCATCCTCTTGCTGATAACCGGTCCTAGCTTTCTCTGATCCCTCCATGAGGTCAGAGATGGTTTGCCACATGGACTTGGCCGTCCTACACTTGTCCACTCTTGAACGAGATACACCAGACCAGACGTCAGTGATGATCTGACGTATTAACTTGTCCAAGTTGTACAGTGAGAGCTCGGTCTCAAACATCTCTTCGGGACTCTTGGGGATTTGGATATCCTCTCCAGAATCAGAAGCCTTCATGGGAATGAAGGGACCCTCTTCCAAGATGATTGACACCCGAGGGTCGATGGCCTCCAGATGAAACATAACTCTCATCTTCCAAATAGGGTAATACTCTGTTATGCACGCAGGGAGTCTCAGAGGAGGGACATTAAATTCCAGCTCCATGCTTGAGTCTCGTCTTCTAGTTGACACAGGAGGCAGGATCTTACTCAAGGTGTTAACCTTATTGCTGAATAACCTCCCTCTGATACCACTTGAAAGTCCACCTAGTGTCAACTACTTACACCTATGGGGGGATAGGTGTACTTGCAGCGAATTTGCGGAATTAATGTTTTACCTGCACAAGAAAACAAAACAACACAGCACAAAAAATACACAAGCAATTTATAGTGGTTCCCCGATTTGGGTACGCCCACTTTCCCCCTTCGACCTATCTCCCAACCAGGGATGACTCGGTCACTTCACCAACAGGATTGAAATCCAATCCTCGCACTAACGGAAGGAATCCTTCCACACGTAGGAGTCAACACTCCCACAAAACGGGTTGCACCCAACCCTACAACTAGAGACCAAACGGTCCTTTACAAAGAAATGAAAATAGCTTGTACGAAATACAAACAACGTATGGAGACTAAGGTGTCCCTCTTCATTTGACGACGTGTTCTTGAAGTCAATGAAGAGTCCATAACCCTAGATCTCACTTGGATTGAATCTTCCCGAAACCGACGGAGGCTTGGAGCGGCGGCAAGGTTTTCGGAATAACCGGCGGCGACGGAGAGCTGCTGTTGTGCTATCTTGATTCAAACTTCGTAGCAAGGGAAGCAAGGTATTCCAACGGTCACACCAGGATCGGTCGTCTCGATCGATTCGGAAGGGGAAGGTTTTTCCCGATCAACGAATCAAGAGACAAGGGATCTCTAGTTAGACGCGTGAGACGCTATGCTAACCTAAGCTTCTGTCACCGAGGATCTGGAGGAGATCGAGATCGGCTTCAATGATCGACGGCGGCGACGGAGGCGGAGATGATCCGCGATTTTAGGGTTTGTCGGCCGCTGTTTTTGTATCGCCTCTCTTCTCTCTTTTACTGTTCATTCATACAAGTGTATTTATACCGTAGATCAAGAGATAACCATTGTGGGCCCCACCCAAGCAAAGACCTAGGACCGGTTCAAAATGCCGCAGGAAGTATCAGGGACCGGTCCAGGAATTTGGAAAAATTGCTAAGTCAAAATCGGCGAGAATCGTAGATGATTCTCGACAGATCGGCGAGAATCACCTACGATTCTCGCCGAATTCTACTTGGTGAATTCTGGCAACACAGGTTGTAGAGGCCGGGGAGAATCGTTGGGAATCACTTTTGATTCTCACCGAATCGTCGAGAATGCAAGGTCATTCTCGACGAATCGGCGAGAATCATAATGATTCTCGACGATTTTGCCTTGGATAATTTTCCTATCTATATCAAGACAGCCGACCCAACCCGGCAAGAATCAACTAGTGATTCTCGACGAGTCGGCGAGAATCACCTAGTGATTCACCTAGTGATTCTCGACGAATTACACTTAGACGATTTTCGTCTTTCGTCCCGTGAGCTGGTCTTTGGCCCATCCTTGCTCCTTGTCTGCTCTTGCTTTATTATAACCCTGTACTTGAAATTAAGTACACCCCAATAGAGAGAGTACACGTAGGCCAACACACTGATCTGCTCAACGAGGGATTACGTTGCACAGACCCGTGTATATTGACCCACTGCACCCTGACATTGGTGTGTACTTAGCATGGAATAACTGCAAGCTCAACTAAAAAATAGTTCATCAAATACATTGTGAATTCATCTTAGCTTGACAGGTGGCTTCCTCAATTCCAAGTAATTGTGGATACAATACCCAACAGTTTTGGAGGGGAAGCTCTTAGAGATCTTCCGGGTGTGAGGTGGGACCTCCCAGCTGGGTCTTTTGGGTCGGTCTTAGGACCTTTGCAGCTAGTCAGGGGTCGAGATTCGAGAGAAGTAAGCGTCGGCTGTACTTTGGTTTGTGAACATTCGTTGGGGTCAATTTTGGCTCCAACAGTTCTGGTGCGGTGAGCGTGGAAGCAGTCGGTGCAAGAAAATCTTGAGTCGAGTCCCATGGCAGGAGGTGAAGGTGAAGGATCTGGTGCAGGAGGATCACCCACCCAGGGAGAAGAGGCGACAAGGAAGATGTTAGAGGATTTCAGGCGAGAAGTCATGCAGACGATCAGCTTGGCCTTCTCGGCAAGAAGCGAGTGGGAAACGCCGCAGGTTCCTATGGAGGTGGTTCCGCTATTAGGCGAGAATGCTCTAGGGTAGCGCCCCGGGAAGGAAGTCCCGGTGGAGGCAGGCGAGAGGGATGTGGCCGCGCAGGAGCTTTTCCCAGGCCAGCGTCCCGAGAAGGAGGTTCCGGCAGATCTGGGTGAGAAGGAGGCGACAGTGCGGGAACTCTTCCCCGGGCATGGTCTCGCGGATCGGTCCAGCCAGCCAAGGTCGCGAGACGTGCCCTCTCACCAGGCGGGAGGCGAGACCCCATTTAGCGAGCTCATCGTCTCGGCTCCAGTGCCGGAGGGGTTTCGAGAGCCAGATATGACCTACTACACCGGGAAGGACGACCCGGTTCAGCATGTGCAGTGGTTTGAGGATGTGGTGTCGATAAGGCAGATGTCAGATGCCTTCAAGTACAGGCTCTTTGCCATCACTCTGAAAGAGAAGGCCAGGGACTGGTTCCACCAGTTGCCGGCGAGCTCGATCTACAGTTTTGAGGACCTGCGCAGGGGTTTCCTGTTGAGGTTCCCGACCTCGAAGAAGCGGAAGAAGGAGGCTGAGAGTCTGTTTGCAGTGAGGCAGAAGCCGGAGGAGACGTTGGGTCATTATGTTGATCGGTTCCAAGAGGAGATTCTCCTGGTCCAGGAGGTCCCGGGGTACGCCCTGATGCTTGCCTTCACCCTGGGACTGAGGCCGGGGTTTTTTAGCATGGAGTTGAAGAGAGTGCCCCCTCTCTCTTTTGAGGAGCTCATGGAGAGGGCGGCAAAGGAGATAGACTTCGAGAGGGCAAACCCTGCGTTTGCGAGGAAGCTGGCCAGGTTGGCGGAGGATGATGTAAAGGAGCCGGCAGTAGGAAGGACGAGGGAAGTGAGAGAGCAGAGGGAGCAGAGGGAACCAAGGGATGATAGGAGGAGAGAGGAACCCCGAGGGCAGGGGCAGCAGTATGGTGGGGGCAGGGAGTTGAACAACCGATTGGGTTGGAGGCCTCAGGAAGATCGCCCCCAGGGCCAAGGGGGTCTTCAAGGGAGAGACAACTTCTGGGATCCTAGAAGACTCGAGCAGGGAGGATGGAGGCAGGGACCAAGGGGTCACTTCCCACCACCGCAGGAGGCCATGGAGGTGGGAAGGGGAAGAGGTAGAAGAATTCAGGGAGCAGGAAGAAAGGGGAGGAGAAGGAAGAGGGGCGGGGTGGCGTTGCCCTATTGTGACTTCCATCAGGAGGGGGGTCACGCAACAGCCACCTGCCTAGAGTTCCTGGAGATGAGGGAAGCCAGGGGAGCTGGGAGGCAGGATCTACCTACAAGGATCTTCGAGGTGCAGCATGAAGAGGCTGGGGATAGATGTGAAGATAGGGTCGATGTGGGGACCCGAGGGGGGATCGGGGTGATCCATGGGGGAGTAGGGATCGAGGCAACCCGCAAGGGGAGCCTTCAAACCATGTTTCGCAGAGGGGTCGCCTCGACCTCCCTAGCTCCCCCCCGGAAGAAAAAAATCACCTTCTCATCCGTGGACATGCCAGATTACGAAGACCCGTTCTGCGACGCACTGGTGATCTAGATAGCGGTGGAAAACTTCACGGTCTCCCGAATACTTGTGGATAACGGGAGCTCCGTGAACGTGATCTTCAAGAAAGCCTTCGACGGGAAGGGGGTGGAAGGAAAAAGGGTCCTGGCTTCTGATGGACCGCTCTTTGGTTTTTCAGGAGAGAGGAAGGAGGTAGATGGGGGAGTGGGCCTGCATGTGAGGCTTGGGGACGGGGTCTCACGGAACTGTAGGTTCGTAATTGTGGACGCCCCAAGTAGCTACAACGCCATCTTCGGGCGTCCTCTCATCAGCGCCTTTCGCTGTGTCCCCTCCTCTTTTCATCAATGCCTCAAGTTCAACAACGGAGGGACGCAGGTTAGGATCAGGGGAGATCCGAAGGTGGCGAGGCAGTGCTATGTGACGACGGTAAACACCGTGTCGTGGATGGCCGAGGCGGAGGAGTTGGAGGAAGAGATGGATGGCCAAGAAGGGAGTGTCGAGGGTGAGGAAGCGAGCATGAAGAAGGCAATAGAGGAGGCATCGGAGATAGAAGAGATGGGCTTGGGAGAGGCAAAGGAAGGAGAGCAGAGGCAAGGAGAAGGCCTGGTGGAGGCGATGGGGGTTGACGAGGTTGAAGAAGAAGAAGTTAGGCAGGAGGAGGCAAGGGCAGGATGGGAGCGGCCGAAGCTGGAGCCGGCCGAGGAAGTAGTGGAGGTGGAGGTACTTACCAGGGCAGGGCAAGTACAGAAGGTGCAGATCAGCGGAGGCTTAAGCCTCGAGGACCAGGGGCGGATGCTAGCCTGCATCCAGAGCAACATCGATATCTTCGCTTGGAGCGCGACAGATATGCCGGGCATCGACGCAGACGTGGCTTGCCATCGCTTGAACCTAGACCCGAGGACTCGCCCCATACGCCAGAAGATGAGGGCCATCGCTTCCAAGCTGGAGGAGCCTATCCGAGAGGAGGTCAGGAAGCTTCTGGAGGCGGGCTTCGTCTCAGAGATCCAGTATCCAGGCTGGATCTCCAATGTGGTGATGGTGAAAAAAGGGGGAGGAAAGTGGCGTATGTGTATCGATTTTTCCTTATTAAATAAATCATGTCCTAAGGATTGCTATCCCCTGCCTCGAATCGACGCGCTGGTTGACTCAGCCGTTGGTTTTTCTGTTATGATTTTTTTGGATGCTTTTTCAGGTTACCACCAGATCCGGATGCACCCTCCTGATATCAAAGACATCTCCTTCACCACGAGGGAGGGATGCTTCAGCTATAAGATGATGCCCTTTGGGTTAAAAAATGTAGGGGCAACATACCAACGCATGATGGATCGAGTCTTTCGAGACCAAAGGGGGAAGAATCTAGAGGTCTACGTCGATGACCTGATGGTTAAAAGCAAGTGCGTGGATTCCCATTTACGGGACTTGGAGGAGACGTTTGCCACCCTACGGAGATTCAAGATGAGGTTGAACCCCTTGAAGTGTGTCTTCGGGGCCGGTCGTGGGAAGTTTCTCGGACACCTCTTGACTCCGGCGGGGGTGGAGCCTAACCCGGACAAGGTAAAGGCCATATTGGACTTGGAATCACCTCGCAACGCCAAGGAGGTCCAGCGCTTGACGGGAAAGTTGGCCGGACTGAGCAGGTTCCTCTCTCGGTCCGGGGATAAGTGCTCCTCTTTCTTCAAGGTGCTCCGTAGTAATCAGGTGTTCGAATGGACGGCCGAATGCGAAGAGGCTTTCCAAATGCTGAAGAGTCAACTCTCCCAGGCTCCGCTGCTCCAAAGTCCCAAAGAGGGGGAAGACCTGGTCTTGTATCTCGGAGTGGGGGTGGAAGCTGTGAGCTCCGTCTTGGTTAGGGAAGAGGGGAAGAAGCAGCTACCCGTCTATTATGTAAGCCGAATCCTGAAAAAGGCGGAGCTCCGCTACCCCATCCTGGAGAAGCTGGCTTACGCCTTGGTCGTTTCGGCAAGGAAGCTTCGTCCATACTTTCAAGCGCACTCGATTAGGGTGGTCACCGACCACTCTCTTCGCAAGATCTTCGAGGGGGTAGAGCACTCGGGAAGGCTGGCAAAGTGGTCTATCGAGCTAAGCGAGTTCGACATCTCGTTCGTCCCGAGACTCTCCATCAAAGCTCAGGCCGTGGCGGACTTTCTGGCAGACTATGTCTCTGAAGCTGAGAATGAGGAGCCAAAGCCCCAGGAGGCATGTAAGATGATGGTCGATGGGGCCTCGGGGAGACACTCTCTGGGAGGGGGTGTAGTGTTGGTAAGCCCTCAGGGGGTTATCATAGAACAGGCGGTGGCTTTCCACTTCCCTGTTACCAACAATCAGGCGGAATATGAGGCGGTGATAGCCGGCCTTCGATTGGCGAGGGAGTTGGAGATCCAGGATGTGGAGACCCTCACTGATTCGATGGTGGTAGCGTCGCAGATCAGAGGGGAGTTCGAGGCTCGGGAGCCCACCCTCGTGAAGTATCTATCCAAGGTAAGGGCCATCATCGGGGAGTTCCGTTCCTTTTCCATTCAACATGTTCCCAGGAAGGAGAGCGCAGCAGCTGATCGGTTGGCAAAGTTTGGGCCCCGGGGAGGAGGGACCTTGACTGAACTTTTCCGACCGGCGATTGAAGAGGGGGAGTTGATGGAGGTAGGCCGACGATCCTCATGGGTGGACCCTTTGGTGACCTTCCTTATCACAGGCGAGCTGTCAGAGGGGGTTAAGGATGCAAGAAGTTTCAAACGAAAGGCAGCCCACTACCTGATGTGGAAAGGGGGCTTGCATAGGAAGATGCTATCGGGGCTCCTCGCGAGATGTGTGACTGAGGAGGAGGTCCTGAGGATCCTGGAAGAGGTACATTCGGGAGAGTGCGGCAGTCACTCGGGGGGAAGAACATTGGAGGCTAGGGTGATAAGACAAGGGTACTTCTGGCAGACCTTGAGGAAGGACACAGTCGAGTTTGCAAAGAAATGTCGAAAATGTCAAGTACACGCTGTTGGGTACATTGGAAAATGTGTACCTGATTTGAAGAAGCCCAACTTAGCTCAATGATATACATCAAGGTGTATTTGATGTTGTTTTGAGTTGACATGTGCAGGTGAAGAAGTATTAAAGAATGCAGAAAAATATTCTAAGTCCACATGTCGACACCTGAAGAAATTGTGTCGACACTTCAGAATATTTGTGTCGACACTTCAGAATATCAGTGTCGACACAGAGAAAGATAGTCGACCACATTTATGTCTACACTGGGAAGCAGTGTCGACACATAAAGAAAATCGTCGACCTCAGCACTGGGAAGCAGTGTTGACACAGTGAAAGATAGTCGACACCCAGAGAAAGTTAGTCGACTAGTGAAAGATAGTCGACCAGAGAAAGATAGTCGACTAGTGGAAGATAGTCGACTAGTGAAAGATAGTCGACCAGAGAAAGATAGTCGACTCACAGAAGAAGATAGTCGACCTCAACTGTATCGACACTGGGTGGATGTGTCGACACCTTGAGATTGAGTCGACACATATTGGCAGAAGTCGACTATGCTTGTGTCGACACCAGAAGACTGAGTCGACACATTTTGGCAGAGTTGAAGATTGCTGTGTCGACACCTGAAGGCTGAGTCGACACATACTGAGTTCTGAATCTACAATAACTGTGTCGACACACAGGACTTGTGTCAACACACTGCAGAGTCTAGACCAAGTTATTTTCTGAAGAAGCTGTGTCGACTTAAAGGCAACTTAGTCGACATCATCAAAGACTGTGTCAACACCAAAGTCACTTGTGTCGACACAGATAGACAGATTGGTCTCGACACTTTCTAACAGACTGTCTCTATATTTTGCTGTCCAAGGCTAAGGTACAAGAACTGTTTGAAGACTTGACAGCTGTGGGTTGCCACCGTTTAACTGAAGCTGTCAGACCTGTCAGAAAACAGTTAGAAACCGGATCAGCCAGTTACCATGAAGAAAGTCTATAAATAGACACATTCAGAAGGAAATGAAAGCTAAGAAAAATAACTGAAGAAGATCTAAGAAGAAGAAACAGAAGGATTACAATCCTGTTGTAGCTTCAATTCAAGAAAGTGCTAAGCTCTAAAGAAGATCTTCATCAGTAGATCTAAGAAGAAGAAGAAGAAGTCTGAAGTATCAGAAAAGGTGTTGGATAGAGAGGGATCCAGTCATCTTGAAGAAGAAGAAGGAAGCCATCAGTGGTTTCTCAAGAAGCTGTTTGGAAATCAACTCAGCTAAGTTCAGATTCAAGAAGCTTTGAAGAAAGCTCAGATTCAGTTGATTTCATCAGCTGATCAAGAAGTGTCTTGTCCTCTTCTCTCTCAACAAAGGCAAGACATTAAACTATCTTTTCTAAATTCCTGTAGGATCTGTTTACATAGATCTGAGTTGTAAGCCTGTGTTATAAAGGCTGAGTGTAGGAGAGGTGATCTCTGAGTGGTAGGGCTATTTGCCTGAGTGTAGGAGAAGGTTATTCTCTGAGTGGTAGGCCTTGAGGCAAGGCTGAGGTAGGGCTATTGAGCCTGAGTTGTAGGAACCTTTCCAGGTTTTGAGCTGTAGGATCTGAGGATCTGAGAATAGTGGAAGTTTGGCCGAATCTAGCATACTGCTAGATAGGTGAAGGGGGAAAGTGGATGTACCCAGACCTTGGGGAACCACTATAAAACATTGTGCAATCTGTGATGCTTAGTTGTCTGTGAATGCTGTGTTAGATGTTTTAATTTGTAATTGAATTCTGCCTAGAAGTTTAAACAAGAAATTAGAACCTATTCACCCCCCCTCTAGGTGTTTAGGTTATCTTGAAAGTAAAACTATCAAGTGGTATCAGAGGGAGGTTCCTCAAAAAGGACTTAACAGTCTGAGGTAGATCTGAAAGGCAGAATCAAGATTCAAAAAGATGGGTTCTGGTGAGAATCATAAGGAGCTAGGGTCTATGAAATTACCCATATGAAAGAAAGAAATTTTTGGAATTTGGAAAGAAAGAGTCAGACTGTTTATGGAGGCATCTGACCCAAGGATTTACATCACAGTACAGGAAGGCCCCTTCATTCCAATGAAGGTATCAGTTCTTGATGCAAATATCCAAACTCCAAAGAGTTATTCAGAAATGACCAAGGATGAAATCATCTTGGCAACCATGGATAAAATAGCTCAGAACATTATTGTTAGTGCCATAGATGATTCAACATTTCAGAATCTAATTCACTGCAAGACCTCCAAAGAGATGTGGGACACATTGATTGTCTACATGGAGGGATCTAAAGAAGTAAGGCAGGACAGGAAATCTATGCTCAATCAGGAGTATGAAAGTTTTAGACAAGGAAAATCTGATAGCATAACTGAGTGCTACAAGAAATTCTATAGAATTGTGAATGAGCTTATGACCTATGGAAGAGTCTTCAGTACTTATGAACTGAATGACAAATTCTTGAGATCCTTAACAAAGGATTGGGACACAAAGATCTGTGCCATAAGAGAAGTGGCTAAATTGGCAGAGATATCTCCTCCCACCTTGTTTGGAAAGTTGCTATCCTATGAAATGCAACTTATGGTGAGAAAGGAGGAGGAAAAGAATTCAAGAGGAGAGCATAGAGAAAAGTCTGTGGCATTCAATACAGAAGCCACTAGAAAGAATAGGAGGAAATCACCATCTCCTCCTAAGGAAGTTGCAGAAGATAGTTCTGAAAATTCAGATAAGGGTTCAGAAAGCTGTGATTCAGATGCAGATTTTGCTGCATTCACAAGGCAATTCCAGAGGTTCTTGAAAAAGAAGCAATGGAAGTCTAGGCCTTCCACATCACAGCAAGTTGATGACTATTATCAGAAGAAAAGGTCATCAAGGAAAGAGAAGAGCAGATCAAAGCCCAGCAAAGCCACTACTTCAAAGATTGTCTGCTATTGTTGCAATAGGCCTGGACATGTAGTGGCTGACTGTCCTGATAAGAGAAAGGAGTCTTCAGACAAGAAGAAGACTCATCAGAAAGGCAAGAAGGAGAAATCTTTTGTTGCAAAGAAAGATAAGAGTCTAACAGACCAGTCAACTTCAGAGTCAGAATCTGAAGCTGAAGCATATATTGGACTATATGCTGCATCTGAAGAAGAGGAGTTTCTGCAGTTGCTAGACTCCATCAATGAACAAAAGGATCATCAGTGTATGGGGCTGATGGCAGGATCAGAAGAGGACATATGCCAGAATCAGTCTGGTCCTAATAAGGTACAATGTCCTTCTATTACATCTGATTGTTGTACAAGTGAAGAATCAGCTACATCTACATCAAGTGATGTAGATGCATCTGAATCTGAAGGAGATGTCTATCAATTGATAGACAAGTATGGGGACTTGTTGCAGGCCCTTAAGAAAAGCAAGAACTTGGTTAAATCTCAGGCTCAGGAAATTGCTGAACTAAGGGTTGCTACAACTGAGTTAGAGAAAGTTATTGATCAAAAATTAAATGAAATTGCCAAGCTGAAGAATATAACTATTATTCAGATGGGCACAATTAATTATACTAATGATCAAGTGAAGAGTCTGGAGGCCAGACTTAGAATTGAAAGGGATTTAGTGGCTAGTTACTCTAAGCCAAAATCTGTCTTACCCTTGATAGATGAATTTGTCACTCAAAAGGGTAAGGCTGGATTAGGATTTAAAGGTAACTCCAGGGCTGGCAGATTCAAGAGGAAAGGCAAAGCTCCTGTTCAGCCACTAAACCTTTCAGTCCCCATAAAGTTTAGTAAGGTGGAAGTGCCTTCTAACAAATATGATCATGAAGATATTCAAGGTCATATTAAGACTAATGTTCTGAAGAACAAGGGTGTAAATGCAAGCAGGCCTACCCATGGTCATAAACCCAATGGTTTTAAGAAATCAGTAGGTGAAGTTGCTGCAGCACCAGCAATGAACAGAAATTCTTCTGACAAGGATGTATCTAGATCTATATACAATAAGTTTGAATGTTGGTGCTGTGGCAAGAGAGGCCATTTTGCACTAGACTGCTGGTATAACCCAAGTGTTATAAAGAACAATAGTCTACCTGTTAGAAGAGGTTATGGTAGCTTTATTAATGCTAACCTGAACCAAGGACCCAAGACTTACTTGGGTTCTAAGGGTAAGTAATTCTGTATTGCAGGTGAATCCAAGTAACCATGCCCCTATATGGTACTTGGATAGTGGTTGTTCCAGGCACATGACTGGAACAAAGGGGCTGCTGAAGGAGTATTCATCTGTCAAAGATGGACCTAAAGTGATCTTTGGTGGATCTGAAAAAGGAGTCATCAAAGGGTTTGGTAACATTTCTTCTAACCTAATTACTATCACTCAAGTGGCTTATGTAAAAGGTTTGAAACATAATCTAATAAGCATAAGCCAGCTAAGTGATTTAGGATATGACATTTCATTTGTTAAAGATGGATGTCATATCAAGAGGTCAAGTGATCAAAAGATCATACTGACAGGGTATAGGAAGAGAAATGTATATTGTCTTAATTTTGAATGTGAGAATAAGGCTTCTCCCATCTGTCTTGTAGCTGATGACAATGCTTCTCATTGTGTTAAGTGGCACAAGAGATTGGCTCATCTAAACTACAAGACAATTGGCCAACTCTTTAGCAAAGAGTTAGTGAGGAATGGACCTCAAGTTAAGTGTATAAAGGAAGGGATATGCTCAGCTTGTCAACAGGGCAAGCAGACAAAATCCTCCTTTCAAAGCCTTGAAAACAAGGATTCTGTGAGGTGCTTATACCTCTTGCATATGGATCTTTTTGGTCCTATGCCAGTTCACAGTCTAGGTAGGAAAATCTACACTTTTGTGGTTGTAGATGACTATTCAAGATTTACATGGGTGTTCTTTCTGAGACAAAAATCTGAAACCCCAAGTGTATTACTTAATTTTGTAAAGCAAATTCAGAATGAACTAAATAGTACAGTGGTCAAAATCAGAAGTGACCATGGTACTGAGTTTCAATCTGAAAGCATAACAAAATTGTGTAAAGACTTTGGGATTTTCCAAGAGTTTTCCTCACCTAGAACACCTCAGCAAAATGGAATTGCTGAAAGAAAGAATAGAACATTAATTGAAGCTGGTAGAACTCTATTGAGTGACACCTCTCTCCCAGAATATTTTTGGGCTGAGGCAGTTAACACTGCTTGTCATGTAATCAATAGGGCTACTATCACCAAAAGCCACAAAATGACTCCCTATGAGATTGTGAAAGGCAGAAAACCAAATCTATCTTACTTTAGGATCTTTGGTTGCAAGTGTTATATACTTAACAATGGCAAGTCATATTGACTAAGTTTGCTGCCAAATCCCAGGATGGGATATTTGTTGGGTACAGCACAAATAGTAAGGCCTATAGAGTCTTCAACTTGACTACTCAAGTTGTTGAAGAATCTGTGCATGTTGTGTTTGATGAAACAAGATTAATCAACTGTGAGTTGTCTTGTAGATCAAATGACTCAACAGGTATAAGCAAAAGTATGGACAAGCTCTCCATTACTGAAGTATCAAAGGAAGATGGGGCATTGGAAAATGAAGGCTTCTATCCAGGGGGAGAACAAGACACTATAGAAGCTGATGAAAATCAAGAGATTCAGCTAAATGAAGGAGCTGGAGATGTTCAACCAGAAGGAAATCTTCCTCCAGCTACAAGACATTTAAGAGATCATCCAGCTGATCAGATAATAGGTGATCCAAGACAGGGGGTACAAACTAGAAGCAGAAATCAAAACACAGTTCTACATTCAAGTTTCCTGTCACAAATGGAGCCTCAGAAGTTTGAAGAAGCTATCCAAGACCAGCACTGGATTGATGCTATGCAAGAGGAGCTGAATCAATTCAGAAGGTGCAATGTCTGGGAGCTTGTTCCTAAACCAAGAGGCCACAACATAATTGGCACAAAATGGATCTATAGGAACAAGCTAGATGAAAGTGGAATAATAGTAAAGAATAAAGCAAGATTGGTTGCAAAAGGATACAGGCAGGAAGAAGGGATTGACTTTGATCAAACCTTTGCTCCAGTAGCAAGGCTGGAGGCAATCAGAATATTCCTTGCCTATGCAGCCTATCAAGACTTCAAAGTATACCAGATGGATGTGAAGTCAGTATTTCTGAATGGTGATCTTAAAGAAGAAGTATATGTAGAGCAGCCATCTGGTTTTGTAGATCCTCTTAAACCTGATTTTGTTTATAAGCTTAGGAAAGCTCTGTATGGGTTAAAGCAAGCTCCAAGGGCTTGGTATAAAACCCTGTCTACTTTCCTTATTGAGAATAAATTCTCAATAGGAAAAATTGACAAAACTCTATTCCTTAGGGAATCCAAAAGCAAGATCATCTTAGTTCAGATCTATGTTGATGACATAATCTTTGGATCTACTGAAAACAACCTTTGTAAAAAGTTTGCCAAACTTATGCAAGGGAAGTTTGAGATGAGCAGTATGGGGGAACTGAAGTTCTTCTTGGGACTCCAAGTAAGACAGACTGATGATGGCTTGTCCATATCCCAGTCTAAGTTCACCAAAGAATTGATTAAGAAATATGGTATGGAGTCATCCTCCACCATGAGAACTCCTCTGGGAACAAGTATGCCTATATGCAAAGATGATGCAGGAAAACCTGTTGATGAGACTTTGTATAGAGGAATAGTTGGCTCACTACTATATCTCACTGCTAGTAGACCAGATATTATGTATGCTACATGTGTCTGTGCTAGGTACCAAGCCTGCCCTAAAGAATCTCATTATACTGCAGTCAAAAGGATTCTGAGATATCTTAAGGGCACACCTAATCTAGGTCTTTGGTACCCTAGGAATAGAGATTTTCAACTAACAGGCTATTCAGATGCAGATTTTGCAGGATGTAGAGAGGATAGGAAGAGTACTACAGGTACTTGTCAATTCCTAGGAGGAAGACTAATATCATGGAGTAGTAAGAAGCAGACCAGTGTGGCAATTTCCACAGCTGAGTCTGAGTATGTTGCTGCTGGAAGCTGCTGTGCACAGCTATTATGGATGCAGCATCAGCTTAAGGATTATGGTATTCAAGTAAGTAGAACACCTCTTTTGTGTGATTCTAAGAGTGCAATTTCTATTGCTAATAATCCTGTTTCTCATAGTAGAACTAAGCATATAGAAATAAAATACCATTTTCTTAGAGAACATGTAGAAAAAGAAGACATTTCATTGGAATTTGTGAAAACAGATTATCAAATAGCAGATGTGTTTACTAAGCCCCTAAATGAGACCAAATTCAATAAATTCAAAATTGAATTAGGTATGTTAACCATTGATTAGTGTAATCACAATATCATCAACAATGAAGTTGAAGTGGTAACAAGACATTCAAGTGATATAAAGACACATTGAAGTAGTATCAAGTACTTTGTAGTACTTATAAGTTGTGTTGAACAAACAGAAATTGGCTAAGTAAGATGGTGTCGACACATTCAGTAATAATGTGTCGACTCAGGGTAGTAATGTCGACAAGTCAGAGATATTGTGTCGACACAGAAAATATGTGTCGACACTTAAGAATCTTATTGTCGACTTAACCAGGAATGTAGTGTCGACTTCACCAGGATAGTGGTGTCGACACTTACAGCTTTTGTGTCGACACTTATACTAAGAGTCGACATAGGATTTCTGATGCTCTATTATATATCTCTGGTGTCGACATAACCGCAAATTGGTGTCGACACATAATAGACGGACTTGAAGTCGTGACAATAGAAGCTTGTGTCGACACATTCCATCTGTGTCGACACTTATAGTCTGTTTTTGGCGACTTTTGATCTTCTTTAAACAGAAGGTATAAATAGGTCAAAAACTCATTCTGTCGACACGCTTACAAGGTTTTCGAAACCCTGTGTCGACATTCTCCCTCTCTCTCTCTCTTTCTCTCATCTTTCAAGCTTTCTCGACTGATCAATGGCGCCAAAGATTGAAGATAATGTGAATGAAGGATATGAGTTGGTGCGCCAGGCCTTTGCTGATGCCCCTCCAGATGTTCTCGGGGTTATCTCTCTCCTCTCCGACTCAGGATTAGAATTTCTGGTCTCCGAACCATCTAAGATATGGAAGAAGGAGGTGCATGAGTTCTTTACTTCTGCATCTGTAGACTCTGAAAGTCATGAGATAAAATCCACAGTTCATGGGTCACCAGTGGAAATTACTCCAAGTAAGTTAAGAACAATTCTACATTTACCTATAATTGAGAATGAAGAGGACGTCCCTGCTTCTAAATCAAGGGAGGCTCTTCAATGGTATGGATTGGATTCCACCATGAAAATTGGAGCTGCATTCAACAGGAAAGGAATGAATCAACAGGGCGAGTTCCTGTCTGAGGTGGTTGGAAAAGTAATTCTGTGCAAGCCAGGTGGACATGATAGGATTTCCGCCTATATGTTCAGCCTAATGACCAGGATTGTGTTTACAATTCCAACAGATTGGTCAACTGTAATCTTTGAAAAGATTAAGGTAGGAATCAAGAAGCCAAATCTGGCTAGAATAATGAGTATATACCTAAGTAAGGAGATTCCTGATGTCATGCAACAACAACCTGGAACCTAAATTAATCACATGAGAAGGATGGACATGAGATTGTTCTCCAGATGGGATAGGGTGCTGACCAAAGAGATGCCTGAAGTGGAAAGGAAGGATTCACCTGAGAAATCCCCAGGTCATGCTACCAGTACTGAGCACCCACAAGAAGAACAAGTAAGACAAGAGGTTGAAGATCAGCCTGCTTCTACACAAGTTCAGGATACCACAATACCTGCAATTCAAGAAGAAGAAGTAAGAATACCAGCTCAGCAAGTTTATTCACCTACACAGACTGTATCTACTCATGACCAGGTACAGGTGCAGGGGGAGCTGGTGTATTTTCCTACAAAAGACATTTCTAATATTTCTATTTCTGCACAGGTCCAGGGAAAGCAAGTGTCCTCACCTGCCCAGTACATCCCCAATACTGAACAAGTACAGGGGGAGAAGCTGTCTGAGCAAGTGCAAGAGGAAGCTCAAATAGATTTATCTCAAGATTTGAATACTGCAGATGTTCCAGCCCAAAAGGAATATACTCTTGATGAGTTATTTCCAAATGATGAAATAGTTACTGATAGAATGGAAGTGGAGCAAGCAATTGAGGGGGAGCCTGTGCATGTTGAGGCTGAACAACATGGCACTGAAGCAGATGTTCCTCCTCCTCCCAAAGAGAGAGTTCAAATTGATAGTACTTCTGATTCTAAGAATGAAGAAGCCATGATGGCTAAGAAGAGAAAACTTATGGTCTTCAAGAGAAGGAGCAAGAGCTATAAGCAGGCTCTACAGCCTACAGCACATCACACTCCTTCTGAATTTGATTATAACAAGTTTATGGTCGATTTACAAGTGAAATTGGATGAACACAGAGTGGCTATTGAAAAATATGTTGATGAAAACAACAAGACCCTGCAATTTGACTTGGCTCAGGATATAAAGTCTAATTGATTTGAAGTCAATATGCATAAGAAGGAGATGACAGATTGCTTCCATAAGGGAGGTAATGTTGTGGTATATTTGGCAAAACAACAACAGTCCATCATTCCTAAAGTGGATGATATTGCTTTAAAGCAAAGCTATGTTTTGGAAAATCAGATAAGGATGAATGACAATTTAACTGAATCTCATCATGAGATCATTAATGAATTGAAAAAGACTATTCCAGATTTGCCTACAGCTAGAGCAAAGGAAATGGAAGAATTTGATAAGAAATTCCAAGCTGCAATTGATTCTGTTAAAACTGCTATCACTACCTCACAAAAGGACATATCTGACAAGCTTCTAAAGTTAAAACCATTTTTTAAAGAGGGTGTGAATTATCTGGATGGACAAATCAGATTTTAGAAGGAGGATCTAAGAGATCATATTTCTAGAGAAGCCATAAAGGGGGAGAGGTTGTTAGTTCATGCAGGCTCAGAGCACACCAAATGGGTGACCAATAGTATTCGAGCCACATTGGGATATCCACCTTTGTGTGATGATGCTATGGTGGCTGAGTCAGGAATACAAACAAGTCTACTTGAAGGCAATCAACCTGAGGTTGCCCAAGTCATTTACCCTCCTCCAGATTATGATATGATTGATCAGCAAGTTCAAGGAATGTATAGTCCTCCAAAGGAGGTTATTAATGTTGTTATTGGGAAGGTTGATAAGCCTGAGGCTACTTTGAAAGACCAGCAAGATGCTCTACTATCTAAGAAAAGATTTAGAGAGCAGGCTGAACTTAAGCCAGAATTTGAGCAGTGGAGTCCTACTTCCAGAAATATAATACTCACTGCATGGAAGGCTGTCAAAGACCAAGTGCAGGAAAGAGGCAAGTGGTTCAATGAGATGGAATGGCAGAAGTATGAAGCCAGGCAAGAGGCAATAGTACAGTTTAGAAGAAAAGCCAAGCTGGGTAGGCTGCCTCCAGATGCTCAGGAGCCAAGCAAGTACTTCCCAAAGCCCTTTCATTATTTTGAAAGGCAAAGGCTCAAGGAAGAAGCAAAGAAGAAGGCTGATCTAAAAGGCAAGAAGCCAGCTGAAGATTCTGAAGCTCCTGTGAAGGCTCAAATTCTATCTGGCAAAGGGATTGTCATAAAAGAGCCTGATCAGTCTTAATTTTTAGTTCTTTCAAAGTATTTTTTAATGTTTTGATTAAATCATTAAATGTAAATCTCTATATTCAAACATTATCAAGTTATAAACAAAATGTTGTTTGGTATCATATAATGTTCATTCTGTGATGGATTGTTTTTATGTTTTGTTTATATTAAGTATTCCTGTTATGTCATATATCATCAGTTTATACTTTTTGTAAATGGTGTATATCATTGGATATAAGGGTTATGACTTCTCCAAATAGGGGGAGATTGTTGGGTATATTAGAAAATGTGTACCTGATTTGAAGAAGCCCAACTTAGCTCAATGATATACATCAAGGTGTATTTGATGTTGTTTTGAGTTGACATGTGCAGGTGAAGAAGTATTAAAGAATGCAGAAAAATATTCTAAGTCCACATGTCGACACCTGAAGAAATTGTGTCGACACTTCAGAATATTTGTGTCGACACTTCAGAATATCAGTGTCGACACAGAGAAAGATAGTCGACCACATTTATGTCTACACTGGGAAGCAGTGTCGACACATAAAGAAAATCGTCGACCTCAGCACTGGGAAGCAGTGTCGACACAGTGAAAGATAGTCGACACCCAGAGAAAGTTAGTCGACTAGTGAAAGATAGTCGACCAGAGAAAGATAGTCGACTAGTGGAAGATAGTCGACTAGTGAAAGATAGTCGACCAGAGAAAGATAGTCGACTCACAGAAGAAGATAGTCGACCTCAACTGTGTCGACACTGGGTGGATGTGTCGACACCTTGAGATTGAGTCGACACATATTGGCAGAAGTCGACTATGCTTGTGTCGACACCAGAAGACTGAGTCGACACATTTTGGCAGAGTTGAAGATTGCTGTGTCGACACCTGAAGGCTGAGTCGACACATACTGAGTTCTGAATCTACAACAACTGTGTCGACACACAGGACTTGTGTCGACACACTGCAGAGTCTAGACCAAGTTATTTTCTGAAGAAGCTGTGTCGACTTAAAGGCAACTTAGTCGACATCATCAAAGACTGTGTCAACACCAAAGTCACTTGTGTCGACACAGATAGACAGATTGGTCTCGACACTTTCTAACAGACTGTCTCTACATTTTGCTGTCCAAGGCTAAGGTACAGGAACTGTTTGAAGACTTGACAGCTGTGGGTTGCCACCGTTTAACTGAAGCTGTCAGACCTGTCAGAAAACAGTTAGAAACCGGATCAGTCGGTTACCATGAAGAAAGTCTATAAATAGACACATTCAGAAGGAAATGAAAGCTAAGAAAAATAACTGAAGAAGATCTAAGAAGAAGAAACAGAAGGATTACAATCCTGTTGTAGCTTCAATTCAAGAAAGTGCTAAGCTCTAAAGAAGATCTTCATCAGTAGATCTAAGAAGAAGAAGAAGAAGTCTGAAGTATCAGAAAAGGTGTTGGATAGAGAGGGATCCAGTCATCTTGAAGAAGAAGAAGGAAGCCATCAGTGGTTTCTCAAGAAGCTGTTTGGAAATCAACTCAGCTAAGTTCAGATTCAAGAAGCTTTGAAGAAAGCTCAGATTCAGTTGATTTCATCAGCTGATCAAGAAGTGTCTTGTCCTCTTCTCTCTCAACAAAGGCAAGACATTAAAATATCTTTTCTAAATTTCTGTAGGATCTGTTTACACAGATCTGAGTTGTAAGCCTGTATTATAAAGGCTGAGTGTAGGAGAGGTGATCTCTGAGTGGTAGGGCTATTTGCCTGAGTGTAGGAGAAGGTTATTCTCTGAGTGGTAGGCCTTGAGGCAAGGCTGAGGTAGGGCTGTTGAGCCTGAGTTGTAGGAACCTTTCCAGGTTCTGAGCTGTAGGATCTGAGGATCTGAGAATAGTGGAAGTTTGGCCGAATCTAGCATACTGCTAGATAGGTGAAGGGGGAAAGTGGATGTACCCAGACCTTGGGGAACCACTATAAAACATTTTGCAATCTGTGATGCTTAGTTGTCTGTGAATGCTGTGTTAGATGTTTTAATTTGTAATTGAATTCTGCCTAGAAGTTTAAACAAGAAATTAGAACCTATTCACCCCCACCCCCTCTAGGTGTTTAGGTTATCTTGAAAGTAAAACTATCACACGCCCCCCTCCAGCTCTTGCCCGCGCAAAGGCTTCGAAGTATCACGGCCCCGTGGCCCTTCGCCATCTGGGGAATGGATCTAGTTGGACCCTTTTCTCCGACCAGCGGATAGAGGAGGTTCCTCCTGGTCATGATCGTCTACTTCTCAAAGTGGCTGGAGATCAAAGCTCTGGCCAAGGTAACCTCCCAGGTCATCAGGAACTTCGTTTGGGGAGAAATCATATGCAGGCACGGGCTCCCTCAAGCGATAGTAACGGATAACGGTCCTCAGTTTGCCAGCGAGGAATTCATCAGCTTCTGCGCCCAACTGGGGATTGACCTCAGGTTTGCCTCTGTACATCACCCCCGGAGCAACAGCCAGGTGGAAGCGGAAAACAAAATCATCGTGAACTTGCTCAAGAAGAAGGTGGAGAACCTGAAGGGTAGATGGGTGGAACAACTTCCTTCTGTCCTGTGGGCCTTGCGAACAACTCCGAACACGGCCACGGGGGAGACCCCCTGCAAGCTCTCTCATGGGTGTGAGGCTGTCCTCCCGGTAGAGTTCGAGGTTCGGTCTCCACGGGTCGCAACCGCGGGAGAAGGAAGCGAAGCTTGGAGGTCGGAGAACGAGGAAGGATTGCGCCTCTCGTTGGATATGGTGGAAGAGCTACGGGATGTCGCTGCCATCAGAAAAGAAGAGATAAAAAGACGAATGGCCCGGTACTTCGATAAGCACATTAGAGTCAAGCAATTCACCGAGGGGGACCTGGTGCTAAAAAAGGTCGACGCAGCAGGAAGGTCGGCCCCGGTGGGCAAGCTCAACCCCAGCTGGGAAGGGCCTTACATAGTGGAGAAGGCTCTGGCTAATGGGGGTTACTACCTCCAGGATGCGGAGGGAAGGACCTTGAGTCACACCTGGAACGGTGATGACTTAAAATGCTTCTACCCTTAAAGGGAGAGAAAAATTGTAATATGGTGAATAAGTGTTATCATGTCAAAGTGGTTGATTCAGAATGTCGACTCTCTAAAGAATGTTATCGTAGGAATAGATCTTTTCTACTCTACCATGTTTTTGCTTTAACCAACTATGTCTCCTCATCCTGACGATAGAATAGGTCTGGTTAAAGGAATCTTCATCAACACCCCGAGCTCGGCTCGGCCCCAGGTAGACCCGCTGCGCAGGCTCCCATCTAGCTGGCAGGTCCGAAGACTCGCCTGTGGGGGAGAGGTTTGGTTTGATCTTCATCAACACCTCGAGCTCGGCTCGGCCCTAGGTAGACCCGCTGCGCAGGCTCCCATCTAGCTGGCAGGTCCGAAGGCTCGCCTATGGCGGAGAGGTTTGGCTTGATCTTCATCAACACCCCGAGCTCGGCTCGGCCCTAGGTAGACCCGCTGCGCAGGCTCCCATCTAGCTGGCAGGTCTGAAGGATCGCCTGTTGGGGAGAGGTTTGGTTTGATCTTCATCAACACCCCGAGCTCGGCTCGACCCCAGGTAGACCCGCTGCGCAGGCTCCCATCTAGCTGGCAGGTCCGAAGGCTCTCCTGTGGGGGAGAGGTTTGGTTTGATCTTCATCAACACCCCGAGCTCAGCTCGGCCACAGGTAGACCCGCTGCGCAGGCTCCCATCTAGCTGGCAGGTCTGAAGGCTCGCCTGTGGGGGAGAGGTTTGGTTTATCTTCATCAATACCCCGAGCTCGGGTCGGCCCCAGGTAGACCCGCTGCGCAGGCTCCCATCTAGCTGGCAGGTCCGAAGGCTCGCCTGTGGGGGAGAGGTTTGGTTTGATCTTCATCAACACCCCGAGCTCGGCTTGGACCCAGGTAGACCCGCTGCGCAGGCTCCCATCTAGCTGGCAGGTCCGAAGGCTTGCCTGTGGGGGAGAGGTTTGGTTTGATCTTCATCAACACCCCGAGCTCGGCTCGGCCCCAAGTAGACCCGCTGTGCAGGCTCCCATCTAGCTGGCAGGTCCGAAGGCTCGCCTGTGGGGGAGAGGTTTGGTTTGATCTTCATCAACACCCTGAGCTCGGCTCGGCCCTAGGTAGACCCGCTGCGCAGGCTCCTATCTAACTGGCAGGTCCGAAGGCTCGCCTGTGGGGGAGAGGTTTGGTTTGATCTTCATCAACACCCCGAGCTCGGCTCGGCCCTAGGTAGACCCGCTGCGCAGGCTCCCATCTAGCTGGCAGGTCCGAAGGCTTGCCTGTGGGGGAGAGGTTTGGTTTGATCTTCATCAACACCCCGAGCTCGGCTCGGCCCTTGGTAGACCTGCTGCGCAGGCTCCCATCTAGCTGGCAGGTCCGAAGGCTCGCCTGTGGGGGAGAGGTTTGGTTTGATCTTCATCAACACCCCGAGCTCGGCTCGGCCCCAGGTAGACCCGCTGCGCAGGTTCCCATCTAGCTGGCAGGTCCGAAGGCTCGCCTGTGGGGGAGAGGTTTGGTTTGATCTTCATCAACACCCCGAGCTCGGCTTGGCCCCAGGTAGACCCGCTGCGCAGGCTCCCATCTAGCTGGCAGGTCTGAAGGCTCGCCTGTGGGGTAGAGGTTTGGTTTGATCTTCATCAACACCCCGAGCTCGGCTCGGCCCCCGGCAGACCTGCTGCGCAGGCTCCCATCTAGCTGGCAGGTCCGAAGGCTCACCGGTGGGGCATAGATCCAGTTTATGGGAAGTCATCTTGTCACAACCCTGGCCAAGATCAGGGACAGAGCCCCCGAAAAGTTCTCAGCCGGTTAGGACCTCGGCAAGTAGGGGTCTTGGCCGTAAGGTCTCGGCTGGGGAGATCTCGTTGAAAAAAGGCTCCCGGCAGACCTGGGCAAGATGACTTAATCAATGGCACAAGGCTCTCGCCTAACGAATCTCTAAGGTGATCCTAAGGAGGCTAAGGGTCTCGCGCGGAAGCTACTTAGCCGTCTGACCTATTCATTCAAGCAAGCACAGCAGTGGAGAATGAAACATTGTATTATGTTTGATAATTACAGGGTGAGGAGCTTCTCGCACGTTACAAAAGAATATCAAAAGTAAAAAGATGCTTCAAGGGGATGCGCTGTAGTCCCCGCTGGTGCTCTCGCCAGAGTCCTCGCCGGAGCTCGCTTCAGACGTCTCACCGGCCTCGGTGGAAGACTTCGGGACATCTGAGGGAGGAGAGTCCGGCGCACCCGGGGGCTTCAGCACTAGGTCGAACAGCCAGGGGAGGAGTTGGCGAGCATTGATGGTTGCGCCATCCTCCCGAAGAAGCTTCGCGTCCTGCAGCGTCTCGACGGTCAACTTGACGGTGGCCTGAGCATTCGCCTGCAGCAGCTTGTCGATGTCGTACACCGAGAACTGGCGGCTCTGTAGTCTTTCGTCAAGCGTCGGAGGCGGACCTTTCGCCGCTTCCGCACGCTGGAGTTGATCCCTCAGCAGGACGTTCGTATAACGAATGTCAGCCAACTCCGCGCGAAGCGCCGTGGCTTGGGCGGAATTCTGTGGAGAAGAAATCAGCTCAGTAAATATTGCGCAAACGTGACTTCGAGAAGCGAGAGCAGGGGGCCAGGAAGATCTCGCTTACCTCGACGGCGGGCCATAGAGACAACGCCTCTTGATCTTTCGCCAACTCCTGGTGAGCAATCGCAAGCTCTGTCTCTGAGGCGCGTGCTCTAGCCACCGCCTCTTCCCTCGCCTGGTACATGTCGGCGAAGTTCTTGTCGATGTTGATGCTTCAACGTGCGCACATATGCGCAAGCTCGAACCCGCGAAGCAGGGCCCGGGTAGCATTGAAGGCCAGGAGCCGGGTGGGCGTCTGGTCGAAGACATTGGCGCCCTCTCGGCTATAGAGGCCGTAGCCCAGCGAGAAGGCCTCACCGGTAACCTCATCCCGCTCCGACCAGCTAGGGAGGAGCATTGAAACTGTAACCCTGTTGGTTTCGGGATCCCATTGAAGCAGAGGCTTCCCTTCCGCGTCGACATGCTTCACGCCGAGGCCATAATTCCTGTGCCCTTTTGGCACTTCCCTGGGCGGAGTCTGGGCGGAGGTCTCGGCGACGACTCCCTCTCCTCCCGCCCTATCGGCGGCTGGAGGGTTCTCGGCAGTAGTCTCGGCACGCCTCCTGGCAGAAGCACCCATCTCGCTGGCCATCTGGAGCAGCCCTTCGAAGGACTTGCCCAAGGCAGGATGTCGGGCAGGCAAGATGGCCAAGTCCTTGCCCTTGTCCGCAGCGGATGGCTTCGGCCTCTTTAGCGGTTGCGGGGCGGGAGAGGGGCCTTTTCGCTTCTTAGCTCTGGTCGACAAGGGTAGGGTGGGTTCATCCCGACAGGCGCGAGCACTGGCCTCCGCGAGAGCGAGAGAGCCTCTCGCAACCCGATCCTCGACGCCCGGGGCGGCAGCGAAAGGTTGGCTTAAAGGGACCTCCCGCTCTCCTGCAAAGTTAACACTATTCAGCACAGGGAGATTCTAACAAGAGATCGAATCTAGGGCGAGACCGTACCTTCGCCCGGGTGGACGGGGGGAAGGGAGTCGACGTCTCGCCGGAGGAAGAGAACGTCAAACTCCTTGGTTCCGAAGAACTCCAGGAGTGCGCTCTCGCGCGACCCCAGAGTGGGCGGCTTGTAGGCAGCGTTCTCATATTGAACAGGTTGGAGGGGGATGTTGCCGAAGTCCCCGGTGACAAAGACGAACTTCTCGCCCCAATGATGGTGTTTGTTGGCAAGACCGGTGGTCTTGAGCAGCTGCCCGGAGAAGAAGACCACCCCTCCTTTTGCGCGGAAGTTGAACAGCTTGCGGAAGATCGGCAAACTGAACTCGATCCTCTCGGATCGCATGTAACATATAAACGCTACAAGGATCGCGACAGAGTTCGGGTTCAGCTGGGCGGGAACCACTCCGTAGTAGCGGAGAGCTTGTCGAATCTCCGGCCAGAGGGGAAGGCGGAAGCCCACCTCGAAATGTTCAAGGGGGATGGCAAGCTCTCCAGCCCCGGGGGTATTCACCTTGTCGTGATTGCCCGGGTTCCGCGCCGAGAAGCCAGCGGGAATGAAACGGTTGACGGTCAGATTGTATTCGTCTAGGGTAAGCGTGCAGGAGGGGAAGAGATGTTTGCGGAACGCTTCCGCGCAGTGAGCGCGACCCTCGTTCTCGCCCGACATCTTGAGTTTAGGGGTGCTATCGAGTGGTATAAGAGAGGTAGAAGCGAGAGCGAGAGGGCAAGAGAAGTGAAAGGGGGTTGAGGTTCCGGATCAGGGAAATAAATGCGGTTGGTAGACTTCCCTATTTATAGGGAACCGTGATTGTCGTGGCTCCGTCCGATAGAGAGAGAAAAATGACGGCGGAGCACAGCTGTCATGATCTGGACCGGTGACGCCTCGATTTTCCCCCTCAGGATTACAGCAGTCGACGATCGCCTCTCATAGGTGCTAGACTCTTGGTTTCTGCGCAAACTTCTTAGTTTCGGCGCAAGCGACCTAATTCCAGCACATTCCAAAAATTCGCAGCGCAATGAAAGAAGAAACAGGTAATAGTGTGCTCTCGCTGCCGAGAGCTGAATAGAGTTAACAATAACAGTTATTACAGAGTCCTAAGGGTACATGGCAGAAGGGAAGGCTAAAGAGGAAGAAGGGGCGAGACCTAGATGAACTAATATGGTTCCCAGCACCATCGCCCTCGTTCTCGCCGCCTGGTTCGCGAAGGTGCCAGCGGGTTGAAGTAAGAGGACAGCGTGGTGCACCCTAGGTTGATCCGCCTAGCGTGATCCCGGATCTGCGCGATGCATCTCCCTGGCAAAGACTGGGCAGTAGGCCCTCCCAGCCGATCAGTCTCTCCCAAGAAGAAATCCCGTTCCAGGGCCTCCAGCCTTTGTTCCACGGACTCGCGGAACACTTTCGCCGCGGCAGCATGGGCGCGGTCTCGCCGGATGAGCTTGGCCAAAATGGCCGAGATCTTCTTCCTCCGCTCCCTCGCATTCCCGGGGCCGTTCAAGGTTTCCTCTATCTCGCCGGGCGAAGGAGGAAGGGAATCTTCTTCTTCTTCTTCTTCTTCTTCTTCTTCTTCTCCTTCTTCTTCTTCTCCCTCCTCGTTGGCTCCTGGCTGAGAGCTGGGATCTCCTGCGAAAAGTGCGCTCAAGGTTATGATTAAGGCTTAATAATCAGCCGACAAAATGTCTCGCATACCTGCAGTCGGGCGAGAGCCATTGACTGGCGTCGAATAAGAAGGCCCGACCCCTCCGTCAGTACCATAAAGAAGGTGGAGAGGCTTGCCCCGCCCTGGGCAGAAAGGTTTGCGCACAGGGGTCCCGGCCTGGCCGGAAGCATGGAGAGGGTTGTCCTCTCTCAAGGGATGATCGACATCCTTAGGAGTAGTGAAGGGGCCAAGGGCCACCCCTCCCGCCGGTAGGGCGGGATTTGCCGTAGAAGAAATCAACGCGCCGGTTCTCGCTTCATCTTCCCGGGTGACGAAACCCGGGAGAGCGGAAGCTGTCTCTGCGAGAAGACAGTTCAGAAAAGGAAAGGCACGGTTGAAATAGCGAGAAATGGCGGAAAACGCACCTATCACCTGGGTCCCGGCTGGAGGAATTTCCTCCGGGACCCTCGTTCGATCCTCGGGAGGGGGAGCTGACACATCGAGGGGAAGCGGGGAAGACCCGGCGTCGTCATTAGGAATGGATTCCTGCGAGAGGTCGCGTTAGCCGTCGGGCCAGTGGCATAATCATCTTGGTAAGCATGGCCGGGAGGCATACCTTCTGCAGGGAGGGGACCTCCGCGGAATTGGGAGTAGGAGAAGGTGGATCCCTGTTCTCGCCAGCAAGGTCTCGCCGGACCACCTTCGCTTTTCGTTTGCCCTTTTTCTTCTTCGGCTCCGAAGGACCGGCGTTTGGAGATTTCCTCGACAACCAGGGCGCTACCGCAGCGCAGTTGGCTAAGGCTCGCGCTTGAGCCGCGGCCAACCGATCCTGAAGGTCCTACGGAAGTGGCTTGCCGGCACGCTTAGCATACATCTTGGTATCGCACAAAAAGCCCCAGGAGAGAGCTCAGTGAAGAAGCAGTAGTCCGGAGGCAAGACTTATGGCCACCCAACGACGCATATTTATAGCTGCAGTAGGGCCTGCCAAAAGATTCTCTTGGCTATCAGGCATGTGTCCAGCGAATATTTTGGGGTTAGACTTGTTTTGTCGAGCGCAGGGCTAGCTCGAAAAGAGCGGGGATTGTTTACAACCCCATATTTGCTGGGTAGGACCCAGAAGACTAAGACTTCAGAGGTCGGGGTTGGGCTAGTCCAGGGTCAGCCCAAGGGCAGACTGGTAGAGTTCTCGCCCTTAGGGAGCTCTCGCCAACCCATAGGCGAGATCGTTCGCGCTAGGACTCGGGCCTTTAGGCCGGCCTTAGACATCGGGACAGTAGAGCTCCCGCCCGGAAGGGACTCCCCTTGTGGGCGGGCGAGAGCGAGAACCCTCTCGGCGGAAGGTCCCGCCAAGATGAGCCAAGTTGGGGCTCGGCGAGAGCCTTCTCGCCCGGGGTTCTCGCCAAGCAGGTCCATGTGGTGGGGCCCGGCGCCCAGGAAAAGATTATTTTATTATCCCCGGGTAAGATTACCTGTATGCCCCCAGGATAATAGCGGGATTTGTCTATCGGCAGACCCATCAGGGGTATTTCAGTATTTTCAGGTCAGGAGAAGACTATAAAAAGACCCAGAGGGGCTCTTTGGAAAGCAGGCTATCGCTATTCTCCAACTCCAGTGCTTTCTGAGGAGCTCCCAGTCCAGCTTTTGGTTTTGGAGGGGAAGCTCTCAGAGATCTTCCGGGTGTGAGGTGGGACCTCCCAGCTGGGTCTTTTGGGTCGGTCTTAGGACCTTTGTAGCTAGTCAGGGGTCGAGATTCGAGAGAAGTAAGCGTCAGCTGCACTTTGGTTTGTGAACATTCGTTGGGGTCAATTTTGGCTCCAACACTAACGACCAAGGCGGCTTCTTGCAGCGATTCAGTTGGAAGAGAAGAGGAACAAAAATCAGAAAATTCTTTTTCAAAATCATTTAGAAGATAAGAGGATTCCACTCGTTCTTCATTTAGTTCTAGAGATTCAGTTGGAAGAGAAGAGGAACAAAAAGCAGAAAATTCTTTTTCAAAGTTGGAGAGGCAGTAGGAGGATTTGTCACTTACGACATCTACGAAAAAGCAGGAGTCATCATTTGCTAAGGTGTTTTTCATCGAAGGGGTGATAGAAAAAGTGACTTCGTCGTCGCCTACTCGAAGAAAGAGCTTCCCATTGCATACATCAATGATGTCTTGGGAGGTGGCAAGGAAGGGTCGACCAAGGATCAGGGGAACCTCGACGTCTTCTTTGATGTCCAAAATGACAAAGTCCACCGGGAAGATGAACTTGTCAACTTTTACTAGAACGTCCTCCACTATTCCTAATGGGTATTTGACAGATCTATCGGCTAGCTGGATACTCATACGCATGGGGTTATGGCTACCAATTCGTAGCTTCTTAAACAATGAGAGGGGCATCAGGTTTATACTCGCGCCTAAGTCGGCTAATGCATGCTTGACAAAAAGATCACTGAAGACATACGGGATAGAGAAACTACCCGGATCACTTATCTTCTTCGGCAAACCGTTTGTTAAAACAGCAGAGCACTCGACGTTTAACGTGACATGCGAGAGGTTCTCTAACTTTTTCTTGTTGGTCAAGAGGTCCTTAAGATACTTGGCATATTTCGGCATCTGTGAAATAGCTTCGTGGAAGGGCAAATTTATGTGGATTTTCTTGAAGATTTCTATGAAGCGGGAGTACTGATCATCATGACGTTGTTTATTAAGTTCGGAGGGGTATGGAGGAGTTGGATTATTTTTTAAAATGGGTGGTGGAGTGAGATTTTGTTCTAAAATGGGGGTGATAACTTTTACAGCAGAGGGTGGAATTTTTAAAATGGGAGCGGAGCTTTGATTTTTAAAAATAAGGGCGGAGCATGCCTCGGGCTCTTCGCAAACCATACCGGAGACTTGCTTCCCACTCTGAAGAGTTATAGCTTTCGCTTGCTCTCTTGGGTTGGGTTCGGTATTGTAAGGAAGAGACCCTGTGGGTCACTCAAAAATTATTTTTGCGAGCTGTCCTACCTGATTTTCTAGACTTTTAACGCTTCCGGTTAAGGTCCTTATAGTAGCGTCATTTGTGGTGATATATTTAGAAAGTAACTCCTCCAAGCTTGGAGGTTTTTGATAATTTTGAAGAGGTGGTGGTGGTGGGGCAGAAAAATTATTTTGTGGTGGCGGGCGCATAGCATTCAATGGATTACTCCACGAAAAATTCGGATGATTTCTTAAGGTAGGATTATAACTATTCAGAAAATTAAAACCAGGAGGATGAAAATTCGCAGCAGAAAAATTATTAAAAGCATTTCTAGGCATATTGTTAACAAAATTTAATTGTTTTGGGGAAGGAGTTGCAGATTCCCATACCTGAGGGGCGGAGGCAGCAGTCATCTCCGTTATCTTTTTGCTTAATATTTCAACTTGTAGCGCGAGCTGGGAGACGTTGTCCACTTCATAGATACCTACAGGCTTGTTTGGGCGGGACCTAGGCACATTCCACTGATAAGTGTTCATGGCCATGTCCTCAAAAAGATCAAGAGCTGCTTCCGGGGTCTTATTATTTAAAGTACCGCCAGAGGCTGCGTCTATCATTTGCTTTTTATTTTGATTTAGCCCATTATAGAACGTCTGCACTTGTAACATATAGGCACCGCGTGATGTGGGCATCATCTTAATAATTCTTTAAATCTCTCCCAGGTTTCATGTAGGGTTTCAGAGTCTATTTGTCCGAAGGCAGAGATGTCGTTCCTAAGTTTTGCATTTTAGCTGGCGGAAAATACTTCGCCAAAACTTTTTCAGTTAATTCATTCCAAGTGGTTATGCTATTCTTAGGTAGAGTGTTCAACCACTGCTTAGCTTTAGTTCTTAGAGAGAAGGGGAAGAGTCTCAGCCTGATTGCATCATTTGTGACACCATTTATCTTGAAGATGTCACAAATCTCAAGAAAGCTTGCTATATGTGCGTTCGGATCTTCATCTTGAAGTCCGTCAAATTGCAAATATTGCTGCACCATTTGAATTATGCTAGGCTTTAATTCGAAGTTATTATTTGCTATAGCAGGGCGAACTATACTTGATTATGTTCCCTCGAGATTCAACCGTGCATAATAGGACATAGTCCTTTGCACGGCTTCCTCCACGTTGAGTTCTTCCATTCTTAGAGTAGAGAATGACTCGGAGTCCTCAACCGGTATTTGAGAAGTAGGGCCTTGAAATCGCGATCTTCTCCGAAGAGTACGCTCAATTTTGTGGTCCAAGTCCAAAATAACCGATGGACTCCCGCGGGTCATGCACTAAGAAGAGAAAAGAAGAAAGAGAAATAAAATAAACTAGAAGAAAAACTAATTTTTTTTAAAATATATATATATTTTAAATAGATTAACTCCCGAACTTCCCAAGGACTACCTCGTGAAGGGTTTGCAAGGTACTAGACAAGATAGTGGCTCTTAAAGCCCTTTACGCTTTTCGAGAGAATTAGGTGGTGTAGAAAAATTGTGAAGTTGGTTACTATTAAGAGCGGTAAATTTTTTTTTTAAAATTTAAAGAAAGAGAAGAGATAAAATTAATAGATTCGTGCTTTCAATATATCAACGAAAGTTGATCCCCGACAACGACGCCAAAAACTTGGTGGTCGTTATCTTCGAAGGAAAAATAAAAGCAATCGAACTAGCAATCTAGTGAGGCAAGTATACCTATCGAATTGTAGCAAGGGGACACAAGTGTCGTATTGAAATCCGGGAACTGTTGAGTATGCTTACTCACACGAAGACTATTATCTTATCGATAGAAATACAGGGGTTTGAGAAACTAATTGTGATTAAGGAAATAAAGCTAATGCTAGAAAGAGAGATATTGCAGTTAATTAAAAAGCTAATAGAAGCGATAACAACGAAAGGTTGAAACTATGAAATGGAAGAGCACTCGATCAAGAATCACCTCAGCTAAATACGAGTAAGAAAATGCGATAAAACCTAAGCTTAATAGGATAAAGGTCCTTGACCGTTGAGGTTCCTAAAGCTTGAACACGCTTCTCTCGAAGTCATGCCCAACTGAGTTTAGGAAGGTCCGACTGACTCTCGTCTAAATCGGAGGCCAAAAACTCGCTTTATGCGGTGAACCCCACTATTGGATTTTACTCCAATCCGGGAGATTTGGACGGCTGCCTCTCTCGAGGGGTGCGTACAACGCCCTTTACTCTTGAACGCTCACTTCATTCTATCGGCCTCTCGGCTAGCCCAGAATGAAAGCAAAGGTGGAGAGTATATATCGATAATATACCTCCAACCCATGAAAAATCAAGAGTAATTCAAGGCATAAACCTTAAAAGAAAAGGTTAATTAAAACATCATAACTCAATCGCTCGAACCTCGGATCATCAAGATCAAGTACAAGGAGGATTAGTTAATCATAATGGAATGGAGGGGGGGGGGATGAGTAGTAGAGCATAAAAACACAAAGTAAACAAAGAGCACTTTTATTAATAAAAAGGAGAGCTACACTTAGGAAAATGAAATTACAAGTGCATGAAAATAAAATCCTATTATTGCCCTACAATTAGCACTAAGCAAGAGCAAGATTACAATAAAAGCTTAAACAACTAAATACTAAACTAGGGTTAAGAAAAAATTACAAAAGGAGAGAGAGAGAGAGAGAGAGAGAGAGCAAAAAAAACATGAAAAGGGGCCAAGAAATAAAGGGGCAGCACCTCCCACTCTTAACCCAAACTTGCTGAAATGGAAGGGGGGGTCTGAATTTATAGAAATTTTCACAGGTTGGTCACACCCTCCAACACGCCCTAGGGGGGGCGCGTCAGGGGGTGTGACATGTACAGGGTTGACCTCGGGTTGTGGAATCTAGCGGGAGGGATGATTGCTTCTATACGTTGGTCGACACGCCCTTAGTCACGCCTGTGTAGGGTAGGCATGACACGCACGTCGTGTCGAAATCATTGGTCGGAAATCCGTCAGTCATCGAAAAAGGCGATATCACGCCCCAGGTCACGCCTGTGATGGGGGGCGTGACAGTACTGTTGGAGTGCTAAGCTGGAGCAGGCATTCAATGTGGCGGCATACTTCGGGCAGAGGGCGACACTCCCCGTGTCACGCCCTGGGACACGCCCATGGGAGAGCGTGTCAGGGGGAGTGACAGCCATTTTTTTGGGTTTTCTGTCTCTGTCTTCAGGAGTCCTCAGGATCAGGCGATACGCCCTAGATCACGCCCAGGGAGGGCGTGACAGGGGGGCGTGACAGGGGGGCGTGACAGGTCATTTTTGACAAAAAAACTGGAAACCTGCAAAAAGACAAGAAAATGTTAGTGGCAATAATATTTACATAAAAACAATAAAGATATACTAAAAAGACATGATTTGTACATAATAAACTAGAAAAATACGATAATAGTTTAGGTTACAAAACGTATTATCAGTGGCATGGCATGATAATTACCTCACTATTTTTGACACTGAGTCTTGTTAAATGGCTAATTAAACACCTAGTATTTTGGGTATTCGTTCTTCTATAATACTGTGGAGCAACGTTAGTAAACCTAAACGCAATGTGTAACATAAGTTATAAAACTTTGATAGTGTACTTACAGCATAGTCCGATGAAACATAAAGAAAACTCTTTTGATTCCCCTTTGATAGCTTCAGTTTGGAACTAAGTGCCAATGCATATGCATTTAAATGTGTATTGTGCAACCAACGACCTTCAAGTAAGTCATCCATTCCTCCTCGCGTCATCAAGATGTTTCCACTTTTGAAAACAATGTCGGAACTGAAAATAGCAAATAAAAAGTAACTACGACGCATGGTTCTATAAAAATATATAAATTATATACATGAGCGCTATTACCTTTCTGTGAATTTTTCCAACATACTATCTATAATCTTACGCTCTACAGCTGATATGTATGGTTTTCCTGGATAACAATGCTCCTCTTTTACCTTATATTTGTCTTTCAAATGTCTATCTATTTCTTTCCATTTTCTAGAAATTCTACTCTTCACATTTTTTACTAGAGTACTAATAAGAATATTATCCTCCTTTTCCGGTTTTATTTTCACTATAGAAAGAGGTGTATTTTGAACTGAATCAGTTTCTTGAGGCGGCAGAGATGTTGGACTGGTTTTTTTTGTTGCGGCTGCGGTCGACCATAAGAACTGCCTTCCAATCTTACAAACCATGTTTCACAAAATTTTTTTAAGGAGTCCACCCCCTTCTGGACTTCCTCTTTAATAAATGATTGTAGACGGACCTCTACTCCTCGCCACCCCTCGTCAAATAAGAATTCTTCAGCTCTTATTCTTTCCTTCCTTACCTTCTTCGTCATTTCTTTCCTATTCTTCCTCAACAACTTCATTTCTTTTTTAGTAGCAACTTGTTGTTCTTCAGTACTGACAACATAATCGTCTATCTCAGTTTTTAACCCGTAATCAAATTCTTCCTCTTTGGTATCCTTCTTCTTCTTCTCCGCATGTTCGAAGTCTGAATCATCCTCTTCTTCTGTCAGTAAACATTCCTCTGTTTTTAGAATGTTCTAAAACTTGGGTTTTACCTACAGTACAACCCATAAAAAAAGTTTTCAACACACTGTAATTAAATCACATTACATCTACAGTACTTATTTAAGACTTACTGACCTCATATGACGTACACAGTTGGGTAAGTAAATTAAAGCAAAATTATGCCCGATAACTTTTCTTAGCTGACCACTTACAAATTCTTGGTCTTGTCATATCATGAACAACCATTTGGACATTTGTGTGTTCGTATAGCCAAACCTAAAACCAAAAATAGTATGAATAAAAAAGAAATAATATAGAGAGCACACATTGCAATTTACGCTCCTTACTAATAATATAGTTGTGCAACCCTCCAGGTATCCCAAATTTACACCAACTTTCTTTACTACACTAGCTTGACTTAAAGCGTCAACCTGTGATAGCAAAAACCGATGTATTGCCTTCGGCCAGTTGTACTCTACGAAGGTTGATAAACAAGTTATTTTATTCAAGGAGGCCGGGATCTTCATCCCTTTCAATGTAAAGAAGAAAACATTCACTAAATATCTGACAAGGATATCCACTCTCCTGCTCTCCAACATCAGAGACCAATCTTGATCAGCGAGATCATGAATTTCGTCAATCAAATCTTTATGCGTTAAATCAATGCAGGGTAGTCTAATAAACGTAAAGTCTTTTCCGCGGTTCGGTAGACCCAAGATCAGTGCCACCTCATTAACAGTAAATTTCATGTAGTTATTTCCTATCAAAAAAGCCTGTTTATTCCTACTAAATGCTCTTACAAGAACATAAAGTAATGAGATATTTTGAGGTAAACTAGGCATCTCAAACAACTGAAGAACACCAACTTCCCTCAAAATCCGCTTAGAGTCCTCCTCCAGAACATCTAACAAAGGACGTGCATTCATTTTGAAAGTCAAAACAACACATCTACAGTTTAGATAATTACTACCAGACACTACAACAAAAGTTTCGAATTAGCACATATTTGTAGAAATACACCCCATATAATTTGTAAGTAATCTTACTTGTTGTTTTGAACGAAAGAGATCTTCTAAATTAGATGGACTTTGTTTGAGATCACCTATGAAGAAGATGTATTACAAGAAAATAAACATGTTTTACAAACTGTATATATATTAAAACTTTACAGTTGTAACTGTGAGTGGAATTACAGTTGTAAGTTTCATTTGTAATTCTGAGTGGAACTTACAATTGTAAGTTTCACTTGTAATTACGAGTGAAACTTACAGTTGTAAGTTCTAGTTATAATTATGAGTGGAACTTCCAGTTGTGTTTATCAGTGAAACTTACAGTTGTAAGTTCCAGTTGTAATTATGAGTGTAACTTATAGTTGTAAGTTCCAGTTGTAATTATGAGTAGAACTTACAGTTGTAAGTTCCGATTTTATTTGTATTAAAACTTTACAGTTCGAAGTTCTCGATTGTTTACAGTTCCATTCTTGTAGTATCAGATGTCCTAGTTCTTGTCTGTTTACAGTTCTAGTTGTAATTATAAGGGGAACTTACAACTGTAAGAACAGGAGATGCAAACAAACTTTAACTGATATTTGTTAGTACAAGACTGTAACTCGAAATAATAGAGGACTAACAACTGGAATAGTGAAACATCAAAAAAAAATTAACTGAGAGTGCATTTCTCAGGGAAGAAAGCTTGAACCTACAACTGGAATATCTAGATGATTGGAACTGAAAACAACCCATGAACTGGGATAGCTGTTACTACAAGAACTGAACTGTAAATAATGGAGAACTTAGAAATGGAAACCTAAACCCATTAAAAAAAATTGAACGAGACAATATAGAAGTCCAATTTACAAAAAATAAGTTTTGTTGAGATCTCAATTTTCGCTACACCGGAAAAGTACAAAAAAAAAATCTTTAACTGGGAGATCATTTCTCATAGTAAGAATGATTGAACCTACAACTGGAATATCTTGATGATTAGAACTGTAAACAACCCATGAACTGGGATATCTGCTAATACTAGAATTGAACTGTAAATAAGCGAGATCTTACAACTGGAAAGCTAAACCCTAAAAAAAAATTTAAACAAGACGATAGAAGCCCAATCAACCTTAGGACTGTAAAACAAAGAAAGAACATTACTAAGTTTTTTGAGATCTCATTTTTTTCTACACAGGAAGCACCAGATAAAAATAAAAAAAAAATACCTAAAACTCAAGCTTGGTATTTTGTATCTAAGAGAACAATGCTTGAACCTCGATTGAAGATGGAGCAACATGAATAATGGTTCGAAAGCAGGTAAGCGATTACTGCTTCGCCGAAAAAATAAGCTTTATTATCCTGCGAAACATAAACTGACTAGGTTTTCGGTGGGAGAAGCCGGAGGAAGAGTCGAAGCGTACCAAAAACCTGCAATGGCGGCAAGGTTGGAGTAGTTCTTGTCGGGGGAGAAAGTTTGAACACCGGATGAAGATGGAGCCGTTCGAAACGTTTCCGCCGATGGAAATGTTTTTCCGGAGAAGACAATGTTTTTGGGAGCGCAAAAAATAAGATAATGCCAAACCTATTTATTTACGGACCATGATATCATACGCTTAACGTATACAAAATTTTCTCAATCTTAAGAGTGCGCGGGTGAAAGCTGCCAGCATGAAAGCAGGCGAGCTGACACTGTCCTAATGAAGGTACTGTCACAGTTGTGTAAGAACCTTCTAATGCTCGATCACTCATGATCATTGAAAGATGTTGAAAATACTTAACAGTGATTTACATATAACATCACCCATTAAATATATATCATACATATTTTTATGCATCTAAATAAAGACGGAAATTTTGAACTGGATTCTGAATCGTCCAGAGTGATCTACGTGAAGATCATCTTAATTTTCATAAAGATCAAGAGTAATTTCCTTGATGATCACACATTACTTCGAATGATTTATACTGCTTCTTGTGGCACATATTAACATGATGAGACACAAAATACACTCCTAAATAAAGCACGTGGAAACTTAAAAATAATTTTCATGGGGATGCTGGTACCTAATGGAAATGACGGATTAGTTCTTAGGTTCCACTGGAATCCATCCATAAAGTCTCTGTTTGGCACGACTATAGTGGTTGTAAATGCGGTGATTATGCTGATGAATGTCAAATCTCACATATCAATTTTTTTTTTTGTTTATATTCAAAAAATTTTTTTTCTCGAGCGATCTCAAACATTGCCATGCAAAGCAAAAAATGGGAGGGGCATAAAAATTATGCCAGCTGTCCATAACTTGTTCGCTGCAGCAACGTGCTAGCTTCCTAGACAACAGCATGTTTTTTCCCGAAAATGTGAAATACAATGTTACCAATGAAAAAATTTTAGGTGAGTTACTCTCACATAAAAATAGGTGCAGTATTAAATACTGATCGTTGATTTTATATCCTACGACTCATATGGTATTAAATACTGATCGTTGATTTGTATTCGATCAATCATATTATTTTTGCAGGAAATCAACGGTTAATATTTAATACTCCACTTATTTATAAGTGAGAGTAACCCACCTAAATTCGTCTATACCAACACCCCACTGTTCATCACGCGCTCACATTTTGTTTTGAAAATATGAAAATATGAAATTAGTGGCGTGGTTACTGCTGACGGTTTCTACATATGATCTTAGTATATCTATATTATATTAAAAGAAAAAACATTATTTTTTTTCAAATTTTGTTGCATTATTATAAATATTTCAATTCATTAATTTGTGTATTTTTTTAATTTTAAAATATATAGTCCCATATAGACAAAATTAATTACAATAAAAAATATTCTCTCACCATCAGTGTGATGGACAGAGTATAACATTCAGAGGTTTGCAAGCGACGGGAGCGTTATCACGTCGGCGCAATGTCATAGTAAATGTACTATCGTGCAGGGTATTTAGGGTCCACACCATGCACTGTCTTGATTGGGGTACTATCATGTTTGGTCATAGGGGCGGTGCCCAGTGCCTATCACTCGTATATTATATATATCTGTTGCAGTCTAACTCGACGTCCCGATCAGGCCGGAATTCTTGGATTGTCTTAGCTCTTGGAACGGTCGATTGCGCACACAGTCAAAAGAGTAGGTTGATTGTACACAAGCAGTTTTAGCGTGGAAAAACCCTCAACTGGGTAAAAAACCACGTGAACGGATTTGTGCCGGCAAAAATCCACTATTTCCTGGCAGTTACAGCTGGTTTGTGAAGACGAGGGTGACAGGCCACCTCTCGTTACAATTATTGTGTGAGAGAACACTTTGCACACGTCGGATGACAGGCCGTCGCGCCGGGAGTTGTTACAAATTGTGCTTCGCGCAGGTGGTCTTCAGATAGAGGCTTGCCGATTCTGGGTGGGAGGCGGAGCACTTGATCTTGCAGTTGCAGGAGAACTTGGAACTTGAATGATTTGGCTTCGTCGGGTGGCTTTGACTTGACCCGCTTGTGGATCGGGTATGGCTCGAGTGCACCTCAGGTGTTGCTCGGAGGTGGTACGTAGGAGGAAATCGGCAGAGCTTCGGCCTAAGGAAGAAGAAGACTTTGGAGAGAAAAAAATGAGAAATGAGGAGGCATGAGGATACATTTATAGGCTCCGGGAGGTGGTTACGGTGGTTACACGGCTATCCACACACCGTAACCAGCTTCATAAATGTTTTTACTATAGTTTAAATGTGCGTATCCTGCTATTTGGAAACCGTCATGCATAAATAAATAATAAAATATTAATTAAATTCCCTCCACTAACCTGGTGGTTAGTGGATGGTCACATGTGAATCGAACGGCTTGCGACGACCTTAGATGATCGGACGGTGGGGGAGACTCGCTACGGGCGGGCGGCGATCGTGTCGCCGCCCTCATCGCCGGTCGGGGAGGTCGTCGGCGGCCGAGGAGGGGAGGTCGTCCTGGTCGCCCCTAGGCCGCCAGGTGGCGGCAGAGGAGGTGGAGGCCCGTTGGGATGCCCCTTTCCCACAAGGCGGGTGCGCCCGCATTGGAGCATGCGCGGTTGGTTGTGCATGTAAGAGCATGCCAGACTGCGCGCGCAAGCATGCGCGAGTGCGTGGGGGCGCGGATGCGAGTGAATGCGGGCGCGCGATTGGTTTCACGGGCATGCGCTCTAGACCGCGCGGGCGGGCACGCGGGTGCACACCTGGCCACACGCGGGCTAGGGGAGCGCGGGGGCCTGGTCGCTCGCTGGCCAGGCCGCGCGCGTCCGGGTGCATGCGCCTGGCCGCACGTGCGTGCGCGAGCTTACGTGCATGATCATGGTCGTGCGCGGATGCTTGCGTGGGGGGCCTTCCGTGCATATCGGGGCATGTGTTTGTGCTTGGGCGCATTTTAGATATTTTTGTTTCCATCGTGTGACACGCCTTTTTGTTCATGACAGGGGTGGATGTTTTTGCTCCGACTTTTTAGCCTAAATTAATTTTTAATTTCTATGACAGGGCTCGAAGCATAATGCGAGGCCGATGTGTCTTCGGTTCTCCTTATCGAGGATCAAGTTGCAATTTGGAGGAGGAGGTTAGGCCTGTTTGCCGACCTTGAAGTGAGGATACCGCGTGTTGAGGAGAGGGTCCAAAATCCTCCTCGTGGCTGGTTGACAATTTGCGGATCGGGATTTCGGTTTACCCCATGCGAGGAAGTGGTCGAGATTCTGAAGTTCTGTGGCATGCCGATTTTCCAGTTTACTCCCTTGGGAGTGGTACGCCTCATGGGGTTGGTTGTCTTCTTTTGCGAGCATGGCGGGAAAATTTCTTTGGATTGCTTTCGAGACTAGTGCAACGTTTGCTCTGATGGCGGCGAGCGAGTGGAGATTTATAACAATAAGAGTTGGCTGGATTTTGAGATACGGACGGAACGCCGCCACAGAAATACTTTGTTTGGTTACATCAGGAATTCTATGGGCTTGTCGGAGCTATGGAACGCTTTGCCTGACCGTTGCCGTCGTGAAAAGGGAAAGGAGCGAGAGTTTTTTCCAGTGCTTGCGTTTTTAGAACCTCGCGAGTTGGTGAACTGTCTGTTCAACATTTCTTCATTCGTAGAAGAGAAGCGTTTGTTACGGTGTGGCATTTCTTCAGTCTCCGGGCGGATTGCTGAGACGTCTTTTGGTCGTAGTCGGAAATAGAAATCTATTGTAGTTTCTCGGGGTGGCGGTAGCTCGACTCCTTGTTTATTTTCTCCGAGTGATGACTCTCCTTCTGGTGGTCGTGGAGGTTTGCCTCCTGAGGTACATATGCTAGGTTCATCTGCCCCAGTCTTTCCCTGCGGAGGCAGCGACTCCGAGTCTATCTTCTTATTTGAAGGCGATGAATGAAGTGGTAAGTGAGCTTGATCATTTTTGGCTCTTCTTTATTGTTATATTGTGCTAACGTCTCTCCATATTTCTTCATTTGTAGATTGAGGCTCAGGTTAAGATTACCGTTACCTGGATCATTATGTGAGCTTGAAGGATGAATATATGGCTCTTCAAGAGAAGTTTCAAGTCACGGCGGGTTCTCTTTTTTCCTTGAAGGATGATCATGACCGGGATGTTTGTCGATTTCGCCGGATTGGATCGGAGCTGAAGGTAGAACTGGAGGAGACTAGAGTATCCTTGGAGGTGGAGGAGTCTCTGGTGGAGAGGACTACACAAATGCTAAAGCGCGCTCAAAAAGAGACTTCTCATTTGGAGGCGGAGCTTAGTGCGGCGAAGGCCCAAGTGGAAGCGTTATCTTCTGATAGTCATGTGTCGGGGTTGAAGGTTGCTGGCCTCGCAGAGTATATGAAGTCTCTAGATTACATGCAGGATCGGTGCTTGATCAATGAGGAAGTTCATGATGAGATCTAGAGCAAGGAGGTGGAGCCTCAGATGGAAGACGTTCGAGAGTTGGCCCTCAGGCGTGGAGTCTCGAAGGCTTTTCGTCTTGTTGGCAGGAACTTGGGATGCGATGTGTCCGACCTTAGCTTTGATGATCTCTGGCGATGAGAGTACAGATGTTGAAGCGGTCGACGTGTAACAGCGATGTCTTTTTGAATTAGTGTTTGCATTTTTTGCTTTTCCAGTCTTGTGTCTTGTAGGTCGTCATTATTGTTTGATGGTTGTTGATTGGTGCGCTTGCGCATGTATTTGTACGTTGCTGTGATGATTATTGTGTACTTTTTCCTTTTTCTTTCCTAAGCATTGCTTGGCTCGTAGTGTTGCTTTGTGGGGGATATAATTGTGCTTGTATTTGGTTAGTAACCTAATTCGCACAAGGATCACTCACAGCTTAATTCACACGAGGATTTCTCGCAGCTTAGTTCGCACGAGGATCGCTCACGGCTTAGTTCGCAAGAGGATTGCTCGCGGCATAGTTTACACGAGGATTGCTAGCAGCTTGATTCGCACGAGGATCCCTCGCGGCTTGCTTCGCATGAGGATCGCTCGTGGCTTGGTCGTGAGGGGGGTAGGCCCTGATGACGTCCTGACGTAGAAAGGCAGGTTCGGTGAATTGCTTTTGCATCCAAACCGCATGCACAGTCTTTCCTTTCGCACGAGGATCGCTCGTGGCTTAGTTCGCATGAGGATCGCTCGCGGCTTAGTTCGCACGAGGATTGCTCGCGGCTTAGTTTGCACGAGGATCGTTCGCGGCTTAGTTTGCACGAGGATCGCTCGCGGCTTAGTTTTACCTTAAACTAGTTGGACATTGTTGAAGATGAAACATAATGTTTGAATAATTGATTGTCTATACGTGTCTGGTTTTGTGGTTCTTACTCATCATAGAGTTAAAATATGATAAAAGCATTTTTGAGAAAGTTCAAATTAAAGAGTTACTGATATTTAGGGCCACGACTTCTTATGGCTGGGCTTGCTTGGAGTAACAAGTCTTGGCAGTTTCTTGGTTTCCATGTACAACACCGGTCCCCGCAGTAGTGGGTAATTTTATGGCGAGGTGTGGGATTGAAGAATTACTTTGAAGATTGACTGAATGTGTCTCCCGAAGATCGCATTGTAGGGCGTGCTTGAATCTTTTACGACGAACTGGATTTCATGCATAGCTTGCCTTGGAAACTCTCCCATGGTGACTGGTAGGGTTATCGTCCCTTGAACTGAAACTGGATGGTTGTTTAAGCCATAGACAGGTCCGACTGCTGGCGTGAGATGTTGAATGGTAAGCTTCATGCTTTGAAGAGTGGAGAAGAATATGATGTCTATCGAACTCCCGTTGTCAACGAGTATCCTTTTGACCTTGTAGTAGGGATCTCCGATCCCTACGCTGATCACGAGGGGATCTCGGTGGGGTGTCTGGACTTGCTTAAGATCTTCATCCCCGAAGTTTATGGTGGAGTCTTGCTTGCTCTCTTCGCATTGGTGGACATCCTCTTGGGCTTTTATCAAAAATATCTGGGTAGAGAGACTTGGTGATCCGACGAAAGTTTCGATGTTCCCAACTATCTTCCTGGCACTGGCTCCTCCTTGCTGGGCATCCTACTGTTTTCTTTCCTACCTAGGGTATCTTGTAGATCTTGTTGGCATCCTTGTAGGAACCTACCCAGGAGTCCCTGGCGAACTAGGTGCTCGATTTTGTCTTTCAGTCTTGCACACTCTTTTGTGGTATGTCCGATTCCCTGATGGAATTCTCAATACTTCGACTGATCGCTTCTGGGATTCGTGGCAGGCTGCTTGGGACGGTGCAGAGCCTGCTCGTTCTAGATGGCATAAAGTGCATTCGTGCGATTGGTTTTCAATGGAGTGTATTCTCGGTGTGGCTGGTCCCTCTAAAAGTCATGCCGTTGCTGGACGTTCCGATGCTCTTCCTAAAATCTTCCTTCCTGGGCTTTTGAGGGCTGTTCTCTGTCCCTCTTGCATTTTTGGTCTCCATCGAACTACTGATGATGGGTTTTAATAGCTTCATCTGCTGCTATCTGCGCTTCCACATGGTGTATAAGGTCTGGATAGTTGGGGATAGTTTATCTCATTAGTGCTGAGTAGAACCCACTGGGGTGAAGCCCTCCAAGAAATACTCCCCTCAAAAGTTCTAGGTCCACTCCTAGGATCTGACAGGCTTCTGTGGTAAACTGGCGAAAAAACTCCTTCAAAGATTCTCCTTCATTTTGTCGACTCCCTAACAAATGTGAACGGTCTCAGACGATTCTTCGGTTGGCGATGAACCTGTCAGTGAATTGCCCTTGTCAATTTCATAAAGTTTGTGATGGTTCCCTCCCTCAGAGAGTGGAACCAGGTCCGAGCTTGGCCATTGAGAGTGGCTGGGAAAACTTGGCAGAGTAGCTGATCAGGTGCATTATAGATACTCATGATCGTGGTAAAGTGATTAACGTGTTCTAGCGGGTCGTCTGTCCCGTCAAGGTTTCGATACTTTGTAGTTTGAAGCCATGCGGGACTGGATGAGCAAAAATTGGGGGTGCAAGTGGGGAGCCATAGTGAAGCGGTCGACGGGGGTGAATATCTCGGCGGCCAACCTGCCTGCACTCCTCGGCGATTGTAACACCCATGATTTTTCGATATTTATTTTAATTCCTATAGTGGCGTATTTTTGACGTCAGGGAATTACGTTGATGCGTATCGTCGCTAGAGTGTGACTTTTACTCATTTGGTATCCGGGGTTTTGGCTTAGAATATTATCTTGACTAATTTATAGTGTGTTTTTAAAATTTCCCTTGCGAGACGGGTTTTTTTTTGGACTTCGGTAGACCCTTTTTGGGATATTCGGTGTTTTGTACATCGGGAAGTTTTTACCCGAGTTTAGTTTGTCGAATCTTTATTTCGACTTCTCCATTGGATTTGTAGCATTGATATTTAGTTTCAGCGCGAATTTCATAGAAATCCGAATTGATTCGAGTTATATTATATTATATCATATGTATATAATATTATGTTATATTTTATCATATAATATTATATTATGTAACACCCCAAATCCCAAATTAGAGTTCAGGTTGGGTGACACGGCCTGGGACATGGGCGTGTCCAGCTCTGTTTGCTCGAGTGTGATTTTGGTCTCAAGACTGTGTCTCGAGTGAGGCACATGGACTTGGACACAAGCGTGTCCCAAGCCGTGTCCTTCTCTGTGTCGTCTCGAGTACTCGATAAAATTCATTCGACGTTTATCGAGAGGGTACACGGGCGTGTCTTAGGCCGTGTCACCCTAGAGGTCGACGAACTCCAGTCGACGCAATGCACTCGACAATTCTCGAGAGGCATGTCGAGTTGGGCACACGGCCTATGACACGGGCGTGTTACAGGGCCGTGTCCTCCTCGGATTTTGGCTAGGTTTGTGCAGCCGGCTGGGTAAGGGCGTGTCTGCAGTCATGTCTAGGCACACAGCCTGTGACACGGGCGTGTCACAGGGCCATGTCCTTCTCTAGTTTTTGTCTAGGGCATTGAGGCCTAGTGAACACGGGATCGATACGGGCGTGTCTGAAGCCGTGTCAGGACACATATCCTGTGACACGGGCGTGTCATATTCTGGGTAAGTCGGTTCGAGTGCTGCTTATAGTACACAACCTAATAACAAATTGATGTAGGCTTGCACGTTTCACACTGAATAGAACTACGATCTAACGCCACACCACTCTTCGATCCAATCCCTACACTCGCACAACCGCTCTACGCGACACCACGCAATTAAATCAATCAATATTATGCTAGAATACGGGTAGCCAAACCGGTTTGGATCCAACAAGGGCTATAATGCCAATGTTCGATCGAGCTAAAAGGACCAATATTGGGTCCGACTGAGCGACATTGTACCAAAAGAGATCTACCGAAAAACTTCGATTCGGAATGGGTAGATCTCTCCCAATGAAAAGATTGCGAAGGTTCGCCAAACCTCTTGAATGAAAAATAACAATAAAAAGAATAACAAAGCAAGATAAAATTAACCACGATGAAATCTGAATATTTTAATAGTTAACGCTACGGATAAAAACCACCACTTGAATATTTCTAAAGAAAAGAATCTCACAAGAGTGGAAGTATTTCGTTACCCAATCGGAATGGGTGATTCCGATTAATCTCGACTTGGATCGTTCTCCAACGGCTCCGCCGGAGTTGCGCCAGAAGGAGATGAGAATCTCGCTCGCCAATATCGCTTCACGTCGGTGTTGGAGATCCACAAGGGGAATTGTAGGAGATGATGAAGGTGGCCGGATTTTTAGAGGAGGGATGGAGGTGGCTTGGGTTGGTGGAGGTTGGCGGCTAAGGGATGGGGGTGGCCGAACTTGGTGAGGAGGGAGGAAGAGGTTGGCGGCTTGTTGGGATGGTGGCCGGAATGGAGGAGGGGATATAGGGGCAGTTTTCTTAACAAGGAGAGGAGCAGGGGAAGAGAATAGGGAGGAGGAGATTGGAAGAGGTCGGCGACCAAGAGAGAGGAGGGGAAGGAGAAATGCGGCCAAGGGGAGAAGGGAGAGAGATCTCAAGAGGGAGACAATTAGGATTTCAATTTTTATTTCATCAATCAATACCTCAAAATGAAAATATCCATGCCTATATATAGGCTTACATCAAACAACAAGAGAAAAGGCTACATGCAACCCAAAATTAAAATACAAATAATCATGGTTCAAAACATAACCATGCCACATATTATGAAAATTAAATAAAATGCTTAAATAAAATAGAACCAAAATGCATAAATAATTAATAATAATTTTAGTAATAATTATTATTAATTATTTAAATATAGGCTTGCGCCGCGGGCGGATATTTGGGCGACGCACCACATAGTCTTCACGGTATCGCACGTCACTACTTTGAGACGGAGAAATATCTTCCGTAAGCGCACCGTCCTCGTCTTCAACCTGTTGAGGGCCGTCGTCTCCATCAATCCTCCCCCGCTTGAAAATACTCATCACCGATGAGTTGGCCTGAAAGTACCGGAGCGGGAAAGCATCATCCAATAGAACCTCGGGGCGGCAGACAACACCACTTGGAGAGGAGAACACAACAACCTGGAGTATCCTGTCAAGCATAAATATGTTCCTACAGAACCTTGGAAGAACATTAGTCAATAAAGGAAAACAAAATTCAGCGTCCACAACCAACGTACCTCTAGAGAAGACCGATGAAAAAGACAATCCAAGTACAATCTCACAACCCATACCCAAAGAGAACATAGTGGACCCACACGGACATGCAGAAAATTCAAGTGGCGGAGAATCATATAGCGTTAAATTAGAAACATCGAAAATAAGGGGAAAACCCCAATCAGTGGATAATTTCAAATGAAATGTGTATTCTCCTAATGTCATTAATAACCAAAAAGGGTTCAGCTTACCAACTCGCCAACTTTCTATAGTGCCCGAAGGCATCCGTTCAGGGACGAGATACACCAAAACTAAATCGTCACTCTTATAGTGAGAAACTCTTTTATGTAGCTAGCATGAATATGATACGAAGTAATTCGAATGGCTAGCGCTTTACTAGTGTGCTTATATAAGAGGGGATCATAACGAGCATAATCTGGAGTGAGTTTTGCCGTCAAACTAGAAGGTAAGCAATGAGACGCCACAACAGTGATTAATTCAATTAAAATGATCCTAGATAACTTGCTACCGTGTGGTGTGAACCCATGCGCTATGTGACACACCCCAAATTCAGAGAATAAAGGAGTTAAGTCCGGAGGGATGGGTCCTTTAAAATCAAAGAGGATTTTCATAGGCGTGAGCGTCGCAGTTCTACATTAATAATTAATATAATCACGCTTGGCATGAAGATATACCAAGGGAAACCGCTCATCATAAATACTAGTAGAGCTGAACGCTCCCGGGTGTGGAAACAGGTGCGAGCGATACAACTCATGTGGCCTAACCGTGGTCACTAACGAGTGGAAAAAAGGGTCATCAAATGGCGGGGGATAAATGCGAGCATTCAGGCTTGGCAAATAAGTGTGTCGAGGGGACATCACATCATAAGGAACCACAGCCAAGGTATCACTAGAAGTCCAATTTGAAACCTCAAAACTCGGATTTGACGTCCAAGAAATATCGTCCGATTGCAAGCTATTAAAATCATAAGAAAATTCAAACAGTGGATTCGTCCTTACGGAAAACTCATCCGACATGTCTTCCAATACGTTATGTATATCATGTGATTCAGACTCAGTGATCGGGTCGTAGACCGGCACCAATACTACGAGATCAGGCGGCACAAAGCGGACCACCTCTGGTGGTACTAGCAGAGTAAACTCAGGGCGTACCGTAAGACTACTATAATCAGACGTACCACACTCATATCCTAAATAGTCTGCTCGTCGAGTCAACGGGTCAGGAGAAAAAGTCGGTAATACTATGATCGGGACAGAGTTATGATCACATTCAAATTCAGGCAATGGAATTAGCATCAGGGGATGCTCATCCGGCTCCATTTCAATAACGTCTTCAAGAGTAATGACTCCCTCACTAAGACAATATTCCAACGCATCAGTCAGGACATCAGTAGCAGTAAAAATCTCAGGGACGGGCACTTCGATATGTCTCGGGCTTGAAATATCAAGCTCAAGTCCTAACAGATCGTCACCTGACTCACGACTGGGTAAGCTCGCATCAAAATATAAATCTTCCGACTCATCCAGTTTATCACCCGACTTAGGATCAACAGAGAATTCCATGTCAATCAAGGTAGACAACATGGACATATCGTCGGAGGGAAATGGAGATGACTCTTCGGGGAAGAAGTCGTCGTCCAGGTCACTAGGGTAACCAGTCTCCTCAATGTCACTACCATCGTCAGTGATAATAGCCTCATCCTTAGTGACGGGCACACTCATAATCACAGCCTCAGACTCAATCATGCTAATAGGAACACTCTCACCCTGTGGGCTCATGGCATTCCTAGCACTTAGGTGTAACGACCTAGGGATAAAGGTCCTAAGTTTCTCTTTCCTCTCATAGGTAGGTGTACTCGTGCTTGAGATAATCAGATCTTTGCGGGGCAAGAATCTAGCGTGAGGCTTATAGTCATTCCTATAATCAGGAAACTGGGAACGACAGTAGGTAGGGTAATACTCATCCGTTAAGTAATTTTTCATAATCTGCCAACCCATACGTTGGTCGACGGAGGGCTTTCCTAAACGTCTTTCCTCATTGAGCCAGAAGGTATGAGCTCGACCAAATAATTGCAGTCTCGCAACGGGAATCCTGTGGGGATCCACAATACGATATTGCTCAAAATAACGCTCCATATTTTCTACCCAACATAGAAACACTTGCGGTCCTCCTAGTTCGTCATAGGTCGGAGCCGAAATTCTAACATGCCTAGATGAGTGTGGTGCAACTTGATTAGCCTTTAGTTGGCCAATCAACGCCTTAATCTCATCCATTACCGGGCAACGGAATGGTTTTCTAACGCTCCTAGTGGAACCTAATGATTGTTCTCGGGAAACATTGATGTCGTAGGCCATATTTTGATAACCGGAGAGAAAACTCGATCCGGAATTTGTGCACATACAATGAGAAATGCCTCTGACCCAATTAAAATAAGTTTGTCGGAATTGTTCCCGTTTAAGCACAATGGTAATATTAATACAAAATAGATTTGATTGCTGAATAAAATATGAAGATTATTATTTAATTTTTTTCTGATTTTTTTATTGCTGAAAATAAAATTTGGTCGGCTATTGGCAGACCACAATATTTTTTTTTGGTAATTCTTATTAAAAATAAGAGGGATAAATTCTAGAATTTTATTCTTTTAAAACTAGAGAAATTTTGAAATTTAAAATTGGGAATTTGAAATTTTGGAATTTGAAATTTTGAAATTTGAAATTTGAAATTTGAAATTTGAAATTTGAATTTTAAATTTTGAAATTTGAAATTTGAAATTTTGAAATTTGAAATTTGAATTTTGAATTTTGAATTTTGAATTTTGAATTTTGAATTTTGAATTTTGAATTTTGAATTTTGAAATTTGAAATTTGAAATTTAAATTTTGAAATTTGAAATTTGAAATTTGGAATTTTTAAATTTGAAATTTATATTTTCTTTAGCCTTCCTAAAAATAGAAGGATGGTGCCGATTAGGAAATCGACAATAACCTCCCTCTGATACCAAATTGATGTAGGCTTGCACGTTTCACACCAAATAAAACTACGATCTAACGCCACACCACTCTTCGATCCAATCCCTACACTCGCACAAACGCTCTACGCGACACCACGCAATTAAATCTATCAATATTATGCTAGCATACGGGTAGCCAAACCGGTTTGGATCAAACAAGGGCTATAAGGCCAATGTTCGATCGAGCTAAAAGGACAAATATTGGGTCCGACCGAGCGGCATTGTAGCAAAAGAGATCTACCGAAAAACTTCGATTCGGAATGGGTAGATCTCTCCCAACGAAAAGATTGCGAAGGTTCGCCAAATCTCTTGAATGAAAAATAACAATAAAAAGAATAACAAAGCAAGATAAAATTAACCACGATGAAATCCGAATATTTCAATAGTTAACGCTACGGATAAGAACGACCACTTGAATATTTCTAAAGAAAAGAATCTCACAAGAGTGGAAGTATTTCGTTACCCAATCGGAATGGTTGATTCCGATTAATCTCGACTTGGATCGTTCTCCAATGGCTCCGCCGGAGTTTCGCCAAAAGGAGATGAGAATCTCGCTCGCCAATATCGCTTCACGTCGGTGTTGGAGATCCACAAGGGGAATTGTAGGAGATGATGAAGGTGGCCGGATTTTGAGAGGAGGGATGGAGGTGGCTCGGGTTGGTGGAGGTTGGCGGCTAAGGGATGGGGGTGTCCGAACTTGGTGAGGAGGGAGGAAGAGGTTGGCGGCTTGTTGGGATGGTGGCCGGAATGGAGGAGGGGATATGGGGCAGTTTTCTTAACAAGGAGAGGAGGAGGGGAAGAGAATAGGGAGGAGGAGATGGGAAGAGGTCGGCGGCCAAGAGAGAGGAGGGGAAGGAGAAATGCGGCCAAGGGGAGAAGGGAGAGAGATCTCAAGAGGGAGACAATTAGGATTTCAATTTTTATTTCATCAATCAATACCTCAAAATGAAAATATCCATGCCTATATATAGGCTTACATCAAACAACAAGGGAAAAGACTACATGCAGCCCAAAATTAAAATACAAATAATCATGGTTCAAAACATAACCATGCCACATATTATGAAAATTAAATAAAATGCTTAAATAAAATAGAACCAAAATGCATAAATAATTAATAATAATTTAAGTAATAATAATTATTAATTATTTAAATATAAACTTGCGCCGCGGGCGGATATTTGGGCGACGCGCCACATAGTCTTCACGACATCGCACGTCACTACTTGGAGACGGAGAAATATCTTCCGTAAGCGCACCGTCCTCGTATTCAACCTGTTGAGGGCCGTCGTCTCCATCAATCCTCCCCCGCTTGAAAATACTCATCACCAATGAGTTGGCCTGAAAGTACCGGAGCGGGAAAGAATCATCCTATAGAACCTCGGGGCAGCAGACAGCACCACTTGGAGAGGAGAGCACAACAACCTGGAGTATCCTGTCAAGCATAAATATGTTCCTACGGAACCTTGGAAGAACATTAGTCAATAAAGGAAAACAAAATTCAGCGTCCACAACCAACGTACCTCCTGAGAAGAGCAATGAAGAAGACAATCCAAGTACAATCTCACAACCCATACCCAAAGAGAACATAGTGGACCCACACGGATAGGCAGAAAATTCAAGTGGCGGAGAATCATATAACGTTAAATTAGAAACATCGAAAATAAGGGGAAAACCCCAATCAGTGGATAATTTCAAATGAAATGTGTATTCTCCTAATGTCATTAATAACCAAAGAGGGTTCAGCTTACCAACTCGCCAACTTTCTATAGTGCCCGAAGGCATCCGTTCAGGGACGAGACACACCAAAACTAAATCGTCACTCTTATAGTGAGAAACTCTTTTATGTAAGCTAGCATGAATATGATACGAAGTAATTGGAATGACTAGCGCTTTACTTGTGTGCTTATATAAGAGGGGATCATAACGAGCATAATCTGGAGTGAGTTTCGCCGTCAAACTAGAAGGTAAGTAATGAGACGTCACAAGAGTGATTAATTCAATTAAAATGAGCCTAGATAACCTGCTACCGTGTGGTGTGAACGCATGCGCTATGTGACACACCCCAAATTCAGAGAATAAAGGAGTTAAGTCCGGAGGGATGGGACCTTTAAAATAAAAGATGATTTTCATAGGCGTGAGCGTCGCAGTTTTACTTTTATAATTAATATAATCACGCTTGGGATGAAGATATGCCAAGGGAAACCGCTCATCATAAATACTAGTAGAGCTGAACGCTCCCGGGTGTGGAAACAGGTACGAGCGATACAACTCATGTGGCCTAACCGTGGTCACTAACGAGTGGAAAAAAGAGTCATCAAATGGCGTGGGATAAATGCGAGCGTTCAGGCTTGGCAAATAAGTGTGTCGAGGGGACATCACATCATAAGGAACCATAGCCAAGGTATCACTAGAAGTCCAATTCGAAACCTCAAAACTCGGATTTGACGTCCAAGAAATATCGTCAGACTGCAAGCTATTAAAATCATAAGGAAATTCAAACAGTGGATTCGTCCTTACGGAAAACTCATCCGACATGTTTTCCAATACGTTATGTATATCATGTGATTCAGACTCAGTGATCGGGTCGTAGACCGACACCAATACTACGAGATCAGGCGGCACGAAGCGGACCACCTCTGGTGGTATTAGCAGAGTAAACTCAGGGCGTACCGTAAGACTACTATAATCAGACGTACCACACTTGTATCCTAAATAGTCTGCTCGTCGAGTCAACGGGTCAGGAGAAAAAGTCGGTAATACTATGATCGGGAGAGAGTTATGGTCACATTCAAATTCAGGCAATGGAATTAGCATCAGGGGATGCTCATCCGGCTCCATTTCAATAACATCTTCAAGAGTTATGACTCCCTCACTAAGACAATATTCCAACGCATCGGTCAGGACATCAGTAGCAGTAAAAATCTCAGGGACGGGCACTTCGATATGTCTCGAGCTTGAAATATGAAGCTCAAGTCCTAACAGATCATCACCTTACTCATGACTGGATAAGCTCGCATCAAAATATAAATCTTCCGACTCATCCAGTTTATCACCCGACTTAGGCTCAACAGAGAATTCAATGTCAATTAAGGTAGACAACACGGACATATTGTCGGAGGGAAATGGAGATGACTCTTCGGGGAAGAAGTCGTCGTCCAGGTCACTAGGGTAACCAGTCTCCTCAATGTCGCTACCATCGTCAGTGATAATAGCCTCGTCCTTAGTGACGGGCACACTCGTAATCACAGCCTCAGACTCAATCATGCTAATAGGAACACTCTCACCCCATGGGATCATGGCATTCCTAGCACTTACGTCTAACGACCTAGGGATAAAGGTCATAAGTTTTTCTTTCCTCTCATAGGTAGGTGTACTCGTGCTTGAGATAATCAGATCTTTGCGGGGCAAGTATCTAGCGTGAGGCTTATAGTCATTCCTACAATCAGGAAACTGGGAACGATAGTAGGTAGGGTAATACTCATCCGTTAAGTAATTTTTCATAATCTACCAACCCATACGTGGGTCGACGGAGGGCTTTCCAAAACGTCTTTCCTCATTAAGCAAAAAGGTATGAGCTCGACCAAATAATTGCAGTCTCGCAACGGGAATCCTGTGGGGATCCACAATACGATATTGCTCAAAATAACGCTCCATATTTTCTACCCAACATAGAAACACTTGCGGTCCTCCTAGTCCGTCATAGGTCGGAGAAGGAATTCTAACATGCCTAGATGAGTGTGGGCAACTTGATTAGCCTTTAGTTGGCCAATCAACGCCTTAATCTCATCCATTACCGGGCAAGGGAATGGTTTTCTAACGCTCCTAGTGGAACCTAATGATTGTTCTCGAGAAACATTGATGTCGTAGGCCATATTATGATAACCGGAGAGAAAACTCGATCCGGAATTTGTGCACATACAATGAGAAATGCCTCTGACCCAATTAAAATAAGTTTGTCGGAATTGTTCCCGCTTAAGCACAATGGTAATATTAATACAAAATAGATTTTCTTGCTGAATAAAATATGAAGATTATTATTTAATTTTTTTCTGATTTTTTATTGCTGAAAATAAAATTTGGTCGGCTATTGGCAGACCACAAATTTATTTTTTTGGTAATTCTTATTAAAAATAAGAGGGATAAATTCTAGAATTTTATTCTTTTAAAATTGGAGAAATTTTGAAATTTTAAATTGGAAATTTGAAATTTTGGAATTTGAAATTTGAAATTTGAAATTCAAAATTTGAATTTTAAATTTTGAAATTTGAAATTTTGAAATTTGAATTTTGAAATTTGAAATTTGAATTTTGAATTTTGAATTTTAAAATTTGAAATTTGGAATTCGAAATTCGAAAATTGAATTTGAAATTTTGAAATTTGAAAATTTGAAATTTGAAATTTATATTTTCTTTAGCTTGCCTAAAAATAGAAGGATGGTGCCGATTAGGAAATCGACAATAACCTCCCTCTGATACCAAATTGATGTAGGCTTTCACATTTCACACCGAATAAAACTACGATCTAACGCCACACCACTATTCGATCCAATCCCTACTCTCGCACAACCGCTCTACGCGACACCACGCAATTAAATCTATCAATATTATGCTAGCATACAGGTAGCCAAACCGGTTTGGATCAAACAAGGGCTATAAGGCCAATGTTCGATCGAGCTAAAAGGACCAATATTGGGTCCGACCGAGCGGCGTTGTACCAAAAGAGATCTACCGAAAAACTTCGATTCGGAATCGGTAGATCTCTCCCAACGAAAAGATTGCGAAGGTTCGCCAAACCTCTTGAATGAAAAATAACAATAAAAAGAATAACAAAGCAAGATAAAATTAACCACGATGAAATTCGAATATTTCAATAGTTAACGCTACGGATAAAAACCACCACTTGAATATTTCTAAAGAAAAGAATCTCACAAGAGTGGAAGTATTTCGTTACCCAATCAGAATGGGTGATTTCGATTAATCTCGACTTGGATCGTTCTCCAACGACTCCGCCGGAGTTGCGCCGGAAGGAGATGAGAATCTCGCTCGCCAATATCGCTTCACGTCGGTATTGGAGATCCACAAGGGGAATTGTAGGAGATGATGAAGGTGGCCGGATTTTGAGAGGAGGTTTGGAGGTGGATCAGGTTGGTGGAGGTTGGCAGCTAAGGGATGGGGGTGGCCGAACTTGGTGAGGAGGGAGGAAGAGGTTGGCGGCTTGTTGGGATGGTGGCCGGAATGGAGGAGGGGATATGGGGGCAGTTTTCTTAACAAGGAGAGGAGGAGGGGAAGAGAATAGGGAGGAGGAGATGGGAAGAGGTCGGCGGCCAAGAGAGAGGAGGGGAAGGAGAAATGCGGCCAAGGGGAGAAGGGAGATAGATCTCAAGAGGGAGACAATTAGGATTTCAATTTTTATTTCATCAATCAATACCTCAAAATGAAAATATCCATGCCTATATATAGGCTTACATCAAACAGCAAGGGAAAAGGCTACATGCAGCCCAAAATTAAAATACAAATAATCATGGTTCAAAACATAACCATGCCACATATTATGAAAATTAAATAAAATGCTTAAATAAAATAGAACCAAAATGCATAAATAATTAATAATAATTTTAGTAATAATTATTATTAATTATTTAAATATAGGCTTGCGCCGCGGGCGGATATTTGGGCGACGCGCCACATAGTCTTCACGGCATCACACGTCACTACTTGGAGATGGAGAAATATCTTCCGTAAGCGCACCATCCTCGTCTTCAACCTGTTGAGGGCCGTCGTCTCCATCAGCAAGTTGTGGCTGTTCATTTCCTTCATATGGGATCTAAGGGTCCAAGCTTCTCTCTGCTGAGATAAGTCCAGGACTTGAGAGTTATCTCTAATTTAAAGCTTGGCTATTCTCTTTCTAAAAGCATAGAGAGAAGGGAGAGCAAGGAGAAAGAGGAGAAGAGATCCGACCACTGGTGGAGCTTCAACGTTCAGAATTGCGAGCCGAGTCCAGCTTTGTGGAGGCGAGAGCGTTGCGGTGCTTGCTATCTGGCTAGAATTCCATGGCTCCCAAGAGATCGTCAAGGGTAACGATCTTCCTTCTTGGACATATGAAGTCCTCATTCTGGCATGTCTTTGGATTTCCCCCACCAAAAGTTAGCTGTTGAGAGATTTCCTTGGGTTGATTCTTGTAATCCCCAGTCTTGCATATAAATACAGAAGTGTGTAGTACGCAATAGGAATGCTGTGTGAAGCCCATCTGGACAGGTTGGTTTGGATTGGTGATGTTGCATCTTGCGCACAGGAGAAGACTCCGCGTATAAATGTGTAGTTTGTGGAGTCGATTGGTTGTGTCTGGGAAGGTTAGTAACAGGAAGTACATGAGTGAAACTCCTGGAAACTACCCGCATTATTCTTTTGTTGTATACCATGTTTGGGTGAGTCTGGGTGCAAAAAGTGAGTTCTGGTGAACCCGCCAAGCGATCGCGTGGAACACTGACATTATCTCCCCTTTTGAAATATGCAGCCAGTCCTTAGAGGATAGTGTGGATATTGTGAGCTACAAGCTTTTAAAAAGGCTTCGTGCCGAACAGGAAAGGTGAAACTGACCTAGGCCTTTAAATTGGCCATGAGTACTTAAGTATTCGTTGATGGCATGACGACTTGAGCAATGGGTGTGGGGTGGCTGATCCGTACCTGCGTTATGTCCGACCGACTGGTAGACCTAGTTATTGGTCTCGTTGGAGCGCATAATGAGAGTCTTAGGCCTGCGCGCCATTAAGACTAAATGCTCAATACCGTTTGTTTTCGGACCTTGAACGGTGGTGGGACCCTGGTTCGCCGGTACACCAATAAGGTGCCCTGAGCGCACGGATCGTCGGGCGGCGTGGCTGACAGTTGTGATATGTTGATTGTGTTTGAGTGCACATTGTTTGATATATCTTCTTGTGAATGCTATGCCTGCAGGGAAGGAATACCACTGCCCCGGAAAAGGAGTAGGGTCGTTATAAATTAGTTAGCTGAATGCTGACCGTTGCCTTGTTTGCCACCAAAATGGTGGGTTGTCCCTGTGTAGGTGCTAGAGAGTCGAGCGGGAAATAAAGGGATGAAGCCCCTGCTGCTATTACTGCTGCTGCTGGCCCTCGAAGGCTGAGCAAAGGCTTTTGTTATGTTCATGTGTTGCTAGCTTGCACTCCAATGTTTGTAATCCACACCTGTAAAGCGTAACTGTAAGGCCTTAAGACCAAACTCTTGAGTATATGTGGTACATTCCTTCGTGTATATATATATATATATATATATATATATATGGTTCTTTATATATAGTTGACATTTATGGTTGAGTTCAGTTTAACATTAAAAGCTTCCGCTAGTATGCTCTGTGTTAGGATGCGTACCTATTATGGTATTAACCTGTGACCTCGCCGCCTGTTTGTGGCATATAGTGTGGGGCCCCGGTCGGCCCTTCTATTATATGTTATTTAACGGATGGAGTCGCTACATATTATATCATATAATATATTATATTATACTTATATAAGAGATAATATATTATATGTTATATTATATGTATATAATATAAGATATATTATTATAAGTAATATTATTTTACCGATTACTATTCAATTTCTTCTTCCCTAAGCTATCAGATCGGGAATGTGGGAGAGAGTAGGCAATGAGTTTCGCAAGGCTTTCGGCCACCGCTTGTAGGAGTGCCGCTGCTCGAAATCGTCGCCGAAGGGTAGATTTGGAAAGCTCTCGCCGAGATCTACGTTTTTGTGGTAGGATATTTTGTTTTCTTAGACTTTTGGTGTTAGGTTTTTTGACTTTTACTCTCGTTTGCCATGTAAAGTTTCTTGAATTGTTGACTAAGAGTTCTTGCGGTCGATCCTTGAAGCGGAGCGCTCGTGAGGCCGTATTTTTGAAGATCTTGAAGCAAGTGGTGATTTGAACCCTTGCCAAGCCTTTTATTAAGAACCTTATGTCTCTTCTCTGATTTTTCTTGTTGACTATAGGCTGTATAGTACTTAGCATAACAGTACATTTGTTTTTCTCTTCTTATCGTGGTGAGGAAGAACTCTTTTCCTATGTTGGGCTCCTGCCTTGTCCACCCCTTTTTTTCTCTTAAGTTATGAAACTTAGTCTTGGTCCAGGTTTAGCTGTTGTCAAAAAAATGAGTTATTATAAGTCTATAAACCTCTGTTTAGGAAAAATAAAATTTTTGCAAGGTTTCTGCCTTAGGCGTTGAGTGTACAACCCTTGGCGTCGAGTGCGTTGAGTGTACAAACCTTGGCATTGAGTGTGTTGAGTGTACAACCCTTGGCGTTGAGTGCGCTGAGTGTTCAGCCTTTGGTATTGAGTGAAGGCTTGGAGTTGAGTGAAAAGAGTTGAATGCGTTGAGTGTATCCTTGACGTTGAGTGTGTTGACTGAATCAAGTTTGTGTCGAGTGAATATACTTAGGTGTTGAGTGCATTGAGTGTTGTGCCTTGGCATTGAGTATTATGCCTTTGCGTTGAGTGTTGTGCCTTGGTTGTACAACCCCGTATCCGGCGAGTGGGGCCGGCAGGAGCTAGATTGGCCAAGTCTAGCCCAGTACCCAGGCAAGCCAAGTCTGCGATGTTGAGTAGAGCTCACTTAACGCCTTCAGCCATGGCGCCGAGTGAGTAAAGCTAACTCAACGCCTTAAGCCATGGCACCGAGTGAGTAGAGCTCACTCAACGCCTTCATCCATAGCGCCAAGTGAGTAGAGCTCACTCAACGCCTTCAGCCATGGCGCCGAGTGAGGTGAGCTCACTCAACGCCTTCAGCCGCGGCATCGAGTGAGGTGAGTTTTGTCAACGCCTTTTGACCTCAGCGTTGAGGGACATCCCAAAACCCATCAGCTCGCACTCGCCAGCTCGCACTCGCGGCAGACGAGTGGGGCAAGCTGAGACTGAGCTCGCCTACTGCCAAGCCGAGTCCTGCGAGTACCAGATCCATCGATACTCGCCGCCTTTGCCGAGTAGAGGCCATTGCAGGATAGTTCGCCCCCTTCAGTTGTGATGTGTTTTCCACCCTTTTGCCCCCGCTGGCCTGCCTATAGCCCGTTAGAACAACAGAGTCTTGCTGTTGGTAGACCCAGGTGGCATGCACATAGCTATTCAGAACAACGGAGTTTGGTTGTTGGTAGGCCAACCAAAAGGGTTTTTCAGTAATTTCAGTCCGGCAGAGGTTAGTTACTTGCAGACCGTTTTCAGAAATCTATAAATAGGACCCAAGGGGTACCTCAAAAGGCACGCTTACTTGCTTCTAGTTTTCCAGCGCCTTCTGAGTTACCTTAGCCCGATATTTTGCTAAGGAGGGGAAGCGCTCAGTGAACTTCCGGGTGTTTGGTGGGACCTCCGCACCAGGCCCTTGGTCTAGTCCTTTGCTCTCTTTTTCTTGTTGTTTTCCTTGCAGGAGAAAAGTAGGTGCGCGACCACCCCTTCCCCAAGGGTGAACTCCACAAGAGACCGATTTCCGGTTTCAACATTGGTGTTGAATTCGTTGACTGAATAAGGCATGGCGTCGAGTGAATACACTTTGGCATCGAGAGCATTGAGTGAAGTAGTTAGGCATTGAGTGCCTTGACTGAATCTGTCCAGGCATCGAGTGGACTCAGAGCTTTTTATTTAGGCACCGAGTGGACTTAGAGCTATTTGTTTAGGCATCGAGTGGACTCAGAGCTTTTGCTTAGGCATCGAGTGAACTCAGAGCCAGTATTTTGGCATTGAGTGATCTCAGAGCTTGTGTTTTGTAAATTTTGATGTGTCTGTTGTTATGTGACTTTGAGTTCGTCAAGTCATATTTATCAAGTTTACCTTAGTAACTTCTAGTTTTTTCCCATTTGCATTCTCTTAAAAATCTGATTCTAAGACTTAGTTTTTGTTTTGTTGGTTTATATAATGCATGGCTGTCGGTGGTGTTGGGTCCATTGCCCACAATGCACTAGATTTGAAGAAGTTAAATATGTCAATGAACATATAGAATGGTATGTTTAATATAAGTTCAAGTTCATACATGCAGGCTTGTCCTAGTAATAATGATGGGATAGGTAGCCTAAGTGGCTAAGTCAGGTAAACACTTACCTAAGTTGTGGACAGACAAAAATCTGTCGAAGTCCACAGGCGTTGAGTGAAGGTTACTCACTCAACGCCAAATGACTTATAGAGATGAGTGGAGCCTATATAGTCAAAGCCAAAGGAGCGATAAGCTGAGAAAGTGGCTAAGTTCACATGAGTTGATTGAAGTCTACTCACTCAATGCCATACAATAAAAGGCTGTGAGACAAGCTCAGTCAGTCAAAGCCACAGAAAATCTTTGCTGAAATTTGACTAAATCCACAGGCGTTGAGTGAGTTAAGCTCACTCAACTCCATGTGCTAAAGCGTTGACTATATCTCATTCAGTCAGAACCTGTGTTTTCAGACACAGAAATTTGTCTACATCCAAATGCGTTGAGTGGAGCTCACTCTCTCAATGCCAAGGTGTAGAAAAATCTAGCTAAGGCAGAAAGCGTTGAGTGAGGCATGCTCACTCAATGCTCTCAACACCATGATTAAGAAAATCTGGCTAAAAGCAAAAGGCATTGAGTGAGGCATGCTCACTCAACGCTCTAAATGCTTAAGATGCTGAAGAAGCAGAAAAGGCTTAAGAATGTGCTAAGACAAAAAGCATTGAGTGAGGCATGCTCACTCAACGCTGTCAACGCCTAGATAGACAGAATTCTGTCTAAGTGTCTTAGCGTTGAGTGAAGCTCATTTACTCAACGCCTATTCTACTGATACTCAATTTTTACTAAGTCTACAAGTGCTGACGTCAGCAAAATTGACAAAGTCAACTGATTTCAAATCAAGTACGGAGAAGCTACAGAACACGACAAACTCTACTGAGAAGCTACTGTACATGTTCTTCCATTAAAGCAAGGTACAGCTGGAAGCTGCAAGTGGGGCCCACTGATCTCTTAGAGCCGTTGATCGGTGAACTATAAAAGGAAGAGATGGGCCAAGATGAAAAAGAACTTTTAGGGCTTTATCAATTTCAAAAAGGGTTGCGGCTGGACTTCACCTCTCTCGCCATTACTACCGAGATAGAGCTTAAGGTCTTCCTGTAGGAACACTAAAAGTTCAGTGAGCTGTTACTTCTTCACCTAATACATCACAATCATAAAGGTTTCTGATAGAGGAATAAAGTAGAGCCATCATTCTCTAGTGGGCTCAGTTGACTGATTGAAGAACACAAGTTCACCTTCTTCTTCAACAAGATCAGAATATTCATTCTGAGTTTATTCCAGTAGAGGGAGAACTTTTACCTGCTGTTGTGAAGCAAGATAGTGTTGAGATTACTCAGCCCTAGATTTGACACAGAGAAATTTCCCTATATCAAAACATTCAAATCTTCATTCTTTTGTAGGATCTAATTGAATCTGAGCTGTAGGGCCACTGGCCTGAGGTAGATCTATATTGCCTTAGTTGTAGGAGAGTAAAACTCTATGAGTTGCAGGATGTAAGACCCCCCTCTCAGAACACAAAACACGGTAGGAGGGTATTCTTATGCCAGAACAACCACCTCGAGGTAGCACTAGCACTCGGGCTAGCCTGTACCACAAGACGCCTATCCTGCCGGCTATAACCAATATCATACATTGCCAACCCAACCAAAATATAACATAGAATTCAAATCCACACCAAGCATATAGTCCATAATATAATAACAGTAGATAAGCTTCAACAAGCTTCAAATATCAGAATACGTGAATAGTTTTTCCAAAAAAGGTACAACAAAAACCTCTCACAATCACATCAGTAACCGACGGTACCGTCCCCTCAGGCCTTTTCATCCTGGCCTAGCTGCCCGACTGCATAACCTGCTGCTCCACCTACGGGGTTTCCTCCTAAAAAGGAAGACGTAGCGACTGTTAGTCATAAAGACTTAGTGGCTTCACATTCGCTCCCCCGGCGAATCCTCGTCATCGGGCGGAGAAAGGAACAGGGTACAATATATATGAAACATAGGTACAAGCAGGTGGTATATCACAATGTATATAAAGTAGTGTAATAAATGAGAAACAACTTATTCTAGCAATTCTATCATCTACAACAACGTGAGAGTATAATATTATAACAGAAAGTAACTCAACTTATATGAATGCCCATACAAACATATAAATTGAGGGTCGTTCAACAGTAAGTAACTCATCGTATAGGAGTGCCCATACAAACTTATACGATGAGGATCTTGTGTATGAAATGGAGTGTAATGACATGTATGCAATACAATGACTCACCAATGATCACGCACATGCAATCTCTATGTCGACACAGACTTGCAGTTCCCACTTTTCGAGCAGGTAGCTAACCTCTCAGGCATTATTCGTCGTGGACAGGATGTGACAGTAGAGCGAGCATCTCCAATACTAGGCTGGTCTCCACACTACCTGGCCTAGGCCTTTGTATGCTAAGAACATAACAACAGAGCTCATATGTATACTACGGCTCAGCAGGTGTCTCAGGTAGATGTGCACCGAGATCCTAGCCCTGAACTGACCTAAGGTGTGATATGGAAGGAGCCTCAGAAATGTGCTCAAGGACCAAGCCCAACCGTTAACTTGGCACGAAAGGAGCCTCAGAACGTGAACACCGAGGACCAAGCACAACCGCCCAAGGTCTATCCGTCAACTCCCATCGGTATGACGATTGGTGAACCTGTAGACCCGCCACACTATCCTTAAAACGGAATTACGACCCCGCGTGTCGACTCACACCACATGCATTATATCCACATCGTGATATGGAAGGAGCCTCGGAAATGAGCACGAGGACCAAGCCCAACCGACCACTTGGAACGGAAGGAGCCTCGGGACATGAACACCGAGGACCAAGCCCAACCGTCCATTTATGATTCTTCCCAACATTACCAACCAGTGCGATCAGATATCCACACTCACCCTTTTTACAATCCGGTGCCTAAGGCACCTCAGGGGTTTACCAAAAACACAAGTGGTGAACCACCACATACAATGGACCATTTTAGAGTCCCATATATGACAAGCCTCAAGACCATGATTTTGTCAATGCTATGGTCACATAACTTTAACATCACCAAGATCAACCATTTATGTACACATGAGTTAACCATCTATTTAACACCTCACATGTTCATACAACCATCACCGAACAATTACCTAAGCTCTAGTAAATCTTGTTATTAAACGACTAATTACCCTTCGTTCATTAACCCCCACCAAGTCATTTCGTTCAACCACATACCATTTCACCATTTGTATACGTGGGGTCTATCCAGTAATTTCATCATGCATTGAATTATCATAATTAGGCATATTATGATTCGCCTACAACTTAACGTCGGATTGTTACAAAACCTCTTCCGAGTCCAAACCCAACTTTACACTTACCCATAAATTTCAGGTGTAGAACACCTGCTGGGCAGCAACTTCGACCGGAGATTCCCATGGCTACAGAATCCGGTAAGTGCGTGTAACCCCTTGATGGAAAGGTATTTCAATGGGATACAACTTTCATGTTCAGTTTACAACCCAGATCAGACTGTATCATACATGAAATTAGCTCCAAAGCCTGTTGCGTACATGATACAATTTCTGCACGCTTGGTCTGACAGCCCTCTACTTCGATCATACATTCCCGTGGCTACATACTTTATCTTAAGGCATGTAATAACTCGTTGGAAAGGTAATCCCAAGGGCTACGACTTTCATGTTTAGTCGGAAGCCCAGATCTGACCATATATTTCCTAAAGATAGCCAAGAAGGTCGCTTCGTGCAGAACACATATTTCTGCACGCATCTTGAGTCGAAATGAACGGCATCGGTTCATCTTCCTCCTCAAGCCGATCCTCCCAAATCACAACCAGAAGTTCCTCCACCCTTTTTCACCCTCTTAAGGTCATTCCTCTTAACGAAACCACCCCCATCATCACTTTGAAGGAAGGGGAGGTTGATGATGACTAAACCTTAGAACACAAGTTCTAGCATGACCCTCCTAGAAATCATCATCTCACACGTCAAGACTCTTTTAAGTCGATATCTCACCTAAGGATAACTACAAATCTAGCACCAATGGAGAGGGGAGAAAGCTCACCTCATTTACAGCGGTTCCACCATTTCCGACCATGGATCTTGTCATTCTCCTCGTCGACATCCCCTTTTTCCTTGGCTGCAGTGGCGATTCCTAACGGAGTTTGGTTGGATCCAGCAAGTTCTCCTTCCTCCAGAAGTTTCTCAAGAAAATGTGGCTTGGAAGAGTATGGAAAACGACTAGGGTTTCTTTTCCCCTTTTTATTCAGAAGTGACACGGGTAGGGACACGACCGTGTCCTTACCCGTGTTTTGCTCTAGCAAAATGTCATTAACGGTTTGACTACCGTTTTGTGCTCATACACGGGTAATGACACGCCCGTGTATGTACCCATGTCTAGGTGACATAGCCGTAGTTCTGGCCGTGTCGATACCCGTGTCCTGCTCGGGGCACATCTCGTCGACCTTGCCTCGATGCACACGGGTAGGGACACGCCCGTGTCTCTACCCGTGTCCTTCTCTAAACAAACCACTCAACGTCATGCCACTTAAATCCATGGCACTCAAAGCCACGACACACAGGTAGGGACACGCCTGTGTCTCTACCCGTGTCCTCCTCAGGACAGGCCACTCAACGCCGTGCCACTCAAAGCCATGACACTCAAAGCCACAACACATGGGTAGGGACACGCCAGTGTCTCTACCCGTGTCCTTCTCGGGACAAACCACTCAATGCCATGCCACTCAAAGCCATGGCACTCAAAGCTACGACACACGGGTAGGAACACGCTCGTGTCTCTACCCGTGTCCTCCTCGGGATAGTCCACTCTGAAAGTGAGTGAAAGATCTACCTTAACTCTAGCGGGGGGGGGGGGGGTGAATATAGTATTTTAAATTAATTTACAATTCAAAAACTGTAAAGCAGTGGAAGTCTTGATTTATGTATATGTGTAAGGTGCTTGCAAAAAGAAAAACTAAGTAAGCAAGAAATAGGAAATCACACAGCACACAACAAAGTAAAAGCATAGCAAACCAGATGACACAAGGAGCTATAGTGGTTCCCCAACAACCTGGGTAAATCCACTCTTCTACCACCCTAGGTAGGAATCCACTGCAGGAATAGTTGATCAGGTGTCCTGGGCACCAATGAGCTTTTGATAAGGTGCTCGAAAACCAAAACTAGATTTTTTTTATAAGGTGTCTTGCCATCACTGAGTTTTGACAAGGTCTCAGAAACCAGCTATAAAACTTTTGAAGGGAGTTTTGAGAAACCCTTTTACAGGAGAGAAAGGAAAAATAAAATGAGTTGTGTTGTTCTTCTCTGTCAATAATCTGAGAGAAGACAAGTGGAAGATGTTGTCAAAGCTCCCCCTGAGATCTGTAAGGGTTCAGGAAGATGAGCTTTGCTTAGGGTGATAGGCCTTCAGTTGCTTCAGATCTCCAGCAATCGATGATTTCAGCAGATACTGAAATGTGTGTTGTCTAGAGTCCTTGATAATGAAGCTTTTGAACACTTGAAGCTTGAAGGAGTAGAACATCAGATGATCTCCTTCACAATGATGTTCCTTGTGTTCTTGAAGAATTCTTACTCAGTAATTCTGTAAGCTTTTGTCTACTGAATCTATTCTCAGAAGATGAATTCTTGATGAGTTAATTTTTTGTTCTCTCTTCTGTATATCTTTTTCAAATCTTGTCTATTCTGTTCTGAAAATTATTCTCTAAGGAGTATATCAGATTCTGACTTTAGATGGCCATTACTCAGTCATAAATGACTTCCATAATTGAAAACTGTCTCTGGGGAAAGTCCTAAGTAACATTCCAATTATTCTTCCTTGAAACTTGCTCCAAATTGCTTGAAACGGCTACAGAATCCTTTGTCATAAATGCTGAAAATAAATCTGAATGAATTCCATAACTGTCCTGAATTTGAATTCTGAAATCGTCGATCTCTTAGAAAAATTGTCGATCTGAGCTCCACGATCGTCGAACTGAGCTCAGAGATTGGATTTAAACTGAAGACAGAAATCGTCGAACTGAGCTCTTCGATCGTCGAACTGAGCTCAGCGACTTGGAAAATAGCTGGAAATAGAACGTCGATCTGAGCTCAACGATCGTCGAACTGAGTTCTACGACTCGTTGAACTGAGCTCAGAGAACATCGAACTGAGTTCGACGTTTCGTAGACCTGAGCTCGACGAAGATTGTCTTTGTCTCAGCACTTGAATTCTGATCTATAGAAGGTCTTGAGGGCAGCTTTCGAACCTAAGTACTAACCCTAAGACTCATTCTATTTGACCTATCAGACTATACAACAAGGTCAAAATAAAAACTTAATCACATAGTCATCCTTACCCAAATTAGTAATAGGGTGTTCCAAAAATCTCCCCCTATTTGGGTTAGGATTACTATTTACATGACAGAATGTAAAATAATAAACATACATCAGATTTAAACAGAAAAAAATAGAAATAAAAATGCAGATAACATATGTTGAGCATTGCAGAAACATTGCAAGAGTCACAGATTCAAACAGAAAATAAATATGAGTATCAGCTTACAAAAGTTACTCATTGCCCTTTTTGAAAAGAATTTCTCTATTGGGATTTAGGGCTTCCTTCTTGGATCTTCTATCATCTTCTGTGTAACATCCCATTTCCGGCTAGACCCCTAGGAGTCGGTTAGTTGTGACAAAACCCTAGGAAGCCCAAAATTTGAAATAAAGCGATCAATATTTTCGGGTCACGGGTTGGTCACGCCCGTGACCGACCCGTCACGCCCGTGACTTGGGCGTGACTACTTCGACGATCGTCGATCTCCACGAGACGATCGTCGAACGTGCTGTCTGGGCATGTCACGCCCGTGACCAAGGTGTCACGCCCGTGACTATGGGCGTGACCCCATCGACGATCGTCGATCGCCGTGAGACGATCGTCAACCTTGCGGCCCGGGCATGTCACGCCCGTGACATGAGTGTCACGCCCGTGACCTAGGGCGTGACCAGCCTTCGACGATCGTCGATCTCAATTCGACGATCGTCGACCTCGAAATTTGCCGTTCGGGCATGTCACGCCCGTGACCTAGAGGTCACGCCCGTGACCTAGGGCGTGACCAGCCTTCGACAATCGTCGATCTCAATTCGACGATCGTCGACCCAAAATCTGCCGTTCGGGCCTGTCACGCCCGTGACCCAAGGTGTCACGCCCGTGACCATCCATCGACGACCGTCGATCTCAGTTCGACGATCGTCGAACCCAGAATTGGCTATTCGGGCCTGTCACGCCCGTGACCTATGTGTCACGCCCGTGACATTGGCCGAAACGATGGTTCAGGCCCGAAATTATTCTAACACGCGTGGTAATAAATGCTGGTGTGGGAAGTTACACCAGGAGTAATTTCAGGCCGTTTTCCTTCTGTAATTATATAATAAATGAGGAAGATATGGTCCAATAGGAAGCCGCCAGCTGGACATACCTGTTCAGTTTCCACCGTTTCTTATCCCTTCACTGTTTTCGAAATGTTAAGGGGAGAACCTTCATGGCCATAAAGGCTTTACCCATTCACCTTCCCACTTTCTGACTTATAAAAGCCCACCTGGAACCAGAGGAGAAGGTTACACGCTCAAACAAACGGGTCAGACCTTTGTTCTTGCTGTAGGAGAAGTTCAGCAATGCCACCACCGCGCCATGGCACCCCGTCGTTCTTCTCTCCTTCAAACCGCGAACAAGGTCCTCCTCTGCTCCTTCTCTTTCATGGGTAGATCTTAGGATTCTTAGAAAGGAGGTTCGCGCTCAACGGAGCCGGACCCGTCTCTCGTTTTCATGAGAAAACCATGAAAAAGGTATTTTTGAGTTCGCCGGAAACCGCCACCTCCGGCGGCCAAACCACCACCGACCGATAGCCATCGCCTCAACGGAGGTGGTGGTGGTGGTGGCTGGCCAGGGAAGTGACCGAACGGCCGGCGACGGATCACGGAACGCTTACAGGAAAAAAAATGGTTTTCTGTCTGTTTTCGGGTTCATGAAGAAGATGAACAGTAGAATTAATATTATAATACATAGTTTATTATATATTACATAATGGAAAAATGGATTATTTGAATATATTTTGGGGCTGCAAAACGAGACACTTAGAGGCCGAATTAGGAAAAATGACCAGTCACAAAAGTTGTAGCCCTCTGGGTCTACTTTAGTTTAAAATTGATTTTATTCAATTTGGGGGAGTGGTTTGACCACAGCACTCATTTTGGTGGGATCAAGACCTAGGCTAACCAGAAATTGAAATTGTTGCCCACGGTTCACAACATGTCCAAATGACTTGAAATTTGGGCTGGAGGTCTATAATATGTATATCGAGAGGCTGTCCAAAAATGGGAATTTTTGGAGATACTTTGCCTAAAGTTTTTGTTTTAATTTAATAAACTTAGAGGAATTTATTTAGATGGTCAAATGACCTCCAAACCCTCCCAAATTTTGGTGAGTGGTCCCTGGCTATAAAACCTAGGTCTGTGTAAAATTCCAATTGATTTGGAGGAGTTTTGGGTGAGAAATCTTCTACCCTTAACTAGGCGTTAGTGAGACACCTTTTAATAAAAAGTGCACTGAGAATTTGGAAAGGTCAAATCGCCTCAACAGAGGCTGATTTTCTGATCTCTGACTTAGAATGGTGTTATAACCTGCGTGGAGAAAAATGGAGTGGTTTAGGGTTGGTTTACCCTAGGATCCAAACTCAAATCTTAAATGAAGGGTTTTGAGGTTTGTGAAGGACATAGGAGCAAAAGCTCTTGTATGCCCTTGAAATTTGGAGGAGAGTGGCATGATATGCTGAAAACCCTCTGGTTGAAATGGTGAAGGAATTTGAGGTAATTGGGTACCTCGGAAGTTGAGAGTTTGAATTAGGATAGAAATGTAATTTAGTTATTTTAAGCACTAAATCTAATCCAAAAATTATGAAACTCGGGAGGAGGGGGTTTTAGGATGTTTTAGACTTATGGTAATTTTCCTGGAATTTTATGATTAATAAATATCATACTTCATGTGTTAAAGGATTATTAGCCCGAATTGTTGTTTCAAATATTTGGAGGTTTTAAATTAATTATAATCAGTAAAAATCTTGGATTTAGATCTTGACCAGTAGAACATTGATCACTGGATTTTTATAGAATTTTTATGTTGAGTAAATCTAGTACTTTATTCACAGATGATAGAAAGGGCTTTTATGTTTAAAAATTAATTATGGATAAAATACTTGCTGGAAAATTGTGAAACTTGGCCAGTGCTAATTTTAGGCCTTTATCTGCATGACATAAATTATTTATAATTTTTGGAAGAATATTTTCTGTACTTGATTTATAAACAACAGAAGTTAGAGATTATTTCTAAAATAGTTTTCATGCCCTTCTAATGATAGAAAAATTATGATACTTAGGATTTAACCTATTGAGATAACCTAGTATTTATCATAAATTTGCTGGACATCTTGCATGAGAACTTAGGGTAGTTCATGTTGAAACCGGTAGTCCTTGGGATTTTCGAGGAATTTAATTAAATGCCAAATAAATTAGGAAAATTTCCATTTTCTGGACTTAGGTCATTTATATCATGGTAAGTCTCCAGTAAATAATTTAGGGCATTTGGATGAGTAATGGATCATTGCATAACCGGTTCGACATGTAGCCTAGGTCGGTCTGCATATAGCAATTTGTGAAATGCAATAGGACATGATCTGAGGAAGGCACTGGAGCTAATCATAATGTCTGGGTGGACAATGGTGGGGGAAATCACTATAGGAAGATATAAAGAATGGCGAGAAGTGGTGATAGCTAGAGTTAAGAGGTGCTCGGGTTGGGCGAAAGATCGCTTTTCCCGAAGAGAGGAAGGTTAAAAATTACCCTAGGATAGTCTATTGTAATATGAGAAGGGAATCGGGCTAAGGGAAATAAACCAATAATATTAAGTGCCTTGCGAAAGGGAACTTCAGGCCGTAATGCCGCCGTCTTGGTTCCTAGTGCCCCTTGAGAGCCCTTCACGGGGTATACCGGGGGCAGTCCTGGGCTAACGTAAACCGTAATAACAAATCGACAAGAGTAACTAGGTAACTAGGGCTGCACTTTTCACAAACACTATTGGCACAGGAAGATTGATGAGAGCTTCGGCTCGGTTGGTTAAGAGACGGACGGGATGGTCCGGGGAGCTTCGGCTCGGTTGTTTTGGAGACGGACGTTTTGGTCCGGGGAGCTTCGGCTCGGTTTTTGTGTTTTTGCGATTAAACTTGCATGTGCATAAGATGGGAAAAGTTAAGGTGGTGGGTTTTACGATATCGGGGAGTTCGATTGCACCGACACCGATAGCGTTGACTCTGCGAGGTGGTTAGCACTTCGCCAACAGAAGTCCGGTGCGCCAGCCGGCAAGAGTACGCAGGCGTCCGCTTAGTGCACCAAGCGTTGAGGCGTACGATAGGTCAGAGCAGTGGTGCTTTTACTGGTTTTGAGGTGGGCGAGGCCCAACCCACCGCTTCCGTCTGCCACTACGGAGGTATCCTGGGAGGTAACGGCTCCGAAAGGGGGAACTAAAGGTCTGTGTGCACAGAGTCGGGTGTGTGAGTTGCACTTGCATGTTTCATCATACCCACTAGCATGTCATAGCATAATCGATTCATTTAACCCTGACACCTAAAGTATAAGTGGTATGGGACGCTAATACATTAGGACCTGCAAAACGACCCCTTGGTCTATAAGCTTGTGTGGGCAAGTTTATAAATCAAAGGTTAATTTCAATATATAACAACCATTGCTGTTTGATAACCGACACCCCAACGTATAAGTGGTATGGGACACTCTATACGATGGGAGCCTTGTAAAAGATCCCTTTTGCTTATGTGTTCTCGCATAAGTGAAGGTTTAAATTCATATATTTGCTTTTCTTATTGCTAGACCTATTTTAACAATCATATTAACTGCTCACCTAATACATCTTGCTAGATTAAGTCCATAGTCACCTGTTTCTTGATTTATCTCTACCATCATGTCCTTCCCTTTCTTCCTCCCTGCTCGGTACCTAGGAGCCATGGGGGAAGGGGTAGGGGATGATAGGGCTTAGTCTTTATGACTAACGGTTTTCGAACCGCATCATTTAGGGGATCGTGGAGCCCAGCATGGAGGAGCAGCCCCAGAGATCGGTGCGCCTAGAGATGGGGCAGTCTAGCTCCGGAGTTCACACAGCCGGGACCGTGAGTCTCGACCCTGAGTAGTTTCTGTTTTCGCTTCCGCATGAGAGACTTGTAGTGAGGACATATTGTACCGGGCATAAACCCGTATTTATAGTACTTTGATGATTTCTGTGGACACTCCCTTCGTGGAGATTTTATCTTATTTACATGTGATGTATTATTGTGGACTGCATTGTTCTTACTTCAATAATTATGCTACTTTTCTGTGATCGAATTGGCCGGCAGAATCGGCACCTTGTGGTGATGACCCTTCAGGACGTGAAAGAGTCACCGCAAAGCGGCGGTTCTGGGCCTAAGACCCCGGTGGTTGAAAAAGAAAAAAAAAATGGGGTCTTACATTCTGCACCTAAGGAGGTTTGAGATCTTGGCCTTGGAACTACAGCCTCAGGATGCAGCTTCATATAGTCTTCTGGATCAAAGAATTTCCTTAAAGCATATCTCTCTAATTCTTTCTTTCTATGTTCTGACAAGGTTGTGATGTTGGAAGTATCTCTGCCTTGCTCTTTAGCCTTCTTAATCTGATCTAATGCAGCAAATTCTTTCATTCTAGCTATCCATGATAAAGGATTGTTCTCAGGGTCCTCAAATGGAACTGGGGGTTCATATCTGTTGATTGACTCTAAATTAGTAGGAGGAGCCCTTGTGACAACTGTATCTCTGAGCTTGTAAGGGAAAGGACCTGATGTAGAATAGGTAGGGCCTTGTCATTCCCTTTTGTAAGGTTATTGTCTGGAGTAAGTTCTGTAATTCCTCTGACTTCCTCTATGCTGGCCTCTTCTAGACTGATAACCTCTTTGATAATGTCCTCTTGGTTGATATCTTTGTGAGGATTGAGAGGAGCTATGCTTTATAGCAGATTCAGTTTGAGAAGCAGATCCTCCACCAGTACAAGCATCTTGAGGAGGAGGAGTATGGAATTGGGATGATCCCTTTTCATACTTGTCAAGCTTTCTCCTTTTATTCATGGCCTTAAGCTGGTTCTTAGAGTACTGCATCAAAGGTTCAGTGATTTGGCAGTCATGAAGAATGTAATAGGGTATATCATTGTTGTCTTTGGCTTTTGCAGGAGGTACTCTCATCATAGCCTTACTTCTAGCTTTCCTTTTCTTTGCAATAGTTCCAGAAGAGTCATCAGAGTCAGTATGGAGTTGGTCACTGTCTGAGCTCTGGGGTCTGTTATATAAATCATCAATACTTTTGATATACTCCTCTTGTTGTTTCAATTTCTCAGCAGACAAAACAGGAGTAGCAGCAGCAACAGAAGCAAAGACTATTGGAGCAACAGGAATCTCAGAAACAGCAGGTTCAACCACTTCAACAGCAGCAGCAGCAGCACAAAATGAAACAATTACTTCCTTAGCCTTAAAAGAACATATATAAGAAGCAATTAGGCTGGGATCACAGACAGCAGCAGGCATAATGGCCTTCGTAAAGTCTTCAACTCCCTGAGCTGGTAAGCAGCTGAAGTGAAGAAAGTCAAAATCAGATAACAGTGACCTGAGGTCAACTGCTAGAACTGGTACTGGGGCTGGAACTGAAGCATCAGCAGCAATTTCTAGCAGCAATTCCTCTGAAACAGCAGGCACTACCACAACTTCATAGGGCATCTCCCCCTGCCTTGATTCAGTGAGAACTGGATCAAGGCAACCCATCGAAGGGATTGCCTGTGGAGTAGAGAGAGAGAGGAGAGCCTGTCAGATAACTCCTTTATGGACTGTAGGAGCAGAGCCAAGGAGGTCTATAGCAGGGCTACTAGCTTGGGAGCCAGCATCCCGTAGAGCTTATCTGCCAGTTCTTAGAGATTCACTTGCTCAAGTGGAACTTGAGTAGAGGTGGAGGAAGAAATGACTATTGCTGGTGATGGATGGGCTGCAGGAGGTGTGGATGGCGATGGTAGGATGGTTGGTTGAGATATGGGGATGGTGGAGATAGAGGTTATGGGTGTGGAGGGAAGATCAAGGGGTGAGGATATCATGGAGGAGTTGTTCGTATGAGGAAGTGGAGGGAAGCTCAGTAGGTGAGGAGGGGGAATCATCCATGAAGGAATCTTCCATAAGGTTGAAGGAGGGAAGATCAAGGGGTGGATAATAGTGTAGAGGGTTGAATTGTTCTACTGTAGTGGCTGTAGGAGGTGAGGGAGAGGACAGAGGGGATGAAATGGTGATGGGGGAGAAGATTGATGTGGAGATTGTTGAGGTGGAGATGGAGGTAGAGATGGTTATAGTGGGTGAGGGAATGGTTGAGGGAAGAACTTGTGAAGGTTGAGAAGAGGAGGAGGCATGCAATTCTTCAATGAGGGCAGGGGCCTGAGGGGAAGAGACTGCAACAGTCCTTGTGCCTGAGGAAGTAGTAGTCCTGGTTGGCTTGACTATCTACCTGTACCATTTCCCAAACAGGGCACAGGTAAGCCTCTTTGATGCATTGATGTGCATCCCACTTGATACCAGTAGTTCAGGGCACCTGGAATGCAGGAATAACCCTATTATCCTCCCAAGGTTTACCAGACTTTTTTTCACCTTCTTCTTAATCAAGTCAAAGAAGATCTCTCCCTTGTTCAAATGTTTCTTATCCACAATGGCTCCCATCAAGCAGAACTGATACCTAGAGATGGTATCATGTGCTGAGTGCTTTGCAATTAGCACTTTCCCCACAACATCAGCAAGGAATCTGTACTCAATTGATAAATTCTTTTTTAACAACTTGTTAGGGTTTGCTACAGAATGTCCCATTCTATCTAACATTGATGCAAACTCCTCTCTAGAAAGCTCAATAGAATCATCTCCAGTACTCAATTGAAACACTTCAGTCAGGAGAGTAGGTGTTAGGGATACCTGCGTCCCAGCTATCGTACCAACAATCGTATTCTGATCCAAATTGTGCGCTGTGTAGACCCATTCTTTGATCTCATCGGCTGCAATCTTCATTCTCATTGTCATAATCTGTGCTAACTTCTGTTCCTTGAATAAGTCCAGAATATCTTTGAAAACCTGGTCACTGCCTTCAAAGGAGTCCATGTCGATATCAAAGCCTTTGTCGGATTTCATTTTGGCAAGGACAACAACGGACACTGCCATTGTATACCTGCAAAGATGAACAAACACGACCAAGTGTAGAGAAGTTTGGAGGGAAAGAAAAAGTTTGCAGAGAGTATGAAAGCGCAAAAGAAGAACGACGACCGAAAGAATGATATTATATTAGGGTTCGACGCCGGAAAGTAAAGATCGTTGAACTCCGTTCGACGATCGGGGCTTCTAAAGGAATCTGAAGAGTCTTCAATAACGTCGATCTTTGTTCGACGATATTGGAGAGCGTCGATCTCCGATCGACGATCGCTGACCAGAAAGAAAATAGCCTAGCGCAATCTAACGGCGCTGAACTCCGGTCGACGATTTTGGGAATCGTCGATCTCCGTTCGACGCTTTTTGGGAAAACATCGAGCATAGTTCAGAGACTCTAAGCATCCTGCAGACACTATAAAAAAACAAGTTTTTAGCCTTGTCTTGGTCTGTTTTTAGAGTTTTGAGATCTTGGGATTAATTTTAGACTTCCTCCATCTAACATTCCTAACTGATTTAGGAAGAAGGTATGTTTCTTTTCATCCAAAGGTTTGGTGAAAATATCTCCCCTTTGCAAATCAGTTGGGATATACATAAGTTCAATTTTATTTTTCTCAACATTATCCCTTAGAAAGTGATGCCTAATCTCTATATGTTTTGTCCTACTATGAAGGACTTGATTTTGTGCTATAAAAATAGCACTGGTGTTATCAAGAAATATTTTTGACCCTTCTAATTTTAGCCATAGTCTAGGAGCTGGTTTTGAATCAACAAAATCTGTGAGCAACAACTCTCTACTGCCATATATTCAGCTTCAGAAGTTGAAGTGGACACAGATGTTAGTTTCTTACAGAATCAGGAGACAAGTCTGTCACCAAGGAACTGGCAAGTTCTACTGGTGCTTTTCCTGTCTACTCAACATCCAGCATAATTAGCATCTGAAAATCCAGTTAATTCAAATTTAGAGTCTTTTAGATACCAGAGGCCTAGATTTGGACAACTTTTTACATACCTAAGAATCCTCTTAACTAATGTTAGGTATGACTCTCTAGGGCTTACTTGGAACCTAGCACATATACATATAGCAAACATGATATCAGGTCTACTGACTGTAAGGTACAATAGAGAGCCAATCATTGCTCTATATGTTGTCTGATCAACATATTTTCTATGTTCATCAGCATCTAATACAACATTGGTAGGCATAAGTGTTTTCATACAAGATGCTTCAGACATACCAAATTTCTTAACTAGTTCTTTTGCATACTTGGTTTGAGAAATAAATATGCCTTCAGCATGTTGTTTGACTTGCAATCCTAAAAAGAAGGAAAGCTCACCCATGCTACTCATTTAAAATTTAGAATGCATCAGATTAGAAAATCTTTTACACAAATTTGAATCAGTAGACCCAAATATGATATCATCTACATATATTTGTACTAGTAGGGTATAGGACTTATGGGTTCTAATAAAAAGAGTTTGGTCTACTCTACCCCTTATAAAATCATTTTTCAGAAGAAAGAATGCTAAGGTCTCATACCATGCTCTAGGAGCTTGCTTGAGACCATATAATGCTTTATGCAATTTGAAAACATGGTCTGGATAAGTTGAAGAGATAAAACCTTGGGGTTGTCTAACATAGACTTCTTCTTTGATGTCTCCATTGAGAAATGCACTCTTCACATCCATTTGGTAGACCTTGAATCCTTTGTGAGCTGCATAAGCTAGGAATATTCTTATGGCCTCTAACCTTGCAACTGGTACAAAGGTCTGGTCATAGTCTATTCCTTCTTCTTGAGAATAACCTTGAGTAACTAGCCTTGCCTTGTTCCTTACAATAACTCTTTGATCATCCAACTTTGTTGGAACACCCTATTACTAATTTGGGAAGGATCACTATGTTATTAGGAAATTGGTTTGACCTATATGTATAGTTGAAAAGGTCAAATTAGAATGAGTGTAGGGCTTAGAACTTAGGTTTGAAGCTGCCCCCAGGACCTTTCAAAGATCAAGACTTAGAGCTGAGACAAAGACAATTTTTGTCGAACTCCGTTCGACGCTCTCTGAGCTCAACTCTGCTGAGTCGTCGAACTCCGGTCGACGATCTTCGAGCTCAGATCGACGATCTATCTTCAGTTACTTTCCTAGTCGCTGAGCTAAGTTCGACGATGGAAGAGCTCAGTTTGACGTTTTCTGTCTGCTGTGTTAATCCAATCTCTGAGCTCAGTTCAACGATCGTAGGGCTCAGATCGACGATTTCATTGAGATATCGACGCCTTTAGAATTCAAATTCAAGGATAGTTATGAATTATAATCAGAATTAATTCCTGCATTGATTGCAAAAGATTTTCTAGCCATTTCAATCAATCTGATGCAAGTTTCAAGGAAAGACTAAATGGAATATTGCTTAGGACTTTCCCCAGATATAGTTGTCTATTATGGAAGTCATTTATTACTGATAAAACGGCCGTCTAAGAGAATATCTGATATACTCCTTCAATATTCATTCTCAAAACACAGATACAGAAGATACAGTGATCAACACAGACAATTCAAAGAGATACAGAAGAATTAGATTACATTACAGAAGATTGAACAACACAATTTCTCTGATAAAGATTTCAACTTCTATGATTTACAAATCTACTGAATCTTCAAGTGTTCAAAGGCTTCAACATTAAGGACTCCAGACACCAAATATTTCAGCATCTGCTGGGATCATCTTCTGCTGGAGATCTGAAGCTTCTGAAGGCCTATCACCCTAGCAAAGCTTTCACTCCTGAACTATTCTACATCTCAGGGGGAGCTTTGACAACATTAACAATCCACTAGTCTTCTCTCATTTGATTTGAGACAGAGAAGACATCATTATCTCTTTCTTTTTCTTTTCCTGTTGTAAAAGGGTTATCAAAACTCCCTTCAAAAGTTCTAAATCTGGTTCTGAGAGCCTTGTCAAAACTCAGTGGTGGAAAGACACCTTATCAAAAAATCTAGATCTGGTTTTTGAGCACTTTATCAAAAGCTCATTGGTGCCCAGGACACCTGATCAACTCATCCTGTAGTGGATTCCTACCAAGGGTGGTAGAAGAGTGGATGTACCCAAGTTTTGGGGAACCACTATAGATCCTTGTGTCTTCTGGTTGCTGTGTGTTTGTTATTGTTGTGTGCTGTGTGATTCTTATTTCTTGCTTTAACTTTATTTTTCAACAAGCACTATACACATATAATTAAATTTAATCTTCCACTGCCTTACAATTTTGAATTGTAAACATTATTTTAAAATACTCTATTCACCCCCCCTCTAGAGTCAAGGTAGATCTTTCTCTCACTTTCAATTGGTATCAAAGCGAGGTTGGTTCTTACAGGCTAACACCTGAACCAAAAGATCTCTAAAAAGATCAATCTTATATAGAGGGATATTATTTTCTGTATTATAGTTATTTTCAAAAACCATGGCACAAAACAAATACTATGCTAGCACCAGACCTCCAGTGTTCAATCTTTCCAAGTTTGCACTTTGGAAGGAAAGGATTAGATTATACATGAATTCTATTGATGAGGACATTTTCAATTCAGTTTTGACAGTGTGTCCAAAACCTCCAGAGACCACAAGCACAGGTGCTGTTCCACCTCCCTCAGGAACAGATGCTGAAATAAAGAAGTGGAAAACTGCAGATGCAAATGCCATGAATATTCTTGCTCAGACTATGTCTGATGAGATATTCTAGAAGGTATCTGAATGCTGCTTAGCTGAAGACATATGGGATAAGCTTTCAGAAATTGTATCAAGATCTGCTGATGAAAGAAAGGACAAAAGATCCCATCTCATATCCCAATATGAGAGCTTCAAGAAAGGTGAAGCTGAATCAGTTGCAGACATGTACACCAGGCTCATTCTTATAGCCAGTGAGTTAAAGTCATTAGACAAGGAAATTACACTCACTGAACTCAATGACAAGATCCTAATGTGCTTCCCCAGCACTTGGGATTCAAGGATCTGGCCAATTAAAGATGCCAGAAGCCTAAGTGAAATTACCACAGAGGCTCTTCTGGGCAAGCTCAAATCTTATGAGCTGCTCATCAAGAATAGGGAAGAAGAACAAAAGGCTACTTCTCCAGTCATCAGAAAGGAGAACACCATAGCCTTCAAAGCTACAGAAGAGAAGCCTGAAGACAAAGCTACAGGAAATGATGAGCTCCTAAGTCTACTGGCCAAAATATTCTATAAGATGGCCAGGAAGGACTTCAGAAAGAAGTCATTCAAAGGGCATGAGAAGCCTAGATATGACAAGTCCAATAGCAAAAAAATCATCTACTTTGGATGCAAGAAGCCAGGCCACATTGTGCCTGACTGTCCAGAGAAAAAAAATAAGGACAAGAAGGACAGAAATGAGAGAAGAAGAGACAAGGACTCCAGAAAGAACAACAACAACAGATCCTCATCTAACAAAAATAAACATACAAGGAAGGGATTTGTAGCAGAAAGCTGGAGTGACACTGAAGAAGAATCAGAAGCCTCATCCAGCTAGAGTGATGATGAGGATGATGCTGAGGAAAAAGAATTTTGCATGATGGCAATCAATACCTCCCAGCAAAACTCTGATGCAGAACAAGAGTCTGATTCTGAAGCTAAAACTGGATCTGAAGAGGATGAGGTAATAAACTCTTTTGATTTTACTTCCGAGGACTTTAAAATTGAATTTAAGACACTGTGTTTAGATTTGCTAAGGTCTGAGAAAGAGATAATCTCTCTCAGAAATCATTTATCTGACTACAGTGTCCTAAAAAAAATAACCTCAAACTCTCTGAGGAGTTAGAGTGCTATAGGGAGGAGATAGCTGCACTGAAAAGTGAACTATCCAAGGTCAAGCAGTTTGAAGAATCCCTAAATTGGAGAAGCATTAGACTGATGGACATTACAAGCACAGTGAACTCAAGATTCAACAGTACACTGGGCTTGGGTGCTTCATCAAGCCAACCTATAGTATTAACAACCCCAATTAAATTTATTTCTGATAAAGGAAAGGGTGTTGTGGAGGTAGCTAGGAATAATCCAGATTTACCGAAGGAAAATCAAGTTCAACAGAAAACGTCGAATAGAGCTCGACGATCGTCGAACAGAGCTCGGTGATCCAAAGATGGATCGTCGAACTCAGATTGATGACTTCTGAACTCTGAACTCTGGTATAGTCGATCTTCGAATGGAGCTCGACGATCTGACCCAAGATCGTCAAACTCAGGTCGACGATCGTCGAACGGAGCTCAGAGCTTTGAACCTTCTTTCAGAGGTAAATCTCAAGTCAATCCTAAAAGTCCCTCATCCCAAAGCTTCAACCCTTATACTGAATGGATAGTACCTCCTAGGAGATACCATCCTGAAGGATATTAGAGTCAGCCAGGGATGTCTTTCATTTCTAAATTTAAAGGCTATCAACCTAGATCCATGGTAAACTGGGTAAACAATATATAAGCTGTTTATGTGCAGGTGAAGACCTATCTAGAGATGGCCCAATAATGGTATCTGGATAGTAGGTGCTCAAAGCACATGACAAGGAACAAGGAGAACCTATCATCCTTCATAACCAAACTTGGACCCAAAGTAAATTTTGGTGATTCAAATTTTGGTCAAACAAAAGGATATGGTGCTGTTCAGATAGGTTCAGTCACTTTCAAGAAGGTGGCATATGTGGAAGGACTGAAGCACAACCTGATCAGCATCAGTCAACTATGTGATGAAGGATATAAGGTGATTTTCAACAAATCCCTGCGCAAGATCAAGTCAGAGGATAACACAACTATGTTAACAGGTAAAAGGAAAGGTAACATCTATCTTGTAGATTTTCTTTCAACCCATACAGACATTTGCTTATTTAATTCAGTATGCAAACCTAATGATCTATGGCATAAGAGACTAGGACACCTAAACCTTAGAACCATTGCTTGGCTGTCCAAGGACAACCTTGTTATAGGACTACCTTCTGGCCCCTACAAGAAGGAAGGACTCTACAGGGCCTGTCAATTAGGCAAGCAAACTAAAAGTAGTTTTAAGTAACTTAATAAGAGTGATTCACCTAGGATTTTTTATCTGTTACACATGGATCTTTTTGGACCCATTACAGTACAAAGCTTAGGAGAGAAATCTTATACTTTGGTGATTGTAGATGACTTCTCTAGATTCACTTGGGTATTCTTTCTGAGGAAGAAGTCTGATAACTTTAAGTGTCTGACAGAGTTTCTCAAATGTATACAGATTGAGTTCAATACTCACATTGCCCTGATCAGAAGTGATCATGGGATCGAGTTTGATTCTCTTCTTATGCAAGAGTTCTGTCAGAGTGAAGGGATCAGACATACTTTCTCAGCTCCTAGAACTCCTCAACAAAATGGGGTAGCTGAAAGGAAAAATAGAACCCTAATTGAATATGCTACTACATTGTTGACAGATGCTCACCTACCTCTATCCTTTTGGGCTGAGGCAGTGAACACCTCCAACTATGTGTTGAATAGAAGCCTAATACATAAATTGAAGGGCAAGACTCCCTATGAATTGCTCAAAGGGAAGAAACCTAAAGTAAACTATTTTAAAATTTTTGGTTGTATTTGTTATATACACAATAATGACAAGAAATATGTAGCAAAATTCCAAGATAAAGCTGATGAAGGGGTGTTTCTGGGATACTCCATGATCAGCAAGGCTTATAGGGTATATAATAAATCCACTCTTAAAATAGAAGAATCTATTCATGTTTCTTTTGATGAGACTAACATGTTTTATAAGGAGAAGTCTTCTACCATAGAACCATTGCAGGTACACTCTCTTTCAGAAAGTATGGACAGATTACAGGTTAAAGAAAAGGATACAGCTTTTCCACCTATCCAGCAAAAGGATGAGAGCAGTGATGATGAAGAGGATGTGCAACATCTAAAAGAGCCAGTTGTTGTTCCACAAGAGGAAACAACAACAATGGTTGGTGAACAATCAACACCCCCTGTTGATCTAGTAACAACAAGAGATCATCCAATTTCCCAAGTAATTGGAGACATCTTAGCTGGTGTGCAAACCAGAAATCAGGTCAACCAGAACCTGATGCACACTTGCTTTCTATCTTAAGTTGAGCCTCAATCCATTAAAGATGCAGAACAAGATCCCCACTGGATCATTGCTATGCAAGAGGAATTGCATCAATTTGAGAGGAATAAAGTTTGGGAACTAGGAACAAGGCCTAAGGATCACTCCATTGTTGGAAAAAAAGGGTGTTCAGGAACAAGTTGGATGATCAGGGAGTCATTGTAAGGAACAAGGCAAGGCTAGTTGCTCAAGGCTACTCTCAAGAAGAAGGAATAGACTATGACCAGACCTTTGCACTAGTTGCAAGGTTAGAGGCCATCAGAATATTCCTAGCTTATGCTGCTCATAAGGGATTCAAGGTCTACCAAATGGATGTGAAGAGTGCCTTTCTAAATGGAGACATCAAAGAGGAAGTCTATGTTAGACAACCTCCAGGTTTTATCTCTTCAACTTACCCTGATCATGCTTTCAAATTGCATAAAGCATTATATGGTCTCAAGCAAGCTCCTAGAGCATGGTATGAGACCCTAACATGCTTTCTTCTGGAAAATGATTTTATTAGGGGTAGAGTAGACAAAACTCTTTTTATTAGAACCCATAAGTCCCATACCCTACTAGTACAAATATATGTAGAGGATATTATCTTTAGTTCTACTGATTCAAATTTGTGAAAAAAGTTTTCCAAGCTGATGCACTCTAAATTTTAAATGAGTAGCATGGGTGAGCTTTCCTTCTTTCTAGGATTGCAAGTCAAACAACATGCTGAAGGCATATTCATTTCTCAAACCAAGTATGCAAAGGAACTGGTTAAGAAATTTGGTATATCTGAAGCATCTTGTATGAAAACACCTATGCCTACTAATGCTGTATTAGATGCTGATGAACATGGAAAACATGTTGATCAGACAACATATAGAGCAATGATTGGCTCTCTATTGTACCTTATATCTAGTAGACCTGATATAATGTTTGCTACATGCATATGTGCTAGGTTCCAAGTAAGCCCTAGAGAGTCACACTTAACCTTAGTAAAGAGGATTCTCAAGTATGTGAAAAGTTGTCCAAATCTAGGACTCTGGTATCCAAAAGACTCAGGATTTGAATTAATTTGATTTTCAGATGCTGATTATGCTGGATACATAGTAGACAGGAAATGCACCAGTGGAACCCGTCAGTTCCTTGGTGACAGACTTGTCTCCTGGTTCTGTAAGAAACAGACATCTGTGTCTACTTCAACTGCTGAAGCTGAATACATGGCAGCAGGCAGTTGTTGCTCACAAATTTTGTGGATTCAAAACCAGCTTCTACACTATGGCTACAACTTAGAAGGGTCAAAAATATTTTGTGATAACACTAGTACTATATCCATAGCACAAAATCCAGTCCTCCATAGTAGGACAAAACATATAGAGATTAGGCATCACTTTCTAAGAGATAATGTTGAAAAGAATAAAATTGAACTACAATATATCCCAACTGATTTGCAAAGGGGAGATATTTTCACCAAGCCTTTGGATAAGAAGAAATATACCTTCTTCCTCAATCAGTTAGGAATGCTAGATGGAGGCTGTCTAAAATAAATTCCAAGATTTTGAAAATCTAAAAATAGACAAAGACTAGGCTAAAAACTTATATTTTCTATTGTCTGTAGGTTCTGTTTTATCTCTGAACTGCGCTCGAAGTTTTTCCAAAAATCGTCGAACGGAGATCGACGCTTTCCAACAAGCGTTGACCGGAGTTCAGCGTTTTCCAGGCAGCGCTAGGCTATCTTCCTCTTGTCAACGATCGTCGAACTGAGTTCGACGCTCTCCAGTATTGTCGAACGGAGATCGATGTTATTGAAGTCTCTTCAGATTTCATTAGAAGCCCAGATCGTAGAACGAAGTTCAGTGATCCTTCCTTTCCGCCGTCGAACCCTAATATAAAAATCATTTTTCGGCCGTTGTTCTCCTTTGCGCTTTCATAGTTTCTGCAGAAAAACTCTTTTTCCCTCCAAACTTTTGTTGCACTTGTTCTTTGTTTATTCATATTTGTAGGATCAAATGGACGTTTCAGTTGCAGCTCTGTTAGCAATGAAATTCGACACCGGATTTGACATCGATATGGATTCTTTTGAAAGTAGTGATCAAATATTCAAAAACATTCTTGAGCTCTTCAAAGAACAACAACTAGAGAACATCATGACAATAAGAATCAAGATAGCAGCAGATGAAATTAAAGAATAGGTATATACAACACAGAATCTGAATAACAACACCATCGTCGGCACGATCTCGGGAAATCAGGTATCACTTTAACCTGAGGTTTTATCAGAAGTTTTTCAGTTGAGTACAGGAGAAGATTGCATTGATTTGTCTGGAGAATAATTCTCCAATATGCTTGAAAGGATGGGGCATACAGCAGCTAACCCCAACAAGCTTTTGAAGAAAAATCTGTCAGTGGAATATAGATTTTTGGCAGATGTGGTAGGGAAAGTGCTATTGGCTAAGCAATCTACTCATGATACAATTTCCATGTATCAGCTCTGTTTGATGGGAGCTCTTATGGATAAAAAGCACCTAAACTGGGGAGAACTCTTTTTTGATTTAATCAAAAAGAAAATAAACAAGAGTTTTGTTAATTTTGGTAGAATAATTGGGCTATTTCTTCATGCTATGTGCCCTAAATTGTTAGTTTCAAGTGGAATGCATATCAATGCTTCCAAGAGGCTGACTTGTGCCTTATTTGGAAAATGGGATAGACAGATTGTCAAGCCCAGCAGACCTACAACAATTCCATCTTCAGGCACAAGGACTGCTACAATCACTTCCCCTCAGGTCTCTGCCCCAGCAGAAGATTTGCCTGCTTCCTCTCCACTTGTTTCTACAACCATCTCCACATCAACCACATCAACCACAACAATCACCTAAACAATATCTATCTCTTCCCCCATTACCATTTCATCACCCTTATCTCCTCCAGCCACTTCAGAAACATTCCACCCTCTCCATTATTATCCACCTCTCACCATTCCATCATTCCACCTCCTGGAAGACTCCTTCATGGATGATTCTCCTTCCTCTCCTCATGAGATTCCATCTACCTCCTCCTACCAACAACTCCTTCAGGATATACTCTCACAACCATCCTTTACTCCATCCATTTCCACACCCATATCATCCATCTCCACTCCAGTACCATCCATCTCCACAATCTCTACTCTTGAGCCAACCATCCCTATACCTCCTACCACCACACCATCAAATATTATGCCAGCAACATCAACTCCTACCTCTACTCAAGCCCATCTTGAGCATGTAGATCTTCCTTGAAAGTGAGGGGATAAGTTGTAAACTACTCTAGAGGGGGGGTGAATAGAGTATTCAAATTTTATGAACACTTAGTCAGCTCCCTTGGAGTTTATTTGCGGAATAAAAAATCTGATACTTGAACCCTAAGAGCCTAACACAGTGAGGTGCACAAGTGAAGAAGTTGACTGAAATTTCAGTTAACTACAAGCCTATCACAGCAACTAGCAACCCTAGGTAGTTCTAACACAGCCACAGAATAAAATGAATAAGCAAGATAACCAGATGGACACAGGATATATAGTGGTTCCCTTTAAATAGGTACATCCACTCTTCTACCACCCTGGTAGGAATCCACTACAGGTTTTTGCTAAGGTGCCCTGCCACCAATGATCTGATTCAGGTAGATCAAACAGACCCTTTGAGCTTTTGATAAGGATGCTCAACCACAGGTTGTTGATAAGGTGCCCTGTCACCAATGTTCACTTTTGAAGAGATGTGAACAAACTCTTTTTACAAAGG